>OY101451.1:73027972-74247821 GCA_956483635.1 Panzeria rudis | reverse complement strand
TATATATATATATATATATATATATATATATATATATATATATATATATATATATATATATATATATATATATATATATATATATATATATATATATATATATATATATATATATATATATATATATATATATATATATATATATATATATATATATATATATATATATATATATATATATATATATATATATATATATATATATATATATATATATATATGTATATATATATATATATATATATATATATATATATATATATATATATATATATATATATATATATATATATATATATATATATATATATATATATATATATATATATATATATATATATATATATATATATATATATATATATATATATATATATATGTATATATATATATATATATATATATATATATATATATATATATATATATATATATATATATATATATATATATATATATATATATATATATATATATATATATATGTATATATATATATATATATATATATATATATATATATATATATATATATATATATATATATATATATATATATATATATATATATATATATATATATATATATATATATATATATATATATATATATATATATATATATATATATATATATATATATAGACAGTCGAACTTCCGTAACTCGAGTCACCATTATCCAAAAGTAAACTTCGACTTACGGAGACTTGGAGTTATAAAATTTTTTTCATTAGTGTATAACTTTTGCTACTAGCAGCCTTAATCACTAGTAACGAGTTATTTGGCCGCCGAATTACGGGTTACACTTCGGGATCCTCCTCCTCTTGTCTTATTCCAATATGAGATTTGTTTGCATTGTTGTAGATAAGCTCAAAAATAAAATAATTGCAAGCATGTATGTATATTAAAACTGGCACTTACTAAAAACTAAAATATGATAAAATTAGTGGCCGAAAATTTATTTATTTTTTTATTTAAAAAAAAAATATTGTAATTTGTTCAAAGCCTTATAGCTACCAACACTTGCATACAAATACGATTTTATTTGCATTTATTATCAAGCGTGACTGAAATTTATGCATCGATCTAAACTTACACAAACAAAGAGAAGCATATCGCAACTGTTCATCAAAAGTAACACAACTCCAAATTTACAAGTTTTCAGTAGAGGCAAAAAACTAATTGCGCCAATATAATGGAATTATTGTTATAAACAAATATACCGTTGTAAAGGAAACTCAATAACATTTCAATAAAATAATACAATACCAAAATTTTTACAGTGGTTAGATATGGTAGTCATACACTGTTTCCTTCAAAAAAGTGGAAAATAGAATTTTTTGAGTTGTGTTACTTTTGATGAACAGGTGCGATATGATACATAAAAGGGGATTTCCCCGAATTAAAAAAAATTAGTTCAAAATATGTAAGTATATTACTACGAGTTACAGAATTCATATGTATGTATCCGTTCGACTTATGGAGAACTACGAGTTATGTATATATATATATATATATATATATATATATATATATATATATATATATATATATATATATATATATATATATATATATATATATATATATATATATATATATATATATATATATATATATATATATATATATATATATATATATATATATATATATATATATATATATATATATATATACAAATTGATAGTTTTACTGCAGATCCAAACACATATGATAAGAATAATATTGTCCCAAGAACAAAATACGTAAAGAAAAGGTATCTTAATTCAATAGAAGAAATAATATGTAGAAAGGAGTTTGGCTTAAGGTTAAATGTCTGTTAACGCTTTTAAAAGGGTAAACCAAATAATAGAATGTATTAAAAATCGAGGTTTTAATGTGGTTTTTCGGATAACATTATTTTATTCATTATTCATTCGAATATTCTAAAAAAAAGTTTCAAATTATTCGGCTGTTCAAACTAGAAAAAATATTATGAACGATTATTAAACCCGAATAATTGACAACACTACTTTATACATAGTATGTTTTAAGTTTACTCACCTCTTAAAGTAGCATAGAAATACTTGCACTTAAATAATTTTTATTTATTAAACGCCCGAATAGAAACCCGTTTTATTTTTATTTATTAAACGCCCGAATAGAACCCCGTTTTATTCATGATATTTCATCTATATTCTGGCAACCCTCACACGCACCAATCAACATCACTTGAAAAAAACATGTGATGATATTTTTTGTAAACAAAACACAAACAAATTTGCTCTGCTTTTTCAATTGAGAATTTTAATTATTTCTCTTGCATTTCTTTTATGCCCAAACACAAAACAACAATAACACATACACAAATGCAACTGAGTGCCTGCAGAAAACAAGCACTTAAAATACCACTAATAACAGCAACAACATTAAACTTTTGCTTTTGAACTTTTAACAGACTTACATGCAAAACCAATTATTGTATACATACAAATTTCTCATTCAATAATTTATTTTAATAAAAATTTAATATTAACACCTTTTCATTATAATAATTCCAATTATTATTTATTACTTTACACTTATTTCACACTTTCTAACTAAAACATTTAGCGACTGATTTTAACGGGGAGCACGTAAAAACTAAATGTTTCTGCAATTACAGCAGAGTTACCAGTTAATAGAGAAATCGCTTGATTAAAGGGATTTCATTAAATTGTTTGATATTTTTACAAGTAATTTGAAAAAAGTCCTATATTTTAAAAAGTTCTCCGTATAAATATTTAAGTCATCTAAAAACTTATATGTACCAATTTTTAGACCGACTGAAAAATGTTTAGAAGTTGCTCAAATCGACTTGAAAATTATAGATTTTTTCCAATTTTTAAGATTCCGTACACCAACAGTGTAAAGGAACCCTATTGTTTTTGCTACGCTGTCCGTCCGTCCGCCTGTCTGGCTGTCTGTCACAGGCTGCTTTCTCGAGAACCGTAAGAGCTACGGTCCTGAAATTTTCGCAAAACAAAACAAAATCTTAAAAAAACGAAAAAAGATGGCAAAAATGGAAAAATTTACCAAAACGAAAAAAAGGCGGTAAAACTTAAAAATTCGCCAAAACCTGAAAAAAAATCCAAAACGAAAAAAGTAGGGAAAAATCGCTAAGCCAAAAAAAATATATTTTTCGTTTTTTACGATATTTTTTTTTTGTTTCGGTGCTTTTTTTCGTTTTAACGACTTTTGTCGGTTTTTGGAGTTTTTTAGTTTTTCGGCGATCCTTTTAGTTTTGATGATTTTTTGCGTTGTAGCTATTTTTTTTTTTTTTTTACTTTTGGTGCCTTTTGTATCGCTTTTTTAATTTTTGTTATTTTTGTTTTGACATTTTTTTAATATTGGACTTTTTTAGTTTCAGCGTTGTTTTTTTAATTTCAAGAGTTTGCCGGTTTCCAAGATATAGCAAATTGTCTAAATTACATAGTCAAAATTACTCTAACTGAGAGAACATCCTTTAATTTTTATTGTTTTAATTATCAGTGTCAATTGGTGTAGTCTATTATACGGACTACATCAATTAACACCGCTTTAGAACACCTTTTAATTTTTAACGGTCAATATTTGTTGTTGTAGCGGCCAAACTTTTACATATTCTATGAAAATTTCAGGACCGTAGCTCTTGCGGCTCTCGAGAAAACAGCCTGTGACAGACAGCCAGACAGACGCACAGCATAGCGAAAACAATAGTGTACGGAACCCTAAAAAATTGGAAAAAATCTGTATTTTTCAAGTCGATTTGAGTAAACTTAAAACATACTATGTACAAAGTAGTGTTGTCAATTTTTCGGGTTTTATAATCGTTCGAATAAAGTATCATAATATATTCTGGTTTGAACAGCCGAATAATTTTAAACTTTTTTTTCGAATATTCGAAGGAATAATGAATAAAAAATTTTATCCGAATAACCACGTCAAAACCACGATTTTTAATATATTCTATTACTTGTTTTGCCCTTTTAAAGCTGTTAACAGTCATTCAACCTTCAGCCAAACTCCTTCCTAAATATTATTTTTTCGTTTGAATTAAGATAACTTTGCTTTACGTCTTTTGTTCTTGGATCTGCAGTGAAACTAACAATTTATATAAAATGTATATACTTTACGCCAATTGAAAGCCAATTAAAAAAAACATTTTAACAACTCTTAATATCTTCCTATTATTTTTAGAATTGAAGGCCTTAGTGCAATAACTCGGTAAGCCATATGATATCAAAAATGGGGTTTCGGTGCTCATTCCCTTGCTAGGTACTAGGGTATTCATTCGGTTAACCGTTAATCGGTTAACCGGTTAATTACTACCCGATTAACTGATCGGTTAATTTAAAATTGGTTATTTTCAATTAACGGTTAAACCGGTTTATTTCAGTCGATTAATCGACGTAATAATATTTTTATTTTTTGTAGTATTATAACATATTTTTTGTGTGTTTAATTATTTGTTTCGTCTCATATACAAGAGGTACGTGTTAGAAATTATTTTTCATACAAACAAAGAAGTGATCTTAACTTAAGTAAAACTTTAAAACCTTTGAAAGTGTCTATAAAAGAGCTTAGTAAAGACTCTGCTACTCTAATTGAACTTGAGGGAAGTATTAAGTTTTTATTTAATACCCGACTATAAATTTTCAAGCAAACACATTTGGGATCTAACTGGGATCCCAATTACGATGTAACACAGAAACGCATTTCGCCTCGATTGGTTTCCTGTGGGGAAATATCAAAATTTTTTTAAAAAAATTCTGAAATCGGAAAAATAGTAAACTCTAATATTCAATTAAAATTTCTGAAGCTATCCAAGAGACAAAAGTAAGCAACAATTACCTGTATTGAAGATAAGAGAAAATACTATTAAAAATCTGTGCTAGATATTTCCAACAAGTGCCCAATAGTTTCCAACTTGAGAAGAACTTATAATAACACGACTAGAAATTTTCCCAATACTCACATTGAGGCCCGATTGGGAATGCATGTGGTACACCCAAAAGGGTTATCCCATTTGTGATTTGATCGGGAACTTGTTGGGATAGTCAATCTACAAAGTAGTGACTTAACATAAGTTCTTCCCAAGTTTTTTTGGGAAAATCTAACACAGATTTTTAATCGTATATTTGCTCATCTTCTACAGAGGTGATTGTTACATACTCTCGTCCCTTGGATAGCTTCAGCAATTTTAATGTAATATTAGAGTTCGATATATCCCGATTTGACCAAATTTTTGCAGGATTTTGATATTTCTCCTCAGGAAACCAATCGGGTCCCAAATACGTTTCTGCGTTACATCGGAATGGGGATCCCAGTTAGATCCCAAATGTGTTTGCATGAAAATTTCTAGTCGGGAAGTTACTAATTTGGAGATGGGCTGTCCCATCAAGTTCCCAGTCAGATATTAAGTGGTATCACTCTTTTGGTCTTGCCAGGTTCGTTCCCAATTGAGAACAAATATGAGTATTGGGAAAATTTCTTGTCGCTTAGTTTAAATAAAAGCCAATAATACTATTGCTAGCGACTTAATTAGAAATCTAAGGATTTAATGAGATATCGAATGCCGTAATTTGTCTCCAGTACTAAAACGGAAACTAAGGAATTCGGAAATAAACTTTTTTACAGAATGTTCATTGCTGAGCTCTGCCAGTATGAGTCAGATGGTGACCTAGCAACAGAAGAAACTATCGATAGTAATACAAGAAATCTTTTAACAGAATTAACCGAAACAATTAGAAGTGTTAAGAAATTGCAAAATTAAAACATGAGATAATGGAAGATTTTATATGTTTAGAAAAATCCAGGAAAAGGACTAAGATACTAGATATTCTGTATTATGGACTACTTTCGATTTCTTCATCATCTACGTTAAGTGAAAGAATTTTTCCAAGTCAGTTTTGTCAAAACTAAAGAAAAGAATTTTTTAAATCCTAAACATTGAAACCAAATTATTTTTCTGAAAGATTGTGTTGAAGATCTGCTTATACTATTGAAATAACTAATAAAATGATCTCACAAACTTGTTAATTTTTCAATTAATACATATCTATGATTTATTTTTGCTTGATTTAGTTCAAGAATTGTTATGTTTGTTATGCTGTTTTTTTTTTCTTACTTATAAACTCGAAATAATCAGGGGTGTCATAGAAACCAATCTTATCGGAATTGGATTTGAAACCGAAAAAAAACAATACTTTGGTGTCATGGAATCCAATGTTATCGATTTTTTGTTCGAACTTGAATTAGTGTCCAATTTGATCGGTTTTGTTACAGCTGTCGTTTTTTTATTGGAAATAAATAAAACAAGCTAAAAGTTTCATTTTTTATTTTAGTTTTCAACAGTTAGTGCTCATTTTTTTATAGAAATTTAATTTTTTAACAGTTAAACAATAATCTTTGTATATTTTCCATAAATTCGGTTTACATTTTCACAAAACAATAAGATTACACAAATTTAAAAACAATTGTAAATAATACAACGATGGAATATATTTCCCACTTCATATTTTTTTTCTGTAACTTTTTTTATTAAAAACACAAATTTTAATAAAATTTTAGCACAAATGCCATAATTTACCAAATTTTCAAACAAAAAAATTGCATTAAAAGTAGTAAACACAGTTGACAGTTCAAATATGGAAGAGAATTCGTAGTCAGCTAAGCTCTCGAGGCCACATGGTATTAATTCGCCTTGAAAATGAGCAAAATATAAAACAGCTGATTTGAATATCGGTTTTATTTGCATTCGAAAATAACAAAACCGACTTGTTTTCGTGACACCAAATGAAACCAACATCGATTTGCAAAACCTACAATCATGAAAACCGACTTGGATTCTATGACACCCCTGAATAAATAACTTATGCATTTTTGTGTGTTGAAATTACTTAATTTAGGAGAAAACTTTATTAATCGGTTAACTGATTAATATCGAAATTAGCCGATTAATAACCGATTAAGCCAAAACCTCGATTTATTAATCGAGCGATTAGCCGATTAAAGCAAAAGAACGATTAAATGAATACCCTACTAGGTACCATAGCTTTGCATCCTACAAAAGTTTTTGGACTCATTCTACTATTTTGCATATAATAATTTATGGTGCGTATTTACCGTACAAAGTCCCAAAAACCAGATAATTTTAAATTTTGCTTAAACATAAAGTCGATTTATTCCATATTTTGCTTTTGTGGCCTGCCGAGTTCTTGCGCTAGGGCCTCTCAATTGGGAAACGAAGTCGAAAATAAAATAAATTTCATAGTTCTTAATTTCTTCCTACAATTTTAAGGTTTTTTTTGGACAGTAGGTATATAGTGCTTTCAAATCCTATACCCACTATTTGTGGATTTATTTATTTTTTTTTTTGAAAAATCACTCCCAGATCAACTGTGGGCAGTGAGTACTTAAAACACGTCTTTGATAAATTTTGTTAGTATTATAAAGGAAATTTTAAAAATTAAATTTCTATGTTGTTGTTAGCTAATCTATATGCCGGCATTTCGTTGGGTGCAAATCCACCTAGTCAGTAGATCTTTATAAAAGAACTACAGTAGAATTTTATAGCAAATATTTTTGTAAACCACTTTCGCCCGCTATATTACCACTGTAGGGTTTGTTCCTTTTTGAAGAAAATGACAGCTTAGAGTTGCAGTGTTAAGGTGTTATACAAAGATATTTCTCGTTGCGTTTTACATAAAAGTTTGGAAAATATATTATACCACAAACGTAACGCTGACAAGATTTCTTATGCCGAGTCACTTTAACTATGCCTTATAGCTGCGTCACTGCAAAAACAGATTCCTTGTTCTTTTTTTTTAATAAAACATTTTGGCAGTGCAAGTCTGCATATCGAGTTTGATGACGCTAGCTTATCTGGTGTTATTTTTTGCCGCATTTCTGCGATTTGCGGCCATAGCGCTGTGGTTAAGTTTTTCGCGAAATTGATTTTACAATTTTCAGAAAGCTTATAAATACATGCAGAACCGATAATACGTCCTATCATTTCCAGGCTAAGTGAAAAATAGATATTCCAATGAACAGTTTTTAGATGAAAATTGGAAATCGACTTAGAGGGTCCAGAAATATTTAGAAAACAACTGATTTCTGGCTTTCCAGTCGAGTTTAGAACTTAGTTGTCTTCAAAGACTTTTAACAAAATTTAATAAAAAAAAAGATTTTTGTAAGATATTTCAGCCCACTGTATCGCCGTTGATAAGCAGTTTTTTGCCCCCGTTTAGGAAAGGGTCAAATAAAACCCTTACGGCGAAGTACTAGAGAGGTAAAATTATCTATGAAAATATATCTCATGGAGTTTTTCATAAAAGTGCTGTACATTAGAGTGGAACGTTGGTGTATGAAGGAAAAAAAGTCAGCCAATAAATTTCGAATACCTCCGGAATGTTGCATGTAGCTAAATTATATAAGAAAAAAATTTTTTTAATTTTTTTCGACAAATTTTTTAGTCCTCTACCACGGCTGGAAGGTAGAGAAATTATATGAATTTTATTTTTATTTGCTGCATAAATATAGAAAAAAATTTCAATATTTTTTTCAGGCTACACGTAAAAAACATTTTTGTACCGAATGAAAAAAGTTTAAGATCGAGGAGATCTGATAAAAGATAAGAAAGTTAATGGCTTATTTTATTTCCCATAAAAAATTATTTTCAATGAAAACAAATTTTTTAATAAATACAAACTGATTTAAATTAATTTTGTATGAAAAATAACAAAAAAATAATATAACTGTTTTCGGATAAGGGCTAATAACTTTCTTATTTTGTATCAGCATTTAGCGATTCCATCCATAATGTGATCGTCACAAAATTATCTTTGAAATACAGCCCGAAAAAAGTTTACTTAGTATAATTTTTCATCTTAATGGAGCAATTTAAAATGATAGTTTTTGGGAGAGTGTCTAAAAATAAACTTTTTTAAACTTTTAATGCCTGTAACTTTATATATTTTTTATACGATCGGCACAATCAGTGTATTGAATGAAAGAATAGAGAGATATCTATACAACAGTGTGTAATTTATTTTATTTAGATGAGCCGTTCTCGGAATTTTTGCCAATAAACGAAAAAACTAAAAAAGCAAAAAAAAAACTTTTTTTCGCGAATATCGGAAAAACGCGCATTAAGAAAAATAAATGAATATCATTTTCGTGTTCAGCGAGCTCAAATTATTTTAGAAAATGTATTTTTTGCAAGATATGACAAAAACTTAGAAGTTCGAAAATTTGCTTCATTATTTCATCTTAAGTTTGTCTGAAATCTGACTTTGTATGTATAAAATAGTGGATATTTTAAGTGTAATGAGTTATAACAGCTATAAAGAATATATAATGTTACATCATATGATGTTTCACAAATTGATCGATTTGATCTCATATTCAAAATCTTGATGCTGCGGTAGAGGGCTAAAAGTAGGTCCCAATATTTTTTCATTATTCCTCCCATGTATCTAAAAATAAAATACAACCTTTTTTTGCTATTCGAAATTGAAATTCGCAAAAAAAAATCTGACGCTCCACCCTACTGTACATACACTGAAAGAATTATTCTTCATAAAACCAATGAAACAACTGGACTTTCTCTGAATGGAATTCTGACCACAAAACGGGCTTCTTGGTTCGTGTGGACATGCTGACCAAAATGTAATTCACATAGTTTGTCTGAAGGTGACAATGGTTTTTTGTTGTCCTGAACTTCATCCAGTTTCCATAGTTGCTCTATGATTTCCTCCAATGATACAGCCCTGTCAATAATTGCGCATGTTATTGCGTGTGGCTTGCCGGTGACCGACTTTTGATTCACAGGTCCACAAACAATCCATCCTAGTGACGTATTTTGTAGGATTGGAAGATCATTAGACAGCTTAATTGTACCTGGTTGTGTCAAGGTGAAGAAGAACTCGACTCCTGTTTGTAAAAACGGGGATCTACCAATCTAATATGCTTTGGAATGGTCCAGGATGAAATATCAATATGTTGACTGGGTTGTGGTGGAATTATGTCTGGTAGGATATAGGCTTCTAAATTAGTCACGAAACTGTGGTCTCGGGATTTCATAACAACGTTTATTCGATGTGATGCTCGTTTCTGTAGTTTACTAACGCCGTCAATACATAGCGAAGCTTCTATTGGTGATATTGCCAGTTTTTTAATCAGACGCTCAGATACAATATTCACCTGTGAACTTGAGTCTAATACAGCCCGAAATTCATTGGAGATAGCATTTGCAGCCATAATTACAACCTTTGCTGTTGCCAATAATACAAAGCCCTGGCGGCCCAGAACTGTTTTTGTTGATATAGTTGCAACTGCTGCTACATTTTTGGAGAGTGCTGTTGCATTCGTGTTTGTTTCTGAAATATTTCTCTTGTCTACGTTTTTCCGCTTTGGTAAATGTACCAACGTGTTATGCTTCTGATCACACAATTTGCAGCTACTCGACTTACATGTTTTTGCAGTGTGGTCATCTTTAAAACAATTTACGCATAATTTTTGTTGTTGTACCCATCGCAACCGTTGTGATTCTGATAATTGCTTAAATTTATTACAAAAGTAGAGCTTATGGTTTCCGTACTTGCACAATTTGCAGGTACCATTGTAGCTTACGTTCGACGCTGCACTCACGTTCGATGCTGTAGTAGATGAAACAACTTTGTGATGGCTTGTTGTTTCTTTTTGAGCATTAGCTTCCATCGATTGAAATTGTAATTCCGGAAATAAGAGAAATTCTGAGATTATTGGTACTTCCTTAGGGTTGCTTAATGACTGCATATATCTGACGTGTGAGTTTCTGTCAAGTTTTTTTTATCAATAGTTGAATGAGAATTGCATCCCAATTTGCCGTTGCAACCCCTAAGTTATTAAGAGCTAATAAGGATTCTTTAGTGGTATCATGTAGGGCCTTAATTGACATTATATATGACGATACAGCAGGTTGATTGATTATTCTTTCTACTAGGGTAGCAACAAGAATTCTTTTGTTATTGTATCTGTCTTGCACCGTTTGCCACGCGGTGATATAATTTTCTTCTGATAGTGTAAACTGTCTAATTAAATGTTCGGCTTCTCCGGATACATTCGATTTCAAATACCACATTTTCTGTATTGCAGGGATAGCTTGTTTGTCTACCATTTCGGAAAATAAATCATGGAATTGCCGCCACTTAAGATAATCTCCATTGAATTGTGGAATTGTAACCTTTGGCAATGGTAGAGTGCTTTGTACACAAGATGATGTCGTTTGTGGGGGTGACGTAATTGTTTGATGCGTGGAAGCCATTATGGACAGATTTATCAGCTGTTCTTGAACCAAATCTTCTAAAGCGTTGTACTCGTGAAGTTCAAGTCCGTAGTTTCTTGGTTCTTCTACTTGACGACAAATTTGATAATATATGTCCTGGATTTGATCCCAAAGCTTATTTATTGTGTTAGTTGTGAATTCATAGTATTGACGAGGTTGAGTTTGCTCTTTGCATGATATACCGCTGAGTAATCGGTTAAGTGCTGTCATTCGTGCTTTCATGCTTCGAATAAGACTTTGATGATCTTTTGGTTGATCGTTGGACTTTTCATATGTTTTTGATATTTTTTGATTTTGTAGTGTGGACGTTTCATTTTCGCTGGATTCTTTCAATGCTTGTGCTAATTTAAGTCTATTAAGATCTGTTGTGAACGTCAAAGCATTTATTTTTGTGTAGTAATCATCCGTGAAATACTCATGCTCTGTCCTTAATATGGAGGCACCATCGAGCATACGTAATTTTGAGTCCTATTCTTCAAATTGATTCCAGGCGTTGGTTAGTTTTCCTAAACGCTCCTCGTAGTAGCGTACGGTTGTTTTTCTCTCCGCTGAATCTTTTTTAAAGTGGCGGATAATGACGTGAATATCTTCTCCAATCGTCCTTAGCGCTTCAAGAATTTCTTCTGATGCACTCATTGTGGCTTATTGACTGATTAAACTTTCTAGTCTGATGATTTTTTTTTTGGATTGTTGGCCCGATTGCCTGTGTAGAATGAGCCTTGAAACTGGGATGTTGTAGAAAATAGGTAGCCGGAAGAGTTGCAGGACGTTGAAATTCAAAAGGCTGATGTTTTTTTTTAAGATAAAAAGTTCCTTACCACTGGTTGGGGGAAATGCTTATGTATCCTTAAACTTGGGGTCACCAGAAAAGTTTAGATTAATTTATTAGTATGAATCAATTCAATTACATAAATTTGAGCGGTACTAATTTTTTGGGTGTTTTTACTTTCAAGCACTTGTAACTTGAACGTAATGTGACCAATAAATAAAAAAACGAGTTTTTACTACTGACCAAAAAATATAATTTTTAATGGGGTGTTTATACTAAAATTAATAACAATTAATTGTCGAGTCAACAAATACCTTAAAACTAAATTTACGTTAAATGGACCAATCAAATTAAAGTGACAATATTTGCAGTTAAGTCAATGTGTAATATGAAATATTTTTATTAATGAATTTTTGTTTGTCAGCTAAATAAAGTGTAAGTGAACAACATTAACGGAATTCACTAAAGTTTTTATTATTAAAGTTATTAGTTATTAAATGGGCTCACGAGAGTTTAAACAACGTTATTTGGACCTCTATAGCTCCGGTGCAATATGGGAAGCTAATCTTCCTGGAATCAATAGGCGCACTCCTCTGCTATGTTCGTTGTAACGAACCTTAGCATATTCTGGTTATAACTGGGCTGCACAACTGGTTTTGCTTCGGCCTTAGCTCAGGGAAATGGGAGTGGATTGTGATAACTTTAAAAGGTATTGTGTTACATTAATTTAAAAATTTGGTAGTGTGCAGTAGGAAATATCAAAAAGAGTTTATAGGAGAAAGGAAAGCAAGGATATTTCAATTAATTTCACGAAAATTGTCTGAGATGGTACTAAGATGTAAGTTATCCCCTAGGTCATATTATCCCACCCAACCATGCTGATGACCACTTTTTCATATCAGCCCATTCATATACTCACACTCCTATCAAGACTCTACCGTTCGTCAACTTTCTGAGAAATCTTACGAATACATATTTGTATCAAACATTTATTTTGTAACAAAATTCATTTTAAATTTCTTGCAGAATATAAAAAAAAAAACTTATGTAAATCAAGAAGATACCATTTTCGAACATTAGGTATTGCGATAATATATCAATAATAGATAGGGTTCATTCCCTCGTTCTAGATACTGATGATAAAAGAAACTTTACTCAATCAGAATGTTAGTTTAATAATGCGAAAAAAAATGAAAAGAATAATAGTAATATTGATGATAATACTAAAAGAGTGTAAAAATACTGGTTTTTGAAGTCCCGAGAGTGTGAGAAATATCATAATAAGAGGTGGAATATTTGCTCTTAAATTGCAATCACTATGTTGCATTTCATTTAATTCATCAATTTTAAGTCTTCCATCTCAATTATTGACATTATACACGCTCTTTTAATTTTTAAAATTCAATAAAAATATATACGAATACATATATATGTATATATATTTATGTATATGCAAAAATACTTCTAATTCTGTTTTTATTTTAATTATTTGTTATTTTGACTTACGTTTGTATCTCTTCCATCGTTTACAGCAGGCCTGTTGATTTGGTGGATGATTTACGTATAGTTACTTAGAGTAGGGTGTTCGATTAGAAATTAATTTGCATGTGATTCGGTTAGTCAGTTTTTTTTTCAGGTAGCTTAAGGAAATTAATGTTAATAGTAATTTTTTTTTTTGCTTTCTTACTACCGAATTAAAATTTATTATTAGTATTTAATGATGGACGTATATTTTAATGATTAAGATTAATTATTTTGGAATGAAGTTTTCAATGACATATTCAATGATTTATGTTAGGATTAGGGTTAGATTAGTACCAAAGCATATAAAACTTTTTTTTTAAATGAGACTAATTAGATTCTTGTTAGTGCTTTTTAGTATTTACGTTGTTGGCAAGTATGAAGGTAACATAAATAAATCATTTGGAGCACGATAATGAAACTGTAATTGGTGACGTGTAAAGTGGCATCGCTACTATTAGGTTGTGAAGGTATTATCCTGGAGTGCTCAGTCAGTGTGGAGCGACTTGGCCTACCAGTCTGTATCCTGACAATCACAACGGGGTGATTTTTTCTTTGTTAGACAATCCGCTTGCTTGATATTGGGTTTCTTGAACTATTTTCGCAAGACTAGATTTCCTAAGGAGACAACTCCCATTGGGGATTTTATATTTCATTAAAGTCGAATTTCCCAATATAAGCGATTGTATCAATACTTAGAGGCTGGTGAAATATTAGGTTATTACCACGTGGAAAATAGTTTTCGTCTCTTCCGAAAGAGCTAAAAGCACATGAAAAATACTCCGCACATTTTGAGAAAGTGTTTAAAATAATTGCACTTTAATTCCCGATTAATTTTCGGTGTTGTTCATATGCACATTAGACAAATTTCAATATAATTATTGTTTGATATAACGTATTATTTAATAAAAATATTTTATTTGGGTTTCCTACCGCTTTTGTGCGTATACTGATTGGCGATCTATATATGAATGTGCACGATGTTAAGAGTGTGGCCTGATGTCCATAAAAAAATGATTGGTAGATAGAAAAAAAAAATAAATATATATATGTAAGTACATATAGAACAATCTAAATTAGCGCGAACTCTCCAGTTTGCTTTCTTTCTTTTACTTCGTTCAGTTAGTGTTTAAGTAATTGGTCGATCAATAACCACTTTAACAATTAACATTAGAGCAAGTTGGCAATAAGTAAAGTCGTTAGTTTCAAATAAGTTTTCTGTTCAGTACTAGAAAATTATGTTTATTATACCCGTCACATCGTATATACTGAATCCGATCGGTTTTGAAATGGTTTATCTATTTGTAAAATATTTTCATTGTGCACTACTGTGTGCCGTTTATTACTTGTTATATTTGCAATATTAGTGCTTTCAAACCAGTTTGAAACTTTTTTATAGTTTTACGAATTTCCTGCGAAATTTCGCCGTATCTCTTTTTATAGGTTCAGTCATATTGAAAAAATTTTGAAGTTGTTTCCAATTTTTGTAATTTTTTTTTAATTTTTTATGTGCAAAAGTTTCTGATAGAAGAGTTCATGTCGAAATAATAAATTTTCTTTTCCAAATGAAATTTATTTGTTGGTGGTTATTAAACATTGTCTATATGCATTTCATTGGTGCTTTACCAAATCGTCAGTAGACTTCAACCACAACTTTGAACCGTTACAAACCTCTTATCTTATGCACAGACTTTCAAAAACCATTTGAGAATTTACAAATGATAATATTTTTGAAAATCACAAAAGAATGAAATAAGTGTAGTAGGCTTAGAAACTTATACAATACCCAACAAATAATTTGTATTCGATATGAATCTATTTTATTTTTCCACACCTTTATACAATTAGAAATCCATTGGATAGCAATAAAAGTATTTATAAGGCAAAATATCAAATAATAAATTTCTTTGACGATTTTCTTTTCCAATAAACCCACTTTATGATTTTTTCTCTGTCCTAGAAAGTTTTGGAATATGTTCGTAATTTTGGTTTTCGCCATATACGGAACCACATGAAAAAAGTTAATAACACGCATTCTATGTATTTAAAACAACAATCGATTAGGTGTAAATTCAGCTAATTATAATACAAAATTTTAACATTTATTTATAATAAAACGAAAAATAAATAACAAGAAAATGTTCTAAGTCCAAACTAAAAAAGCATAATCATAAAAAGCAAATATGATAAGTCACAAAAAAAGCCATTTCGTCGATATTAATGAGCGATGAATCGACGAAGAAATTGCAATTAAAGATTTAAAAAATATTAAGCCCAAGAAAAGTTAGACAGTTTTTTGTCCTGTAAAATTTCAAAAAAAAGGACTTATCACGTTTGCACGTTAAGGTGACGATATTTTAAAGTATTAAAGATATTGTAATGTAACAAAATGTGTTATCACAAGTCTAACAACCTGTAGCTCAACGTGTGTTCGAGCAGGCTGATCCAAATTTCAAAATTTTTATAACTTATTTAGGTCCTCCTATATGATTCTTAAATACATCGTTTTGTAATCGGATCGCAAGTCTCAAAGATACAGATTTATTACATTTTTTTCTAATGGAACTACTGTGTGGTATAATGAATCATTTTTTTATATGACGCAATCAATAATATGTGAACTAAAAGAGTATGTGGCGTTTTTCGTGTATGTGGGCTATTAAGACCGAGTAGTGTGAATAATTTTAATGGAAAGTCCTTAAAAAGGTTTTAAGCAATTTTGTATGCTTTAAATAGCATTTTAGCAGCCAATTTATTTGAAGTAAATTGTATTTCTATGTAGTTTAATTTGTTTTTAAACAACACATACATAACAAAGCAAGGAGTTGTGAAAGCATGTACGATGTTAAATCTTAAGAAAATCTTAAGATGAGATATATGTATGTACATTAGAGCGACTCGACTTGTATGAAGATGAAAAACGTGTTTTTGTTACCCCCTCTCAAATTAAAGACCGGTCTTTTTAATGAGGTTTCCTAAAACATTTGATGGGTCTAGCGATGACCGCCCGTAAGCTGGAACGTGTCTAAGAAATTTCTATTGTTGAATGTTTTTGCATATTTTCGTATTTTCTCCCCCAAGACAATATATATAAAATTATATCGTTTGAAGGATCTTTTCAAGCTACATACATCCCATGCTTTACTTTAATTTACCATGAATGGTAGCAGCAATGCAGTATTCTATAAAAAAAACAATTTTTAAGCGTTTGTATTGCTTATGTATATTAAAATAAATTTCATTTTTTTAAGGAATTATTTATTTCAGGCATAGTTTATTATTTCTGCTCTTAGAAACGTGCGAACTTTTGCAGTAACTACAAACAGAAATAAATAAACAATGCCTCAAATTATTATATTTTTTTTTGGTTATATTTATTTATTGTATCTTCAAAAAAATTTAACTAACAATAAGTAATAAAATCTTAACTATAAAATTTTAATTTTTAAGTCCAGCCAATGCCAGACAAAAATTTTTGTTTCAGCGGTTGGTTCTTTGGTTGTCTACGTCTCTCGTGTTCGGCTGAGAGCAAGAGTGTTCCTCCTTTTCAGCCGAGTGCGGCCTCTAAAGCCAATGATGTTTCGGGCTAGGGGATTTGGGTGCAACTCAAGTCTTTTTATGTATCTTGTCACGTGTTTAGAAAACACCGTCTTAACCAGCGGCACATCTAGATCTTTATGAATTCGCTTGTTTCTGACATACCATGGGGCTGCTGTAATCTTACGTAGTATTTCATTTTGTTGCCTTTGAATTTTTTCTACACTTAATGCCGATTCAGTGCCCCGTAACTGGACTCCGTATGACCATATTGGTTTTAGAATGGAGTTGTATAAAAGATGTTTACAATCTAGGCTTAGAGTAGAGTTCCTTCCAATGAGCCAATCCATTTGAGCTAATTTTAATTTCATTTGGGTCACCTTTGCATTTATGTGGGACTTTCATGTTAGACGACGATCAAGATGAACACCGAAATATTTTACTTCAGTGTGTTGAAGTATAGTTTTGTTATTTATTTGTATAGGTGGGCAGCTTTCTCTGCACAATGTGAAAGTAATGTGTGGACATGTTTGTTCGTTAATATTTATCCGCCATTGTTTTAGCCATTGTTTCAACTGGGGTATATAATCCGGCAGTTTGCGGGAAGCTTCTTGATGGCTTTTGTGAACACTTAGAAAATCTGTATCATCAGCGTATGTTGATATGTGTATGTTACTGATTACCGGCAAGTCAGAGGCATATATCAGATATAATAGAGCACCGAGGATCCTGCCTTGAGGAACTCCGGCTTCAATGGGTTGCGGAGAGCTTAGAAAATTACCTTTTTTAACAAAAACTTTTTGCTCATTTAAGTAGCTTTCTAAAAGTTTAAGGATATTTTCGGGTAGGTTTTGCTTTAGTTTATGTATTAAACCTTCGTGCCAGAACGCAGAGCAATATTTCTTTCTTCGAAGGTTTTTATAACAACGTTCACGGGTCTATGTGTTTGTTCAATCGTGCTATGTTGTCTCCTAAAACCGAACTGGTGGTCTGGAATGAGTCCAGTACGATTTAGTACGGGTATTAGCTTACTCATAATTAGATTTTCAAATAGTTTTGCTATGTTAGACAATAGGCTTATAGGCCTGCAGGATTCCACCTTCGTATGATCTTTGCATGGCTTAGGTATCATGGTAATCAGCGAAACCTTCCATTCTGCGGGATAGCGCCTGGAGCTTTTTTCGCAATACAGTGTTCAATCTCACGAATATTGAACCTTAAAGTAACATCTGGTACAGCGAGGACTGGTAGCAGGACAACTATAGTATCAGACGTATTTGGAGTAAATACTTTCTGCAAGTGGTTTACAAACAGAGTACCTTTTTCAGCGCCAGTTCCTGCCCAGTCTCCATTCGAAACTAGCAATGGAGGCTTATATATCACCGGTCTTTTGAGTCCTCGGGCTGCTCTCAATAGCGAATAGTCTGTTTGAGGTGTTGCGTCGAGCCCATTCAGAAATTTTTGGAGGGAAGCGGTTTTTTGATATTCTAGTAGATGATATTCCAGTAGAGTTTTCAGCTGTTTAGTACAATCCTTCAGCCTAGATTTTAGCTGAGGGGATCTTTAGCGTTGCCATTCTCTATGAACTCTTCTTTTTTCGGATAAAAGCCGTTCTACATCTGCGGAATAAATTTTATTATATCTCACCTGAAGATTTGCAGTAGTAGCATTTAGAGCAGCTTGCTTAAGGTTTGCCTCAAACATTCTAATAGAGTCATCTATATCAGCAGGCGTTTTTAATGGAATATTCTCTGGGCAATGAGCACTCAAATATTTTTTGTATTTCAACCAATTTATACATGTGGTTGTCATCGTTAAATCACAAGTGGGCTAAGAAGTTGTATGTGAATATATAGTGGCAATAGTTGGTGAGTGATCTGAAGACAAATCTAAAGATGCTTCGACTTGGATCATTTCGCTAGGCACACCCTTTACCACTCCAAAATTAATAACATCAGGTATTTTTCGACGATCTGTTGGCTGCTTACTTGATATAACATTCAAACGCATTTTAGAAATTGTGTCAAACAAAACGCGACCCTTTGGTGTGATGAGGCGAGATCCCCAAAACGTGTACTTAGCATTGTAATCACCGGCGGCCAAAAAGCGTGGGCCTAGTGAATTTAAAAATCGACTATATTGATTTTCTGTAATAGAGTACCTGGGAGGAGAGTAAATTGATGAAATCACCAGGTTTTAATAAAAAGCTTCAACGCAGATGTTAGTTGCTTAAAGATAGTCTTCACAATGATCACCCATTAAGTTTTAATCGCGATTTTATTCGTATACCCGAGCCACCACAAGCTCTGCCTTGGGAGTCCTTTGTGTCGTAGGGAGTATATCCGTTGATTTTAAAAAACCTTCTAGCCGTCAAATGCGTCTCAGAGATAAGCATAATTATATAATACTAAAAAAGTAAAATTTATTTTTATATAAGTAGCACCTGCAATAAAAAACGCTTAAAAATCGTGGTTTTTATGGAAGAACGCATTGCTGATGGTGTGAATGATAAAGTTTAATACACCATTGGATGCAGCTGGAAAAAGTCTTTCAAACGATGTAATTTTTTTATATGTTGTCATGGCAGAAAATACCAAAATATGGAAAAAAAATACAAAAATAGGCCTCTTTCAGACACGGTCCAGCTCACGTGCTGTCATCGCTAGACCCTTCAAATGTTTTGGGAAACCACATTAAAAAGACCGATCTTTAATATGAGAGGGGAAACAGGTATATTTTTTGGTCTGTGAGTAACTCTAGTGTACATATATTAAATATTTTTAAACTTATGAAATATTTTTATTATTAAGCTCTCAAAATATTTCGATTTATTACTTTTTCTTTAGCAGTAAAGTAAGCGCAAAATAAAGCATTTTTTTAGATCAGTGGTGTCCAAACATACACTATCTTCTTCTGTGTTTGTGTATGTGCTTTTCGCTATGAGGCTGGGATAGGCCATGAGTCGCACACACCGTGTACGTGTGTTGATAATCAAGAAACAGCCTATGCAACTGGTCAATAGGAAATTGAGAGAATGACTGCCACTGTTTCAGATATACATGTATCGCTGCCACTGCTTCAAATGTACATGTACACTCAATTTCAATTTAACTCTTATTTAAGTTCTTTGTTCCTTAGCCTACTTTTTACCAACTGACAGACTTTATACGTCTACATACATATATATTTTTGTGTATAGTTTTTTGTGTATTTATAAGTTTAAAATTTTATAAAATTTAATGGTTTGTTGGCACAACGAAATACTCTTCTAATAGAATAGAGTAAGAAAGTTTTTTGAACAAAATCGAGATTATTAAAAAACTTTTTCTTTCAACTGTTATAAATGTTGCTACTTTTTTTTTGTTACTTAAGAAAAAACAGACAAATGGAAAAGAGTTAAATTGTGCCAGTGTGTAAAGAAAGCAAGCGCTTATACTTGTTATTTATTAAGAATAAACATTGAATAAATTAACTTTTCTTTTTTGCTTTAAGCGAAAGTTTATTCTTTGATAATAAAAATGTACTAATATAAAAAGGAAAGTTTAGTTTTAAAATGGCTACGGTTTTGCTATATGAGCCGAAATAAGCCTCCAAAAATAAATAGTTAACCCTAGAATACTAACACTATTTAATACGACGTTAATACTAACGCCACGTAAATATTACGTACTTTGGAATTTTTCCTAAAACGGATTTTTTATAAAACGCTATAGCTCCCAAAAGGCTGGCCGATTTGGAGATAGTTTTCTTTGCTTAAAGAGTTATTTCATCTTTAGTGCTTTAGGTTTAAAGAAAATCGGTTTATCCAATTGGGAGTTATCAGCTGTTTTCTGCAGCATTTTTTGTGTGGTGGGGTTTTTTTATTTATGGTTACGGCTATTATTATTAATACATATGGATCATCTGAAATAAAATTCTTCTTGTGACTTTTATATTTAAGTCATTAATTATCGTTTGGAAGGTCAAAATCATTGCTTAATTTACAAATAAACAAATTATAAAAAACAAACCATTTATTTCATTGCAAGTTTGCCCTTACTATTCTCCAATCGTTTATTTTTCACTTATAAATTTTCTATGTAAAATCAATTTTCACATTAAAAGTTTTTGACAGTTATTTTCACTGCTACACACAAAAAGAATCACAGTGATATGTAATTGTGAAAAACTTTTGTTTCCTTCCAATGGTTTCCATATGAAAAAATATTGACATTACTCCTCATTGTTTCATTAAACGGGAATCAAAACTACTATGAAAAGATGAAAAATCTTTTCATTTCACCGTTTCACAGAACAAGATTTGACCCCCAGTGTCAATATTCGGGAGAATGAACACTGTATTGCGGTTTTAAATTGGAAAAAAAAACTTGAGGTGCTGATAAAATAAGCGATAAAAAGCTCTTAGAACTACCCAGTACTGCAAAAAGGATAATTCTATTTATTTTTAATGGTACTCTGCGCCTCAAACTCTATCCCGCAGAATGGAAGGTTCTCGCTATTTACTATAATACCTAAGCCAGGCAAAGATCATACGAAGGTGGAATCCTATATAGTTTTTGATTTTATATATATGTATATATGAAAATTGAATTTTGCACAAAAAATTGATATTTTTCATCCTTGCGGCCTGAATAGTTCCGCAACTGTTGAGTATATATCCTAAAGGGAAAAGAACCAGTCACAAGACAGGTCACGTGACTGGTTGCCAAGGACTAACAACCAGTTCGAGTTTCGGAACTTTATATGAAAGGGACCGGTAACTTTTCCATGGCGTTGTCATTGGAGGGGGTCAATTGACATAATTCAGATACTCAGTGATAGGATCCAGACCCAAAGTAAGGCTACTTGTCGTGTGATGGGTTCTTCAATACTAGCTGAACTACTGTACTTTAAACAAATATTTTTCATTTGGAAAAATCTGCTTGTGCAACCAGGGGGCTTTCCTAACATTTTTGTTTTAGTTTTGTAATATGGTGTGATATGATTATTTTCAGCGGTCACCACTCAGGAACATTTCGTACCATTGCCATTTTCACCAGTCATAGAATAAGTACGTTCAAGACAATTTGTACAACATTTGCCGCAGGGTAATTAATTAAATTGCTTTAGAGTTTTTTAAACAAAATTGAACAATTAGTTCTCCACTAATGATCAAATCGGCAGAGCAGACTTTTCAAATATCTCAAATTAAACACATCTAAAAAAATATTTATCTATAGAATTATAAATTTCGTCTGTTTTAATGTTAAGACGACCACAACAGATCACAAAAATTATTGTGGTACTATTTGGTATTTCTCTTGTTTGCATAGCGTAATTACTTTGCATGGGGAGTCACATTTCAATAAAAAAAATGATTCATTTTGGGGCTATGGTAGTTTGTGGTTAGGGCAGTAAGGCTAAAATAAAAACATATATTTTTAACTAGATCTTTTGTTCTCATCTTTTTAATTTTTATTTTATTTTATTTTGCTATAAGTATAAATTAATAAACATTTTTGTTGCATGTGTTATTTTCTCTGGTTACTAGAATTAAAGAAGACTGCAAAATAAACTAAACTTTAAAAAAATATATATGCATGCATGTATGTACGTATGTATATTTAATTAACTGAAAGATTCAACCCTTAGTGTTAAGGTCTACAAGACGTAATTCTTTAATTACATGTACTAAACTCGTCATTTGAGCAAGTATGCATGTATGTACACTAGGGTATAACTTATTTTTGGAGAAAATTTCTTCATCGTAACACGCTATGGGCAATGTTGTACTAAAATTTATTTCCATATTTTTAGGTAATTGTATTAGAAAAAGATACCGCACCGAATGCAATTTCTAAAACTATCCGAAGAATTCCTTTTATTATATTTGAAAAAAATATTGTTTTATTTGTTTAAATATACGGTATATTTGTACATGCTATAAATTTTAATATACATATATATTAAAAAAATAACTATATAAAAATAATATATAATTACACTACTCAGAAAATTGTCACGGAAAAATTTTAACTGATAAAGCTACAATTGGTGTGAAATATCTAAAGGTTCCTTATTAGGGGTCTGAAATTAGAAAAGATGCAGCACGTACTGAGTTTGAATTATTGTTTGAATTATAGTTTGAAATATTGTTTGATATTTTTCAGAAAATCCAGTAAATATTTTTGTTTGATTTAGTAAATTGTTTTGTCTACAAATTGTAAATATTTTTAGACAAATTGTTTTATAGATTTAAACAATTTGTTCACTGAAAAATAACACGTTTTTTTTCAATGAAATTGTTGAGGTATTTTTGTCTATATTTACAAATTCGTTTGTAGGTCCGTTCGTTCATTGAATTCCTTTACAGAGAATGAAATTTAGTTTTTTCTGTGTTCACATCATAGTTAAGCAATCTGATGTGTGGAGGACGCCGCTTTATTTATTATTCATCGCCTTTGAGAAGCATTTGATGCCCTTTCTCACTCAGCCATATGGATCACTCTAGCATGCAAAGGCACCCCAACAAAGATAATTGATATCGTAAAAGTCCTATATCACAACGCAGACTGTCGAATTTTTCATGATAGATGTTTACAATTAAAACTGGAGTGAGACAAGGCTGTGTTCTGTCGCACCTAATTTTTAATATCGTCTTGGATAACATAATGAGAAGAGCCTCCTTCCAACAAAGGGGTATAACATAGGGATTCAACAGAAGGCTAGAAGACCTCGACTATGCTGACGACATATCGCACCTGTTCATCAAAAGTAACACAACTCAAAATTTACAAGTTTTCAGTAGAGGCAAAAAACTAATTGCGCCAATATAATGGAATTATTGTTATAAACAAATATACCGTTGTAAAGGAAACTCAATAATATTTCAATAAAATAATACAATACCAAAATTTTTACAGTGGTTAGATATGGTAATCATACACTGTTTCCTTCAAAAAAGTGGAAAATAGAATTTTTTGAGTTGTGTTACTTTTGATGAACAGGTGCGATATGTCTACTATCCCATAACTTCAATGATATGCAGGCTAAGATCAATGCAGTACAAACTGAAGCAGGTAAAACTAGTCCCAAAGTAAATATTGCTAGAACTAAAGTAATGAGAGTAAATACTTCTAACAGAGCATTCACAATAGACGGGAAGAATATAGAAGACGTTTCAACGTTCTGCTATCTCCGCAACCTTCTGTCCATAACAGGCGATTCTGCTGACAATGTGAGAAACCGAATAAAAGCTGGCAAACACTAATTTGGCATTCTCAACCACATATGGCGATCTGCACACATCTCAGAAAGAACCAAGCAGGCATATTTAACTCCTGCATAAAATCATTCCTATGGATGTGAATCGTGGAATGCAGCGCAGAACGATATTAACTCGCCACAAGTTTTCATCAATCGCAGCGCAGAATTCTAAAAATCAGTAAGGACACCTAATGGGTGCAAACCTCCAACATTTCTATACATGTCGAAATACGCAATAGAAAATGGCGCTAGTGAGGGCATACAAGGCACGCTACTGAATGGAATCCACAAGGAAGCCGCAGAAGTAGGAGACCATCACACGCAAAATTGCAACGGCCAATCAAGACAAGAGGTGCAACGAGGCAAAAACACTAGCATCGGACAAATCAGAATAGAATGAATTTGTTATGGCCCTATGCTCCTTATAGGAACTAAAGTGAAATGACGAAATAGATAGATGTAGACGAGATTGCATTCATAAAAGATGTCAATACACAAGAACTAGATGCAGCGGCGGAGCGGGCATCGAACACATCGAATTCAAGGAAGCAAAGAAAAGCGTCGGAACGGCTTAAACAAAAGCAGAAAAGATAATTGGGAGGAACTAAGAGAGGATATTAACCGGGACACATGGGTTCTCAGATATAAGATTATTATGAAGAAGTTTGGCATGAAAAGCCCTGTGCGTTACATGGACGAGGCGAGCAAGCTAAATATAGTGGAAACCCTCTTACCAAAATACGAGATAAGGGTAGACGAGAAGAAAGAAAGCCACCCTTGTTCACACAAGAGGAGCTCAAGGCTGCTGCCCGATATCTTAAAAATAACAAGGCACCCTGACCCGATGGAATTCCAGCAGAACTCTTAAAACGAATAGCGAACAGCAGACCTCAAATGCTGCTAAAAATGTTTAACAGATGCTTAGAGCAAAGGAAAGGGAGACCCAGAATCGCCATCCTGATACAGACTACTATGTACGCTGGACACGGCTGGTAAATTGTTAGAGCGACTCATAAAGCACCGACTTGAAGAAGCTATTCAAGCAGCAGGTCGCTTATCGAGGAGACAGCATGGATTGCGCCAAGGCAAATCTACAATAGGAGACATTAAAGATGTTGTAGAAGCAGTTGCAGCTTGCTAACAGGATAAACATCACTCGAGACCAGTACACCTTTTAGCCATTTTAGACGTAAAAAATGCGCTTAACAATCTCAGATGGGTAGACGCTATACATGCGCTACAGAGGAACTTCAACGTTCCAAAGCTATTTTCGTAATCACCAAACCAAAATACATAAGAACCACTTATTCTAAGGATTCAACCAAAAACACACAATATTTAACATCCTTGCAATAACAGTAATATATCCTGATATACTCATCAATGTATCTCCACCCAAATGAAAGAGACTTCCGCGTAGATTAATAATCCAGAAAGTATTTTAAAGTTTGGAGGACCATTCGTCAAAAATTAACCGAATAATAAAAAATTGGTGTAAAACTAATGATTCCATCGTAATCAGCAGATGAAAATACATAAGGATCAGCTATTTTTATTTAAACAACACAAAAATCTCCATTTTGCTGCGCTGTGTAATCTAAGATAATTTTTATCCAATATCAGTAACATTTGGAAATTATTTTTAGATAACGTAATGAATATTTTTGCTTGTCTTAGACCGTGAAGGGCTTTCCAATAGTGAGCAAATTCGACACGAATCCAGGAATTATTCTGTTCTTTGACATATCCTCGTGAGATGCCAATGAAGGGTCCCGCTCCTATTAACCTACGTTGGGCTCCTCTGTTGGCAAGACAGTTAGGCCGTTCGTTTCCAGCATGGCCTTCGTGACCTGGAACGCAGCATTACATTAGTTTATTTCGAGCACCAAGTTCATTTAGAGATGTAATACACTCCATGACAGCACCCGACCTTATCGCATAAGAAATTAAGGCCTTGAGCGCTGATTTGCTATATGTCCACAAGTAGATTCGAATACCCTTACACTTTTTCCCCAAGCATTCTCTAGCACAAATAAAGAGGGCATAGAACTCCGCCTGGAAAAATGTAAGGTAATTATCGATGGGAATGGGCCTATTGAGGTTATGACCCTACACCCAATCTCCCTGCCGCAGTATCCTGTTTTCTGTTTTCCTGTTTGGAGCCGGCAGTGAAATAAATCTGGTGGTTTAGCCATTGGCCTCTTTCAGGAATTAGAGCATCAAAGTTTTTATTCATGACTAATGTTGGTTGGATTTGATCATTTATCCTAATATATGGGTCGTTTACAAACTAAACTACTATTCCCATGTGCCAAACCACATCTCCGGTTTTTATAGTGGAAATGTGTGGAAGCCAAAGTGCGCTTCTGCGGGCCTCCTTCTTCACTATAATGTGCAAAGGGGGTATGTGCAGAATGGCATCCAGGGCATATGTTGGACATATTCTCATTGCTCCGGTGATCGAAATACTTACTAGGCGGTGTACGTTGTCGGGTAATGCCGTAATAGCGATGTTTGCGACCAAGCTAGGGCAGCGTATGTTAGTATTGGTTTTATCATGGTGGTTATTCAATATCTCATTTTTGGTTGGAGTCCCCACGTTTTCCCCAATAGCCATTGGCAGGCATGAAGTGCCATAATGGCTTTGCTCGCAGTGTAGGAAATCTGTTCATTCCAAGTATGTGACCAGTCAAAAATGAGCCCAAGGTATTTAACTTCGCTAGAGAAGCTGATAATAGAACCATATAAGGTGAGTTCTATGAGCCTTAGTTTTCTTTTTCTGGTAAAAGGTACAATGGTTGTCTTTTTTCGGTTAATGGACAGCCCCCTAACTTTGCGCGATTTGTTAGATAAATTTAGGTTTTTTTGCATTCTTTTTGTTGCGTTGTTCAAGCAGGTCATCAACGACCAACGTCCACAGTAGAGGCGATTGACCGCCACCTTGTAAACAGCCTATATTTGCTCTAATGATCTTCGACGTCCCACATACGTTTAAGTCAACCACTCTTGATGATAACATTTCTATAGTTCACTTTTTTATTATTTTCGGAACTCTTTTTAACCCCTGACCAAAAATGAGGGGTGTTATAAGTTTGTAGTGTGTATCTGTGTATCTATGTGTCTGTCTATTCCCTCGCAGAGCCTAAACGGCTGGAACGATTTTGATTCAATTTTTTGTGTTTGAATGGTGTCTTGATCGAGAATGTTCTTAGCTACATTTGGCGAAAATCTATCCAGCCGTTTAGGCTCTAAGAGGGAACAGACACACCTATCTTCTAGCGGTATCCACTTTAATCTGTGGGTATGGTGCCCATAGCTCCCAAATGACTACATCGATTTTAGTTTATTTTCTTTTGTTTGAAAATTGACTTCATCAAAAATTTTCTAGCTTATATTTGAAAAAAATCGGTCCAGCCATTGTTAAGTTATCATTCATTTTTTTCGGGGATTTTTTAAATTTATAATTTAATGTTATTCTATAAAGAGCTTTACCGTCCGCATCGTACGATGAGTTGTCAAATGCGACCTGAATGCCTATAAAAGCGCATATCTAGTCCTGGACAGTTGTGGAACAATATAATCTCGAACCTGTTTTACTAGGCATGAATAGATGTCATCTGGAACTGGATATATATAAGGGCTAAATTTTGATAGCGCCCAACTGATTTGGTTATTTCCATAGACTCGATCCACCAACCTACGATCCCTGTTAGTACAGCTAGGTGTCTATTGATGGATTAAAATGTTACTTACTCGCAGTGATCCTGGGAAGTGTTTTCAAAAAAAAGGTTACACGTTTCTTTTGGTGATTCTGAATACGTCCCATCTGGACGTTTAAGTGTGCAGAGACCAGTCATAAACCCTTTTGTAGTCGTACTGCCTCAGGCAAATTATTTACGCTTTCACAGTATGATCGCCACGTTGATCTTTTGAACTCTGTTAGTGCTTTATTATAGCTAGTGAGTACAGTCTTGTAGGTGACCCAGTCATATGTGCTTTTGGCTATATTGAATATTCGCCTCGCCTCCTTTCTCAGTTTTTCTAATCAATCCTTCCACCAGGGTACATCCCTTTTTGGCCTTTTGGACTTTAACTTTCAACTACTACTGAAGGTAATTTGAGTATTTTCATAAAGCTCATTGGACTTAAAGTATATTTCTATAGGACTAAATATTAATCCTTTTAAGAAGTTTTCACTATTGGATAAGTGAACACGATATCTACTCCAGTTTGTGTTTTTGGGATAACGAAATTGTCGTTCGTACTTCGGAGAGTAATCTATATCAAATCGTATATGTTGGTGATCTGACATAGATATATCTTTACACAGAAAAAACTATAATTCGTATTCCATTACTAAATTCATAAATTCAAATATTTTTTCTACGGAAATGGGACCTGTCACAAAATTCGTAAAATAAAAAACTAAAATTCGTAAATGTTTAATAAGAAAAAATCGAATTTTTTTTTTCTATTAAAATTTTCTGTTGGAATATTTAAAAATCATACAAATATATGATAAAATTTTAAAACAAATTCAAACACATGCGTGTTAAAATCAAAAGCTATGATAATGTTTTCTGTGTAGATACATACCAAGTATTTATGGCATGTGGTAGGTTTTTGCTTAAGGTGAGATCAAGGACCTCTTGTCTTATGGTATTCATAAAAGGCGGCTCATTGCTCCTGTTTACTATGTTTGTAGTATGTTATTTTGACATATAAATTCAAGTAAACACTCACCTCGTTTGTTGGTGTACTACTTTCCAAAACGGTGTGGTGTGCGTTGGCGTCGCAGCATGTCAGCATATCAAAGTTCCTCTTTCGACAATTGGCTACCAGCTTGGATAGTGCTGTGTTTTTCTTCTACCAGCTTGCATACTTCTGGTGTAATCGCTAGGTTGGCCTAGTCCGGCATGTAGTCAGAAGGTAGAACGATTTCATGTTCTCCTGTTACTGATGGGACACTTATCCGGACTGCCACGAGATCACCATGTACAAAATCTGATATAGGAGAATACTTCCTGACATATAAGGCCGCTCGTTTATTGTTATAAAATAGCCTACCATGGCTGTTTTGGAGTACCTTAATTATCCCAAATTTATCCAAAGCTCTTGGATAAGATTTACATCCAATAGGTCTATAGTGAACTGATGGTATAGCATGTCTGACACTGCCATGGCTAATGTAAGTTTATTTTGAGGCAATTTAGCTGCCTATAGTTTTATTCTTTGAAATGTAAGCTATTGGTGTGCATTAATGTTATTGTTATTTTGTTTTGTAGGGTTGCAATAAAACAGCATACATCAGCGCTGCTTGCTGCTTGTGAGTATAAATTACAACCGGACTTCGGTGCTAGCCCGAGGTCGTTGTTAGAAGACACGCTGCCGTAGGACTATTCATCGCATAGGCATGGTACGAATGACTCTCAGGATGACGAACTTTTATCGAGTGTCCACTCTATAACCGCCTTGTTCTTTTAGAAAAATTGGCAATTCAATTAGAGTGTGGTTTTAGCACGCATGGATGTTATTTGGATTCTGAAGAGGCTAAGAAATGTTGTACAGACTAGCTTTTAAGGGCATTTAATCTGTTAACCTTTAATCGGTTAACCGGTTAATTAGTACTCGATTAACTGATCGGTTAATTTAAAATTGGCTATTTTCGACTAACGATTAAACCGGTTAGTTTCAGGCGATTAACCGATTAACCAATGTAACAAAATTTTTCATTGTTTGTAGTATTATAACATATCTTTTAGTGTGTTGTATTATTTGTTTCATCTCACACAAAATAAATATGAATTTAGAAATTAATTTTTCATATAAACAAAGAAGTGTGTTAAGTAACTCTTTAAAACCTTTGGCTCAGTAAAGACTCCGCTACTCTAATTGAACTTGAGGGATGTGATTAATAATTTGATAACAGCCAATAATACTATTGCCAAGGATTTAATAAAAAATCTATGGACTAGATTTAATCACAGAAGAATTCAAGTGTTAAATACATTCATTTGATACCTCCACTCAGGAGTATTTGCTTCTGAGCTTAGTCCAGATGAGTCAGATGATGATGACCTGACAATAGAAGAAACTATTGATAGTAATACAAGCAATCCTTTAATAGAATTAACCGAAACAATTAGCAGTGTCAAGAATTTGAAAAAAATCAAAGCAGGACTCTAATGGCATAATGGAAAATTTTATACGTTTAAATAAATCCAGGAAAACTACTGAGAAATTAGATATTCAGTGTTAGGCATTGCTTTCGATTTCTCCAACATCTACGATTTCTCCCAAGTTAAGTTTTATTAAAACTGAAGAAAAATAATCGCATAAATCCTAAGAATTTAAACCAAATTATTTTTCCAAAAGATTATTTTGGAAGATCTTCTTAAATTATTGAAAAAAAACTAATAAAATATTCTCACAAACTTGTTTATTTTTAAATTAATACATACTTATGAATTGTTTTCTTAGTTGATTTAGTTCAAGAATTATTATGTTTTTATGTTATTTCTTATTTTTTTACTAGTAAACTTAAAATAATAAATAATTTATGCACTTATATTTATTGTAATTACTTAATTTATGAATAAACCTTATTAATCGGCTAACCGGTTAATAACGAAATTAACCGATTATTAGCCGATTAAAGAAAAACCTTGTTTAATTACTCGAGTGATTAACCGATAAAGGCAGAAGTCCGATTAAATTAATGCCCTACTTAGTATGTGTCGCATTCAGATCGCTGGAGTGATATACGCTGCTTTCCGCCGAACAAATAAATAAATATGAACTACCTGATGTATATTTTTTTTCTTTTTTTGTAGAAAATATTCTAGTTAAGCTGTTTTAGACTACTATACAATCTGTTCGACTTCTGCACAATTGCAATCCTGATATAATAGGTATGTTCAATAACTGAAAGTTGTTACTAATTGTTACTAGTTGTTACTGGAAAGTGTTCACGCACTCGAAAAACTAGCAACGAGAGAGTGAAAAAAGAGCATAAAAAGTTGAGAGAAAAAAATTTACTGCAAATTTTTGCTAGTAAAATTTTTACTAGCAGGAATTAGCCAAACAGCTGTTTAGATCTTTTGTTTACAAAATAAATGTTGGAAAAATTCATGAAAAGTAAACTTTTTAAATTTTAGTGCCTGTCCCACGATGTCGACAAGTCGATGTCGTTCTCTTATTTATATTGAAAACAATAATAAAAAATTTGAATTTGTTTTTGTTTTCAATATAAATAAGAGAACGACATCGACTTGTCGACATCGTGGGACAGGCCCTTAATCAATTATTAAGGCCCACATTTACAGTCACTAGTTAACTATTAGTAAACTAAAATGATAACTATTGTTTAACTAAAACTTCATATTTACAGTGTATTGTTTAACTAAAATTTTTAATATGGGTAAAGAATGTTAGCCCTATCAAATAAAAATAAACAAGCAAAAATAAAGAAATAAAGAATATTTCACATCTTAAGGCGGCAATATAAAAATTGTTAAGCACACAAAGGTAATGGAGTAAATATTTTTTGTCGCTCCTAAAAGTATGCTATATGCAGGTAATAATTTCTAAAACATGATGTAATAAGTATGCAGGTTCAACAAATACGACAAAAAACTGGATAATGCTTGTCAAAAAATAATACACGTGCTAGACGTTGCTTATGTACAAAACTACCAGAACAAAAAATAATCAGCTGGCGTTATGCTGATACCTGTATACTTTTTGCACCATGTTCCAAAGCATCTAACTAATTGTTAACCAATGGCATTTGACGGTTTAACTAATGGTAAACAAAGAAGTGCGAATAAAATATCATTGGCTAAACTATTGTCATTAGCTAGCTAATGACTGTGAATTTGGGCCTAAGAAATTAATACATTTTAAGAAGTCAAAATATTAAATACGGTAAGATTGAATCTAAATTGATTATTAGGCTAAGGTTCGTAACGTTATATTCAGAAAGAACTGGGTATGATTAATATTCCAAGGAACAATGGAAAAATTAACATCAACTTAATTTTTCAACGTACACAGCAGAACAGAGTAGCGCCACTTTCGGAAGCCGCTACACTTCCATCGTCAGTGCTCACGTGTATTTGCTATCACCACTTGTCAGGTGGCTCTGTTGAATGTGATTTTAATTCCCACATATACAACTTTTTCGCGAAAATTGAATACGAGAATTAAATCACTCTCAAGCTGATATTAAAGTGCACTTTCCCAGCGTTGCCATCGGTTTATTTTTCTTCATTCCCATTTTTCTGATTTTTGTTCTACTCAAGACAAACTTTTTTGGTTTGATTTTATACTTAAGTATATATGAACATGTAAACATGTGAAAAGCTCAAGCCAGTAGCTAATTGTTTTATTAATATGATTATTTCGAACGTATTTGCTTTGTGAATCTAAATTGATTATTAGGCTAAGGTTCGTAACGTTATATTCAGAAAGAACTGGGTATGATTAATATTCCAAGGAACAATGGAAAAATTAACATCAACTTAATTTTTCAACGTACACAGCAGAACAGAGTAGCGCCACTTTCGGAAGCCGCTACACTTCCATCGTCAGTGCTCACGTGTATTTGCTATCACCACTTGTCAGGTGGCTCTGTTGAATGTGATTTTAATTCCCACATATACAACTTTTTCGCGAAAATTGAATACGAGAATTAAATCACTCTCAAGCTGATATTAAAGTGCACTTTCCCAGCGTTGCCATCGGTTTATTTTTCTTCATTCCCATTTTTCTGATTTTTGTTCTACTCAAGACAAACTTTTTTGGTTTGATTTTATACTTAAGTATATATGAACATGTAAACATGTGAAAAGCTCAAGCCAGTAGCTAATTGTTTTATTAATATGATTATTTCGAACGTATTTGCTTTGTGAATCTAAATTGATTATTAGGCTAAGGTTCGTAACGTTATATTCAGAAAGAACTGGGTATGATTAATATTCCAAGGAACAATGGAAAAATTAACATCAACTTAATTTTTCAACGTACACAGCAGAACAGAGTAGCGCCACTTTCGGAAGCCGCTACACTTCCATCGTCAGTGCTCACGTGTATTTGCTATCACCACTTGTCAGGTGGCTCTGTTGAATGTGATTTTAATTCCCACATATACAACTTTTTCGCGAAAATTGAATACGAGAATTAAATCACTCTCAAGCTGATATTAAAGTGCACTTTCCCAGCGTTGCCATCGGTTTATTTTTCTTGGATATTTTTCTTTAAGATTGGATATTTTTCTTTAATTTGACTGCAGCAGTGGCTGTTAAAAGAGTTAAAAATGCCTGAATTGGGTGGCAGAAAATTTTCCACCTTAAGGCTAGTCATAAAGGTTACACTCGAAATATTATGTGAGTCAAATATAAGAAAAAAACCTGGCAAGTTCCTGCAAAGAACAAATTCAACTAAATTAATAAAAAATTCCACAATTGCATTAAAACTAACTTTATTTCTTCTGTTTACAGATATTTTAACTAAAAAATCCTTATGTATAAGCAGTTGTATTTTTATTTCTGCTATTTAAATATTTTTCACATAAAGCTTTATTTACGGACAGTCAAAAAGTAACACTTTTTATCCTAAGTTGTATTCATGTACCTCAAAATGAAAAAATTTTCATATATTTTTTACGATATGTCTAACTTTTCATACAAATTACTAACAGCTAATGTAATTTTTTTTTTGGGTGTACAAACTGTTTATTGTGTTACTTGCAAATTTTTGCTAGTAAAGCGTTCATTTACTTTTTCATATCTGGGAGAGTAATTTTACAAATTTCTGCTTTACTCTCTCATTGCTAGTTTCTGCTAGGAAAGTAAATGAACAGACCTAATGTGTCGTTATTGGTTTTTTAAAACATTCCCTAAACTGATTAGATCGGAGTTGCATTTTCTACTGAAATCGAACGGCTTGTGAGATAGTGTAACACAGCTCTAACTGTGACGTGGTGTAAAAACTCTTTTGACGCAGTTATATATTGTATTGCCAATGAAAAGTCAGCATATTTTTCCGTGTTGAGTAGAGCTATAAGAAAATGCAAAATAATTTAAATTAACTTAACTATTTTATATTTAAAGAAAAAACTAAAATTCTAAACTTTATCACGCTCATTGCGAGATCTTTTTTACCGACCACCAAAAACTAATATACATATGAATTCTTTGCATTTTTCATGGTACGGCTATGCAATAAAGAATCTGATATTTGCAAAAATTTAAAAGTTATCACCCTAATGTACACGTAATATTATGTTATTTGTTACTACTTGTAATAAATGTATTATTGAAAGTTTTTGTGTAAAAAGTTATAACTATTAAAAGTTTCATTATGCAAAGAACAAGGCATAAAAACGCAGCAAGAAAACACCGTTTTATAGTATTTCATTATATTTTGTATTACTTTCAGCCAGAGTAACTACCTCTCTATTATTATTTTTCTTGTGCTTTAAGTCTGTAGTTGCTTAAAAATGTTATAGCGAAAAGTTTTTGCACATTAAAAATTGGCAAACTATATATAAAGAGGTAATGTAACGTAATCAACATGACAGATAACAATATTTTTTGGGTAAATTAAGTACTTTTTAGCAATAAATTTAAGAAAAATGGCTGCGGGAAAATAGTTTTAATTACAAGTGCTTTAGTAATTTATACAAGAAAAAATCAGAAGCAATGCAATAAAGCAAAAAATTTCAGTCTGCATGTTAAAATGATTTTTTTAATTTTATATGGGTCAATAGAAATAGTTTAAAATCTACACACTCAAGTTGAAAACAGTAGGTACTGCTTCAGTTTCATAAATACTTATCAGTTTCTCAATATATCTCCGTGTTTTCGTGATATATTCTACAAACTAAGACAGTCCAAACGTACGTGTGGTACAAAAAAGTTACTAAAACTGCAATAAAATACTAATTTCCCTTGATAACACTGCGTGACAAATTTTATTTTTTTTTCATTTGGCAGAACCTCCGCTATATATAAATTAATCTAGAGACAAAATATAGTCAAACTGCGTTCTTAATTATTCATATCCTCATCTTTTGTCATTTTTAAAGGACTTAACATTTTTCATGAATGCTTATTTTAAATAATTTTTTTTTTATATTAGTATCCAATATTTTTTAGCAAACTTGGATGACTCTGTAGAATTTTATACAAATATTTACTTCAGTTCCCTTGAACAAACATATAAAAAAATGCCCTTTTAAAAAATATCCTTCCATATCCTGAAAAACCTTCGCTAAGAAATATTTAAAAAAATATATGTTGTAGCCTTAAATTAACTCTATTAGACTTCAAAATTTTATGACTTTACATCTCTTAGTACAAAAGCAGTGATTGTTTTTTCCCCGAAACAAAATTAATTATTTATAAAAATTGTATGTAGAAAATTAATTTATAAAAAAACCGGCTCCATGAAAACTCGCCCAAAACCAAAACGCCCAAAAATAAAAATGAAAAATCGCCCAAAATTTTTCCATACAAATTTTGGGTGATTTTTCATATGAAAAATCGGCCAAAAATTTTGGGCGATTTTTCATTTTTTTGTGAATTTTCATTTTGAAATTTTGGGAGATTTTTCATATTAAAAATATTTCCATGAAAAATCTCCCAAAACTAAATCGCCCAAAAATAAAAATGAAAAATCGTCCAAAAATTTGTCCATACAAATTTTAATTTATTTTTCTTATGAAAAATCGCCCAAAATTTTACACCCAAAAATTCTGGTAATCATCAAAATCTAATATAGAATTTAAAATATTATATTATATTAAATAATTGAAAGTTTCTCGAATGTGTTCCATCTCCATCATTATTTGGCTTCTATAGCAGTAAAAGTTTATGATCCTTCCGCCCGACCGAAGGCCGGCTACACAGAAAGTCGCCGAAAGCACGTACCAAATTAAGCACTCCGAAGGCTCCTAATATTGAAAATTGTCGTAAGCGAAGCCGAGATTTAACATACCATAGAGTTGAAAATCCTTCCGCCCGGCCGAAGGCCGGCTATACGGAAAATCGTCGAAAGCGTTTCTCAAGTTAAACATTCCAAGGTTCACTAATATAAAAAATTTTCAAAGATGAAGCGGATATTTGACATACCATAGAGTTTAAAATCCTTCGTGCAGGTGGAATCAAGTCTTTGCTTCGCTTACGACAATTTTCAATATAAGTTGCCTTTGGAATGCTTAATTTGGTACATGCTTTCGACGACTTTTCGTGTAGCCGGCCTTTGGCCGGGCGGAAGGATTTTAAACTTTTACTGCTATAGAAGCAAATGCAATTTTTTAGATTACTTGCTTTTGGAATATTTAATTTGAAACGCGCTTTTGGCGGACGGAAGGACTTTAAACTCTATGTGATATGTAAACTTTTGAGCTGCGGTATCCTTGACGTCTCAAATTTCCAGCCTTCGATAAATGATCATTACTGTATTATATGTTTATATATATATTTTTTTTTGTATCTATGATAATTATCTAAATTACGCTTGGAGAGCCATACTATAATTTTTGGCCGATGGAAAATATTGCCTCTTATTCATACTTTTATTGCAATTCAGTAAGAAACGAAGACTATTTATGCTTTTCTGTAAGTTTTCTTTTTTTTCAATATAAAAATTAAATTACTATAATTTTAAATTTTTTTTTTTGTGTTTATTAATTTTGGGCGATTTTTCCTTTTTTTGGGTGATTTTTCATTTTTAAAATTTTGGTCGATTTTTCATTTTTTTGGCGATTTTGCATTTTTAAATTTTGGGCGATTTTTCATTTCTAATTTTGGGCGATTCTGTTTTGGGCGATTTTTCATGGAGCCAAAAAAAACATTAATTTTGAGCCTAGAAGTAAAATATGTGTGCATTTTGGAGTCTATTTAATTTTAATATAAATTTTTATATATATTGAAGAAAATATTAGAAAAATTGTTTCCAAGGACATCTTTAAAATTTTTGCTCTTCAACTTTTCTTCCATATCATTGGCATAAAAGCAACTATATACCAATTAATCTAGAGACTAAACATAGTTAAATTGCGTACTTGGGCTTTCATTTCCTCATTTTTTGTACCTTTTTAAGGACTTTACATTTTTTGAGAATGCTTATTTTAATACTTTTTTTGTAAAATATTTTTAGCAAAGCGTAGTGGTAAAATAATCTGTTAGAACGTATAGCAAACTCGTACTCTGCAGCTAAGGGGCTATTCACATATTACGTAAGGCTATTTTCGGAGTTTTTATACAAAATTTTCAGTATAAATAACCTAGTTCGTAACAAATACTGAGCTCCCTTGGAGCGTTACGTAACATGTGAATACCCCTAACGCGATGCTCAACACTCTGCGTTAGGTAGTCCTAAAAGAGACAAAATCACAAAATTTTTAGGTCCCATAGAGTTTACTTAAGGCTACAAAATATAATTTTTAAAAGGCTTCTGGATGAAAATTTTCTAAGATATAGAAGGATATTTTGAAGACAATTTTTTTGTTCAAGGCAAATGAAGGATATATTTTTAAAAAATTCTACAGAGCTTTCTCTTTTATTTAGTACTACTATTGTTAAAAAGTTTTACATATCAATATGAAAACAAAAATTAAAATAAGTATTTTCAAAAAACCTATAGTCCCTTACAAAGGACAAGAGATAAGGAAATGAAAATCCCATCACGGAGTCTAACTATGTTTACTATCTAGATTAATTGGTATAGTGGTCTTTATGCCAAGAATAATGGTTGTTTTTTATAAATTAATTTTCTACATGCAATTTTTATAGAAATTCTTTTCGTGCCGCAAAGAAACAGCCACAGCTTTTGAAATAAGAGAGATAAAATCATAATCTTTAGAAGTCCTATAGAGCTAATTTAAGGCTATAACATATAATTAAAAAAAAATTTTGTGAAAACGTTTCAGGATATGGAAGGATATATTTTTTAAGGGACATTTTCTTATATGTTTGTTCAGGCGAACTGAAGTAAATATTTTTATAAAATTCTACAGATTTAGTACCAAGTTTGCTAAAAAATATTAGATACTAATTAAACAAAAAATTATTTAAAATAAGCATTCATGAAAAATGTTAAGGCCTTTAAAAAGAACAAAAGATGAGAAAATGAAAAGCCAAATACGCAGTTTGACTTTTTTTTGTCTCTTGATTAATGGATATATAGTGGCGTTTCTGCCAAAAAAAAATGCTGTCACGCAGTGTAAAGTAAGAAATAGGAAAAAGTTCAATAGCTAAATTTTTTTAAATGAAGATATTCAGGTTTGTAATAATTGAAAAATAGATGATATTTTATATATATATATATATATATATATATATATATATATATATATATATATATATATATATATATATATATATATATATATATATATATATATATATATATATATATATATATATATATATATATATATATATATATATATATATATATATATATATATATATATATATATATATATATATATATATATATATATATATATATATATATATATATATATATATATATATATATATATATATATATATATATATATATATATATATATATGTGCTTGTCCATAGCCCGTCAAACGATACATACTAGTAAAAGTAACTTACTATGATTCAATTATACATTCAAATTATATTATTATCAAATTTAAATTATTAATTAATTTAATTCTGCGTATGTCTAAAAACAAAATTTTTTCAGGACCTGAAAAACTTTGTTTTTAATGTTACAGACTCTGTATGATTTTACCAAACATTTTTTTATTTTGGATTGTCGCTTAAATATATGCTATAAGAAGTTTGTTTAAACGTTTCAGACAAGAAGTCCCTAAGAGTAAGATCCTAAAGAAAAATTAAAATAAAGCATGTGCCAAGGGCATTAAAATTGTGTGCAGAAAAAAGAAGTTATGTCGATAATAGACTTAAAAGGAAAGACTAAAAGCCGACTTAAGCTTATTTTAACCGAAAAATATTTGTGCACCGAATTCAAAAAAGGGGAAAGGTTACCAATTCGTCATGTATATATTTTTTTATGGGTATTCCCTTAAAAACTCGGACATTTATAAACCAATTTCGGATTTTAGTCCTTATTTACAAGGATATACTTCCAGATTGGTTCCGTTGAAAAGTGGTCGGAGTCACGCCCATAAGAAGGAAATACACATGACTTTTCATCTACTTCTATACAAAAGATTCCTATGAAATTTTGCACACACATTAAGCTTCTGTAGTGACCACAGTTGGTCATTAATTTCATTTCATTTAACGATTTATTGATTTAGTTTTTTTATTCTATCTGTCGATTTACCACCAGATAAATCTAGTCCTATGAGGGTCTCCACAAGCAATAACGTAATTAATGAGTTGATGCCAAGAAGTGGCAATTCAATTCAATCCTTTCCTATGACTATGGATCAAACCATCAGTGACGATAGTGACCTTCAATTAGTAAAGTCAAAATGCACTAAAAGATGTTATGAAGAAGCACCAATTAACTCCATTATGGATAGAAAGGAATCTTGTAATGTTGATGTTTCCAAATTTGGATCAACCAAAATAGCATCTAACCGTTTTGAAATTTTGGGTCTTCTAAATATTGAATTTACCGAAAATCTAGCTCAATCAAATGAAGATGCTACTCGTATGGATAATTCGAAGAGAGCCAAAAACTGCAAGACTGGTAACTAAGAAACTTTGTTCTCCAATTATTTTAAAAAATGTAAATATAAAGAAACTGGTTGACCAACTAAGTGTCAGGTCTCCAAAAGTGAACTTTAAAATTATTAATTCTTCTAAGAATAAAAGTAAGATTTACTTTGAAGATCTGACAGCTCATCTTAAAATACGGTCTCAGAATATAAATTCTCATTCCGTCACCCCTTCTGAATTGAAAAGAACAGCCGTGGTTTTAAGGGGACTGTATCATTTAACCGAAGTGTCGGAAATAAAATTAGCCCTTGATATGGAATTACCAGACACAGTTGAAACAGTTAAAAAATTAAAGACGAGCTTTTCTGCTAAAAACGGGTTTGAAACAGGTTTGTTTATTGCTACCCATGTCCAAGGTAAGAATCTCAATGATATTAGCGGTGTACATTATTTGCTAAATCAATCTATTAAGTGGGAAGCCCCAAATCAAAGGAAGAAGAAATTCATTGCTTTAGATGTCAACTGTGGGGGGATGCGGCTGGAAATTGCAATTCAGGGTTTAGGTGTGTTATATATAACTCCGACCATGAACCTAAAATATTAAGAGAGGTGAATCAATTCCTACTTGTATAAATTGCAATGAAATTGTGTAAATTGCAATGAACCAGCTAAAAAAAAAGAGCTGAATTAGCTAGATCAAACGTCCTTTTAACCTTAAACGGGAAAGGTGAAAAATCTACATGCAGAGATCTTTTCATTTCTAAGCAGAAAAGCATTGCTGAAAATGCACAGAAATTATCTTCTATTATTGAGGAATTTTAAAAGCTGGATGATTATTTTAGAGAATCAAAATTAATTTAAATTCGATAGAAGGAAAAATTACACTGTTTTTGAAATTTTACAAATCGATGCTTATTAAAATGGCCAAAATAAAATATGAGCCCAATTCACAATCTTGTGCAAATGGTCTTGCATCGTAGCATTTGCAAAATGGTATAGTATATTTATACTCACCACTAACAATTGTTAAGTGGTGAGTATCAATATGCAATACCAGTTTGCAAATGCTACGATGCAAGACCATTTGCACAAGATTGTGAATTGAGCTATGGTGAATTATTAAAAGAAGTTTTAAGCGTTTATGGTCAAAAATAATTTAGTTTTCATCGCATTTAATGTTAGATCATTAGTCGAATTAAGTAGACGTATAGAATTAAATAGCCTTCTAAATTATAATAAAGTGGACATTTGTTTCTTACAGGAAACAAATTTCCGTAAAAATTCAAAAGTTTATTTTGGAAATTATGGCCCCTATTATGATTCACAACTCAACTATGATTGACAACGCAACTAGGTTGAGTTGTCAATGCTACGACCCAACTCAACCATTTCTTTGTATTATGATTCACAACTAATTTTATAGATTTGGGTCCAACTCGTTCGAACTCGCTCAGCAGCTCGTTTTAGACACAAATCTATGATCAAACCCATTTAAATCACATGGGTTTAATTATAGGTTTGTGTCTAAAACGATCTGCTGAGCGAGTTCGAACGAGTTGGACCCAAGTCTATAATTTTAGTTGTCTTCGAAAAAATGTTCGAAAAAATGTTCGAAAAAAGGCTCTTATCTATACTCTCTGTTTTTTTAAACCATTGTAGCCATCACAAAATATTTTAAATATTTTTAGTTTTGGCCTCACTATTTTTTCTTGAGATTTTATATTTTATTGATATGGCAACAATATGGGTTGACAAATGGGATAGAATGGCGCCTAAAAGTACCATTTTAAAAGTAATTAAAAGTAACAGAATAGTCGAAATAAAAACCAAAACACAACTGATTAAAAACTGAGACAACTGCTTTGATGAAGTTGTATTCCATGATATGAATTTGACAACTACGACTCAACTATCGATTTAGTTGTGAATCATAATAGGGGCCTAAGAATTTCCGGTCAATTAAAGAAGTTTTTGTTAGATAGTGTTTATTTTCAATCAATTTTAACTCGACACATTTTTTTAATAGACCTTGATACAATTGAGCAATTTTCTTTTTCTTATGATGGTTCAATTATTGGTGGTGACTTCAATTCTCGCAACGCTAGCTGGGTTGACTCATTTGTTAACGTGAATGGCCAAAGCTTTTTTGATTGGTTGGGTCTATCGAATACAAATTTCCAAAGATTTTGTGATTCCTCAACTTCTTTTCCGCATGGGCCATCTTTTTCAGATCACTTCCTTGTTAGTAATGCTTTGATCAAATCATTTGACAGAAATTATGATATCAATGCAACTTTCAATCAATTCTAAGATTCTCAGCAGCAAATCTTTTTTTTCTGCACATATTGCCAAATGTACTTCGTTATGGCTTTGTGGTTAGGTTTTCTTAAATACCATAAAGTACCGAATTTAAATGGGAAGCTTTTCACCATTTTCTTTGATAAAGTGGGGCATCCCGTTTAGAAATTTTATGTGCATAGTATACATATTTTACAGGCAAAGTTTGATATAACGAATCTCCATAATAAGGGTATTGTTTCATTGTTTTTAAAATTGTTTAAAATTTGAAGCTTCCTTTTAGAACAAAATCAAAATATAAAGGAAATACTAAATATGTATGCTTAAAAATCCTTACGATATAACGCATTTTTAGGTATAACGAATGGTTCTGACAACACAGTCAAAGCTCGGTATAGCAAATACTCACTTTAAAGAATTCGGAATACAACGAATGGGTAATTTTTCAACATTAAATACTTTCTATAACGAGTTTTTTGATTTATGACGCCCAATATAACGAATGGAAGAACACAAAAAATTTGTTTTGTATTAAAAATAAACAAATACAAAAATAAAATAATATTCGTTATATTACAGCTAGTTTTTTATGTATTCACACATTTTTTGGTGCAAAGAAATATGGGAAAAAATCAAAATTTTAGAAAGGTGCGCAGAGGTGGATTATGCTTGTGTTGCTACATTAATTTCCCAAACAAAGAACTTTTTAATTGGAAATAAAAATTGTTTGTTTGGTGTAAAAGTTGTATTCCTAAAATAACAAAAAAGATTTATTCAGATAGATGGAGTAGGCTTAATAACAAGAGTTTTAGAATTGCGCGGTAGTTTGTATCCCGATGGATTTAATGCAAGTTATGGATAACTAGGTAGATTTAAGAAATGAAATCAAATACGACTTCAAAAGGAGTCTGATGAAATGTTGTCAGCAGAGATATTTCCAAGACAGCTCTGTTAAATTATACTAGATGAGGGCTTAACAAATGATCAGTTTTCAATACTACCGAAACACGTTTTTTTTTAAGAAAAAATATCTTTTCTCCATAAATGCATCAGGTAAGGTAACTCCTTTTCTTATTAGAAAGTCAAAAAAATCGCGGTCATTCCAAAACAAAATTTTACGTTTAAGCTATCTGCATTAAAAACTTTTTGGTTAAAATCTGTAATTTTAAAAGTAAGTTTTTCGATATATTCGTTTCCCAAGTAAGATTGATTGTATAACATTTTAACATAAGAATAAAGTAGATATAGAAATTTTAAGGACTTTGCCCAATAATGAAACCAAAATTGTATATGCAGAGGTATTTATATGTTTTAAAAAGTGCACACAATTTAGTCAGTAAAATAATATATCTTTTTAGAAGTCATTAGTATTAAGAAAACTATAAGAAGAAGCTGTTCAAAAAAGTTTGGAAATGGTTAGATACAAACATCTACGAATGATTGGTTCATATCTGTTTAGGTTTTACCTATTTTATTACAATTAAATGTAGAAAATGTTTTTAAATAATATATTTCTATTAAAACTTCACTAAAATCAATAATATTAACGAATAGCTCTGACATTGTATCATTCGTTATATCGAGCTACAACTGTATATCGTTCGTTATACAGGGATTTGCCCGTATTTCCATTTTTGATATTTTCCCCACTGTTTTATCTTTTTACGAAAGAGTGAGAAATGCGTATGAGCAACAAGTGAAATAATTTTTAACATATATATTACGCATACGCCACACATACCACTTCCTTTACAATACCATAGAAGTATGCTACAATTTTAGTGTTGGGAAAAATGCTCGACTATGTATATGAAATTTGTTTATATATTTTATAATGACTTGGAGCTCGAAACGGAGCTCCCTCCTAAGTCTTCTGTTTATTGAATAATTTTAAATACAAAATTTTGTTGCTAATATAGTACTTAAGAGAAAGATCTAGATTACAAAAATAAGTGTTTTACTTAAACTCACTCAATACCTTATATCTATTCTTATATGTATTTCATATTTACGCGCAACTCTCAAATGCGACTTATTGCGCAACTTTCAAGCGCGACTATACGCGCAACTTTTAAACGCAACTTTTAACCGCAAACTTACGCGCAGCTTTCAAACGCAACTTTCAAATGCAGGTTTAAGCGCAACTTTCAAACGCAACACTGCACGCAACCTTATAACGCTACTTTAAACGCAACGTTACGCACAACTTTCTAACATAACTTTAAACGCAACTTTCAAACGGATTTTTACGGGAACTTTCAATCGCAACTTTATGCGCAATTTTTAAACGCTACGTTACGCTCAACTTTCAAATGCAACTTTACAAGCACATTTTCAAACACTACTTTACCCGCACATTTTAAACGCAACTTTACGCGCAACTTTTAAACGCAACTTTACACGCAGCTTTCAAATGCAGCTTTATGCACAACCTTAAAACCCGACTTTAAACTCAACTTTACGCCCCACTTTCAAACGCAATTTTATGTGCAATTTTCAAACGCAACTTTACGCTCAGTTTTCAAACGCAACTTAGAACACAACTTTTTGAAATTTACTGACACTTTCCTTCAATGAAATTGCTCCTGAGATTCTCAGAAGCAAATCTTATTTTATATATTTTTTTGCTTGTTTGGTATTAAGTTCGCAAATTCTTATACTACTGCAAATAGTGCTAAAAGTACTGAGTTGTGGCTTTGAGGTTGGGTTCTCTTAAATAGCATAAAGTCCGAATTTAAAATGTTGGATTTTCAGCATTTTCTTTAATTAAAGTGGGTCATCTCGATTAGAAACTGCATATAGTATATGGCATTTCTATTTTTTATAGTTTCCCCTTTGTTTTATCATTTTACGAAAGATAGAGATAAGCGTATGATCAACTTGTGAAATAATTTTTATATATACATATTACGCCTACGCTTCACATACCACTTCCTCTACAATACTATACAGTAAAGAGCAAGGAGAGTACATTCATTTGTTTGACTGCAGACAACGAAAGAAATATTAGTTCAAGTAATAAACACTGAAATAGAACGACAAGAGTTAAGGCTCATTTAGCCGACCGTAACGTTGATGTAGTTGCATGTGCTGATCGTTTCTGTCTCATAGCCTTTCAATGTGACTGAAACGATCAGAACATGCAACTACATCAACATTACGGTCGGCTAAATGAGCCTTTAATATATGGTTTACAATTTTGTTTCGCATATGTATAAAACTCTTTTGAAAATACTAAACCATAGCAATGTTCGGTCACGACTGTATTATGCACAAAGCATTCAAATATTATTTGAGTGCTTGAATGCATGAACGAGTAATTTCATACTTTCGCTGAAGGCAAATGGCTTTGTGTTATGTTGTTACTTTCCTATAAATGCAGACATAAATATGTACACACATACATATTGGCATACAAACAAACACAAAAAAATAAAACTCTTGTATACGTTTTGCAAAGGCAAAAACGACTCTTTAATTTTTTTTTTTTTTTTGTTTTGGCGCTTTTTTTTCGTTATGGTGTTTTTTTTCAATTTTTGGCAATTTGTTCGTTTTTTGACGATATTTTTGGTTTGAGCGATTTTTTTATTTTTTTTTCGTTTTGACGAAATTTTTGGTGCTTCGTTCTTTAAGCGCTTTTTTCATTTTGGCGATTTTTCGCTTTGAAATTTTTTTTTTAATTTTGCAATTTTCATTTTTAGCTTTTTTTTTATTTCAAGATTTTACATCTTACGGTTTCCAAGATACAGCACATTGTCTAAATTACATAGCCAAAATTACATTAACTGATAGAACACACTTTAATTTTTATTGTTTTAAATATCGGTGTTAATTGCTGTAGTCTAATCTACAGACTACGCCAATTAACACTAACTTTCAAAATGTAAACTATCTATACATAAGTGTCTGTATATTACATTAGTATTTAAACATTTTTCGTTGCTCGCTTTAGAATACCCTTTAAAACCCTGTAAAAATTTTAGGTCCATAGCTCTTGCAGTTCCCGAGAGAACAGACTGTAACAGACGGACAGACAGACAGACAGACAGGCAGACGGACGGACAGCGTAGCGAAAACAATTGGGTTCCTTTACATTTTTGGTGTACGGAACCCTAAAAATGGAAATACAATATTCAATGTAAATGCAGTTTTTAACGAGATAACCCACTTTAAAGAAAATACTGAACTCGAATTTAATGATATTTTAGAGAACCCCACCTCAAGCCACAACTTAGTACTTTTAGCACTATGTGCAGTTACATAGGAATTTGCGCACTTATTACCAAGCAAGAAAACAAATAAGATTTGCTTCTCAGAAGCACATTTATTTAAGGAACGTTTAAATAAATTTCAAAAAGTTGCGTTTGAAAGTTGAGCATAAAGTTGCGCGTCAAAATTGCGCGTAAAGTTGTGTTCGAAAGTTGCGTGTAAAGCTGCGTTTGAAAGCTGCGCGCAAAGATCTGTTTAAAAGTTGCCCATAAAGTTACGTTTGAAAGTTGCGCGTAATATTGTGTTTAAAGTTGCGTGTGAAAGTTGCGCGTTAAGTTGCATTTGAAAGTTGCGCTTAATATTAACCAACAGCGTAGTAAAATTTTTATAACCAAAACGCGCTATTCTCCTTCTGAAAACGCGCTAAAACGCGAAAAATCACAGCGTTGAGAAATATTTTTAGCCCATACGCGCTATTTTCAAACGCCCTAAATTAAATTTGGATAAAACCAGATGCATATATTGGAAAAAATCCAATATTTATTAAAAAAAAGAAAATAATTATCTACATATTTGTTTTTAAATTTCATTTAGAGACAAAAATTAGATGGTTACAACTATTACAAAAATTTAAGAAGCTTAGAACGATAAAAAACTTAAAATATTCTTTTCGTATATCAATATTTACATTACTAAAAACGCGCCAATTTAGCGCCTTTTCTATTAAACGCGCTAGGATGAAAAAGCGCGTTTGGTATGCTTAAAACGCACTATATCTAGCGCGAAACGCGCTAAATTGGCATCGCTGTTAAGCAAGCAAAAAACTAGATTTTCTTCTGAGAATCAAAGAATTAAGCCTGGTACTGTGTACAAATTAATAAAAAAATTGTGTGCTTCATTGGTTATTTAATGTGAAAATTTTGACATTTAGGTTTGCTTTAATCTTCATGTGTTTGTTGTAATAAGTGCTACTCATATTATTTCGCATAAAAATTTAAAATGTTGCCAATGCATTTCATATGTTTTCCTTAAGAAAAACGGAGTACTACTTTTGCAACATTTTTGTATAAACAATTCATGTCAATTTTTTTATATGTGCTCTGAAAGCATTTCACGTAAAATGTTTAACACATTATCATGCTTTACTAGGAAAGTTCCAATTAATTCAAAAAAGTAGCGTTTGATAGGTGCGCGTAAAGTTGCGTTTAAAATTGCGCTGAAAAGTTTCGTTTGAAAGTTGTGGTTAAAGTTGCGTTTGAAAATTTTGATTAAAGTTGCCTTTAAAATTGCGTTTAGAAGTTGGTTTTAATATTGCGTTTAAAGTTGCATTTGAAAGTTTCATTTAAAATTGCGTTTGAAAACTGCGTTTAAAAGTTGCGGTTAAAGTTTATTTTTCATACCGAAACGATGATACCGATATGATAATGGTATTGAAGTAAACGATATTTGAATACCGGTATTTTACAACCGCAAACAATTAGGCTGAACCCACACCGAATACGACATATCTGTTTTTTGTGACTTATACGACAACAGAACATTAGTTCTTACGAGACGACTCACACCAAATTATTTTGATGTGCGTTATAATCATATCAGTGTGTTTGACGTATAAGACAAAAACGTTTTGTCGTATTTCAGGCTTACGGTATTCGATATCAAACGGTAATTTATCGGTAGCGGTATTAATTACGGTATTGGTTGCCAACCGTGCCTTTCCCACATCCAATATTATGTGCTAAAATTGTAGCATACGTTTATGGTATTATAAAGTATGTGGTATATGAAGCGTATGCGTAATATATATTAAAAATTATTTCACAAGTTGCTCATACGTATTTCTCATCTTTCGCAAAAATTATAACACAGTTGGGAAATTATTAAAAATGGAAATACATAAATTATATATGCATGCAGTTTATATATGTGATGCCCCCCTTTAATTAAAAAAATGCTGCTAAGCTTACGTTTTGACTTGGAACTTTATGCTATTTAAGAGAACCCAACCATAAAGCCACAACTTAGTACTATTTGCAGTCATATACGAATTTGCGCACTTAATACCAAGCAAGCAAAAAATGAAATTTGCTCCTGAAAATTTCAGATTTTCGAAGAAAGTTCTAATAAATTTCAAAAAGCTGCGTTTAATGCTGCGTTTCAAAATTGCGCGCAAGGGTGGATTTAAAAGTTGCGTTTAAATCATAGCTGTTGAATTAGGATTACGATTAAAAGTAATGTAATGATTATTTCATCCACTATCAAGCAATTTTTAATTACTAATTGATTACGATTACAAATAACCAAAAATTAGTCGTCACTATTAAGGACTACTTTTTAATAATCAAAAATAATCAAAATGTAATCAGACTACTTTTTACGATTACTTTTGATTATCCATGATTACATTCAGAGTATATTGAACCCACACTCATTGAAAGTATTTTTAAATGCAGGGACAGACTCGTCTGCTCATATGATATTCTACTAGTATTTGATTTTAATTATTTTCTTTTAGACGACATACCTTTTATAATATTTTTTTATTATCAAAATAAAGTAAGTTTATTCCTACCTATATGAAGATCTTGAAATTTTTTGTTTTGATATTTTTTTGAATTTACCAGCTTTATTTTCAGTTCTGGGGCCGAATCGTAGCTTTCGATATCAACCTGATTCGATCGAGTTTTCTTAGTTTGACGTTATGACATTTGATATCGAGCAATGTGTTTATATTGTTCGATAGCGAATTCCATAATCTCTTACTAAGAAAACTCGATCGAATCAGCTCGATATCGAAAGCGACGATTCGGCCCCTGATTTTCTCGTGAGAAAAAGTAAGAGAAGAATACAATAAATTACTCATTAACAGGGTTGTCAGATGTGGCGATTTCTCCCCAAACGTGGCGATTTTAAAACTTGTTTGGAGTCTTAATTTTCGATTTGGCGATATGGTGATGAATAAAGTAGTTGGCGATCTTGTTGGCTGTTTTTGATGACCCATGAATTTTTTTGAGAAACTTAAAAGTAGGGATGTAACGATACGCCTTTTTGCCGATACGATACCAATACCAACTCTCAAAAAAAATTGCAATAAAAATATCGGCGATACCGATTCTCATACCGATACGCATATTGAAATTGAATTTAAGTTAACATTAGCAAAACTCAAGTAGAGTAATGCTTTTATTATACACAATTACAGCGTAAGAGATTATATAACACTTTAAATTGATATTAACTCATTAAACAATGGAAGTCATTTTTGAGGAACTACATTTTCGTTGCTTCCAAAAGAATCAATATTATAAATAGGCACATATGTAATTATTGGAAAAACTAGTAAAAATTTATTTCAGTTATACAATAATTTTTGAAAAATCGATTTTTCAAAGGACATTTATGAACTAATATTCTTCTAAAAGTATGTAGTAATTCACTGGAATTAACATGAAAACAATGTTTTGTGTTTAAATTCGCATAAAAAGAAAGAAGTTGCGGGTAATATTCGGTGATTGCCAATCCAAGAAACTTGCAATGTCAATCATATGCAAAAATAATTAGAAATTATCCAAATTTGCACTACTTCCAGATGTCAAATTCTTCATTTTTATTGCTTCTTTGGAGTGTATTATTTTGCTGGGAATAACATTTAAAAAACAACAAATTGAATTTGAATGCATGGTAAAATTAGCAAAAACTAATTTTCTTTTTTCAAAATAACAGCGTGAAATATTCTTAATATTTAAAATTGATATTAGTAAGGTTTAAAGAGCAATGAATTGAAATTGAATTCATGGTGAAATCAACATAAAAATAAATAATTTGTTCAAAAAAGCTCTGAAAAAAATTTTAAAAGTATCGTCGTATCGACAGTAGAATATCGCTGATGTATCAAAAAATCTGAAGTATCGCCGATATATCGGTATCGGTAACATCCCTACTTAAGTCAGTATGAAAAATATAACAGTGGTTTAATTCACAAAACCTATAGTATCTTTGTATAGAGTCAAGGCTTGTTGTTGATAATTTTCATATAAAAATTAAATACACTTATACACTTTTACTTCATATGTTTTGAAAAAATCGTATTTAGTAAGTATGTATCTTGTTCATCTTTTGCCCATCCACTTGGTGCTCATCAACAAATAGTGTATTTGATTGTTGATAATTTTGATTATTTAAAATTAGTCTCAAATAATCCCGATTTTTTTTTTTTTATAATTAGTAGTCATAATCATGGGTTTATGATTACAAACTGAAAATAATCATAATCCTAATCATTATTTTACCTTTGGAAAAAAGTAATCTAATTACTAACCATTACAATTACTAATCATTAATTAACAGCCATGCTTCTGACTGCAGCTCTTTGCAACAAGTCCTTCGTTGTAGTGCTCAATAATACCGTCTCTTGTAGTTTTTATGGCATACACCCATCTACAGCCTAAGCTATTTGTATCAGGAGGCAAATGTACTAAATCGCACGTCTCGTTTCTTACTAAAGCATTAAATTCAATCTGCTTGGCATTTTTCCATTCTAATTTTTTACATGACATTGCTTCTTCTGCAGTTTGAGGCCCGAATTCAATATTTGTTGTCAAACCATTTAAAATGTTATATTGTTTTCTTGGTTTGTCAGTCCTTCCATACCGAATAATTTTAAGACGACCTTGTCCTCTTTTTAGCTCATCTTCACTATTACCTTCGGCACTATAATCTTCCTCTTGTATCTGAATTTCAAGATTCTCCTGCAGTTTCATTTGAATCTCATTCGTCTGCAATGTTAAAACCATCACTTTCTTGTTCTTCTAATTCTTCTTCTGCAGCGATAACTTGCTCATCTTGTAAATTTTTTCTTTGAATTGTATCAGTAAAAATCACTAAAAAATCATCCGTTCTATGCACTTCATTAGTTTCATTATCAACGTTGTTGTCAAATGTACTTTCTTCAAATCTTACGTCGCGCCTTTCTACAACCTTTTGCGACTTCTTATCATAAAGCCTGTAAGCTTTGGCGACTTCTGAATAACCGACCATAATATAATGTTTGCTTTTGTATCAAACTTTGACCTTAGAGATTTATTTAGGGCCATTGCATAAAATCGAAAAATCATCAAATGCTTAACCTTTGGTTTATATCCACACCAAACTTCATACGGTGTTTTATCTAACAGGGCTTTAGTAGGGGAATGATTTCGTAAATATACAGCTGTGGAAATAGAGTCCGCCCACAAATTTTTAGACATCTCCAATAGAGTGCGATTAGCTCGTTCGGCTACAGCATTTTGTTGAGGTGTATATGCCACCGTCAACTATCGCAAAATACTATATTCCTGGATATATAAGCCAAAATCTTTATTAATATACTATTAAATGGCCATATCGATAATGCCAAAGCATATCATTGTTGCTTGCAGCAAAAACACGGTATTGTTTTGGTTTTGCTCATGTACGAAACGATTGAAAATATTTTAAAATTTTGTGTCTTTGGATGAAATGTTTGCGAAAATTTTTCTTTGTTTGCACACTCTGTTTGGGACAGTCATATTACTAGTTGTAACGTTACTAGTCAACAAAGGAATGTCATCTTACTAGTTGTAATGAGTCTAGTGACGATACTAGTCAAAAAACAAGGCTTTGGAAGAGTTATACAACTAGTTGTAATGATACTAGTAGCTTAAATTATTTTTTGTAAATTGACATATTTTCAGGTGTAAGTACATAAAACAAAATTTTAGCTCTAAATATAATAAGTAGAAAATGGTTCAGTGGATAGAGTATATTCCCTAAAGTGTGAGGACTGTTTGTTCATACCCCGGTTCAGCCAAATGTTTTTTAATATTAAAAAACTATAAATAAAGAAACTAGTAATCACACTAGTCCATAATAACTAGTATTGCAACTAGTATATAACTATGTATAAATGAACTAGTTGGGCTCCTATGACAGCCTAATGATAAAATCGATAGTTCGATATATGGAAAAAGGACAGTTAGGCAACTAGTCTAAATAAAAAAGCAACTAGTATATTTCTAGACACATACTAGTCATTTTGTCTGCGGGGTACATAGCAATCAACTTGCAACATAACTTGAGAATAAGCGTATATAAATACATAGTGACATAAGTTCATATCAATCATGCACATACATATAATATTTTCATGAGGGTTCCGTTTTGATTTTTCTACATTTGCTACGATAATCTTTTTCATATTATTCTACAATGTTTTTTTTTTAAGCTTAAGACTTGTTTTGGTAAACTTATTATAAGATTATTTCTCATGTCATTTGGTTTGTTGGGATATGCACGATTATAACACGGACTGGCATCAATTCCTATAGACAGAGTTCTAATGTAAACATAAGCACCCTCACAAAAACCTCATAGCAACAAAACAGAAATTAATAACAACTAAACTCAGTACCCCTAAATAAACACTGAAGGAATCCTGGCTAAAATTAACAGGTTGCCTAGAAAAGAGATGATATTGTAACTATCAAGAACTTTGTCCTTATTTTGATGTCATTACTATATACTGCCAAAATGTATGGATAGTAACTTGGCGGGATTTTTACATTTATGTTTTTATACAGATAAACTTTTTCAACGAGTTTAAATGCTATATGTAAAAATTATGCGACCAACAAGGTTTTTGATACCCGATTTAGTAAACGTTGATATCCTGCGGCTCATCGTGTCCTTCAACAGGAAGGTCAAAAGTTTAATCATTTTGAAGCTATGATCTTCCTGTATGATTTTTGCTTACATCGTCTTGTCCCTGCGGAAAATTTGGTGACAAATGATCCAAAAGTACTCGTCCTATGACTGGAGAAAATAAGACTGGTACCAAATATAAGGACTAGTGAATGGTGAAAAAAGTACTTATTGTGTAAATGGTCACATATTAACCATTTTCAGTCAATTTAGTTGGTACTCCGGCTAGTATTGTAGTAAACGGCAATGAACAAATTCGATGCACCTGGATCTAGATCCTATCACATAGTATCTATATAATATTAATTGTCTTCCTTAAATGAGATTGCCATACCACTCAGGAACCTGTTCCGCAACTATATTCAGATATTAACTCCAGCTTAACTGGTATTTATAACATTGAAATATAAGTTCCCCTATGGTGCAGTGGGTAGAGTACTAGCCTGTCATGCCGGAGGTTGTCGGTTCGTGTCCTATCGAAGACACCGCTTAAAAATAAAATACAATTTCTACTTGGATTTGTAACAATAAAAAAAATAAATTAATCGATAATTACAGCTGAATTTTGGAATAATATTTATATATAATCTATATTATTCTACACCGATTAGGACTCCATAAGATAGTTAAGAGACAAGTTACAAGGTGCATACAAAGTATCAATTAACCCCATCCTAGGACATCCCCATGTAATAGTGGCTGGTCCGATTCATATGAAGTGTTAGAACTCGGACTGTTCCCTACCACCTGGGGACCGGTCACGTGACTTGTTTTGTGGCATTTCCATTTACCGTAGGGGTATTTCCATCGCAAGTTTCAAAGATACAGATTCAAAACCAATTTTTTGCAATGAGAACCACTGTACGTTAATTGATAAGTCGACATTGCTAGATTAAAGGAGAACAATTTCGCAAGAAATAAAAATGTAGACAGCTTGAGCAAAAAGTAAAAAGGATCTAAAAGGACTGAGAGATAATTATAAAATTTTTTTGTTGTTTAGTTCTAAGGTGGCATTCCTGGTTACAATCTAGAATTTAAATGATTTCTTTGCACCAACGTAATAATTATATCACATTTTTTTTGTTACATAGTGTAAATATCATTTAATCCTCAATGTAAAAAAATTTAATCTGTTACAAAAACATATATGTAATCTCTGTGTAAAGCATTTTATTTGCATAAAAAAATTTAATAACTTTATACAATATTTATGTCTACCGCATAATTTATGGTATTTCAATTAAATGATTTATGTTATAACTGTGTCATTGCTTTTTTATATCCCAATAAAATGGCTCAAATGTCTTTTTTAGTCCTTTTTGGAAATTTAGCGTGAGTAATAAATATTTCTGAAACTTATATGTCTGCCCCAAATACATAATAAAATATTCAACCATAATATATAACAATTTTATATTCATACGAATTTCTTGCAGCCATTATATGAATAGCAAAAAAGCCTTTACAACATTTTTTTAATAAAAAAGTAATAGTTCTTATTTTTAGTTTTGTTTTCAGAAGTTGTTTTATATTATATTTTAAAGACAATAATACGTTTTTGTTTGAGCTCGAGGTCAAACAAAAACGTATTATTGTCTTTATAATTAAAAAAGGTCGGAAAAATAAACTAAATAATTTATTATATTTTAAGTGTGAGTGTGAGTGTGAGTATGTAAACATATTTTTTTTACTTAAGTCATTTTGCAATAAACGCAATAAAAAATGTAAGCAATGCAAATTTGAAAACTCAAAGTGTTCTTTTACATTTTTTTTACATTAAGAAACGAAAAATGAAAAAAAAAAACTTTAAAACTTTTATGAAGTTTAGCAGTTTTTTATATTGAGAGCCACTAATCTTTTCATTGCATGGCATTATACCATACATCAATTTTACGCTCACACTGGATTTTACTAACTACATAATAGTTTAACCCACATGCAACATTAATCATATGTTATATAAACTAAGACAAAAAAAAAAATTTTAAAGGTGTGGGTTAAAGTGATAAGGTCTTACTGTTGAATAGTACTATTGATTAAATGGCATAATTGGTCAAATGTTGTTGAATAGATTGCACTTCTGTAAAAATTTACTGCTATTGATAACTATAATAGCGACAGCTTTTATATCGTTGTAAATAATTTTACTAAATGGATCGTAACACAGTAGTCATTACTCACGTTTTCTCTTTCTTATTAGATAAATTAAAAATTTTTTTTATATATTTTCTAAATAAGCTCACTGTGCGCGTGTGACAAGTAATTCTATTGATTTACTTAAGGTATAATTTTTAAATCAACTACAAATTGTGAATGATAAGAAAGATGGGTGAGAGCTAAGAAGTTTTAATCGCATACAAGATTTTGTGGCATAAAAGCTTAGTGAAGCACAATTTCAAGAACATGCGTCTGAGCATAAACACGTCAAACTATAATTTAGTTAACAATATATTAAAAAAAAAAACTAGAGCTCACATTTTGTTGCATAAAGTACTTGTTGCAGTAGTTATTACTGAGGAATTCCACGTAAAACAGCCCAGCCTTATGGAAGGAAAAAAAAATTTTTTTATTTTCAATAAAATTGATCTCAATAAGAGAATGAAATTATAAAATAAAAATAAAAAAATTAAGGGCCCAATTTTCTATATCCACAGTGATAAACACCTCACTCGCACGTCACATACTAAGGTGAACGCTGAATAAAAATAAGTAAATTTTGTAAAACACTATGACATTGCATTGGATTGCTACATTTATCATTTGAATTCCCAATATACAAATATTCCATTGTTACCTACTCACATATAACTATTAGCTAATATCAATATTTTTCATTAAATATCAAGATTATTTATTATATCATGATTATTTTTTCCAGTTACAATTTTATGCGAATTTTCTTATTTACAGGTAATTTCTTTATTACATTTAGCAATTTTTCGCTAACTTGTAATTTTTTCACGTTTTTTTTTCGGAACTTTTTATTTTTAACGGCTTTGGCGATTTCTAATAAATTTTAGTGGTAGTTTTCGATTTTGCAACTGCTCGCGAATTTTGGCAAAGTTCGCAATAAATACGACTTTTTGCATGTTTTCAGCTTTCCAACAGTTTTGCCGACTTTTAAACAATATTAGACTTTGTTATCATCCCGCTGTTAGTGCGTTTTTGCGAATTTTCGCATTTTCAATATTTTAGCCGAATTTTTGCATTACTTACAGTTCTAGCGATTTTCAATCGATATTATGGCTTGCTACAAATTTTGCAACCTCTCGCGAATTTTCAAAAAGTTCGCGATAAAAGCGACTTTTGGCATGTTTTCACCTTCCTAATAGTTTTGCCGATTTTTTAACAATAATAGACTTTTTAATTTAATCTTTCGATCAAATTATTTTTTATTTAAGAAAGAAGTTCTAAAGCATGTAAATATTGAACATTCTAAGCAAAATTTGGCTGTACGGAAGGTTGAACTGACAGCTGTTTCGTGACCACCAAGTCTACCCATCAGAGTCCTTTACCCACACTACCACTGACAGTGGCAACAACACTGTAGCGAAAATCCTACTAATATTAGTAAGCTCAATTAACACACTGTCGCCATCTTGTGGCGAGTCGCACCTTAATGAACTTTGTTTAAATGTTTGGAACTTCACTAACTGTCTTTTTCTTAGCATGTTCAACTATTTTTAAGCTTTTTTCCATTTCAGTCTTACCAGCGTGGAGTATCGTCGATATTCTCAATGCTGGGATTTTATTGAATGTTTATTTTGCCCAAGTTTTTGTCTGTACGGAAGGTTGAACTGACAGCTGTTTCGTGACCACCAAGTCTACTCATCAGAGTCCTTTACCCACACTACCACTGACAGTGGCAACAACACTGTAGCGAAAATCCTACTAATATTAGTAAGTTCAATTAACATGCTAAGAAAAGACAGTGAGTGAAGTTCCGAACATTTCAGTCAGTTCAACCTTCCGTACAGCCAAATTTTTCTTTGAATGTTCAATATTTACATGCTTTAGAATTTCTTTCTTATATAAAAAATAATTTGATCGAAAGATTAAATTAAAAATGAACTTAAGCCAAACTGCTTTAATAACTTTGGATAAAAACCATACAGTTCGACTAAAAATTCATAACTCAATTATTATACTAGACTTTATTTTTTGCATTTCTTACAGCTTTAGCAATGTTTAATGACTATTATGGCTTGTTTAAAATATTGCAAATTCTCGCGAATTCTTGCAAAGTTCGCAACAAAAGCGACTGTTTGCATGTTTGCAGCTTTCTAATAGTTTTGCCGATTTTTTAGCAATATTATACTTTGTTATTATTCCAATGTAAGTAAGTTTTTGCGAATTTTCTCCATTTTCGCGATTTTACTGATTTATTTTTTCATTCCTTAGAGTTTTACGATTTTTAATCAATAAAAGTTATGGCTTGTTTAAAATGTTGCAACTTTTCGCGAAAAACTTAAACACAAATGCTAGAATAAAACTAGCGCTTGATTTGGCATATAAAGTGGTTTATTTTTCAGTGAAACGTTTTATAAAAATTTGTTTTTCATATATTAATTTAAAATCATAACGTAACAATGAAGTGTTCAACGCTAGCAATCACCTGCCGTTGTAAAGTGTTTACCAAAATATCAATTCAACTAATTTTATGTGAAGTGAGGCGTAAGGAAAGAGAAAATAAGGCCCTAAGTAAAGTGTGACTTTGGCTCGCACACGGAAGGGTTCCGTACGGGTGGTTAAATTTTAAGGGCCGATGTTTAATGTGAACCACACCTAAACGTGTAAGTTTTTTTCTGCATTTAATTTAACATTTCTCAATTTCAGACTAGTTTAATTTGAATCATGGAAAGATACACAATCGAGCAACGCCTTAAAATTATTCAGGCTTATTATGAAAATGGGCGTTCAAATCAAAATGCATATCGTCCAAATGTGCGTACAATCGGAAAAATCGTGCAAAAATTTGAGCAAACCGGATCTGTAGGAGATGTGAAAACACTAGTGCATGCTCGTACAGCTCGTACTGCAGAAAATATTGCCGCTGTTCGCGATTGTGTGCCTGAAGAGCCGTCCACCTCAACTCGTCGTCGTGCCCAACAATTGCACTTTTCACGCTCGTCGTTGATGAACAATATGCATAAAGACTTGCATTTACACGCTTACAAGGTGCAACTGACGCAAGAACTAAAGCCTCTTGACCATTCCAAACGTCGTCAATGGTCAGAATGGTGGCAAGAAATGGCAACAGTGGATGATCTATTTTCGAAGAAAATCATCTTCAGTGATGAGGCACATTTTCACCTCAGGGGATTCGTCAATAAGCAGAATTGCCGCATTTGAGCGAATGATAATCCAAGAGTGATTGTCGAAAAACCAATGCACCCACAAAAATTGACCGTTTGGTGTGGTTTATGGGTTGGCGGCATCATCGTGCCGTTTTTTTTTCCAAAATGAGGCCGGTCAAGCAATTACTGTGAATGGTGCTCGCTATCGTGGGATGATAACGAACTTTTTATGGCCCGAATTGGAAGATACGGATGTGGACGATATGTGGTTTCAACAGGAGGGTCCCACTTGCCACACAGCTAACGAAACAATGGCTCTTATGCACGACAAATTCAATGGCCGTGTTATCTCACGTGGTGGCGATATCAATTGGCCGCCAAGATCATGTGATTTGACACCGTTGGACTTCTTTCTTTGAAGGTTATTTGAAAGGAAAGGTGTACGTCGATAAGCCAGCAACAATTCAAGAGCTAAAGGATGAGATAATACCGCACATAAACGGCATAGAACCTCAATTATGCCTCAGCGTTATCGAAAATTTGGACTATCGGATGGAGGTGTGCCACCGAGGTCGCGGTGGCCATTTGGCCGATATTTTGTTCCATACATAATTGAACCATACCATATTATCATAATAAAAAGAAATGACAATAATTTAATAAATAATTTGTGTTTTATTCAAAGTCAACATCGGCCCTTAAAATTTAATCACCTTTTATATCATTTTCCGTTTTGATGCTTTTTTCGTTTTCGTGATTTTTTTCGTTTTTTGCCATTTTCATTTTCTGCAAATTTTTTTGCCGATTTTTCTTTTAGTTTTGGCGATTTTTTTATTTTGGAGTTTTTTAACGTTTTTTCAGCTTTTTGACGATATTTTTAGTTTTAGCGATTTATTTTAGTTTCGGCGCTTTTTTCAGTTTTGGCGCTTTTTTCAGTTTTTGCGCTTTTTTCAGTTTTGGCGCTTTTTTCAGTTTTGGCGCTTTTTTCAGTTTTGGCGCTTTTTTCAGCTTTGGTGATTTTATTCGGTTTTTGGTGATGCTTTAGTTATAGCGACTTTGTTGTTGGTTTTGACACTTTTTGTTCGTTCTGGCGATTTTTTCGGTTTTTTGCGATTTTATATTCGCAGTTGTAAATGTTCGGTTTTTTCGAAACTCAGGTCAAGCGGGGATGAGCAAATCTATCGGGAAATGTTTGCAAATGTATTTTCTTAAAACTTTTCAATTTTGTTCTCATTCTTCGCTTTTCTAGCTGCGTACATTTAAGTTAATGTACATTTAGTGTACACAAGCACAAACAATACAAAACGAAATTGCACTATCATTCTCGTTGTTTTTATTTTGTTTTTGCTTTATACATTGAAAAATACAAAAAAAACGAAAGCAAATGTTTCGTTTAGTTTAGTTTCCTACTCTGGTTCAAACATAAAGTGCATTTTAAAATAAAAATTGCATAGTTTATAGGCGTCATGAAAGCAAGGAGAAATAACGAACTTTTTAAAAACAAATACGAGGAAAACGCTAGCAATTGTTACAAGCAGACACAGTACATTCCTTCTTCATTAGATTTGGTAATATACGTGGTAATGAATGTGTATAATCAAATTACCTTCTCGCTTCCAAAGGAATGCATTGTTTTCCTTCTCATATGTAATATATAAGTAATCAATATGTAATCAATAACTTCTTTTCCAGCTGGGTCTTTTATTCCTCTTCTCATTATTTCTGAAAAGAATATAATTTTTTAATTAAATTTAAAAAAATATCGGCTAGAGTATTCTGCTGTCTATAATAGCACGGATAGCAAATAATTTAATTACCTATTATTTTCTTATGAGTTTAAATATACATTATTTATATTAATGAAATCAATAAAAAGTTTTATCTCTTCGAATGAAAATTGAATCGCAGTAACTTGTAATGCAGTAAATATATAATGCAGTATGCCCATGTATGTTCCAGAGTGATGGTGGTTTTTTTTTTTTTAGCAAAAATTATCGAAAATTCAAACTTAGACGGCACAATTTCAGGAAATCTAAACTCTTTTAAATTTTTTTCTTTAGTTACCGAAGAAAAAGTTTTGAAAAATTTTAACTGCCTGTTCATCCAAATGCGATCAACAGTTTCTTTCTTATAAATATATTGAAAACAAAAACAAATTTTAATTTTTTATTTTTGTTTTCAATATATTTATAAAAAAGAAACTGTCGATCGCATGTAGATGAACAGGCAGGCTCATATAGCACTATCCATTTAGAAATGCCTGATTTCCAAATATTTCGATTCTTGTTCACTGTGCAGAGCCTATGGATCAATGTGAAATAGTCTTGAGTAACCAAAGCCAGATTTAAAAATGCTCTAATCCATACAACCCATACCTAGATTAGAATAATTTTTTCGACCGGCCGAAAACCTATTTTGCAAACAACATTAATTAAAAAATTTTTAAGAATTAAATATGCTTTTTATTTGATAACAAATATGCATCCAGCCATAATAAAATGTTTGCCACAACAGAACCATTAGAGCAGTGTACAGTGGGCACTTTTGCAAAATAAATAAGTATCATTCAGTATGGGTGTTAGCTTTCGCAAAAGTAGCTTTTAAAATAATTTTAACATATTAGACAATAGGCTTATACCCCTATACCATTCCACCTTCGTAGGATCTTTGCCTGGCTTAGGTATTATAGGAATCAGTGAAACCTTTCATTCTGCGGGATTGTCATTTGAGGCGCATAATACCATTAGAAATAAATATAAGTATCCTCTTTGCAGTATAGGGTAATTCTAGGAATATTTTATTGCTTATTTTATCTGCGCCCTGGAGATTTTTTCGAATTTAAGCCCGCAATACAGTCTTCAATCTCTCGAATATTGAACCTCAAGGTAATATCACGTATAGCGAGTACTCTGATAATATAGCTCAGCTATATTATCAGACGTATTTGCAGTATATACTTTCTGCAAGTAGTTCACAAACAGAGTACTTTTTTCAGCGTCAGCTCTTGCCCAGTCTCCATTCGAACCTCGCCATGGAGGCTTTTATATCACCAGTCTTTTGAGGCCTCCGGCTGCTCGCCATAAAGTAAAAGATAAAGTTTTAATAAGGTTTTTTGTATACTATTCTATGGAAATGAGTTAATTCAATAATAAAGTCTTTGAGTTTTCTGCGCAAAGATTTTTTTCTATATTTAATAAGAAAATTGGTTAAAAATATTTTTATGTTTCCTTAAGAAGTTGTAAAAAATTTGTCTTGATTACTACTGACATATTCTTATACACATCACTGCACGTCTGTATTGTAGCAGAATCGTCGACGAAGTAAAAGAACTAATAAATGGCTAGACAGCTTAAACAAATTAATGCCGCTACTTGACACCAGATGGGATGCAAAACTGCTCTAGAAAAATTTATCAACAACGCGCAATAGCAAAGTTGTAAATAAATTAAGCTTTCTATCTCTCTCACACTTCATCACCTGTTCTCTCTACACTATCCCTTTCCCAAAGAAGGTAACACATTAATTAATTAACTGGTAGGCAATAATTTCCTGAAATACTGGTTTTATTGCATTTCGCGCTATTTCGAATATTGCCGTTGTTAAATATTTACTTTTTGTGTACCGTACTAAATTCAAGTATTTTCTACTTACTTTGAGTAAGACTAATTTAAGTACGAATAACACTAAAATGTACTTAAGTCAAGACGAAAACGGGACAATCACGTAAAAAATCTTGAATCCATAACAAAATACTTAAATTGTCTACAAAATTCTTATATTCAGGGTTGTTGTAGAATCTGATTGCTATCAGAATCAGAATTGAAATCGACACAGAATTCAGTTTGGTGTCACAGAAACAGATATTAATCGTTTTTGAGTTCGAATCGGAGTTGTGTCAGAACTGGGTGTCACAGAATCTGTTTTTATCGTTTTTTTATCAGAAATAATCTGATCAGCTGACAGGTGGCAGATTTGTATATTTGTTTTAGGCTGGTAAATACAATTTGGCTCACAATGTAAGTTAATTTATTTTTTTTACGTATTAAACTAAAAAAGCAAAAATTTTTATTATTATTTTATCACCAATAGGGGAAAACATAAGAATCAAACACAAAATGAGATATTTTTAAAGTTTATGGAAGACAACAAGGATATAGCAAGCGGTTACACTAAGCGCGATAAGGTGCTGGTAGAGTCGCTTTAGCAAGAGTTATCCCAATCTCTCAACAGTGCTGGACCACCGACTAAGGATGCAAATGGTTGGAAAAAGGTAAGTAATTTTTACATTTTGTGAATAGGTTTTTTCAGACTTAAAAGATTTTTATATGAGCAGATATGGACGGAATGGAAAAGCGAAATAAAAAAGAAGCTAGCACATAATAGGTCAGAGTCTCGTGCAACTGGAGGAGGCTTGTTCAATAAATTCCAGCTCACGCCAACAGAATAAGCTATTGTGCAAATGTGTGGAATAAACACAACAGTTGAAGGTGTCTCGGGAATATCACTGGGCACTGTTGATGATTCTGAACTTGCCTTACTTGATGACATTCCAACGAGCTCTAAAAGAACACTGAAAACGCCAACTATTTGCAGTACACCGAAAAGAGCAAGACCAGAGAGCGTACCAGCGTTGATGGAAAAGTTTTTAGATGAAGACGGTAAAAGAAAAAATGAACTGAACGATAAAGTCGATCATCTCATTTCAATTCAAAAAGAACATTCCAGCTCATTCAGACGCGTATACCGTGCTTTAAAAAAAAACCATGAAGCTGTGAAAGAATTAAAAGATGAACTTGTAAGTTTTAGTTCCCGAATTTTGAAAGTGATGCAGGAGAAAAACGAAATAAAAAGGAAACAACTGGAACTAGAACTATTAAAATTTAATTTGCAAAACAATAACAATGAGCAAAACTGATCTCAAAAACCTTATTTTATATAACTATTTATGCTACTTATAAGACTGATCTAAGTACAAAAAGGACTGTGTTACCTAAAATTGAATTTTTAAAATAAAAACATCAAAAAGTCTATAATTTCTTGTAATTTATTTAAATAATTTTATAAACTGTTTGCAATTTCTTCTCTTATTCTTTGCCCTTCATTTTGAAGTGACACTGTTGGCATCAATAAATCATTGTCCTCTGGTAACTCTTCGGATTCAAAGCCAATTTCATCTCCTTCGTATGAAATTTTATAACTTCTGCATATGTTATGCAGGGCGCTGCAAACATTCACTATTTGTACCACTTTTTGTGGACTGTAATGCAGTGTACCCACCAAACATCGAAAACGGCTTTTCAGAACTCCTATTGTCCGCTCTACAATGTTACGAGCCGCAGCATGAGCTATATTAAATTTATGCTCCCTTGTGTTGAATGCTGCATTTCGATATGGAGTTAATAAAAAAGCCTCTAGAGCATACCCGCAATCTCCTAACAATTTTGACGTTCGGTCGCCATTCTGAAATTCTGTCAGAAAATGTTGACGGGCCTTGCTGATGTTCCAAACAAAAGCGTCGTGACTTGAGCCTGGATACCGTGCGTCTACTGCTCGAATTAGCATGTCACTATCACATATCTGGAAATGAAAAATATATAAAACAACTACATATTTTCAAAAAAAATTCTTATTAGTTTCTACTTGCAATCATGGCATTCATACTAAAATACCCCTTTCTATTAAAAAATAAATGCTCATCCACAGCAGGTTTTATAATTTTGATGTGCGTCCCATCAATACAACCAACTATAGAAGGAATTCTATATTTGGTGAAGAAATAGTTCCTACATCTTCCTTTTTCATTCTCATCCATTGTTAGCTTCACCCACTGAGGGCACACATGCCTTTGCAGAACCTTTAGTACGTTGCTTAAGACAATTGACACCGTACTTCTGGCGAGAAAAACGGAACTATCATTTCCTATTGATTTTTGATATGATCCTTCTGCCAAAAAGCGCAATGTCGCAGCTAGCTGAACAATACAGGAAATGTTTGAAGGAGGCAAATGGACTTTGACAATGTTCAAAATCATTTGAAAAGCCTCTTTGTTTAAACGGAATTGGCTAATAAATCTGTATATTTATTATAGTTAAAACATCTTTGGCATTCTTGTACATACTATATGTATACTTACGCTGTTTCCGGCAGCTCCAATGGGTTGGTGTAATCCCTTAAAATCTTCCGTTTCACTTTTTCATCGTTGTTTTCCTCAATCAATATATATAAAGCTACTGCCTCTACCATTTTATTACCCAATTTTTATATATTTAAAAAATTCTTTATCAAAATATGTGTGTAAATCTAGTAAATGTAAACAACAGCACAATCAACCTAAGCAAAACAAAACAGCTGATTCGAATATGGGTTTCATTTATTTTCGAATCAGCGCAAAACCAAGACGATTTCATGACACCAATTCAAATCAGAATTGATTTTCAATTCTGATAATTCACAATTCTGACTTGGATTCTGCAACAACCCTGATTAAGTATGTACTACTATTAGTATAAACTTTTTACACACTCGTAGTGTGTTGGTATTTTTTTGCTTGTTGATAGCTTCAGTCGCATGTTGTGCAAACATAAGTTCGTGCACTGCCGGCTAATACCCTACAAACGTCGTATTACATGCTGCTGGCTTATACTGTATTTTAGTCGTCGTTCTTTCTATACCGAGTTAGCTGAGTTTTCTAAGTCGTTGGCTTACAAAACATGATGAGTTAAGTTCAATACCAGGAATGAACAAAAATAAATTTAAATTAAAACAAGTAAGTAAAAATATTAAATTTATATAAGTAGTAAAAATATAAATTCTCAAGTCTGTTCCAGGATTATTAAATAAGTAAAAGTTAGCAGTTTAGGATTGATTCAAGTACGCGGCGGACTGATTCAAATAATACAGCAGGCTTGAATCTACATGCAAGACGAAGTGCATCAGCTACTTGTCGGCTATGCCCGAGTAATGAAAATAAACAACAACAAGAGCAGAACAGTGATTTGTGGCCATCATCAAGCAAACAAACACCAACACAGTACGAGTACGACTGTGTATAAAGTTTATAAACACTTGAATATTCCGACTTGAATCTTTCTGTACTTGATTTCAGAAAAACCGGGATTACCGTACTTTTGACACTGCTTGGGATTAATGTAAGTACGGATGGACTGATTTTTCTTTTGCGTGTATATATGAGAAGATAAGATTTTTATTATAAGTTTCGCCTCATTCAATGGTCGCTGAAATAAAAATATATATTTTTTTGATTTTTTAACATTTTTGTGTATTGAGCGTTTCATTTGCTTTTGCAGTTGTTCCAGGAATGATATTTGCGAAAAAAATTCCATCACGAAAAGTGAGCATAGGGTTTGAAAGCACTATACATCCACTTTCTAAAAACATAAATTTATAATAATCGCTGGACGAAATCAAAAGTTGTGACCACTTTTTAAATTTTAAATTGGCTTCACATGGAAAAATAACAAATTTTTATATTTTAAAATATTTCTTTACAGATATTTATACATGAGTAAAAACTATGGCTAACTGTTCTTACAAATAAGACTTAATTTAATTCAATCGACCAACAATGTCAAAAGTTATGTCAATTAGAAATAAGTTTTTTGTTGCAAAGTATGACATACGTAATACATTCTTCGAATATATAACAACCCACAGTCAGAAAGAAGCAACATGTTTTCAAAGAAACCCAGAAATTTGTAAACAGAAAATGTTCGTTACATCGTTTCTATGCTTCAGCTGCTGTTAACTTTTTTAAGGTTCCAAAATTTATAGATAAATTATTTAGAAAAATTTTTGACGTAACGCTCGATAGATTTTTATGCGAATTCAATATTTTTTTGGAACACATACTTTATTTTGAACTCAATACTATTCAGATGTATAATATTCGATTTTAACATAACCTCCTCAGGTATTCACTAAAATATTTATATAATATTAAATAATATGAATAACTCTCAATACATTTTTTTGTGTACAAACGATGATTTTAAAATCAACGGATATAATCTCTACGACACAAAGGACCCCCAAGGTAGAGCTTGTGGTGGCTCGGTTATACTAATAAAATCGCGATTAAAATACTACTTAATGAGTGATCATTGTGAAGACTATCTTCAAGCAACTAACATCTGCATTGAAGCTTTTCATCAAAACCTGGTGATTTAATCAATTTACTCTCCTCCCAGGTACTCTATTACAGAAAATCAATATATTGTAGGTTTTTTAATTCACTAGGCCCACGCTTTTTGGCCGCCGGTGATTACAACGCTAAGCACACGTTCTGGGGATCTCGCCTCATCACGCCAAAGGGTCGCGTTTTGTTTGACACAATTTCAAAAATGCGGTTAAATTTTATATCAAGTGGGCAGCCAACTTACTGGCCAACAGATCGCCGAAAAATACCTGATGTTATTGAGTTTGGAGTAGTAAAGGGTGTGCCCAGCGAAATGATCCAAGTTGAAGCATCTTTAGATTTGTCTTCAGATCACTCACCAACTATTGTCACTATATATTCACATACAACATATTCACCCACTTGTGACAACCACATGTATAAATTGGTTGAAATACAAAAAATATTTGAGTGCTCATTGCCCAGAGAATATTCCATTAAAAACGCCTGCTGACATAGATGACTCTATTAGAATGTTTGAGGCAAACCTTAAGCAAGCTGCTCTATATGCTACTGCTACAAATCTTCAGGTGAGATATAATACAATTTTTTCAGCAGATGTAGAACGGCTTTTATCCGAAAAAAGAAGAGTTCGTAGAGAATGGCAACGCTACAGATCCCCTCAGCTAAAATCTAGGCTGAAGGAATGTACTAAACAGCTGAAAACTCAACTAGAATATCAAAAAACCGCTTCTCTTCAAAACTTTCTGAATGGGCTCGACGCAACACCTCAAACAGACTATTCGCTATGGAGAGCAGCCCGAGGCCTCAAAAGACCAGTGATATATAAGCCTCCATTGCGAGCTTCAAATGGAGACTGGGCAAGAACTGACGCTGAAAAAGATACTCTGTTTGAAAGCCACTTGCAGAAAGTATTTACTCCAAATACGTCTGATACTATAGTTGAGCTGCCACCAGTCCTCGCTATACCAGATGTTACTTTGAGGTTCAACATTCGTGAGATTGAACACTATATTGCGGGCTTAAACTCGAAAAAAGCTCCAGGCGCTGATAAAATAAGCAATAAAATGCTCTTAGAACTACCCTATACTGCAAAACGGATAATTAAATTTTTTTAACACTATTTCGCGCCTCAAATGCTATCCCGCAGAATGGAAGGTTTCGCTGATTACCATGATACCTAAACCAGGCAAAGACCTTACGAAGGTGGAGTCCTATAGGCCTATAAGCCTGTTGTCTAACATGTCAAAACTATTTGAAAAGCTACTTATGAGTAAGCTAACACCTATACTGAATCGTACTGGATGCATTCCAGACCACCAATTCGGTTTTAGGAGACAACATAGTACGATTGAACAAACACATAGACTCGTGAACGTGGTTAGAAAAACCTTCGAAGAAAAGAAATATTGTTCTGCGCTCTTCATCGATGTTTCTCAGGCATTTGATAAAGTATGGCACGCACGTTTAATACATAAACTAAAGCAAAACCTACCCGAAAACATCGTTAAACTTTTAGAAAGCTACTTAACTGAGCGAAAATTTGTTGTTAAAGAAGGTAATTTTCAAAGCCCCCCGCAACCCATTGAAGCCGGAGTTCCTCAAGGCAGCATCCTCGGTCTTGTATTATATCTGATATATGCCTCTGACTTGCCGGTAATCAGTAAAATACACACAACATACGCTGATGATACAGATTTTCTCCCACCTATACAAATAAATAACAAAACTATACCTCAACACACTGAAGGAAAATATCTCGGTGTTCATCTTGATGGTCGTCTAACATGGAAGTCACACATAAATGCAAAGGTGACCGAAATGAAATTAAAAGCAGCTCAAATGAATTGGCTCATTGGAAGGAACTCTACTCTAAGCCTAGATTGTAAACTTCTTCTATACAACTCCATTCTAAAACCAATATGGTCATACGGAATCCAGTTACGGGGCACTAAATCGGCATCAAGTGTAGAAAAAATTCAAAGGCAACAAAACAAAATACTCCTACGATTACAGCAGCCCCATGGTATGTCAGAAACAAGCGAATTCATAAAGACCTAGATGTGCCGCCGGTTAAGACAGTGTTTTCTAAACACGTGACAAGCTACATAAAAAGACTTGAGTTGCACCCAAATTCCTTAACCCGAAACATCATTAACTTTGGAAAATCAACACCATGCATTACGAATACACCATTTTGTATGATGAGAGGGAAAACAGTATTTTTGTTTTTCGTTTCTAACACAAACAAATCTTATGTACATTTATTTGCAATCTATTAAATTACCCTAAAGCAGTTTTAATTTTTGCTATTTTTTCAACGGGCACGAAAAGCATTTGAAATGAGAACGAAACATATATTAGAGAATTAAATGAACACAATTATTACATAAAATATTATACGAATTCTTGGCCAACCCATTATAAATTTTTAGCTACGAAACAGGTCTTTCTTTTACATGTTGACATAACTAGAGATTAAAATCATAATACACAATTACTATCACATAATGTTCTTATTGAATAATATTGTTGGGTGCTTGTCTTTATTAATAACTAGCTTTTACCCGCGGCTACGCTCGCGTCAATATATTTGCATATATATAAATGACCTATGAAAAATCAAGAAGCTAAAATTGGACTAATAGTTTCGGAGAGGCAGAAATTGCCAACCTGCCACCCATCGTGGTCCTATATAAAAAAATATACTTAGCTTATGTTCCTATCTAAAGCGTAGTATGCAGTTCTGCCTGAATTTCAGGTTCGAAATTTTGCATTTATTTCTACACGCAAAAATAGTTGTGTAGAGAAAATTATTTTCATTTACGCAAATTCACTTAAATTTATTAATTTTCACGTGCAAAACCTAAAAAATTATTCCCAAAAATACACAAAAACAAAATGTCAAAATTCCGTGAGCAAACAATTGTCTGAACATGAATTTTTGTTACAGTTGACGGAAAAAAATCTCCATTAATTGATATCACATCCCTGTGTTAGACAAAATGCGTGTTGATTTTTATTTCAGCTTCGTACCACCAAATTGAAAGTTGCCTGAAAATTTTTAGAACCTAAATTTCAGTTTGTTTTTTTTTACACTACTTCTTATGACAGCCTGAAATTCAGGCAAAACTGCATACTATACTTAAATAGGTATATATCCATGTTTTAAATTTCATTAAAATTGGCTAGATAGTTTCGGAAGGACAGAAATCGCTCTCTACCCCTCGTGGTTCTATTATTGAAAAAAATTATAGAGCCTATGTCTCTTTCAATAATCTGGTCTATCCATGTTCTTAATATCATTAAAATTTGCTATTTAGTTTCGGAGAGGCTGAAATCGCCCCTTACCCCACTCGTGGTCCTATTTTCGAATAGCTTGGTAGGTTAAAAAAAGCAGAAATAGGCCTTTGCACTCCTCGTGTTCCTATATTTGAAAAATATAGCCTATCTTTGTAGGCTTAGATCTATCTATGTTTTAAATTTCATTGAAATTGGTTACATAGCCTCAGAGAAGCATAAATCGCCCATTATCCCCTTTCGTGGTTCTATTTTAAAAAAAATAAATATGTAACCCATGTGTCCTCGCAGACTTAGATCTATCTAAATTTCGTGGTTGCCTACTGCACGCAAGCAATCAAGTAGGATCAATTAGATTCCGTTTTGACAAAAAAAATTATTAGATAGTTTGAGAGAGGCAGAAATTGCCCCTTGCACCCCTTATGGTCCTACTTTTGAAAAAAATATATAGTTTCGGAAGGGTAGAAATCGCCCCTGCCCCTCGTGGTTCTATTTTTGAAAAAATATGGAGCCTACTTGTCGTTCTGTACTCTGTTATATCCATGTTCTTAATTTCATTAAAATTGGCTAGATAGTTTCAGAGAGGCTAAATATGCCCCTTAACCCCCCACCCGGTCCTTTTTTAAATGTATAGCCTATATATCCTTCAAGACTCAGATCTATCAGTGTTTCGAATTTTATTTAAATTGGTTCGATATTTTTAGAAAGGCAGAAATTGTCCCTTACCCCCTCGTGATGCTATTTTTGAAAAAAAAAATTGTAGCCTTGTTTCCTTCCAGACTGAGATCTATCTACGTTTTAAATTTCATTAAAAATGGTTACATAGTCTCAAAGCGGCAGAAATCGATCCTTGCCCCCTCGTGGTCCTACTTTTGAAAAATATATAACCTATGTGTGCTCGCACACTCAGATCTATCTGTGCTTCAAATTTTATTAAAACTGCCCACCATCATGGTCATATTTTTGAAAAAATGTATTGCCTATGTGTCCTTCCAGACTCAGATCTATCTGTCTACTAAATTTCATTCAAATCCATTAAGGCGTTTTCGGGTGATTGTGGTTTAAACAAACAAACATTCAAACATCCAAACATACAAACTTTCACATTTATAATATTAGAATAAGCCAGTACTAATGAGATTTGAATATTTTAGTATATTTAATTTAGGAAAAATTAAAGATAAAAATTCATGGAAATGCATTCACTACTATTCGACAACAAAGGCAATCGAATAATAATATTTTTTAACGAAAAGCTTTTTATTATACTATATGCAAAGGTTTACATAAGCCGCAGACTTACACGTTTTATCCTCATTGTCCTGCTATTCTACAAAAAAAATGTTGAAAATAGTCAGTTGAAAGTTTGCTTCCATTAAACTGAAGCTGGTTGCGGGCCTAATTCCTAGATATACGGTTAGCAATATCTTTGCTGTTTTACTACGAACTGACATTTGTGTCATAGAAATCAGCGAAGTATCCTAGAAGTTCAGTATTTACTATTACAATTAATTAAATCATTCTCGCTGTTTTTATTTCCTCATAAATTGTATTAGAAAATTTAATGGAATCTTAATTTTACACAAAAATGTTATATAGACCAAATAGGTTAGATTAACATTTCTTGAGATGTTAGACTTTAACTTATGAGCAGTAGAAAAGTGTCCATTTTTCAAATCTTTTTTAATTTCAAACCAATATGGTCATCATAAATGCAATGAAAATATTTCTTTTATACAATGTAATATTCTTCATTATATAAAACACATTGTTAGCTATTCGTCTCTCGTTTTTCCAACCCTACCTTATTTATGTATTTAAAATAATGAGAAACAAGATGGGCTGTTGGCTGATGTGGTTAGCGCGTTGATTAAAAATCCTGAGGTGTTGAGTTCGAGACTAGTTTTAGCCAAGCAATCAACATTTACTGGTTAATGAGCAGTACTGACAGCGATTGACTGACAAATGTACAAATGTACATCATAGTACGATAATTGCCTGAGTGTGTTACTTGTGAAAAAATAATGAAACACCTACCATTTAATTTATGAATCTCTTTCTTTGAACTAATGAAATAGTTTCATTCCATTTATGACATGGCTGGCCAAATGAAGTTCAGAAATAAAATGAAAAATTCTTCATTAATCCAATGAAAGCCTTTATTAGCTGAATTTCAATGACAAATTTCATTAAAACAACAAAGAAATTTATTGTCTGAATGAAGGGTTTCCTTTCAGTATAGGTACCACGAATAGTGGCTTCGCTGAGTAAAGATTTTTTCCCAGACAGAAAATCTTTACTCAGCGTAGCCCATATTCGATATGCTCTTAAGTCCGGCCGAATTCCGGCTATGCAAAAACTCTTTACTATTTTCATGGACTTTATTTCCACATTTTGATGGACATTATTTCCTTTTCAACATGGAAATAACGTCCATTGACATTATTTCCATCGACGTTATTGCATGCCACAATGTAGTTAAGAATAGAGAAATATGGGACCTTATATATTTACTATGAACAACAATCCATTATTTTCATATTAAAGTACTTGCAATTAGAGATGGGCACATATTTTTTTCGTGACATGAAACTTGATACAAGAAAACACGAAAAAATTTTCCGATTAAAATATGTCTGAATGAAAAAAACATGTATTGAGCGAAAATCTTGATAAGTTACTGTTTCTTAATAAAAAATATGTAAATACAAATAATATATGAAACGTTAAAATATCTCGGAATTCTGCTGTGCTGTGGGGTAATGTTTCTAGTGAGATTTCTAGAAAAAGTTCTCTCAGCCTCGATACACTCCATGCGGAGTTTTTCGACCGAGCTCACAGACATCGGATATACGATTCAGGCTATTCCCTCCCTCAGGTTACGTTTGGCTACATTTATCATTTCCCCTTCGGCAACAGGGGTTTCTAATAGTGCCCTTAATACATTTACAGCATGTTTTTGTAACGTAAATTTTGGTATATTGTACGTCAAGTAACGAATGAATTGAACTTTTGGTTTTTGAGTATAACTAATAAGCTTTAAGCTTTTGTTTGAAAAAATTGGTTCACGTACGTACGACACATACAAAATCAACTGCCAAATTAAACAACCAGAAAAAATTGAACGTGCCGGTAAAGTTTATGGTTATTTACAAATAAAAGTTCAAATAATGGATGTTTTTAACAAAAAAATGTAAGTATTTATTTCTAAAGTATAATGAACCTTTCAATTATTAATCATATTATATTTTGCAGCATAAAAAAACTAATCCTGGGCAATTTAAAGTGTTGGTCCAATCAATGGGAGAATTTCCAGAATTGGCTACATCAAGCCCGATTTTTTGTAAAACCAAATTTGAAATTGAGGGCAAGTGGGATTTAGTGGCTCAGCGGACAAATGCAATTGGACCTCCAACGCGAAGTGCTTCAGACTGGAAGAAGGTAAGATATTCTCTGTAAGATATTTCTCTGTCCTAAATTTTTGTAATGTTTCATGTTTAGATATGGACAGACTTAAAATGCAGGACAAAGGCTAAAATTGCATAGAATGCCACACAATTAAAATCAACAGGTGGTGGTCCGTCTTGTTCACATTCACTAACGGACTTAGAAAATGGCATAGACCGGATATGTCACCTTTCCGCAGCTGTTCCATTCGACAATAACACATTTGGTGTTGCTTTAAAGCCGGCGTCCAAGAAAACAATTGCTTCGGAAACAGTACCATCCACTCTTTCCACAACAGCATCAGTTGTGACTCCTACATCTTCGGAGCAAAGTCAACCGCAATACACGCAACTAACATCACCAAACTCGTCAGTACAGAGGTCAACCAAGATGCCAACAACGACACAAAGAAAACGCAAAACATTTGTTGTGTCTCGCAATCTTCTGCGACAGAAGCGAGCCTCTACGTTATCTCGGTGGCTATTAAAAAACCCCAGTGCAACAGAACCAATCATTGTTTTTTCATTATATTTTAATCAAATAAATTTTGAAACTTTTGCTTTTTTATTTATTTTTACAGCTGATTGATAGGGTTGCTACCTTTTCATTTGCAAAGAAACTTTTAATTTTCTGTGAAAAAAGCTTTAAGAATTTCAACTAAAAAAGTAATGGAAACATTGTTCTTAGACGTTTAACTACGAACAAAAAGAGCTTTTATTTCCAAACGAAAAAAGAAAATGAACTCAATTCCAAGCTTAATCGTTTGGTTAGTAATCGTTCGTTTGCTGCCGTAAGGCAGTTCGCTGAACAGGCTGTTAGACTGTGGAAATATTCGTCTATGGATTCACCTGGTTGCTGCTTTCGCTCTACGAGCTCTTGCATAAGCTCCCAATTTGATCGTACAGTTTTCAATCGATTCAATAAGGCTAATCGCAGGGTGCTCCATTCTGATATAACAATGGTCTGGAGTAGAGCCCAGGACCACTGCTGCACTGACCCTAAAATCAGGAGATGAAAATCCCGAAGGATTTCTTCCCACGGAATTCTATATTGTCTTCGCATGTGCTCCAGCCTGAAATTGAACTCTTCAATCGAGAGCTGGTCACGCCTCCCTTGATTACCTTTAAACTCTAAGCCAAATTTATAAAACCGAACTTTTCAGCCATCGTGAAAAGATCTAGTCACCGCTGGCGGTGGAAAATCATACCTAGCTGGCTGATGGTTTTGCGTAGGCCTGTTTCTAGCTTCAGGCTGGCTGAAATTTGTCACGTCTGTGGAATGATTTCTGTGTCTATCCGACAAACTTCTCACGGCGGCTGCTAGCTGAGCGATATTTTCATTCACCTATAAATTTATTTATCGCTCGGTCTAAATTACTTTTCATTTCGGTCACACTTTCGTGAACCATAGCCCTAACGGATGGTCATAAATCTTGCTGATCGTGCTGCTGCAAATTCTTATCAAATATGTCTTTGAATATAAAAAAAATTTTGTTTTTGGTTTTGATTTCGTGCATGTTGTATTGTGCTCGTGTTTTGAAAATTTTGAGCGTGCGTGTTTCGTACGCGTTGGACATCCGGGATTCGTGTTCGTGTCGTGTCGTGTCGTGTTGGAAAATGTCGACACTCGCCCATCTCTACCTGCAATATCAGCTCCGTATTGTTTTATTATTAATAGAACTTAAATATGATAATTTTGTACTTTTGCCAAATGGTTTTCTTATATTTTACTTCTTCAAAAAAAGAAACTTATTAAATATGTTTCGTCGTATTTTGCAAATAAATACATATGTGACAATTGTTTTCATGGTAACAAAATTACATTTTGTATGTACAGAATCATAGACAACTGAAGATGTTAAAAGACCTTTTCAACATTCAATTGAGTACTAACATCTTATGAAATTGCCTTCCAAAGAGCAAGAAAATTACGTGACAATTCTTAATATGTTTGGCTGCATGTTAAATTTGGAAAATATTGGAAAATATATAAGAATATATTTTACTACATAAACTTATTAAGGTTGTTGTCACTATGTTGGTCTCTCTTTCTTTCTTTCTATCGTATATTAATTTGTTTTTTAAATGACTGACATATTTTATAATGCTACTCTATTTTACCTTTACTGGTGGTGTCTACCAATATATATATTTGCTGATCCTGATGAAAAGTGACCTTCTCTTCACATCAATAATTTTCAGTACAGCCAAAAATTGCTGTTTGTAAATTTTTTTTAACTTTGAGATAATGGTTGGTATCACTGCGCGAGGGAGAGACAGATATGTTACCCCATATTACAAGTGGAATTAACCCTATATAAACTTTCGAAATGATTTAAAAATAGATTTTTCCCAACCTCTACTTTCTTCTTCTACAATATTGCCAAACTTTAAAGCTCATTTACTCAAAACAATATTTTTACATTTATAGTATTAAAAATGCATATCTAGGTAAATTTTTTTGGATTTTCGCGTTAAAAACGGCATTCTTTTCAGAATTTTATCTAGTTTAGGTAATTTAGCTAGCTCATTATCGACCTCCGGAAGATAAGGTCCCTTTGTATCAGGATCATTGCGTATATTGCTATTCTTGCAAAAGCTTTAGCATATTTCTATTTAAAATATTTGATTGTACTTAGTTTCAAATTAAAAATTTATCGCCCCTAAATAATAAGACCAGACACTATTAATTTCAGGTTCAACTGAACTAAATAAAACCACCCTAATATTCACATGGGTATCTATACATTTTACCAACGTGTATGTTACATAATTTTACTTTGACTAATACGGTACATGATTGGAATACTAATATAACTGACACAGTTCTGTTCTAGGAAATATATAAAAATATGTATATTCAAAATAAAAAATAAAATCGACGCATAAAATGCCAAATGCCGCTATCACACCAAAATTCAAAATCTACTTAATCTATTTATTCAACATATGAAATATAATTTCTTTCTAGCTAGTAAAACTATAAATATATGTATGATTACAAGAACATTAAAGATTTTTATGAAAACTCTTAAAAGTGCATTTGCATAATTGGCCAAACTTGCGAGACTTGATTTAACTGTTGTGTAACTTTTAACCGCTAATGCCAATTTACTTCTCCAGATATTTCTTATATTAAATGGAATGAATGTCTCTGTATTGCACCAACAATGAGTTACATTAGGGTTACTTCGCTCCACGTCTTTTTCTACCATTTTCTGAAAGTTTTCAAACATAAATTAAGTTATACAACAACATCAATTTATTTTAAATAACAACGTCCTAACAACTGATTCTGGTAGAGGCCACACAGAATAAATATTGATACATATGTACGTACGTGTATGGGCGTTTTTGAAAGATTAAATCAGGGATTCACTTTGGGGCAGTTAAAGTCTCCCCGACGCCCCTTCCCCATTTTTCTTTTTTATTTCTGTGCGCTTTTCTGGTCTTGTTTTCCCTTTGCAAAAAAATACATTTCGTAAATAAAAATGTTTCAAAATTTTGTATGCTTTACTTTTTATATGTATGTTAGGGTATCCGTTATTTTTCAGAGTGGCAATATTTTTGGTCTCATCCCCAAAAGGTCGGGGCTTGATGCAAAAATGACTCGCAAAAAATTTCACGACCCTGAGATCATGCCATCCCGTGCCGACTTGCTGTTGAAATTTTATTAAATTATATTTATACGGCATGATTACTCACAAGTCAAAAAATATGACCACCTAGCAAGAAAAGACGTGCAAAAATACCAGTTAAAGCATGGGTTCTAATGATACTGCATGAGTTCAAATTCGGGTGAAAAACGTATGATTTTAACATTAAATATACTGCTCGTCATTCAAAGGAGTGCTTATGACTGATGAAAACTCCACGATTTTAACCCGTTTTTAAATACAAATTTAAAAAAAAAATTTAGCACGGCAGTATTTCGTCAGCTCTTGTTTAGTTTCATACTTATTCATTTAAATTTTTGTGTTTTTATTCCTAGCTGAAAGCTTTTTTTGGGTTTTGTTTCTTTGTTTACATAAGTTTTTTGATATCCATTTAGAAAAAAAGAGTTGTTTTTCGTGTGTTACGATTTCAATGGCTATTTTTATTAAATTGTGCATATTTTGGTGTAATTCTTTTATTGTTTTAGTGAATTTAAGATACAAATAAACGAGAATTATGTGTAGATCGACACTTTTTGTAGTAGTGAACGAGCCAATAGCATCGAGTTCAAACGATGTACGAACATTAGAAAAAATAGCTCTGTTTATTCCATCAGAGAATAATGTTAATTTTTTACAAACTCTTTCCTATGAAAACCCATTTTTCCTGAATGCTATTGGTCATACACATGAGGAAATGCCATCCGCATACGAAGTGTCCGATAGTGTTTGTAATTTTGTAGGTAAGCAATATATCAGGATTCAATTTTGAAAGAGCACATGCCAAAGCGATTTCTAGCAGATAAAGAAACAGCTCAGTTCCATTAGAACTTGAGTTGTTAAATGGATGAATAACTGAGGTGTTTATCTTGCCTGAAACTTTATCAGCTCGACAAGCTGTAATCGACAAGATTGTAATCGATTGCTTCTGGTAAATTCATCATTACAACAAGGTAATGGGAGCTGTCGATCTCGTTGATAAATAAAGGAACAATATGAGTACAAACGTATAAGAAAATTACATTTCAATATCCGTTTATTCTTCGATCTTTCCGAATTATGCGTCGTGAGTTGCAATATAGTATATAACAAACTAATGTTTGCCAATGGGTTCAGGGCCAAAGTTACTTCCATATAATATGACTAGCTTTGTCCATGGAGTTGAAAGCTAATATATATATATATATATATATATATATATATATATATATATATATATATATATATATATATATATATATATATATATATATATATATATATATATATATATATATATATATATATATATATATATATATATATATATATATATATATATATATATATATATATATATATATATATATATATATATATATATATATATATATATATATATATATATATATATATATATATATATATATATATATATATATATATATATATATATATATATATATATATATATATATATATATATATGTATATATATATATATATAAATTAGTGGACTTACTCTCTGGCTTCATAACTGCATGGTACGGTAAAGAAAAACTGAATTTCTTGTCGACCGTAGTGTCATCAGCTGTAATCGGTTCCATGTGATCCAAATCACAATATTCTTGTAGAACATTCACATATTGTTTTTCCAAACCTGGACTTTTATTAAGAGTTTGCTTCATGCGGTTGTATTGGGTATGATAAAAATAATTTAATTAAAAAGTTAAACTAAACGATCTTAAGCCATAAGAATTAAATATCTTTTGGGTTAAGAACCACAGACTTCGACTAAAAATTAATTAGTAATCTTACTATTTTAAAAATATTTCAGAGATTTTCGTCTTTAGTTATACCCCTTAATTGCGTAATTTATGAAATTTACGCAACTAAGGCCTTAATTGAACTAAATTTACCATACAAGGCTTAAACTAATAAATTGGGCAATTATTACTTAATTGTTTCATAAATTGAGTAAAGTTCGAAATACAACCCTTTGTGACAAGTATGTTTACTGCGAAGTATGTTCAGTGAGAAGCAAATATTGTATAAAGTGGCAAGCCCATGTTGTAATAAGTATACAGATGGCAGTATAACGTCAGATGATTATTTTTTGCTCTGGCAGTTTTGTGCATAAGCTACGTCAAACATGTGTTTTTTTTTTACAACCAATATCTAGTTTTTGTTTTATTGTTGTATTCGTTGACCTTTTGAGGCCACCTGTACTTATTACACCATTGGCAAGACAAATGCTAATTGAGTAAGCTTAATTTACTATGTGTGAACACTAAATTTAATTGCTCAATTAAAATTAAATTGTTTCAATTAAAAATCCATGTCTGAACAGGGTATTAGTACAGATTTTCTTACCAAATTTGAAAAAAATTTATGTAATTTGCTCATATCCTTTAAAAGTTTAATAGTCTTCCACAAAGATCTAGATCATATAGTAAAAAGTTTTGGACCTAGGGTATAGAAGACAAACAAAGAATTTGTCGTACTATTTTTCACTCATCAAAACATGTAAAGTTCTAAGCTTGTCATTTGTGCAACAAGAAAAAAAGAAAAGTTTTTATTAAGGAATTTTTCCAAATAATTTTTATTTATTTTTCTTACATACATATGTATCTTCTTGTCTTCGTGAATATGTATTTGCAGAACTATCGAGTCTAAGCTAAAGCAATATATAATAATTGACCAAAGAAGTCTGTTGCCACTACGCACAGTAGTGTAAAATAAAAAAAGTGGTAATAAATATGGAACTTCGAAGCTATTGAATGGATTTGTCTGAAAATTTAAATGATTGTAGAGGAAGCGTCAATAAAGATTTATGTGTTGAGGGTTAAGCAATGTCTATATGCATTTCAATCTTTAATTTAAATAAAATTAAAAGAATATCTTAGATAATAAATTTACTAAATGACAAAATCATTTTTTTAATGATAACAAAATTCCATACAAAATAATTTGTTTCCCAAAATTTCATTAATATCTGCGAAACTATGGAGCCAATTTAAACTGATTACTAATAATTGCAGGTATTTTTATTACAAATTTTAGGATTTTTTTTCATTTCATTGTGTCAGTTTAAAATAAAGATTGATTCAATGATTCATTTTGCTCATAAAAAAATAAAATATTTTAATACGTTACTCAGTTCCCGGGATCCGGGGAATTTGTTATTTCCCGCTCTCCCGGCAAACAAAAAAGTCCGGGAATAAAAAACCCTAATCATGATGATTTCGATGGAATAGCAAAACATGCCTAAAATTTGCTAGTTTGTTTTGCAAATGGCACAAAAACGGCATGAGATTTTTTGACGAAATTTTTAATATTGGTTTATGACATAAACATCTAAAATTTTGATATACCACTTTGCGATTGAACGCTTAGTTTCTGAGTTATGTAAAAAAAAGTTTTAAAAGCGCAAACTTTGTAATTTTTCCCTCTTTTTCTCAGTTTTTCTTTATTTGTCGCCTGCTGTTGGCTGAATAGCTAGCGCGTTTGACTACAAACCCTGACGTCTTAAGTTCAAGACTAGTTTCAGGCAAGCCAACAACATCATGAATTTTTCTGAAGTTATTGTGTTGGTTGTTGTTGAATTGTTAAAGTGATGAAGGCATAGCACTAATCACTTTGGTAGTACCGGCAGCGATTAATACTAAGATATCCTAATGCACTTCACAGCACCCTCCTTCGTCGGTATTGCAGCAGAACCGTCGGCGAAGTAAAAGAACTAATAAAATGGCTACACCGCTTAAATAAACTAATTCCTCTACTTCACACCAGAGGGCGGCAATGCTTCTCTACAAAAAACGCGCAATAGCAGGTTTGTAAATGAATTGAGCTTCCTATCTTTCTCCCACTTCACCACCTGTTCTCTCTACAATATCCCTTTCCCAAAGAAGGTAAGACATTAATTAATTAACCGGTAGGCATTATTTGCCTGATTATGTTACTTCTCTTAAAAAAACAACTATTCTGTCGTCAAGCGGTATATAAGAATTGTAGATATGAATATTTTTTACTAGTATGTGTAATTTGGCGGCCAAATGTTTCGCCGTTTTTGAGCCATTTTATATATAAAATAAGAAATTTTTCGTTTTAAGGTTATTTGTTTTAAATTTTGTTTTCTTTAAGTGTACTGATCAATTTTTTAATTATAATAGAACGCTGGGTACATGCCCAAAACAGAGAATTATTGGCGCCAAACGTATTTTCAATAGATTGCCTTTTGCAATATGTGATTAAAGAGTGAATCTGTTACACAAAGTGTTTTACAAAATTGAAAATAATGCAGATAGGTACTTTTTTGAAGAAAAACATGCTGTTTTCAGGTCAATTTCAAAATTTTGAATTTTTAGCCTTTTTCCGGCTTCAAGAATGCAGATATTTACAAATAATTTTCCCAGTTTTACTTAGAATTTTGTAGAGAATCGAATGCTTTCTTTTACTTTAAAATCCAAGTATAACTAAAAATTAATAGGCGAAATACTAAAAAAAAAGTCATGACAAAAAAGCTATGAGAGATACGGAAACATATCTGAGGGCAATATTTCTTTGTATTTTAAAAAGTCTCAAGCCTCAAAAATTGGTTTTGACTTTCAAGTAGTCAACTTTCGCCCACTGTAACTGCTCTCGAGCTCCAGAACCAGAAGGCCACCAAGATTCGTGTTGCAAAGCCTACCTCCTCCTCTACTGATGTTCGAAGTTTCAGATAAATCCAATAAGCAGCTTAGTAGCTCCAGATTTATTACCATTTATCTTGCAAAAGTCCCTACTGTACAATGTATATGTATGTAAGTATGTGCTCGTATGTATTTACGTATATTTTATAACAACAAATCTTATTATTTGCTAATACACAAATATATTTATGAAGATAGCACTTTTTTAACTAACAAAACAACGTGGTTGTTAGATATTACAATAAAAGATTTATGAAAACCTTTAGGAATGTTTTTTTTTATTTAAATGACAGATGACAATTCTGTGAGAGGATACGGTGCTATAAAACAAAATTTCGAGAAAGTTGCAGATAGCACTATTTGAATATAAGCCTTCGATATACTTTGCACATGTTAATTATTTGTACTTTACTTGAATATCAAGTGTTTTAAAAAATACATCAATTCTAGAAAATATGTAAGAAATGATATTTACGGCCCTTTTCACAATGTGTGATTAAAAGCTAACGACGACATACAAAACTTACCGTTAAAGTATATGTTAACTTTTAATCGTACATTGTGAAAAGGGCCGTTAAATTGCATAATAAAAAGATATTACTATAAACATCCACTTATATATAAATACATATTTAAACCTTTGAGGAATAACCAGCAATTTGTTATTTCCTTCTTTTGTGAAACAAATTGTTGGATTTGTTTTAATAATCACCTTTTAAAGTCTTCAGCTAGCTGCTAACAATTTTAAGTCATACGGAAATCCACAGCGTCTAACAACCAAACTGTAAGAAATAGAATACAACGAGTGCTGTGATGCCAAAAACAATGTTGATGATAAAGCCATAATGACAATGCAGATAAAACTGACACAATGGCCACAATAACTACATCAATTAAGACATTTAGCATCTTTTATTAATTAATTTTATTCACACATTCAACAAACTGTTTTTAAACAAGAACATTATCGTTTACTCTCAATGGCAGGATAAAAAGCTGAAAGAGGAAAACATTTTAAAATATTTTAAATATCCCAGTAACAAATATATTGCCTGGATGATGACTATTGGGTACACGGTGAGATCACATGAAATATGTACTGAATAGTGATGATACGAATATTCGTATCGCCGAATATTCGCCTACTACATGACATTCGTATTCGCCAATTTCAAGTGAATATTTCGCTTAACGCTTAGTCTGCTTTTACACGGATCAGTTTTTCTTGAAGTAACTTTTATTTTCTAGTGCGAAAGAGCGAGAGAGGAATACATGAAATATATTCCTCTCTCGCTCTTTCTCACAAGAAAATTAAAGTTGCTTCAAGAAAAACTGATCTATGTAAAAGCAGACTTAGTACTCTGTTCAAATTTGCGAAAAATGTTGATCAACATTGGTTATTTCATACGAAAAATATGACAATATGCTGCAATTGTGTACGTTTTTAAAAACACCCAAAGTGTTTGTTGTAAATTCCACACGAAAAAAGTGGTGCTGATATTATTTCGCATGAAGACTCAAAATGTTGTAGTTATATTTCATATGTTTTTCACAAAATAAACAGAGTACTACTTCTGCAACAATTTTTCGTGAGCAATTCGTGTCAATTTTTTTATATGGACTTTTGACAGCACTTCACACGAAATGATGAACAGAGTACCATGCTTAAAAAGTGTACAAAAATACTTAAACTCAAACAAAAAATATTAATTTCAAATCATTTTCATCATGATGCAATAAAAACAGGTAGAACTGACCCTACAACACAAAAACAACAGGCATTTTTTTGTTGTGTAAAATGTTCCCTAAGTGTCAAAAACAGAGAAACAAGTTGATCGTTTTAAAGTCGGCCGCCGTTGTCGTTTTTGAAAATTCGAGCCACCGCCGAATACATCGGTTAATTACCAATCTTAAGTCTTGTTAAGCTGTGAAAAATACATTGCTTATTTTAATTTACTTAATGTGATATAAAATTTTTCTTCACAGCAGAGAATTTTATTTTTCATATACAAAAATGTTCATATAAAAATTTATTCTTTAAAAGTGGCTTGTAGTCCATTTTTTTGCTCAGTCGCCGCCGCTTAATTTTCATGAGTTCTCTGATAAAACGAATTTGACATTTAGGAAATATAAACTCCCAACTACAGCTGCTCTGATAGTTTTTCCTTGTATTACACTGTGGAACAAATTCAAGTTAGCAAAAGTTAGGTCGATTCTCAGAGTGAGGGGTGAAAATAGAGACTAAATTAGAAGACTCGTATCGCGGCGTTTCGAATTTTTTTTAATCGACCTTCGAACTTTGCAGTCCAATGCCGATTTTCAGCATATTGTTTATATGGTTTTTTAAATCTGTAAAAGCGAAATTATTGCTAGAGACCGTGCAACAATTAAAATTTCTTAAAAAATTTACTTAGAAAATTTGTGTGGTGCTTATGAAGCAAAATGTTGGAAAAAAAATTTTTTTTTCATGCTTTTTGAAAATATTTTCCACAAAACTAACAGCCTACCACACGATATCGACCGCTATCGCTCGCTAGATGACAAACAGCTGATTTGCGCCCCAGTAAAAACTATCAGCACGACAAGTCGATCGATAATGCAAGCGATCGACAACGTAAGAGTTTTCATAAAAATTTGGTACCCACTAAGAAAAGTCAAGCGACGACAAATGTCAAAATCAGTCACTTGTATTGTTGATGTCGACAAATAAAAAAGTAAAACAATAAAGTGTTTAAATTTTATTAATTTAATAATAATAATAATAATAATAGTAAAATAAAGAAGTTTTATAGCCGAAAAGAACTAGTAAGTAAATGAATAGCAACAAAAATATGTTTATAAGTTACATAAACAAATGTTTAACAAACCAATCATATTTGCAGCTGGAGTATCCGGTGTAGTTAAAAAAAAATAGTATTAGAAGTTTTATTGGCAAAAAGAATGAAGCTGAAGTTTGGTTTGAGCTGATTGAAGATGGGCCAGCGTTCGTATAAAGCATCTTCCCTCTGTAAGAGTTTGTAAATAATCAGCCAGTTTTTTCTGCATCAAAGCTATACGCTCGTGCGCGACCTATGTGAGTGCTAACAGTTGGTAAATCACGAACACTTGTTATTATATCCTGAACTTCAGGACAATAGGCCTCGACACATTGCAATAGCTGCCAGAGTTATTTTCGTGAACTCAATAGTCCCTTCTTTGTACGCAAGCCATGACCCAAAACATGTTCAATAGCAATAAAGAATTGTTGCAAAAGCAAATGATCAGAATCCAACATACATACGTCCATAGCGCACCGATTGTTCGGGTAATTCTTTTGCCACCAATTTACAAATATTTATCAAATTACTAAGTTCAATTTCAGCAGGATCGCAAGCTAGCCTTTTCTTTTTATCAGGTTTTGATAATTGAGACGTTGAAGCTGATCATGCTTCCGAAGTGGCGCCAATGGAGCTTGTACCCTAAAACAGCACCAGATACTGCTGAAGCAGCGTTTGAGACAATGGAACTTAGATGATAAGGATTCTGTGCGTCGAAATGTGTCGCGTAACCGGTTTCAACAAAAATATGTTTGTAAATCATATATAAAAAAATGTTTTTTTAAATATGTATTCCGAATATAAATTTAGCATAAATGTTATTTATTGTGTCACAATTTGAAATATATACTTATGCATACATATGTATTTTGTTTACATTTTTAGTAGCTTTAATTAGCATAGAGTTGCATTTTTTATGGTACACTTTTCACATTTCAGCGCTTTTTATTTTCAAATTATCGTTTTATACGTGAAATTTTATGTTAATTTGACAATTAGTAAATGCATTACGTGAACAACGTAAAGCTTGACGACCGACAAGTCGATAGTTAGTGGGTCGCTCAAACGAACTACAATGAGTGACTTGTCGTTAGTCGATCGAGTTTTCGATCGACATCGTGGGTTACAGCCTAAGCCACGTCTTTTTTGCTTTCTGTTTGATCTATAATATGTTTCTCAGTTTCTTCAATAAATTTCATTTGAAAAGAAAACAATCATAATACAAAACTTGCGTTTTCCAACTTAATATTAATGTACTTCTCATTTTTTATGTACCAATTTTGTTCAGTGTTGGTTTTGAAGAAACATTGAAAAAGAAATTATAAAAAAGTTTTAAGTAAAAAAATTAAATAAATTAAATTAAAGATTTGGCCAGTTGCCGTTTAGCAGGCGGCTGTGGATCAACATCACTGCTCTCTCTAATATCTTGGTCATCGTCATCATCATCAGAAAGGTCGATAATTTCGTCCAACAGATATTCTGGAATTTCATCTTTGTCTTCCCCTTCTTCCTCGTCTTCCTCTTCTTCAAATGTGTTTTTATACCACCAGCAAATTTCAGCGAGTATTGCATGTGGAGATTTCTTTCCTCTGTATCTGAAACGAAAATAGTTTTCAATCGTTAACAGGTTTAAATTGTGCACTCTGGCAAAGATATTAGAAAAATCTAGGAATTAAAAATATGCACACTCTATAGTTACCTTATTGGTTGAAAACAAAAAAGTTGTTTTGTTGGTATAAAAACACCTTTGAAGAAGAGGATGACGACGAAAAAGAGGAAGAAGGTGAGGACAAGCAGGAAAAAGTTTTTACTGAAGATAAATATAATAATATATTTTTGACAAATTGTTTATTAATTTTTTTGCAATGAAAAATTTCTTGTTGGTTTAATAAAAAAGAGCGCATCGTTCAGAAAAATCAATAAAATAAAAAGCTAGTACAATTCAACTGTTTGGTACAGGTTTTTCTGCTGAATGCGGTCAATGAATCCAAAAAAGTTTGGATGTTCTAGCACCTATCGAACATTTTTTCACTTGTACATACTCATACGCATTCATTATCATCAGTGTTGGCAGGAGCTGGAGACAAGTAAAAGCTAATTCGGCTTTTAAAAAAGGCTAGAAAAAGCTAGATCGCCCAAAAGTTAAAAAAGCTTAAAATTATTTATATTAAATATTACTTTTTAATAATAATAACTTCAAGTTATTGCAAGATGCCATGACACTTTTCTATTACTAAATTCATAAATTCAAATATTTTTTAACGGAAATGGGACCTACCACCAAATTCGTAAAATTAAAAACAAGAATTCGTAAATATTTAATAAGAAAAAACCGAATTTTTTCTATTAAAATTTTGAATTGGAATATTTAAACATCTAACAAAAAAATAATAAAATTTAATAATAAATTCAAACACATGTGTGTTAAAATAAAAATATGATAACTTTGTCTGTGTGAGAAGCAAAAATCAATTAAAATTTATTGAAACTCGATTCAAATATCAAACTTAACTGGTGTTTGGGTAGCAAAGAAAAAATCATATTTTTTCTTTGCTACCAAAAATAGTGAGCGCTTATTCAACATGTTGACTAACAGCTCCGTCACCATGCGTTCAGTTGATTATTGAACAACAGATGAGTAGCAAAGTGTCTCTGCTGAGTGCGCCTATTGTCTTTCACTGGAAATATACAGAACGTTCTGCTAGTCTGATTAGATATTCTAATATTCCACTCTTAAAAATAATTTGAATTTACATTAATTAAATTATTGTGATCTTAAGCCGAATAATAATAACTTCCGACTTACTGCACAACCTAAATCAGAGCGTTAAGCGTCGCGTAAGCAACAGGGTACGTATTTACAGTACATTCACAGTAAATATTTTATGGTAAAATGTACTGTAAATACGTAGCCTGTGGCTTACGCGACGCTCAACGCTCTGATTTAGGTTAGACTGTTATACACATATTCAGTTCAAATAATAATTACGTACAATGGTATGAAATTTTATTAAAACATGGCAACATTGTTGAGAGAATGAGTGGCTAAAACTGAGAGCATGAGAAAAAACGTTATCAAAGTAAAATAGATTCTATCTCATGACTGCCTTTTATGGCATACGATTACTGTCAATTTGTATGGAAAAACGCGTCTAGGCCTAGTTCTGTTTCATCATTTAATTCTGAATAAAATCAAAGCTTGTTGATCGATTTCAATGAAATATGGCTTATTTTATTTGTAACGTATGTATGTACGTATAAAATCAAGGTATATTTATTTAACAGGTAAAATTAGTTCTACAGCTGATAGTTTTTATTTTTAAATTTCGGATGTCAAACAATTTTTCATTAAAGAACCCAGTAAACATTTTCTGTCGAATTCGGTCAGAGTTCAGTCTGAAGTCGACCAGACAGCGTACAAAAATCATAAAAGTAATTGGTACACAAGCGGACTTCTTTGTCTAAGGAAATCCTTAGAACTATTGCAATTTGTCCTAGAGACAATTTAAGAAATTCTGAATAATATCGATAGGATATCTATGAAAATAACAAAAGATGTTCACAGTTTTCTTATAATTTCAACAACCTGTCGTAATAATGTCAAGGAAAAGAGTCACAAAAACTATAAATTTCTGAAAAACTATCAAAAATTAATACCCGTTAGACAGTGTGTACACGTGTGGAATGAAAGTCGTTACCTAATTTGTAAAATTGCTTAGAATATGGTCAAACTATTCTGCTAAAAGATAAAAATTATATTTCTATAAAATACAGAATAGCAGCAGAAATCATATTTGTTTTTTAAGAAAATGAGCAGAAACGACTTGTTAAACAAATCAGAAAACGGCCAGGAAAACTGCCGACTATTCTACTAAGGCCCAAATTTTCTATGGAAAATGTTCAAATTACAAAAGCAAAACACATTGAAAATCTCTCAACGCTTAGGATCAGGGAACGAAAATAACAGTTGTTATCAAAATTTCAGTTCAAAAAGTCAGACAGAAAGAATTTGTCTATACGGTATTTGAGTATAGAATTGTGATGGTCGTGAGCTAAGGAATGAATACAATATTAAAAATACTTTTGTTTTTTACTTTTTTTCAAAAAAGTCAAAGTATAAGTGTTATTTTTTCACTGATAATTTTTCGGTCGAAAATAAAAGTTAAAATTTGCCCGATATTTTTTTTTTTTTGGTAAAAAATAAAAGTTCAAATTTTACCAAAAAATATCGGTCAAATTTTCACTTTTATTTTTGACCGAAAAAATATCGGTAAAATTTTAAATTTTATTTTGGCCAAAAAATATCGGTCAAATCTTAACTTTTATTTTTGACTAAAAAATATCAGTCACATTTTAACTTTTATTTTTGACCAAAAAAATATCGGCCATATTTTAACTTTTATTTTGACCAAAAAAAATTGTCGAATTTAAACTTTAATTTATGACATAAAAAATAATAGTCAAAATATAACCATTATTTTTTACTGAAAACGTATTGGTCAAAAAATAACTATTATTATATGACTTTTTCGAAAAAAGTCATAACAGTTACGGTCCCAGCTTAGGATTCGTTTTAACATCGGACATATCGATAAAAATTGTTCACTGGGAAGCTACATTAATTATGTGCTTGTGTTGGTAGTGTAAGTTGTATTCAGCCATGGTCGAATAATATCCCTGCAGACAAAGTAACTGGTATGTAGATGGAACTATACTAGTTGCTTTTTGCTTCAGACTAGTTGCCTATCTATCCTTTTTTCTTATATCGAACTATCGATTTTAACATTGGGTTGTCATAGGGGACCAACTAGTTCATTTGTATACACTTATATCCCAGTTGGAATCCTAGTTATTGTAAACTAGTGCGCGTACTAGTTTTTTTATTAAGAGTTTTGTAACTCTTAAAAAAACTTTGGCTCAACCGGGGTACGAACACGCATTCTTCATACTTTAAGGCAAGTACTCTACCCATTGAGACACATTCTACTTATTTTTTTAATAGCTAACAATTGGTTTTATATAAAATCGTATACCTGAAAATTTTGTCAGTTTTTGACTAGTATCTTTAATAGCCTCGATACAACTCGTAATATGATTGAGCTTTTTTGACTAGTATCGTTACTAGTCTCGATACAACTAGTAATGTGATTGTTTTTTATTGACCAGTAACGTTACTACTCTTGTTACAACTAGTAATATGACTGTCGTTTTTTTACTACTACCATTACAACTAGTAAAATGACTGTAACTTTAGCCGCTGGGATAACAGGTAGCCGCATAAACAATACAAATGTACATTTAGGGATAGAAAATATCAAACATTAATAGAGAGACTATGTGTGTGTTTGTATATCAGAGGCAGCAAACATACGTGTGGTATTGTGTGTGCAACGTAGTTATTTCACATGTACACAACATTTGACAGTTATACCATGAAAAAAGCAAATAAAAAATAATCAGCTGACAACATTTTTCTCGTTATTTTTGAATAGCTGCGGGTATATCGTCTTTAAATAAATATGCACAAATACTTTTTCAAAGTTATAATATATAAGTGTAGCCTACTATTTGAGCAAACAAAAAAATTTAAAGAAAACTTGTTATGAAAGCATCAATAGTGGTAACGCTGTTTGGTTTTGTATTTTATTTGGTTTGACATCGGAAATTTAAATTATAGCAACAAAATACATGTTCAGTCGTAAAGCAGCTCTGGGCGAGTTAACATCACGCGTCGTTAGCAATTAGTTCGTAAATGCACCAGGGCACTGTTCGTTTATTGGCCTTCGAGGGTTATGCGTCACCACCCGCATGTGATTAGCAAGTTGGCGGCAATTAACGGTGCCGAGTTGCTGTTTCGTGTCGTTCGTTGTTAACCGCATGCAAAAACTTATTTTGATAACCTAACCTAGCTTTCTAAGAAAGCGTACTTTGAAATCGCGGTGGAAAACTAAACAAAACTCATTGGAACAAAACTGGAGAGGATTTTGAGGATTCCGGCTTTCTGTACATCGGTACAGATCGACGCGAGTTTTTTGGAGGAGGCTCCTTAGGCGAAAGCCGTAATTAATCATGGCGATATGGAAATTTCCGGGCCAAATAAATCGCTACAAATAGTAGCGTAACCTAAAAATGTCAAATTAAAATACATGTTGTTTTTTTTTATATTTTATTTGTTGTAGAACTAATTTTACCTGTTCAATAAATATACCTTGGCATAAAATTTAAGAATTATATTAAAAGATATTATTTATTTTAGATTTTTTATGATTTTTTTAAGAATAAAAATGTAAATATTTTCTTGTATTTTCTTGTAGTAGAACATAATAGTATACAGGTGCAAATATCCTGCCAAGAGTGATTACCGCTAATAATTTGGGAAAAAGCACGTTACAAAATTAATATTAATTGTAATTGAATGACTAACAAAAAAAAATTTTAATTACAAAACTTACCTTTTAACAAAAAAGTAAACCAAATTTTAATACTGCCCCTGATCAGTCAATATAATGAAAATGTTTTCTGATAAATAGCCATCACAACTGATTTACTCGTACACTGAAATATTCCATCCAAATGGAAAACATTTTTCTCAGTCGATTTCGTTTAAACTAAAATGGCCTTTTGCAGAGAAAAAAATCATTTGACATTAAAAATAAGAAAACGTTTATTTATTTATATTAATATTTTTATTAATTAAAGCTTTGGAAAGGGTCTATTTTCATTAATTTTATGAAATACATGCAAGGATTTGTTAAAACTCTAACGATTTACATGCATTTTTTGCAACATATTTTACATTTTTATTCGCTTGTTGAATTTGCGAAGCAATAAACGTAAACAATTTTTAAAGCAAAATGACATCAAATATGTGATTTAAAAAAACACATCGTCAATAAAATTCATGTAAAATAATAAAAATGCATTCAGTCTCAACCAAACACAAAGCGAATGTTTTTATATCAGTATTAATTAACTAACTTTATTATCGAGATTTAATACAGATTTAAAAAATGAAAACACATGCAGATACGTATGTACGTATTTATGTAATTTTAATTTATGTTCGTTTTTTGGTTTTGTTATATAAATCACTACAATAAACATTTGCATGCGGCACGCAATATACATATGTATGTATGTGATTTTATTCGCTGCTAAATGTCAAATTGCTAGATGAAGCAAAAACCAGCTAAATAACTAACCAAACATTGTGTAAATTGTAAATTGTGTTTATACGTTAAAAAAAATTCAAGAGTTATTTGAAAATATAATTCTGTAAAAAATCAATATTAAAAATGTAAATACTAGGATACATACATATATGCGTGATTCTCATTTTAAATGCGTTTTTCGTGTCCGTTCAAAGTATAGTAAAATATTTCATGAAATAAACGCATAAACTGTCCATTACTTGTTAAGAACGCTATTCATACAAAATGCCGTGTCCGTAATGCATGTTGTTGATTTTCCACATTAAGAAACTATGAATTTGTCGAAAAACGAGATTAAATTTATAATAGTTTTAGAATATTTGCATTTGTTTCTCTTATTTTACATACAACATTTTTGAAATATATTAAAAACTATAATTTATTTAAATTGTTGTTGTCCGCAGGGTTTTTTTATTGAGTGTTACGCTTTTTTAGTACGCTTCATTACTCAGTTTAATTATTAAAATTGCATTAACATCATACACTAAAATAACAGGGTAGGCTTATGTTTCTAAGTATTTAAAAGTTTTGTGAACTTAAAAAGTATTATATTGCAAAACGTTTCATCAATCAATCATCGTTTATATTTAAAAAAAATTGAGTGCTATCCACATTTTTTTAATATAATTGAAATTTTTTAGTGAATACCTAAGGAGGTTATGTTAAAATACATCGCAGATTATACAGCTGAATTGTTTTACATTCAAAATATATTGTGTGTTCTTGAAAAAATATTTAATACGAATAAAAATGTATTGAGCGTTACGTAAAACAATTTTAGATATAATTTATCCAAAAAATTTTGCACGTTAAAAAAGGTAACAGCAGCTGAAGAGTAGAAACGATATAAAGAATATTATCTGTTTATAAATTTCGGATTTCCTTTGAAAAAAAATTTTGCTTCTACCGCACTGTGGGTTGTTATTATGGTCTACTAATTGTTGAAAACAACTGACTACTATTAACAGCCTCTTGACTACTATTAACAGCCTCTTCTTCACCCTACATAGCGTCTTCACGAGCCATTGATTTGTCTTAATAAATTTCAAAGTCGATATGAAAAAATAGCACTAATATTTTTCGTGTTCAGTAGGTCCAAATCCATGAGAAAAAGTATGCTAGAACCAAATAACAAAATGGCTGTTGCCTAGTGTTATCGATGATATTGTTCTTATAGAGCTCTGATATAATATTATTATTTTCTTTCTGGAGTTTTGTAGTTGGATCGATTCTTAGTTTTCGATATGTAGTTTTTTCCGCCAGTAATTCATCCATTTTGAGCTTGTAGTATTCCTTATAAAGTGCTACCGTTTTGTTTCCTTTGTCGGCTTGAATAATAATGATATTTTTCGTAAAGCTGTTAAAATTTCAAACTGCAAAAATTAAAATTTTTAAATATATGTGCTAACGACAAAGTCAAGCAAATCGATGGAAAAATATAGATTTTATTCACAATTAAGTGAAGGAACTCAATTGATAAAAATCACAACTTCCATACAACAGTCAAATATTAATTTGTTCGGGTGTGTATGTGTGTTGTATAAAAATCAATATTTGTCCATCGAGTTTCATGATTTATGGCTTATTTTGTTCGTAAGATATCTGTCCTTAAGATTATTAAATAAAAACTTTAGATTTTGCAGTTTCAATTATGAAACAGAACTGGGTCTGGACGAGTTTTTCCATACAAATTGACATTAATCATACGCCGTAAAATGCAGTCATGGGATAATGATGAAACAGAACTGGGTCAAGACGAGTTTCTCCATACAAATTAACATTAATCATACGCCGTAAAAAGCAGACATGGGATAGAATCAGCGTTGTCAACTTTTAGATTTCAAAAAGCACTGAAACAAGAAAAAAGGCGCGTAATTTTTAAAAAAAAAGCACTAAATTTAAATTTTTTTTGTTTTATTCAAAAACATTCTTATATACATATCGTCGTTGCTCTAACAAAATGAGCTATGTGCTTTTTACAATGTTTTCAGGAGAGCAAAAAAACTGCTTTATGTGGTAGCCTTGCGTTTTTAAGTCTTTTAAACGCTTTATTAAAGGAATTTTTCAATTACTACAAGTATTTTGCAAAAAACAAAGAAGATAGTTGCACATTGGGGAGCTATTGTACAATTATTCGAAAAACTACACATAACTAATTTTTTCTAAAGCATTTTTAATAAAATAATTTTTTGATTTATATTATTTCTTAAGACATAGCTGTTTTTGTTTATAGAGTATCATAAATAATTTTAAATTTCATCATAAAGAATGTTTTTCTTTAGGAACATTCTATATATGGCTTTGACATAGCTACTTTTGTTAACTTCTAAAACCATCAAGATATCCTTAAACGCTTTGTTGGGTAGATGTATGACCAAAAACTGTTAAGAATGGTGCAATAAACAAATTTCGAAAATTGTCACATAACTGATTACGTCAGAGCAATGACGATATGCAGATTAATTTCGAAAAAGTCTCAAAAGATTTTGAGAAAAGTTCGGTACATTTAAGATTGAATAAAATTTTTGAGTGCGTCATCAGATATGAATAATCTTGGTGTCATTCGACAGGTTTCAGTCTCCTCTTTACACAGCTTCCTGCTGTGTAAATTTTTTACGAAATGCCTTTAACTGACAGGGCTTTGTTGTGCAACGTTTTTAAGTTGGAATAAAAAGAGATTTAAAAGTTACAGTTGTTTCTTTATGATAACCCGATAGTTTATACGTCAAATATGTAAGTAATAACAATATAAGCAATTATAACGGTATTTTTTCTAAAATTTTTGAATTACTAAAATCTGATGACGAACTTCAAAGTTATGCTACTTTCAATATAACTTTTTACAAAAGAAAAGTCCCAATGTATTGAAATAATTGTTTCTATAGTTGTTGCTTATACGTTTTTCATAGACATTTTTGAGTTACCATAAAGAAACAACTGTAACTTTTGAATCTGTTTTCATCCCAACCTGAGCACTTTTTATGTTAAAGACGTGTCAGCTAAACACATTCTGTAAAAAAATAAAAAAAAATTAAAATGCCTTTTCCAGGATAATTAAGAGATTTTAGAGGCCCTTGTAGTAGGAAGCTATATCCGCTTTAATCAATACTTATTAAGAGCAAACTGAAACCTTTAGAATAACATCAAATATATTAATATCTCATGACCCGCTCTAAAGTTACTCAATCTTCAATATGACGCACTTTTCTTAAAAATGGCTATAATTCCAAAGTTTAGATGGCTATAAAATAGAAACCATAAGAACTATCGGACTAATTCTTACACCATGTGATGCGCGCGTAAAATTACAATATACTGCATATGTCAAATTTCGTTGAAATCAGAGAGGGTAAATATATAAAGTTTTTGAAATTAATCTAAAGTAAACGCTTTTAAATGACAAATGGTAAAGTACAGCTAGTAGCAGGAATGTACTTTTTTGGTTCTTCTGCAAGACTGCAAAAAGCATGTTCAGGAAATAGTTGCATTAACAAAGAATTTTACACTGGAAACAAATTTTTAGATTAAGAAATTTATTTTTGAATTTTGGGTTCAGTGTCACCGTCACAGAAAAATAGCACCAAAAAGTAGATTAAAAAAGCACCGAGCACTAACTTCAAAATGTTTTGCGTCGAAAAGTTGAAAAGCACTAAAAACGGTGCGAAAAGTACTGAGTTGACAACGCTAGATAGAATCTATTTTAATGATGAAACATAACTGGGGCTAGACGTGTTTTTCCATACAAATTGTCATTAGTCATACGCCGTAAAAAGCAGTCATGGGATAGAATCTATTTTATTTTGAGAACGTTTTTGCTCATGCTCTCAGTTTTAGGCACTCAATCTATAAACAGTGTTGCCGTGTTTTAATAAAATGTCAAATAAACAATAATATGAGAGCATTTTGAAGCTACTGCCGTCGATTTAGTTTTGGGCCTGTTTATTTGGCAGATTTTTTGCCTGAAGTTGAAGACTTAGTTCTGTTTCATCATTTATTTTGAGAACGTTTTTTCTCATGCTCTCATTTTTAGCCAGTCTTTCTCTCAACAATGTTGCCGTGTTTGAATAAAATTGCATATATTTTTCATACGAAAAATAAAACCAAAAGAAAATAAACAATAATATGAGAGCATTTTGAAGCTACTGCCATCGATATAGTTTTGGGCCTGTTTATTTGGGAGCGTTTTTGCCTGAAGTTTAAGACTTAGTTCTGTTTCATCATTTATTTTGAGAACGTTTTTTCTCATGCTCTTAGTTTGAGCCACTCATTCTCTCAACAATGCTGCCGTGTTTGAATAAAATTTCATATATTTTTCATACGAAAAATAAAAACAAAAGAAAAACAATAATAATATGAGAGCATTTTGAAGGTACTGCCGTCTATTTAGTTTCAGGCCTGTTTATTTGGCAGCGCTTTTAGCCTGAAGTTGCTGACTTATTCTGTTTCATCATATAAGGTGAAATATACTGGTGTACCCAGTGGATATATTAGATATGCCCATAAAAAATCTTTAAGTAATAGGAAAAGATTGAGGATACTGTATTTTTTAGCGCATGAAACTAATTATAATAATCTTACTTTTGTTCAAAACGGAATTTCACTGTAAAACTGTGTACTTTTGAAATTTTTAATCAAATCTAGATGCACTTTGCGAATTACTGTATAGGGCAGGGTTGTCGGATTTTTCTGACCTAAAAAAAAGTCGCCAACATCTGTTTTATGTAGTTTTTCTTAATATATATTTTGTAGTAAATTTGTTTTTATACAATAGTTTTTTAATATAAGTTTTAATAAAATAATCGCATTCAAATTTTGCAGAAAATCGCCTAAAGCTGAAATAGAATCGCCAAAAACTATTTCTTATCATTTTTTCTCATCAAAATTCAAAATGCATTAATGACTGTAATTAATATAAGAAAAAACATCAAAATCACTTTGTTTTAATTTCTTCCCAGACAAGTTTTGGTGGGATTTATTTGCGAAAATACGATTTCAACAATGTAATTTTCTTGAATTATTAAAACTTTTAAGTTCAGTTTTGCTGAAAAATTGCCATAAAAATCGCCAACAAATCTATTTATCGACAAAAAAAATCGCCTGTCACCATCTCAAAAATGTAAACAAAACTTCATGTGGTGACGCGGCCCTTTTACAGTTTTATTGTATGTATAGATATTATAATAATTTGTTTTAATCTGGAGTTCCGAAATTTCCCGGAGAAAATAATTACCGATTACCCTGGGAATGAGAAAACTCGGGAAAAGGAAAACTCTAGCCTGAAAATATAAATTATGATAGTTACAGCTTTTACTTATACAAATATATTTAAACTTAATTATTTTAAGTGATTAAACAATCATAAATCTATAAAAATCAAAGCAATTATTTAATTAAGTGAACAATGGAATGTTTGCACAATTAATTTAAAAAGCAGTTATTTTTATTAAATGGTTGTTGAAATTTTCATATGTTTTTATATACATTTTTATTATATAAATTATTTTATTTAATGAACTTCACGCCAGCAAAAGAAAATAAATATTATGTATATATATTTTGCCTGCAGCCTGTTTAAATGATTATATTCTTAACTTTTATAAGCTATAAATAAAATTAAACTGCAGTTGTTTAATAAATTGTTTGTTAAATTTAGTCAACTGATTACGAAATAGCTTAAGAAAATACAGTTAGTGAAGTTCCAAACATTTAGACAAAGTTCAATAAGGTGCGACTCGCCGCAAGATGGCGACAGTGTGTTAATCGAGCTTACTATTAGTAGGATTTTCGCTACAGTGTTGTTGCCACTGTCAGTGGTAGTGTGGGTAAAGGACTCTGATGAGTAGACTTGGTGGTCACGAAACAGCTGTCAGTTCAACCTTCCGTACAGCCAAAAAAATTTTCTTTGTATGTTCAATATTTACATGCTTTAGAATTTCTTTCTTAAATAAAAAATAGTTTGATTGAAAGATTAAATTAAAAATGAACTTGAGCCAAACTAATTTAATAACTTTGGGTTTAAATATTATTTAAATTGGCTCTACAGTTTTAAATATCGCAGTTGTTTATACTCTGTGTTCTTATTTCGAACTTTTTTTTTTGCAAAGGTTCTGGTAGTTGATCTTATATAATTTTTAGCCAAGGAATCGAATGGCTTTCACCGATTTTTAGATTTTCTTTGAATACCCCATTCGTTAAAAATCAATATTATCCTCTTTCTCTACTGCTCCAGCAAAGCCAATATGGCTACAAACGTGGATCTGATGGTGATAGACTATCACATTGCTTCTACATGATAATTTTAAACTTTATGCCAGCACTAGGACAAACCGAGAAGATCTTCTAAGAATATTTAAAATTTTCTCAGTAGAAATAAAACTGAAATTCGGAATCGACAAATGTAGAAACAAAATATCACCAAAGGAGAACACACAAACGCAAAATATTTCGTAACGGCAGAAGATGAAGAAACGATACCACTTCGAAAAGATGAACAGTCGATCACAAGAAACAAAAGGAAGAAATCAACAGAGAATTCATGAATAGAGTCAATAAAGTATGCAAAAGTAGACTCAATGTTTCAAACCTGATGAAAGCAATAAACACCTACGCCATATCCCTGCTAACATAGACCTTTAGAGTTATCTCCTGCTCAGATACAGATCTAAGCAAGATGGATATCGGAATCAGAATAACACTGACAAAAAATATGTACCACCATCCAAGAGCGTCAGTGGAAAGAATAAACATTCCTAGAAAACTGAGAGGAAGGGAAGTAATAAATATTAATTTATTCAATAAGCGTCAAGTAGAAAAATTAATAAACTAAACTAACCAAAGGAGCAATAACTCATGCAGACGGTAATACCACACCGCTTAATTTAAAAAATAATCTGAATAGATAACCAGCCACCATAGAAAACCACATCCAAAACTGGAAATCAAAACCACTTCATGGAAAACACCCAAATATGATTAACCAGGCATACGTATGATATAAGTAGTCAAGCGATTTAGTGACGACATTGGAGTGGAATTTAGTATTGAAAAATACAAAATGATCCATATTCAAAAAGGAAAGATTCAAAATGACACCGAAAGCTACCAAATAGATCAACACAGCATCATTGCCAATTTGACCCAAGACGACAGCTTGGGTTCTTACAACTGAAAGGAATTCAGGAATCGGAAATTAAGATAATGTTACGCAGCAAGTTTGAACAGAGATAAGTTAAAATTCTTAAACGCTAACAATAAGCGAAAAGCTATTAACACCTGGGCAATCCCAGTATTTAGATACTCATTCGGTGTCGTTAACTGGTCAAATGCAAACCTGAATGAAATATCAACATCAGTAGGGACCACCCTAACCAAATTCCTTTGCCACCAACTGCGAAGTGCACTGGAAAGAATCACTCTGACAATGTAACGATTCAACCTCATGTAACTGCGCTCCATCTAAAGGAACTCAAGCTACCTATATTCTCATCTGGCTGTGCTTAGGGAAATGGGGTGGAGTTTTTGGTTCCTTTTCGTCAGATTAAGAATCGCACAAGTAATCAAAATAGGTAGCTTACATTACGTATTGACCACAAAAAATTATAAAATCAAACAAAACTCAAAAACAAAATGAAAGAATGAAGAAAGTCGGTTAAAGAAATTTGATGGTTTTTCTTCGGCTTATAGTGTATACCATGCTATCACTATTCGTTTGTTCGCTGGATAGCCCTAATTTGACTAACTAACTACTACAGACTTAACTTTTCGTGAAATAAAATATTTAAGTTAGTTAATCATTATAAAGGAAATTAAAAATATTTATTAGCATATATCATTTGGCTTCTACTCAGTTGTAACATTTATATTTAAAAAAAATTTAAGATTTTAACCATGTAACTTGTTATAACTATTTTTGAACAATAGAAAAATCAATGTTCTAAAACCAAATTATTTATGTAAAATAAAAGTAAAATTATTTCAATATATATAAAACAAATATTAAGATATGTGATGAAATGTTGAAATGGTATTCACATGACCAATTTGCGTTAATTAAAAATTATATTGTATGAATGCACAATGCGATTTCAAATGAAAAAAGTATAATAATAATTTTTGCTCACCAATTTTCTTGATTTAAAGATGACAACAGGCCTGATGTCGTTAATGTTCTTGATCTAGAACTCTTTCTTATGCTATAAACACATTCCCCACAGCAGGCTACACGGCTACACGGCTACACGACTACAAATGCTGTTGGCAGTAATCGTCGTCGTGTAGTCAGATACTTAATTATTTTGAATACGGCAGCTACATCGTAACCAGCTGAAATATTGTTGTTGCAGTACATATTTCAGTGGTGCCACTTTAAAAAGTTTTACATCTCGCAAAATGTAAGAACAAGTCAATATATTTCTTTAAAATCAATTGATTGTTATGGCACTTATAATACCTAAATTTTTTTATGTTTTTTCCGTTTAATAAAATGGAATATTGACTTAGTCAATAATACCAGCATCGTTGAAAATAAAAAAAAAACTCATGAGGCAGTAGCTTTTTTTAACCTTATAATTTTAGTGTATTTTTTTTATCTCTTTTGGCACCGGAGTTACTTGGTTCAAAACTTTTATTTTTTATTAGCCATAACTCCTAGAATATAGAACGGATATAAGCGATATGGATATCACTTCAAACTGCTCTAAAATACCTCTCTACTGGTATAAAAATTTTTTTAAGCAATTAACCCATTCCGAGTGAAAAAAATTGTTGAAATGTATAAAAGAACTAATAATTATTTGTTTTAATTGTCATTATTTTCTTCTATTAATATTTTTCTATTTATTGTTTTTTATTAACGAAGCGTGGCAGCACCAAACATTTTATTTGCAAATAGTGCGTTAATCGTGAATAGTTTTCGTGAGTTAATAAGTCGCAATAAAACAATTATATGGCAACAATTTAGTTTTATTTGCAAATAACGTAGTATATATCGTTTATATCCGTTCTCTATTGTAGGACTTATGATCAATAATATATTAAAGTTTCGAACCCCGTAACTCCGGAATCAAGAGAGTGCCGAAAAAATTACACTAAAACTTTTTGGTTAAAAAGGGGTACTACCCTGTGATTTTTTTAATTTTCAATAATGTTGGTATTTTTGACTTAAGTCAATATTCTATATAACAACAAAACAAATAAATTTATTTATTTAAAAATTCTTGATGCATATATATTATAACATTTAAATTTTGTAATTTTCTTTTTTATTTTACAATAAAAAATATTTCAAATCACTAATTTGCTTTACATATTTTGATATATTGTTAACACTGTTTTTGTTTTGTAGCCAACAAAAATAGAAATTTGTTTAATTTGACTACACGACAGAAGTAGCATGGACAACAACCTGCAGTCGCGTAGCCGTGCAGTCGTGAAAATAATCATTTTAATATACACACATGTATTCTATTTTTGATAGGTTGTAGTCGCCCTGCAGACAAAGTAACTGGTATGTAGTTGGAACTATACTAGTTGCTTTTTGCTTCATCTATCCTTTGCCTATCTATCCTTTTTTCATATATCGAACTATCGATTTTAACATTGGGTTGTCATAGGGGACCAACTAGTGTTTATTTGTATACAGTTATATCCCAGTTGGAATCCTAGTTATTGTAAACTAGTGCACTTACTAGTTTTTTTTATTAAGAGTTTTGTAACTCTTAAAAAAACTTTGGCTCAACCGGGGTACGAACACGCATTCTTCATACTTTAAGGCAAGTACTCTACCCACTGAGACACATTCTACTTATTTTTTTAATAGGTTACAATTGGTTTTATATAAAATCGTATACCTGAAAATTTTTTCATTTTTTGACTAGTATCGTTACTAGTCTAGATACTACTCGTAATATGATTGTGCTTTTTTTGACTAGTATCGTTACTAGTCTCGATACATCTAGTAATGTGATTGTTCTTTTTTGACCAGTAACGTTAACTACTCTTGTTACAACTAGTAATATGACTGTCGTTTTTTGACTACTACCATTACAACTAGTAATATGACTGTCCCAAAGCGTTACTAGTTGTAACTTTAGCTGCTGGGCGGTAGCCTGCTGCGGCGAATGTGTTTAATGCATTATTGTCCTTTTAAAATTATCAGTTATTCTTTTCTTTTAATCTTGATGAGAGTGTTCATAAGCAAAAATTTACGTGTAAATAATTGTAAATTTAAAATTGTGTGTGGTGTGAGTGTTTGTGTGAATTTATGTGTGTGTATGTGTGAAAGTATGTGTGAGTGTATGTGTGCAAGTTGTAAATTTACATGTTATAATTTAGAAAGGAGTAAGGGAAAACAAAACAAAATTAATAAACAAATTAATAAGATAAATATTAAAACTGATATCTTATTCAATTGAAATTGCGATATTTAGCGTAGTTATAAATAAAAAATTGTTTCCTGTATTTAAACTGTAAAACTTCAGTATATTCGTTTAAACGTAGTTTATCTTTGGTTCTTTATTTGGTTACCTTTTCAGTTTGGTTAATGATAGTTTTTGCCAAATTTATAGTGAACAAAATCTTGGCAGTCCAGATTCAACTCTCTCAAAATATCCGTTTGAACTTATTAAAAAAAAAAGTTATTTTGAATCTTATGAACGTATATCTAATAAATGAAAATTACATTTAAAGTTTTGACCACTAATCAGTATACAAATGATATTATTAACTCACCACTTATTTCTTTCAAGACACAAAAGGATATCGTTTAAATTGGACTTTGATTTATTTTTAATTTTTCTCAATTTTTTCTCAAATACTTAATATTGAAATTATTTTTGTATTATATTTTACTATTTTATTCTTTGAATGAAAAAAATTTTGTTTTATCCAATCAAAGGAGATTAAAATTTCATTGATATCTTTTTTTTTAATTTCCAAATATTTAAAGTATATATTTCCCAAAGAATCTTTTTATGTACAATGAGCCTCACAACACATGAAGATGGCGGAAGAGGGTTACTCGATGTACCGAATCTTGATTTTTCTCAGATAAACAATTTAAGAGAATATTTTGGAGCTTAAATAGAAACATGAGTTAATCCGAACAGTGTGCTTAACGGACAAAAACTACACCCAGCTCAACTTAAAATCGATTCAGTTCCAAAAATCAGCGAACGTTTTGTCACGTAAAGAACGCATCGAAGCATTGAAAAATAAAACTCTACACGGCATACAACCATTTCAGATGGAACAAGATTTGAATGACAAAACCGGCTCAAACATGTTTCTTCAGCAGGGGTCTTTTTTCGCGGAAACGGAAGGATTTATGATCGCTATCCAAGATAAAGTCATAGTTACTATGAATCACTGGAAATACATATTGAGGGAAAACCTAAAAAATGAGACATGTGCATATGCATGATTATACTGCGCGACATAATCAGGTAGCAAAGATCATCCACGAAGGCCTAGCAATAAACAACAAGCTTGTGGCAGAAAAATGTCAGAAATCGGTGATCCTGGATGCATGCAACATCGTAAGATGCTTTCTACAAAAACACAATAAAATAAATAGATAAAAAACAGTTGATCATCAGAGCCTAATCCCTTGACATAGCCCGGGATAGGTATTTTCCAATCTCATAGAGATTGAGAAATTTAGAAACTTTTGTCCCATAATTTTTTTTCGAAAATCGATGGGGAAATTTGCTCCCCTATGATTAACGCTGTCATATATGAACTTATTTTGTTTGAAAGGGTTTGCCTCCAGTTTTATTCTGTAATATATTTCCAAAAATCGATGGGGAGATTTGCTCCCCTTATTGTTAACTCTGTAATTTGTGAAACGATTTGCAATTTTTAATTTTTTTTTGGAAAGGGTTCCATACTTTTTTTTTCTTGAACTTTGGTCCCATAGAAGTGAAAATGGGCCGGAAAAATGGTAGCCCGATATATTGATTATCGCATAACTCCCCCATTTCTCGACCGATCTAAACTTTTAATTTTTTTTTAGAGGACATGAAAGGTTTGGTACTATAAAAAATTGAGGATGAGTAGAAGTATACAGCATTTGACCTTACGTAAAATTGTGTCCGTTTTGCAATCTCTTCAATGGGATCTTTGCATTGAAGTCAGTTTTTGTTTTTGCGGAGTTATTTCGTTCATATTGCTAGACCAGATAGACGATAAATAACGCATTAAGGACTTCTCTTCAATATGTTTAAAGCCCGTGCATCGCCGCGTCGAAAAAAGCTAGTATCCTTTAAAAATATAGTGAAATTGCAAATTTTAATTATATGTTTTTGAAAAATTAAATAGATTTCCCACACCTTGATAAAGTCAAGAAATAATTGACGAAACGTCGGGAAAAATTGAATAAAAGATTTTGTTTTATTTACATAAAGAGATTTAGGCCGTATTAACTCATTTTAAAATACAATAAATAGAAATTTATATTGGCCACACAACTAAAATAAAGAAGTATTATCGGAGAGCTTGCCGAAAGAAAAATCTATTAAAATTCAATCTCAACATTACCAATAACAACAACAACAACATAAAAGGCTACTTCAAATACATGGCTTTAAATTATGATAAAGAGATTTGCAGAACTTTGAAAGATTACTCTATAGCCCAGTCCAATAAGCAGAAAAAAGGGGCCAACTGCGGAATGAGAGCCAATAAGCTGAAAATTCGTATACACCTTCGTTTTTGTGTCCTAAAAGTTGTCTCAAAAGTCTCATAAAATCTCGTGTCTGCGTCGTAAGTTATTCAAGATCAAAGGTCACGAAAATCAGTTTTTCGCAATTATCTGGGTTTCTATAGCTCTAATGATGTTAACGGTTATATTAAGAATTGTAGAGCATAAAATTTGCGACAAATTTTGTATTCAACATTTTTTCATACGCCTAACCGTTTCTGAGATAGAAGGCAGAGAGCCCGCAGCGTTCAGCCATACTCAATGTAATGCAAGGTCAACCGTGAATCTCAGTGAATAATGCCTTGTATTAAGTTATGGAATGAGAAATAATAATATATTTGCCCGTTTTATTTCTTCTTAAAATCTACTTTAAATAAATTAATATAAAATTAAATATACAATAAACATTTCATTTAATGAGTTTTTAATTACACAAACTATGTACACGGAAAAGAAAAATCAATCGATCGGTATATAAATTAATCACAAAAGGTGTCAAAAGTACGGTAATTCTGGATGTCCTGAGTTCAAGTACAGAAAGATCGATTCAATTGCAGAATATTCAAATGCAACACACTTAATTTTAGCCTGATTCGGCTTTATTCATGTAAAAAATATTTTAAATACGACAATGTTTATAAACTATACACAGTCGTATACGTACTGTGTTGGTGTTTGTTTGCTTTGATGACACTGATGTGCTCTTCTTGTTATTTATTTTCATTTCTCGGGAATAGCCGACAAGTAGCGACAAACGTCGTATTACGAACTTGATTCAAGCCCACTGCATACTTACTTCAATCAATACCACCGCATACTTGAATCAATCCTACTGCGTACTTTAATCAATCCCTTATTTTTACTTATTTAATCCAAGAACAGACTTGAGATATATATTACATATATTTTTAATACTTAGCTAAATTTAATATTTTTACTAACTTGTTTTAATCGTATGGGATCCATTACTACAACATTCATAATATTCGTATTGACTCTGTGCAAAAACAATTCTTGTTATTCTGTTTACGTGGCCTTCGATGGAATTCATCAACAATTTTGCCTTCCTATACTAGTAGATTAGCATTAATAAAACTGCCTACTCTCAAAAGTCGTCGTACAATGTTAAATGTGTCTTTTATGATAAGCCTTATCAATGGTAATATTTGCTCTGAATTTCTGTTAAATTCTGTTAAATTTAGTATACCTTGTCGTAGTACTCGTCATTATAACCCTCTTGTCATTAACTTTTGTAGATCTAATTATGCTATGGTTGATCCTTTTACAAGGTTATGCCGTCAATATAACTATTTGTCTACATTTGTTGACTTTTCTTTATAATGTTATAAAAAATCATTATTTTTCTAAATTCGCAAAATTCTATATAATTATAAGTATCTTGTTATTAGTCTGTAAGGATTATATTCCATTGACTAAATTTAAATAATAAATAAATAATAAATAAATAATAAATAAAATTCAAAATTCAAAAAAGAATGACAGCTTAAATCCAGTATACACCAGCAGCACATAATACGACATTTGCCGGTTATTTATCGGCACTGAACGATCAAACAAAATAACCAAGAACAAGGGTACTACAGTGAATTGTGGCTATCAGCAAGCAAGCAAATACCAACACACTATGACATTGTATAAATTTTATAGAAATAGAATTTTGGTACTTAATTTAAGAAATTTATATGTGATTCAAAATTTTTTACATGATTTAAGAATTTTATCCCGTTTTCGGCTTCATTTTGTGCTATTCGTACATAAATTTTTGAATACAACTCGTACTCAATGTAAGTAGAAAATACTTGAATTTAATATGGCATTTTTATTTCTGTGTATTAATAAACGAATATATTAGATATATGCAAAATGATATCAAATATAATGTATTAACTAATGAAAATTATAAATTATTTCTTGTAAATGATATTTCAATGATTTAATAACTTTATACAAGGTATTATTCACTAAGATTCACGGTTGACCTTGCATTGCATTGAGTATGGCTGAATGCTGAGGGCTCTCTGCCCTCTATCTCAGAAACGGTTGGGCGTATGAAAAATGTTTAATACAAAATTTGTCGCAAATTTTACGCTCTACAATTTTTATCATAACTGTTAACATCATTGGAGCTATAGAAACCGAGATAATTCCGAAAAACTGATTTTCGTGACCTTTGACCTTGAATAACTTACGGCGCAGACACGAGATTTTATGAGACTTTTGAGACAACTTTTAGAACACCAAAACGAAGATGTTTACGAAGATGTTTACAGATTAAAGTTTATACTATCACGAAGAAATTATGGAATTGTTCTAAACCACACAAAGAATACAACATCAAAGGTAACACAACTATTTACATGCGCTAAAGTAAAAGAAAATCTGAAGAACATTGAAAATGACATAAGGAGACTGTTACACTGTCCTCATAAGATATAATTGTTTTTAAAACAATCACTTGTTGGAAACATATTAATAAATGAAGTATTGTTGCAACCAACATTTTAAACATTTTAGATATAACGACCAAATAATTTATGTTGTCAAATATTCAATTGCTTAAAGTCAAAATTAAATTATTGTACGAGCATTGTTAGTAAGGTAAGAACAAACATTAGCTGTCATGACCATTTCATAATCATGTTTTTTCTTTGCGTATGGGGATGCGACGGATATAATCAAGGTCTCTATAATCAAAAGCGGCTGCAAAAAGGCAGCAGTGATGAACATTTATTTACAGAACGAGGTACAAGGTATTAAATAACAAGTAGCAAAACTGCTTCCTACAGTTGTTAATCTTTTTGCAATCAGCATGCATACTGTTATCTATAGAATGGCATAAACTAATTTTTTATTTCGTGTTTAGCAAATCCTAGTTACCATAAAAATATGATACATGAAAATTTTAATTTTTCGAAAATTTTAATTTATATGGCAGAGTTACGGATGATTTAAAATCCATTTTTTGAAATTTTATTGTTTTTCTTGGCTTTATCAGCCGTGTAGAGATTCCGTTCGGTTTGGTTTTGATTCCGTAGTTGTCATTCTGAAAAAGTACATTTTTGGTGCTTCAAATTCCGTTTATTTTGTATTTCGTTTTTACAATGATAAAGTTTTTATACCTTGAGGCGTTTACTCGTGTTTTTTAAATGCAAAGCTCACATTGAGCTTTTTAATAACATGGAAAGCTCATGACCAAATATTTATTTGACTCACCTAAAAGAATGCACGTTTTTTAGTATTTACTGCAAATGAAGTTAGTAGAAAAGTGTTTTTCAATTCCACTTTTAAATTTAAAAGTGGTTTGATTACGAAGATAATTCTCGTTTTTCGTTTTCTGAAGAAGCAGCTTACGGAATTGAAACCACTTCCAATCGGAATGATATTCTATAACATGGCTGTATAACTCCAAAGGGATTGGTCTTAAGTAAAATTGCTTAGAAGTATTTTTGTAGGGAAATTTTGTAAGCTTTAACTCCTTTTATGCAGAAATTTCTGCTAAAAGTTATATTTTCTGATCTATGAGCAAAAAACTAAAAAATGTCAGCTTAAGGGGGCCCTCCTCCCTCTAGCTTGACCTCCATACACAGGCACTCTATAGTTTCTTTAAATTTATGTACCAAGGACTAGCTGGCCAATTTTCAAAGCTCCAGGATAATAAATATGATCTTCACGTTCATAAATGCTATATCGGGTATATGGTTAATTCCATGTCAAATCAACTAATAGTTAGACACATCCCCTTTCGATTTTGATTAAATTTGTTCAGCCTATAACACAGAAAAAATTATCACCAAAAAATATTCAAACAAAAGTTTGTCTAAAAATAAATTTGATTTTCAGTAAATGTTCTTTACATAATCAATGAATTGTTTCTTTGACTCTTATTTAGAACGCAAAAACCAAAAACAGGAAGAAAAACTGTGTCGAAAACAAACAACCCCGATAACGACATACACATAACTAAACACAACAATAAGGATTGCAAAAGGAATGCAATTGTACCAAGTTTGTTTACTGAAGATTTTTGAGTGAATAAATTCGTTAATGTTGTTGCATTAACTCTCATTACTTTTCTTAGAGTTTTTAAATAAACATTCAGAATCGAACACATCCAACAAAGTGAAATTTCATAAATCCTTAATGGATGATTATGATGATAGCCCAGACAAAAATTTTGTTTGATATATTACGAAAAATTCAGTAAATAAGTAAACTTTTTTGTTTAATATTCGTTAGTATTTTTAGACTAATTGTTTTACAAATTCAGACGAAAATATTGTTTGATATTTTTCAGAAAGTCCAGTAAATCTTTTTGTTTGATATAGTAAATTGTTTTGTTGACAATTTGTAAATATTTTTAGACAATTTGTTTTACAGATTTAAACAATTTGTTCACTGAAAAAAAATGTTTTTTAATGAAATTGTTGAGATATTTTTGTATATATTTACAAATTTGTTTGTAGGTCCATTCCTAGACAAAATATTTACTATTTCATTGAATTCCTTAACAGAAAATTAAATTTAGTTTTTTCTGTGAACGAACTTATTTATGACAAAGGGAAAAACTAAAAAATGTTTATTTCAGAAGCTATGACATATCCAAAATATCATTATTTCGCCAAATTTACCGAATGTCTTGAGTTTAGTTCTTAGATATCTCGAAAACTATTTTATATACAAGATTTGTTTGTATATCATTTTAAGCAGAATATTTGGGGCTACAAAAAAATGTATAGAGCAAACATTTTTTTTTTTTTTGAAAAATTACTTATCTTTTGAAATTTTCAAAACTGATTAAATCAAAAACCTATATTTTTTTTTGCTGAATTTTTTTTCTTTGAGAATTACAAAAATATACCTTTTTAACAAAAAATTTCCAACATAAAATTTTACCGAAAAAATAAATGCACAAATTTGTCAATGTTATTACTTTTTCCCCTTCAAACACCTAAATTTAATGCATGTTGCTCAAACTTACAAATTTAAATTATTTTTGATATTACATTGTTGAAGGTTGCGAAAGAAAAAAATCATATCTCAAAAAAAACACCTCCTACAAATATTCACGATTTATTAAGGACATTTAGAGGTGTTATATAAAAAAATTCAGACGAAAAAATATATAGGATTTTGATTTAGTCAGTTTTGAAATTTCCAGAACTTTGCAGATAAGTCATTTTTCCAAAACAAATTTTTGTTCTATGTATTTTTTTTGTTGCCGCAAATATCCTCTTTAAAATGGCATACAAAACATCGTTGTGTCTAAAATAGTTTTAGAGATATTTAAAAACTAAGCTCCGCACATTCTGTAAATTTGGCGAAATGATGACATTTTGAATATGTCATAACTTTTGAAATAAACATTTTTAACTTTTTTCCTTTAATATAAATTCGCTATAAGACGAGTGACAGCATCTGCCCAAATTTCGTCAAATTGAAAGGGGTCCTGTCAAACTCTTAGTTGATTTGACATGGAATTACCCATATATCAGATGAATACTGCTTGGTAACTTTACGAACATACGGATTTTTTTTATTGTATGTGAAAAGTGTTCTATTTTCTAATTCCTTTATTCTTTTTTATTTTTCTTCTCTCATACAAATCAGCTCAGGAAGTAATTTACACCGAAATTAAAAATAAGCATTAAACTAAGTGCCTAGATGCCCGTAATAATTTTATTGTTATCACTATCATCATAATAGTTGTTTACTTCAAAAATTATAACAAATTGTACCACATACATATTTGAAACGTTAAAAACTCATCACAAACTCAACTAGATCAGCAATCTGTACAGCCTGTCTATTGCTGTTGTTGGTAAACTTCTGCTGAAGTATATAATAATTTATATACGTGCATGTAGAAGAAAAAACCCTGAGGTGCTTTATCTTAAATCATATTTTCGAACATAAAACACAAACTTAACATCTACAAAAGATATTTATTATCACACATTTGTACATTAACATGCGTATTTTATGTTTAAAGGTATTAGTACAAGTATGTTTTTAATATTTTCATTATTTTACTCGTATATTTGTTTTTCTTTTTTTTATGGAAATAAATTAAAAAACGTTAAAAAAATTTTTGTTTTATTGTTCATTTCAGCTTGATGAGAAAATTTCAAGCGTTTTTGCAAAATAGTAAATCATTATTCACTCATAATTGTTCTCTGATTGCAAATCGTAAAAGTTCTAACACATATTACACTGTACAAAAAATAGCAAGGTTCTAATCACTCAATTTGGTAGAGGGGACCCAAAACAAGTATATCGGCGGTTTGATAGATTAAGCCTGGGATTAATTTTAGGTTGAGCTAAAGTTTCCCCTTTTTCAGACATTGTTATCAGAGTTGTCAATTTAGCGCCTTTGGCGCTAGTTTTAACGCTTTTTGATGTAGCAGAAGTCGAATTTTTTTTCTCTATAGCGCTGTTTTAAATAATTTTCTTTAAATAAAATTGGCTCTTTTTTGTCAAGAATTTTTGGATATTTAGCTATTATTTAAACAGTTTTATTTTAGTTTAGAAATAAAAATTAATAAAAGATTTTTATCTTAAAAAGATGAGCGATTCCACGTAAAACGGCCCTATGCAAGTAAAAAATTATTTTCTCATTTTTAATAAAAATCTCTCAATTGATGTGTTTTAGAGAATGACAATCATAGAAAAAATAAAAAAATACACTATTTAATATTTTTTAATCACTTTGCGGCACTTTTAAATGATCATGCAAGAAACATTTTGCTCTTACTCTTTGTATGTTTAATATTTATTTCAGATTTTCTTTTATTCCCTTTCCCATTATTAATAAAAAACCGTTATCTCTGAAAAGAATATACTTTTTTGCTTTTTATTGAATTTAAAAAAATATTCAGCTGGAGTATTCTGCTGTCTATAATAGAACGGATAGCAAATAATTTAATGTCTTATTATTTTCTTTTGAGTTTATCTTTATATTATTTATATTAATTAAATCAATAAAGAGTTTTATTTTTCGAATTTGTTAAATTTTCGTACTAGGTCACACCCGTCAGTCACACCCGTCTCATTTTAAAAATATGTAATTCTTTAAAACTAAGATTTGTAAGGTCACACCCGTCGCAGCTTTCAGACGACCATTCTGAGCAGAAATCGTGTTCTATCAGTGTCTACCCGTTATTCAACGACTTTAAGCTTAATGTCCTTGCGAGACGCAACGTTTTTTAAGTAAAAAATTTTATATTCTTGATTTATAGCAAAATATGTATGTAAAATGGTCACACGCGGCTCAATGGAATTACTCAGATGTATCCAAAACTACTGGTAACAATATCTTGTTTCAAAGTTTACCAATTTGCACAAACATATTTGGGCACTTGTATACCTAGAATACTGAATGCTGAATTTTGTTATTATCAACTATTTATTCAATTTCCAATGCTTATTTAACATCAATATTTTTCATACGCTTTATTTTATGCGGCTGTTATTCTCGAAGAGAATTTTGCTTTGAGTATTGTCTACCGGAGCAATCAATAGGCTGTGAAAGTGATTTCAACCAAACTGATTTCAATCTTTGATTTCAAAATGGTTTCACATTTCAAAATGAAATCTCGTCTAAATTTCAATCTTTAGCGAAATAATTTTTTTTAAATAATTTTTGTTTAAATCATTGAATGCAATTAATTTAATTGCAATAATTTTTTGCGATTGCAATGCAATGAATTCCCTTGAAATCACAACTATAATGAAAATCCAACAATATGATCTAAAAAACGTAGAAAAACGTAGAGTTGTTAGCTTTATTTATTGCTTTTTTTTATTTTGTTTCTATGTTAAAATTGATTGCAATTAAAAATTATGTTTACCAATTTTAGAAAACTTTGTAAACAAAAATTTACATTCTTTGAAATTTAAAATTATCAGAGTAAGATTTAATTCCAGAAGAAGGATTTTCATTTGAAGTAAACGATGATTTTGACTCTGATTTAATTTTGATTGCAGTGACTGGATTTAATTGCAATTAAAGTAATTGCAATCAATTAATATATACATTGATTTCTAGAAATTGATTCAATAATTATTATCATATTGATTGCAAATTCAAGTCATAAAATCAATTTACAATTTTGAATGCAATCAAAAAATTAGCAATCAATAACGTGAAATCATATGATTGCAATCTTTTACAGCTCTGTTGTCTACTATATAACGAGATCAAATATTTGACATGGAATGAAGTAAGCAAACTGTGACAACAATCTACTTTCACCCTTTGGTCTTGTGCAGAAAATTTATGCCCAAATTTACAGTCGTTAGGAAGTTAACTACAATAGCTTCGACAGCTTATGTTTCTCATTATTTGAACCCTCATTTACCGCTAGTTTTTGTTATTGAACTTATGATAATTAGTGCAGAAGGTAAACAAAAGTTGTAAATGAAATAGCATTGCCTAACCTATTGTAGTTAGAAGTTTATACAGTGAATCTGTGTGCCTGTTTGCACCAAGTAGTTAGAAAATTGTACTGTGTAACTGTGTGTCTGTCTGTATGCATCATCGTAGAGCACAAACGTAGTCAGAAGTTTCTAGTGTGTATCTGTGTGTGTCTGCACCATCGTAGAGCCGAAACGGCTGGACCGATTTATTTGAAAAGTAACGAGAGAGTTCTTAGCTATTGTTGGAAAAGGAAACCGCCTCTCTATGGTTTTCACGGGATTTTGAATAAAGAAGCCAATGGTTTAAATAACAATTCAAGTTTATTTATTCCAATGTTTCTTATATTAAAATTCCTAAAATATACATAAGTTGAACATAAGGAAATATTTATAAAAGTTAACCTTAATTAAATTGGCTTTCTTTTTGGTATGAAAACCACAATTCTTATTATTGTATAAAGTCCAGGTTGTTACAGCGTAAGCCAAGTGATAGATACACACTGATATATTAAATAAAAATGGAGTTTCAGAAAGTGCGCTTACTCCGAAAGTATAGATATTAATAAATTTTAATATATTACATATACGTGAAGTATACAATCATATAAATTTAGCAATTTTTTCCAGTGTCGTCAATAGCTATGATTAAAGAAAATCGGTTCAGTCGCTTAGAACTTATCATTTCTTTTCAGCTAGTATCCTGTTAAATCTATCTGTATGGCAACGTAGCTCCCAAACGGCTTGATCGATTTTAATTTAGTTTGTTAATAGATAATTATTGAGCTTAAGGTCCAATATATAAAGTAACAATTAACAAAAGAACTTTATTCTTTGTTAATTGTTACTGTATAAATTGGACCTTAAGCTCAATAATTACCTGTTAACAAACTAATGAAAAGGTCAAATAATTATAATAATGATTTTAATTTAGTTTTTTTTTTGTTGAAAGGTGATTTGATCTTAAATCTTCGAAGATACGTTTGAAGGAAATATGACCAGCCGTTTCGAAGTTATAATCCATTTTTTTTTTTTGGTTTTTTAAAGCTTTTAATTTAATGTTGTTATTTAAAGAATGTATCGTTACTTTAATATAGAAACGCAACAACTCATTACTTTTTTTCATATCGAGTTTTTTCCCTATTTCGCTAAATGAATCTTTAATCTATCGAAATATGCAAAAAATTCTATTTGAAAAAATTTATGAGTTAAGGCATTTCTGTATTAAGGTAACCGATATAAAACATTGTAGGAGATAATAGATTCATAAAATAATTCTGGCCCAAAAAAAACCTACTTCAGTACAAAGAGCAATATACATCATGGCCTTTCATGTAAACAATTTTGAAAATCGTCATGCAAATGGAGGAATTGTGCGCTAATAAATATTTTGGGTGGAGGCGGGGAACACTTGCCCCACCGATTTTCGTAGAAAAATTATGCGACCAAACTCTAAGGAAACCATTTCAAACAAAAATAATAATAATTTTGGAAGTCGATCCATAAATGGAGGAGCTATGCGATAATCAATATTTCGGGGAGAAGGGGGAATCCCGCACAGATTTTGGAGAAAAATTATGTTGCCAACTTGATTTTCAAAAAAAAAAACTATGGAACAAAACTGCAGTCAAACTCTTTCAAACAAAACAACAAGTTTCCCCCTACCATTTTCGAAAAGAATTATGGGGTCAAACTACTAGCAAACCCTTGCAACCAACACAATAATTTTGAAAATCAGGGAGCTAATTACCGCAATCGATCACGATCGAAATTTATTCGTACTTGCGAGAGTTTATACTTTTGAGATTCTGTCATTCGCTATCGAGTATCGTGTATCGGAATTTCTAATGATGTTACTCGATTACAAGCTTGTGTTCGAATGCAACCGTGCGAGTTTTCAGTCGTTAGCAAATAACCAATCGAAATTATATTTTTCAAAGAATTCGTTGGAAGAAAAGAAAATGTAAGACAATTCTATTTTATTTTTTTGCAAATATACTAATTTTTATTAATTCCTAGGTCGAATACGACAAAAATTAATTTTCGGCAAAAGCAAATTCTTGCAGAGTTTATGTCCGAGCACACTGATTTGGCCAAAGGAGTTCTACCAAATACATCACAAGGAAAAGCGACAGCCACTAGGCTATGGGAAAACTTAGCCATAAAGCTAAATGCTTCTGGTCCCCCACTGAAGGATGCTAAAACGTGGCGAAAGGTTTATTGTAAAATTTCATATTGGGCCTGATTGTGTAAGGCGTTGGCGTAAACGCCTAGTCGTTTTTTTCTTTAATCTTTAACAAAAAACGACATAGGCGTTTATGCCAGCTCCTTACACAATCAGGACCATTATGATATTTATTCATTTAACATTATTTATTCAATAGGTGTATGCAGATCAAAAACAGTTGGTTAAAAAAAAGGTTTCTTTTAATAAATCTTCAAAAAAGAAAACTGGTGGAGGCCCTTTCGAGGAGAAACCTCTTAGTACAGCTGAGGAACAAATTTTGGAAGCAGCAGGAATTGATGTAGCTGTTGCAGGTTTGAAAGAGGTGCGGACATTCGGATCTCAAATTCAAGAAGTTGACAAATGTACTTTTTCTGAAGATACGAGTACATCACAAAGAAAAGAAGCCGACGAATACATTTCGGAAATAATGGACACCATAGATAATGAGGAGAATGAAGACACGCAAAAAAAACTCGATCAGTGCACATGCCTATTACAAACAAAGAGCCAAGAGAAACGAAGACGATTCTATTAAAAAAAAATATTAGTGCCAGTGATAAATACCATGCTGAAGTTCTTAAAAGATTGGACAAAATAATAGAAATTAAAGAAACAAAACATGGAAATTAAAAAAAAATTGATCTAAAAATTCGGATAAAGGAATTAGAAAAACTTAATCAACCATACTAACGGTAAAGTTCATAATAAATAAATTTGATCACTATATGCCATAATCTCAGTTACAATGAATTACATCTTTTCTTTTTTTTTAACAAAAGTACTTTACATTTTATTTATAAAAAAATATGTATTTTTAAAAACATTGATATATCTTTAATCTAATTGCAACATAAAGAAACTTTGATATTATCCCTGATTCGTTTTCCTATTTTAGTTATTTGTGTCTCGTTTCCATTATCTACATCCAGCATCGTTATTTCAACAGGATTTTGCTGGACATCCTCGTAATTAGGCTCTTTGAAATGAATGCATATATTATGCAGTGCAGCACAAACATTTGAAAATTGTGCCACTTTTTGAGGACTATACCTACTTCTTTTGTCATGGCTTAAAATTTTCCATCTCGCTTTTAATATACCTATAGTTCTTTCTACTACGCATCTGGCTTTAGAATGCAAATAGTTAAAACGAGATTCCATAGATCCTTCTTGAGGACATCGGTATGGTGTTAGCAACCACGGCTCAAGCGGGTAGCCATAATCACCTTCAAACATTAAATGCACTATTATATAAATATGTATGTGACAAACAGTGTGTTACACGCAATTTATACGGTGATTTTTTCACTTGCCTTTAAATCACGTCTTATTTTGTATGAGAGTGAGCGGCGTAGAGAAGAAAGCGGGGTAGAAAAAAGAAAAGATTTCTGTTTTCGAGATTTTTTTCATATATTTCTTTAGTTCCATTTGCATTTTCTCTCTCTTATGTGATTGTATTAGGGTTTTTGTTGTTATGAACGAGTAAATAAAGCAAATTTTGAGAGTAATGTACAAAAAAGACATGAAATGAAAAATCATTGTATAAATGCAAAAAGTTTTTGGTAGCAGCTTTATAAAAAAATTAAAAAAAGATATGTCTTAAGAATCAAGGTGTAAATTGCGTGTTAGAAAATTCTCGCCTAAAAGCTAGTGGTCTGAAACTATCGATAGTCTACACTATCGATAGCATGAGATAGCTTTTGAAAAACCATCGATAACTGTCGATAGTGCTCGATAGTCTTAAAACCACAATTTGCCTAAAGCAAACGGACTGGTTTTGGACTTCAGTAGCTTATTTTTTGTACACTTCGTATTTTTTACCGCCCAATCAACTAAAAATGAGCGGGGAACGGAAAAAATAAAGATTTTGAACATGGTACTAGAGCAGGTGCAGGCGATATGTAGCCGTGAGCCACGAAGTTTATCGACTACTTTTCGGCTATTTTTAAATTTTACATGTACACAGCCGACAATTTACATGTACACAACACAAGCAATCAAAATAAACAACAACAAGGACACATCAGTCATTTGTAACTATAAACAATGCAATTAAACACCAACACAGTTAAAGAACACATTTTTACTCATTTATTTAGTTTTCTTTTTGCCTGGCTCAGTACTAGAGTTACACAGGAATTCCCGGTAATTCCGCTACATTTTCAATCCCGATTTCCCGCGAAATTAGTGCGAAAATTCCCGGGAATTTTTCGCTTTAATATATTGTACTTCAATAAACAGGACTTACAAAAAATATTCTTCTAAGAAGTTGTTGCCTGTGAAGTTTCCAACAGCTTTTACCTTACCCACTTTTTTTAAATCGACTATATAACAAAATAAACAGCAATATCGAAAAAAGCACATAACAATTAAAATTTCAAAATGCTTACACTACTTTACAAGTTTCTGTAAATTTTGTCGTTCCGTAGAACTGAAAGTTGTTTTTGCTGTTCCCGTACTTGAACATTTTTTGTGTTTAGTTGGATTAATTCTTGGTTACTCTCATTTTACCAAATTTTAACCAAAAGATACGCTATCGGACCTAATAATTCAAAAAACAAAAACTATCATCAACTATCGATAGTATTGAAAACTAACTATAGTGTTTCGATAGTCAAAACAATCGGTCTGAAACAATCGATAGAACCATCGATTGTTTCAGACCACTACTAAAAGCCAAAAATGTCGTAAGTTGGCGCTATATTTTTGTTCTAAAAGAATTCTTTCCTCAGACTCCTTCCACTCAAAAGCATCGTGGGCAGCGCCTCCATACTTTGAATTTATTGCTAAAATTCTGTATTTTTGATGACATATCTACAAAAAAACGTACATATATCAATATACACTTACATGCATATTAATAAAAATATTTACTTACAATCATGGAATTAAGACTATGAAACCCCTTTCTATTGAAAAACATATGCTCATCTGGTGGTTTTTGCAAACCAAAATGAGTTCCGTCTATACAGCCGATTACTATAAGAAATTAATTATTAAATCGTCATGCTATAAATATAAGACTTAGACACATACCTCCAGGAATCTTGTATTTTTCCAAAAAGAATTGCTTTGCATCATCGCAGTTATCAAGATTGAACTTAATTTCACCACTCTTTTTATTATTTTGGAGAGTTTGCTTTGGCTAAAGGGCCCTGGAGACTATCAAAATAAGGCATCAAACATTGCATATGTGTGGGTGTCGTGTGATTGTAGCATTTGAAAGAGACGTACAAATAAAAGCTTCAAACACAATTTGTATTTTGCCGTTGTAGTGAACATATTGAAAAAATGTCGGACGATGAGACCAAAGCAGAATTGAAAATTTTTTATATTCAAAGTTCTTGCGGTAAAAGCACAACACAATTGAAAAATATTTGCTTTACTTGCAATATTATATTTTTTATTTTATTTATCTTTTTATTTTTTAATGAAAAAAGAACACAACACAGGTGAAAAACACAAAACAAATTATTTTTCTTTTACTGTTTACCCGCGATGTTGTTGCGACGAAAAACACAGAAAAATAAAATTTTTTTGTCAAACACAAATGGAGACGTACAAAAAATCAGCCGTCAAAATAAAAATCAAAACTTTTTGATTTTCTTCAAACAGAGCCGACAACAAATACGTGTACCCGAAAAACAACGACCGCACGCACACAACCTTGTGTTTGATGACTTTTTTTGATAGTCTCCAGGCCGCTTAACTCCAATCAGAAAATCGTTTCCGACGGTGTTTTGAAACCCTCCTGAAGCCAAAAGCAATAAAGTTGTGGCCAATTGTATTTTTGGCGGTACTGCTGTTGACAAGTGCACCACGAATTCTAGCTCGTTGTGAATGTGGTTAAAAGCTTCTTTCGTAACCCTAAAGCGTTTTTTAAACCTGTAAAAAATTTATTATGTACTATATAATTTAATAACAAATGGATTAAAACTTACTCAGTGTTCGGCAAACTTAATGGGTCACTAGTTTTGCGGATTTCAATCCTTATTAAATTTACGTTACACCCATCCTCCGAATCGGATGATGAAGAATAAAAAAAGGTTTGGGTCCATTCTCCTTGTTATTTTTTTTAATAAACTTATTTTTATTTATTTATAATATTATCACTTAGAATTTTTGCAGAGTGAACATATGTTTTTTGTTGACTATTGTTCTTTAATCTTTTACATATTTTTAGTGTTGGATAACTCTTTCTGAATTTTCCTTTCTACCACTTAAACAAAAAGTCGATTCGTTTCTTATCGAGTTCCATCATCAGAAAAATTCGAACTATCGAAATTGATTTCGATGAGGAATTATTTCGATCACGACTCCCACAATTAGCCCCCTGTTCATAAATGACATAGTTATGGTTTTGGGGGGAGGGGGGGTAGCAAATTTGCTCCTCCCATTTGCGAAAAGAATTATGGGGCCAAAAGGCTAGCAAACCCTTTCAAACAAAAAAGAATTTTGCAAATCGGTTCACAAATGACAGAGTTATGGATTTGGTTGGGGGGAAGAGAATTTCCCCCTCCGAATACGGAAAAAATGTGGAACCAACTTTTGGAAAACCCTTTTAGACAAAACAAGAATTTTAAAAATCGGTTTACAAATGACAGAGTTATGCATATCATATTGTTTACTTTTTTAATATATATGCTTCCACCAAAGACTATAAATTTATAGTCTTTGCTTCCACCTTTATGTTCCATAAAGATGGTAAGCATTGGTATTGTTCAATAAAATGTAAAATAATTTTTTTGTCCGTCCCTACATCTGTCCATCGCTATAATCACAAAGCAACTGAGATTGTTTTTGTCAATCATAATTGGAGACGATCAATTAATTACTCATCAAATTAAAATATCAAAACTTTTTGATTTTCATCAATCAGAGCCGACAACATGTACGTATAGCCGAAAAGGCAAAACCACACGCACACACGTAGAACGTTGACGTGATTATTTGATCGTTTCCAGAGGCCTTAAAAATTCGGTATCATCGATAGTTTTCTAACGAACTATCGAAACTGTCGAGAGCGGAGACTATCTATAGTTTTGCAGCTCTAGTGCGCAGCATCAAAACAAGACTAAAACTAATAAGAAGCATTTATGCAAGTAGGCAATAAATAATACAACAAAATATGCAAATCATCCATATTTTGAAGTAGTCCGTAAGCCCAAATACTCACTCTCACACTTCATGTATTTTTACATAAAACCTTTAATAAGTAGATACTAATGGTCTGCATCGGATTTATTAAAAAGCATTTGAATACATTCACATATTTTCAACTACGCAATGTATATCATTCAATGTTGAAAAATCAAATGAATGAATACACAAAGCAAAAGACAGGCAAAAGCAACTTGAATCGAAAAGAAAAAAATACTACAACCCTCAAATAAACATAATAGAGTAAAATGTGTTAAGTACTCGAGTATAAAATTATTTAAATGTTTACTCAAATAAGCGAGTTTATTTAAAGTGCTACACTAATAATTTTTGCGTTCATTTGTTTGTTTTTGGTTTTGCAAAGCGAACACAAGAATTTCATGTTTTTTAGTGCATATATGTACTCGTATGTGTGTATATATGTGTGTTTGCGTTTAAAGAAAAGTAACAACATAACACAAAACCATTTGCCTCCACTGAAAGTATGAAATTACTCGTTCATGTATTCAGACACTCAAATAATATTTGAATGTTTTGTGTATGAATATAATTGCGACCGAACATTGCTATGGTTTGGTATTTTCAAATGAGTTTTATACATACTCGAAATAAACTTGTAAACCATATGCGTCGCTTGAATAGCATTAAGAATTACATTCATTTCACTCACATGTTGTTTTCTTTGCGTGCGGCCAAACAAATGAATGTAGTCTTGCTACTCTCTAGTATATACTGCGTGTAAAGTAATGCAATTGATTAAAGCATTAGTTTGTCGTTGTATTAATCGCCAAGGGCTGTATGGCGGAGCCTCCACCCACATCCACATGTTTTTGCATCCTCATCTATGGTTGTTTTTTTTTCATTTTAAGTTTAATGAATTCTCCTCGTGGATGTATTTTATGTTTATACATTCAACGGATGCAACACAATCATTTGGGAATTTGGTTATCACGCCGTAAGGATGTTTAACGCTATTACTGTTGTTTTAATTATGATTTATGTAACAACGTTCATGCAAATATTTCATATACATACAGATGTATACCAGATAACTATGGTAAGTTGCCATGACTTTTATGCATATTATGTATTCTATGCATTTTAGGAATTTAACAACAAGTGACAATATTTCGACGGTGTCGCGTTAAAAGCGGCAATCTGCTGTTTAAAGCTGTTTTACATTATCTCACAAGCCGTTCGACTTCTGTATGAAATGCATCATTGATCAAATGAGTTTATGGAAATTTTTAAAAAAGCAATAACAACACATTATATCACTAGTGCGATTCTCTATTCAATTTTACGAATAGTTGTCATTGTTAAAAAATTTAACAAGCAAATTGTCGATTTTTTTACTCTGTAACATTTTTAACAATATTTGCTATTGTTTAACTAACGACAATAATTTTTCTGTTGTTAATGAATAGACAACGAGTCAGCTGTTTAGCCGTAGCACTTACTTTATGCCAACAATTAAAGTTAATTTTCTACAAAAATATACAAATATATAAAATATTTACGTTTAAATAACAATATTTGTATTAATTAAACATTTAATTTAATAATTAGTTCACACAAATAACGAAATTAATGAAAAAAAACTTTCTGTACACTGTTTGGCAATTACAAATTCATTTGTTTTTGCTATATTCCTCTTTGCACTTTTCTTTTATTTAACAGAGATGCCACATGATGTCAGATTTAAACATTATTGTTAAGAAGAAGTTACAGAATCGAAAAATCGTTAGTGCAAACAAAAATCGTTGGCAATAACAACTGTTGTTATTGTTAAAAGTTACAGAATCTCACTACAGGGTGGCATTTTGTGCAGAAGTCGAACAGCTTGTGCAATAGTGTAAGAACAGCTTTATAATCATGTTTGTAAGATTTGGATAGATCTACGGTAAAAATAAGAAGTTCATGGCTATAGCATGGGTTGGGTACTTCGAGCAAAATAGTTGTCTGCTATTTCAGTAGCTCTATTGTAAGTAGGCTTTTTCCCGAGACTATCCGTCCCGGGAAAATCGCTTATTTTCGTTTCCCGCTTTCCCGGGATTTTTATCCGGGAATTCCCGGAATTAGAAATCTATAGATTTCTAATCTAAGTGATGAATTTTCATCTTGATATCAATTTGACATTTATCATGATATAAATTCATCAGGTGTGGACAGTATGTTATTGGTTTGTTCTTTTTCACAACTTTGTTGCATTTTGAACATTTTTTCTCAATCTATTTTAACAATCAATATTTGAATAACATCCAAAAGCCAAAGAGATGTTGCGAATATATAAATGAAATTACTTTTGCCATCCTAAAGCTATTCAATAAATATATTTTAACATGAAAATTCATAATAACATAACAACAAAAAAAAACCTGTAACATCATGTATTCATTTATTTAACTCCACTCCAATGACCTAACCAACGAACCAACCAAATAGCGCCAACATTTTTTTATTGTATAAAAATGAAAAATATTTTGGATATTTTATTTAACTATAAAAAAAGTAGAAATTAAAACAAACGATTAAGTATAAAAAAATTAAGAATCATAAGATATCATATAAATTTACTATAAAAAACTAAAAGGAACTAAAAGGAACTTTGGTGTTATTTAGCTTACAGTGTTTGTGGAGTTTGTGCTTCCTGTCGACCGATTGATCTAAAATTTTGTAAGCGCCTTTAATTTCAGTGACAATTTAATATTTTTATTAGAAAAGTGGGCTGCGCCACTCCCATAAAAAGTAATATTTATTTTTAACCCCTTCCTGGTAATCAATTGATCTGAGATTTCATGAACAAACAATGTCGTTTACTAGAACAAAAAACGCATTAGAAATTTTCGACATCTTGAAAACGTTATTTTTCTTTACAATATTATAACAGCCAAATGTTTTCGGTTTTGTTTTGCTTTAAAAATTAAAAGTTGTCAACATTGCTATCAAAATTAAAATCTAATAAAACTGTTGTTAGAAGCGGACAAAAACATTAATAAGATATAAAAATAATTCCAAACAAGGTGTTGATAAAAAATATTTTTTTTTTGTATATTTTTTTGTGGGTATTGAAAGATGTGCATTAAAAGAAACCACTGTTCTATGGACAGAAAACTTTCAGAAACTTACCCAGGCCAATTCGTAATGCAAAAAAGGATTCGCTAAGATATCAGAAGGCAGAGGCAACGTCTTCACAGTTGAAGACTTTAAAATTATTTTAACATATTGCTCATTGTAGAAGTTGTTTTGACCAGCCATTTGAGGAAACACCAAATAAATCAATATGTACAACAATTGAATTAATTAAAATTAAAAAAACTTACCTTTCGGCAATAAACGGTATTACAATTCATTTGCGAAACTATCGACATTTTGAATTAATTTTTAATGTTGTACGTGGTTGTATGGCTTTTAAATTTTATAATTTTTAATATTAATTATTTTTAAATGTCAAGTTCTTCTAAATCTATATTCGATTGGTAGCAAGCCGCCCCCAATATACTTAAGAGAGAAAAACTCAAAGGAGCTAATTAAAAGGCTAGTACAATTAATCGGTGAAGAGGCGTTTTACGTGATCCCGATAAAACGTGGTGCGATTAATGAAACAAAAATTCAAGTAAATGAAGAAAATCATTACCGCTCAGTAGTTTCGGAGTTTGAAACACAAAATAAAAATTTTTACACCTACCAATTGAAAAGTACAAAAGGCCTCCAGGTAGTGATAAAAGGCATCGATTCATACGTGGATCCAGAAGAGGTAAAAGCGGGTCTAATAAATAATAATTTTAAAGTAAAAAATGTTACTAACATTAAAAATAGAGAGCGAGTTCCCCAACCACTATTTCGTGTGGAAATGGAACCAGGTGATATGAAATTAAAAAGGAATGAAGTACACCCCATTTACAGCTTAAGATATTTGCTGCACCGACGAGTTACCGTAGAGGAACCACACAAGCGAGCAGGGCCCATTCAATGTCTAAATTGCCAAGAATATGACCACACCAAAACATATTGCAAGTTGCGCACCGTTTGTGTCGTCTGTGGTGAACTACACAGCACTGCCAATTGTGATAAGCAAAAAGATGATTCCAAAATGAAAAAGTGTAGCAATTGCCATCAAAATCACACTGCAAACTACAGGGGCTGTCCTGTCTATGTACATGTTAAGCAGTCTTTGTCTAACAGACGTAATCACACCTATGCTCAACCTAATTTCGACAATACAAATTATCCCCAGTTGCGCCAACCAGCTACCAGCCGGCCTTCATACGCCAACATTTTTAAGGCCAACCAGCCCATAGCGCAAAACATACCAAACAGCCAGTTCTCGTACGCTAATGCTTTGAAGTCTAACCAGCCCCCAGCTCAAAACGGCCTCTTGCCAACGAAAACAGTGGTTTCAATTTTGATCGACTTGAGGCTTCAATAGAAAATTTAATACAAACCGTAAATTTTTTTACAACCAACATGACCTCCATGATGCAGGAAGTGCTGAAAATGCAGTCTACATTATTGCAGGCTGCATTAAACAAACCATGAACTTAAAAATCTGTTTCTGGAACGCAAACGGCATCCGCCAACATAAAAACGAACTTGAATACTTCATGATGGATAAACAAATTGATGTTATGCTTATCTCTGAGACGCACTTGACTGCTAGAAGTTTTTTTAAAATCAGCGGATATACTCTCTACGACACTAAGGACCCCCAAGGTAGAGCTTGTGGTGGCTCGGGTATACTAATAAAATCGCGATTAAAACATTACTTAATGAGTGATCATTGTGAAGACTATCTTCAAGCAACTAACATCTGCATTGAAGCTTTTCATCAAAACCTGGTGATTTCATCAATTTACTCTCCTCCCAGGTACTCTATTACAGAAAATCAGTATAGTAGATTTTTTAATTCACTAGGCCCACGCTTTTTGGCCGCCGGTGATTACAACGCTAAGCACACGTTCTGGGGATCTCGCCTCATCACGCCAAAGGGTCGCGTTTTGTTTGACACAATTTCAAAAATGCGGTTAAATTTTATATCAAGTGGGCAGCCAACTTACTGGCCAACAGATCACCGAAAAATACCTGATGTTATTGATTTTGGAGTAGTAAAGGGTGTGCCCAGCGAAATGATCCAAGTTGAAGCATCTTTAGATTTGTCTTCAGATCACTCACCAACTATTGTCACTATATATTCACATACAACATATTCAGCCACTTGTGATTTAACGATGACAACCACACGTATAAATTGGTTGAAATACAAAAAATATTTGAGTGTTCATTGCCCAGAATATATTCCATTAAAAACGCCTGCTGACATAGATGACTCTATTAGAATTTTTGAGGCAAACCTTAAGCAAGCTGCTCTACATGCTACTACTACAAATCGTCAGGTGAGATATAATAAAATTTTTTCAGCAGATGTAGAACGGCTTTTATCCGAAAAAAGAAGAGTTCGTAGAGAATGGCAACGCTACAGATCCCCTCAGCTAAAATCTAGGCTGAAGGAATGCACTAAACAGCTGAAAACTCTACTAGAATATCAAAATATCGCTTCTCTTCAAAACTTTCTAAATGGGCTCGACGCAACACCTCAAACAGACTATTCGCTATGGAGAGCAGCCCGAGGCCTCAAAAGACCAGTGATATATAAGCCTCCATTGCGAGCTTCGAATGGAGACTGGGCAAGAACTGACGCTGAAAAAGGTACTCTGTTTGTAAACCACTTGCAGAAAGTATTTACTCTAAATACGTCTGATACTATAGTTGAGCTGCCACCAGTCCTCGCTATACCAGATGTTACTTTGAGGTTCAACATTCGTGAGATTGAACACTATATTGCTGGCTTAAACTCGAAAAAAGCCCCAGGCGCTGATAAAATAAGCAACAAAATGCTCTTAGAGCTACCCTATACTGCAAAACGGATAATTCTATTTATTTTCAACAGTATTTTGCGCCTCAAATGCTATCCCGCAGAATGGAAGGTTTCGCTGATTACCATGATGCCTAAACCAGGCAAAGATCATACGAAGGTGGAGTCCTATAGGCCTATAAGCCTGTTGTCTAACGTGTCAAAACTATTTGAAAAGCTACTTATGAGTAAGCTAACACCCATACTGAATCGTACTGGATGCATTCCAGACAACCAATTCGGTTTTAGGAGACAACATAGTACGATTGAACAAACACATAGACTCGTGAACGTGGTTAGAAAAACTTTCGAAGAAAAGAAATATTGTTCTGCGCTCTTCATCGATGTTTCTCAGGCATTTGATAAAGTATGGCACGCAGGTTTAATACAGAAACTAAAGCAAAACCTACCCGAACATATCCTTAAACTTTTAGAAAGCTACTTAACTGAGCGAAAATTTGTTGTTAAAGAAGGTAATTTTCAAAGCCCTCCGCAACCCATTGAAGCCGGAGTTCCTCAAGGCAGCATCATCGGTCCTGTATTATATCTGATATATGCCTCTGACTTGCCGGTAAGCAGTAACATATACATATCAACATTCGCTGATGGTACAGCTTTTCTAAGTGTTCACAAAAGCCATCAAGAAGCCACCCGCAATTTGCTAGATTATATACCCCAGTTGGAACAATGGCTAAAACAATGGCGGATAAAAATTAACGAACAAAAATGTCTACACATTACTTTTACATTGTGCAAAGAAACCTGTCCACCTATACAAATAAATAACCAAACTATACCTCAACACACTGAAGTAAAATATCTCGGTGTTCATCTTGATCGTCGTCTAACATGGAAGTCCCACATAAATGCAAAGGTGACCCAAATGAAACTAAAAGCAGCTCAAATGAATTGGCTCATTGGAAGGAACTCTACTCTAAGCCTAGATTGTAAACTTCTTCTATACAACTCCATTCTAAAACCAATATGGTCCTACGGAATCCAGTTATGGGGCACTGCCTCGGCATCAAATGTAGAAAAAATTCAAAGGCAACAAAATAAAATACTCCGTACGATTACAGCAGCCCCATGGTATGTCAGAAACAAGCGAATTCATAAAGACCTAGATGTGCCGCCGGTTAAGACAGTGTTTTCTAAACACGTGACAAGCTACATAAAAAGACTTGAGTTGCACCCAAATCCCCTAGCCCGAAACATCATTAACTTTAGAGGCCACACTCGGCTGAGAAGGAGGGACACTCTTGCTCTCAGCTGAACACGAGAGACGTAAATAACCAAACAACCAACCGCTGAAACAAATATTTTTGTCTGGCACTGGCTGGACTTAAAAATTAAAATTTTAGAATTAAGATTTGATTACTTATTGTTAGTTCAATTTTATTGAGTAACGTTATTGAGTGACTGACTGACTGACTGACTGATTCATCATCGCCCAGCCCAAACGACTACAGCTAGAAAACTTGAAATTTCGTATGTGGGCTCCCCTCAAAATGTATAGATCCACTAACACGGGGTTTTGGGAAATTCAAACGCTAAGGGGGTAAAAGCGGGTAAATTCGGTAACCTTATATCTCCGGATCTAAGGTAGACAACAACAGCATAATAAGATAAAAAAATAAGCGGACGGGTGCTTGGTACTTTTTTGAAATTTTTTACATTTAGGGGCCGAAAAAGGGTAAAAATATAATTTTGGTACTTTTTTGTTAACCGCTTATCTCCTAAAGTAATGAAGATAGAAATTAAATTTAAAATGCATTCTTCTATCCTTACGCAGCTCTCAAACATATTTTGGTACTTTTTTGTAATTCGAATATATAAAGGGTAAAATTAGTACTTTTTTCCATACAACTATTTTTTATGCAAATTGATATACATAGTGAATGAATATGTTTGTATATTTTCACTAAGAAAGGATTTTTGAAAAATTGAAGGGAATTAAAAGGGGTAAAAACGGGTAAGATCGGTAACCTTATATCTTCGAATCTAAGTAAGATAGACATAAAATTCTAAAAGCATCATAATAAGATAGAAAAATGAGCGGACCGGTGTCTGAAACTTTTTTGAAATCTGTACATTTAGGGGCCGAAAAAGGGTGAAAATATAATTTTGGTACTTTTTTATTAACAGTTTATCTCCTAAAGCAATAAAGCTAGAAACTAAACTTGAAATTCATTCTTCTCTCCTGAAAAAGCCCTCAAAAACAGTTTTGTATTTTTTCAAATTTGAATATATAATGGGTAAAATTGGTAGCCTTTTTTGGTACTTTTTTCCATACAACTATTTTTATGCACACTGATACACATACTGAATGCATATGTTTGTATATATTCTCTAAGAACGAATTTTTCAAAACTTAAATTCTAACGGTACTAAAAGGGGTGTTCTTATATCTCCGAATCTAAGTAAAGTGGGTAAATATAGTGGGTAAGTAAAGTGGGTAAGTAAAGTGGGTAAGTAAAGAAGGTAAGTAAAGCGGGTAAATTCGGTAACCGTATATATTCGGATCTAACTTAGGTACACATAAAATTCTAAAAACAGCATAATAAGATCAAAAAATAAGCGGACGGGTGCTTGGTACTTTTTTGAAATTTCTTACATTTAGGGGCCGAAAAAGGGCAAAAAATATAATTTTGGTACTTTTTTGTTAACCGCTTATCTCCTAAAGTAATGAAGATAGAAATTAAATTTAAAATCCATTCTTCTATCCTTATGAAGCTCCCAAACACGTTTTGGTACTTTTTTGTAATTCGAATATATAAAGGATAAAATTGGTTGCTCTATTTGGTACTTTTTTCCATACAACTATTTTTTATGCAAATTGATATACATAGTGAATGAATGTGTTTGTATATTTTCACTAAAAAAGGATTTTTGAAAATTTTAATTCTAAAGGAATTAAAAGGGGTAAAAACGAGTAAAAACGGTAACCCCATATCCTCGAATCTAAGTAAGATAGACATAGAACTCTAAAAGCATCATAATAAGATAGAAAAATGAGCGGACAGGTGTCGGAAACTTTTTTGAAATTTGTACATTTAGGGGGCGAAAAAGGGTGAAAATATAATTTTGGTACTTTTGTTGTTAACAGTTTATCTCCTAAAGTAATAGTTAGAAATCGTTCCAAATTTAGAAAATAAACTTGAAATGCATTCTTCTCTCCTTAAAAAGGCCTCAAAAAAAATTTTTTTTTCAAATTTGAATATATAATGGGTAAAATTGGTAGCCCTTTTTGGTACTTTTTTCCATACAACTATTTTTTATGCACACTGATACACATACTGAATGCATATGTTTGTATATATTCTCTAAGAACGAATTTTTGAAAACTTAAATTCTAACGGTACTAAAAGGGGTAAAAACGGGTAGATTCGGTGTTCTTATATCTCCGAATCTAAGTAAAGTAGACATAAAATTCCAAAAGCGTCATAATAAGATAGAAAAATGAGTGGATATGTGTTTTGTACTTTTTTGAAATTTAGGGGCCGAAAAAGGGTAAAAATGGAATTTTGGTACTTTTTTTGTTAACCATTTATATTTGAAAGTAAAGGTACTTTTTCGAAAACATACTGTTTTGAAAATGTAGTTTTAAGAAATGGTACTTTTTGAAAAATGTTTTTTGGAAAGGGTACTTTTTGAAAATGGTACTCTTTTGAAAATGGTTACTTTTTGAAAAGTTACTTTTTGGAAAAGGTTCTTTTTAGGGCTCTGTACACCAAAAGTGTAAATTAATCTTATTGTTTTCTTTCTGTCTGTCACAGGCTGTTTTCTCGAGAGCCGTAAGAACTACGGGCTAAAGATTAAAGGGTGTTCTAAAGCGAGCAACGAAACATGTTGAAATACTAATGTAATATACAGACACTTTTATATAGACTCTCGAAATTTACAAAGTTGGTGTAGTCTGTAGAATATTTAACGCAACAAAAATTAAAGGGTGTTTTGAAAGTTAATGTAATTTTGACCATGTAGCTTAAACAGTTTGCTGTATCTTGGAAACCGTAAGAAGCAAACTCTTGAAATTTAAAAAAACTCTAAAACTAAAAAATTCCAGAATAAAAAAAGTCAAAACGAAAAATCGGCAAAATTAAAAAATCGCTAAAACGCAAAATTCACCAAAACTAATAAGATCGCCAAAGAAAACTAACCAATTTTATGGTCATTTTTAAACGAGCTAATTAATTTTTCTATATCTGCACAACAATGGGGTAGCGAAGCACGCCGGGTATAGCTAGTTTCAGATAAAAGAACACAAATATTATTGAATTTATTGCAATTCAGTACTTGTAATGGAATATTAGTTAAGGTAGGTGAAATTTTTATAGTTGTAACTGTTTTTCAACTGATCTGTTTTGTCTGTGTACTTGTCGGCTATGACCGAGCAATGAAAATAAACAACAACAAGAGCAGAACAGTAATTTGTGGCTATCATCAAACAAACAAACACCAGCATAGTACGACTGTGTATAAAGTTTATAAATATATTCGTACTTAAAATAGGAATTTTTTTAAATGAATAAAGGCTAATCAGGCTAAAATTAAGTATTTTGCTCTTGAATATTCCGACTTAGTGAATCTTTCTGTACTTGATTTCAGAACACCCGGGATTACCGTACTTTCGACACCGCTTGGGATTAATTTAAGTACGGATGGATTGATTTTTCTTTTCAGTGTATAAATTATTTGAGTACGAAAAGCTACTTCTTCAAAATTTATATATTTTTTTTTAATCCAGAATAAAATTAAGCGACATAAAATATTTTTAAATTAAAGACAATCGCATTAGCCTTTATATCCATTGTATAAATTTTAATTACACACTTTAATAAAATACTTATGAGCAATTGAACTTAAACTTTGCTTTGTTTTTTCTTCTGCCAACTTTATGCACGTTAATTTGATCTCACTCAAATTGTTTATATTATGGAAATACCGTTAAAAATTATCAAAACAAATTCAAAGAAGAAAAACTTAATGGCTTTAGCGACTAATTTTTTTTCATTTTTGCCGTATGGGAACAAATATATCAAATATGTGATGAACTTAGTTCAATTCAGAGTTATTTCACTATTTTTACTAAAAAAAATATGCCCAGTTTCTTAAAGTTTTTGCTTATTAAAAAATTCAAAAGCGAAAAATATTAACAAAGCTAAAGACAACATATTAATTATGTTGGGTCTGTTTAATTTTATTTTTAATATTTACCATTTTTTACGAGTAAATCTTCAATAAATTTTAATGACTATAATTAAATTGCAGCAAAACAGTCTAAATTGGAATACTTAAAACAGACAAAAATCTTTTCTTTACAAAAACATTCACTTTTATTTAAAACTTTAAAAGGTTTCATAAGTTGATCCCTCATTAGACTTTCATTCAACTTCATTTACTTTTTGTATCTTGTGTTAAAAGGCGTAAAAATTTTACAGCAACCATAAAAGAAAATATCCAACTGGTGTAAGAAAAAGTATTATCAGATTGGAGAAATATTTGATCAAATGAAGGTAATTACTAATCAGTAAATATTTATGTGATACTTTGTGTTATTTTCGCAGCAATTAAATATTAGTAATATTGATTTAAATAATATTTTTCAATATAAAATAGTTCTTTGACAGAAAATTTTGCATAAGTTTTTTGAATATTTCATAAATCTGAATTTACCTTGAAAAAATAAAATAAAAGTCCATGAATATAAATAGAGAAACTTTTTGCTTAAGGCTGATAAGTACTTCTAATGGTCCTTTCTTTGTATTTTTTTTTAACAAACTTTTGGGTATAAATTTAAGAAATACTTACGGCATGAAGTAAAGAAGAAGAATATTTTTTTTATTTCCCGTAAACTACTAAAGCGGCCTTCAGACCATGGTAGAATTATACTACAGGTAGTAGCGAAGCTACAACAACCCAACAACAGCAAAAACAACACGGCTTTTTATTGTTGTTTAGGTTCGAGGTTGTCAAAAAGCACAAAAGAAAATTTGAAAAAATATGTATATGTTCACATGTGTGTGTTTACCAGAGACTTGCGCCGAGACGGCTAAGCCGAGCCGCCGACTAATTTCCACAGCCGCCGCCGATTTATCTTGCGGCTAAAATCGGCTTAATGGAAGCCGCCACCGACGATCGTTTTTCGGCTCAAAAACGGCTTAAAATAATCCGCCGATTGCTTTTTTTAATTTCCACTTCTACTTTTTTATGTTTTTTTTCATAATTTTTGTTCAAGCATTATTTTAGTAATTTGCAGTCTACACCCAACTTAACATTAACTTCAAGTTAATGTTAAGTGTAGACCGCTCAAGTTAATGCTTTTTTCAGGGTATAACATAGTTGTTAGTGCAATTGTTTTAACAGCGCTGTAATAACTTCAAGTTACAACAGCATATCAAGTTAGGAACAGAATGCTCACTTTTGACAGCTAAAAGAGGCTGTTGTCATGTGTTGTGCATTTTTACATACAAAGTGCTCTTACTAAGATAATATGAAGGACATAGTCAAATTAGAAACCACATTATAAAATAAGAATTGCGTTCCCTCTCATACAATCTTCGTAATGTTGTTGTATAGTGACGGGTCTAGTTAGTAGTCTATGGTTAGGTGGAGACGTAGAGTAAGATAACGAAAAATATATTTGTATGCATTACTCTGCGACCTAGGCTTGCCAGATCAAAATTTGGAAAAAGCTTGACATTTAGAGAAAAAAAGCTTGATTTACTAAGACGAACTGCCAAAAACTGGCAAAAACTATTCAAAAGAATAAATATTCATTATCCGACTTAAAAAAGGAGAAAATTATCAATTCGTTTGTATTTCTTATGTGTTCCTTCAGGGCTCTGCCATATACGATTCGAGTTGAAAAATTTTTTTTCTTTATTTGGATTATATATTATATGGGTCCTGTTTTTTATTTCATAAGAATTTTTATTTTTTCCCACATATATTTGGTATTTCTTTACTTTAATTTGTTTGCAAAAAAATATTGAAAACATTAAATTTCCATTAAAATTAATTCTTATCATTAATTCGGGAAATTACATTATTTTTCTTTCTTTACAAACGCATTATTAATAGGAATCGAAAATACGAACGAAGTTAATTTATGAAGATTTCCTCTTCGTCCAGTTTTTAAATTAGACCATATTTAGTAATTAGAAATATCTTTGAGAAGAAGCTTTTAATCTGTATATAATTTATTATTTTCTATAGACTCGACGAATTTCCATTGATAGTTCCCAGCAAACAGCTTTTTGCAAAAGTGAAAATTACATTTAAAAATTTATTAGAGAAAGACTTTCATTGTAACCCAAAGCGTATTAATAGCAAGTGGCCTTATTAGTACGACAACAACTGGACTTCACCTATCTGTCATGTGAAATGCATACATAAAAAATTTTTATTTAGTTTTTTTACATAGAGTTTGACATTTTGGTAAAGTTCATTTACAATAATAAGGCCACCTGGTATCAATTCGCCTTGCTTTAGCCTATGTCTATACGTGATAAATTTTTATCATGACAAATGTCAAACTTTATATTGAAAAATAACCTGCTTTATCTTATCTGTTTTTCCTATATAGAATTTGCCATTTATCATGATACAAATAAATCAGGTATAGACGTTTGTTTCAATATACATAAATTATAATGTATTATATATCCGAATAATTCTAGCATGATTCATGAATTAGATTCCAACGGTAAAATATATAATTGATGTTCATGCATAAAATTGCGAACAGAGAAATTAATTTTTAGCTTGACAAATAGCTTTTTAGGTTGAATCTGGACAAGCCTTAACAAAGTTTGACAATCAAGCCTTTGCTTTATTTTTCATAACAATTTAAAAATTTTTGAGAGGCAAAGCAATGCTTAATTTCTATGCATTTTGTTTGGTGAAGAATTGGTATGAAAAAGAAAAACTAATTTAACAACAAAATGAAAATTTTCACTTTTATTACATGTCCATGTGCATTTCCAGCCGATTTTCAGCCGAATTTGAGCCACCGCCGACTATTTTTTCCCAGCCAGCCGCCGCCGATCAAAACCCCTCGGCGCAAGTCTCTGGTGTGGGTGTGTGTTGGTATAACATAAACAACTTTTGACAGAGTCGAACCCAAAAAAAAAAAGTTCGTTAACGCTTCACCACTACCTGTATTATTCTACCATGCTTCAGACTATTAGATTTAGTATTAATACTTGTCAAAAACTCAAATCTTAAGTAAAAATCCAACAGTGTGAAAACAAATTGTTATGATTTGTCAAATAATACGTAAAGAAACTTGACAGTATTATGGTATTCGTCATTTTTAGGAAATTTTCTAAACAATCACATTTTTCATTTTATCAGGGTTGTCTTTTGCACAAACAAGCATAGGAATAACAAAAACAGTTGTGTATTTGTTTGCTGGCATAAATAAAGAAAAAGCAGAACGAAAAAATGTGTTTTATTGCAAATTATTTATGTTACGTTTTATTTGGAATGAAATTTTCTTTAAGATTTTTTGACAGTCAGACTGATTTTGATTTGATTTTCGTCTTACAAAATCTAATAAAAATCTCAAAGCTTGTATTACAATGTGAAAGCGAATTAAGCAGTCGCTTTTCCTAACAATAGTTATGTGTAAATTGTATATAAGTACACCAAAAAACTATGGTAAGTTTTTATTTTGTATTTGAGTTTGTTTCTAAGGGTAGAATTACAACATCACGCCTGCGGGTCCGGTTTCCGTTTCTCAAAGATATAACAAATTAAATGAACTGCGGTGGCGGATGCGGCTTTTCTTGCCATTATATAAAATTTTCTACACAATTTGCACTTATTTTCCCATACATTTTTCCGAATTTATAGTAACTTAATTTAAAACTGTATAATTTCAATAAATATTGTAATTTTTTGGTTAAATTTTTCTAATTTAATTTTGTATTAATTTTTTTCATATTTTGTTTTCTCTCTTTCGTTGTCATTCACAACAAATTATTAATATTTGTATTTTGTATTCAGAAAAACATGGAAATGTTTGCTAACTATAGGTGTGTTCATTTACTGAAAATTGTTGACAATTTTTAAAAATTGTTGATAGAAAGTGTTCATTAACTCTAAAAATTTTCAAGGAGAGAGCATCAAAAGAGAGCAATAAATTGAGGCAAAAAAAAATTTTTGCAAATTTGTAATAGTAAAATTGTTACTTTCAAGAATTTTCCAAACAGCTGTTTTGTGTTTGTGCTTACAAATGAAGTTTTCTAAAAGAAGTTGAAAATAAAAATATTTTTGCAAAATTTAAGAAATTTTAAGTGAATGTTAATTTTTGAAGCGATGAATTAAATATATTAATACGATAGAAAACCAATTTTTGTTTAATTTAGGACCAACCGCCCAAAAATATGATATCTAAAGCAATTGAATTTAGTAACACAGGATCTAGCTGATAGTTTTAGTATTGTAAATATTATGAGTATCTAGATACTTGGTACTTTACACTATGGCGGTATAACCCAATTAGTTCAAACATAAATATATTTAATGTTAATATATATTTGACTATGTAATTTAGACAATTTGCTGTATCTTGGAAACCATAGGAGGCAATTCCTTCAAATTAAAAAAGCTAATATGTACTAAATATTTCAAAATCTAAAAAATTGTCAAAGCGAAAAATCGCCAAAATGTAAAAACGTTTAACGGAAAAATGACCAAAACTAAAAATATCACAAAAAAAACTTAAAAACCCCCAAAAATCGAAAAAAGTCGTCAAAACGAAAAAAACACTAAAACTAAAAATATCGTCAAAAACGAAAATTCGCCAAAAATGGAAAAAATCACAAAAGCGAAAAAAGCGCCAAAGCTAAAAAAATCGCCAAACACCGAAAATTTGCTAAAACGAAAGTGTCAAAACCGAAAAATCGCTAAAACTAAAAAATCACCAAACACCGAAAAAATTCCCAAAACCCAAAAAAGCGCCAAAACTAAAATAAATCTCTAAAAATATCCTCAAAAAGTGAAAAAACGTTTAAAAAACGTTATTCTGGAATATTCTGTGTTTGACAAAAAATAAAATAATGTGAATTTTCATGCCATTGTTGTTATAAAAAATTTATTTGTAACAACAATGCTATGAGAATACACATAATTTTATTTTTTGTGAAACACAGAACTTGCCAGAATAACGTTAAGATAAAAATATTTCTGCAACTTTCGATTGATAATTGGTCCCAAAATGTAATCCATATATAAATTTTTTAAATATTATACTTCATTACAAAATAATTAGTTTTTTTTCATTGCCTCAAAAGTTTAAAATTTCAGATATCAACCCTTTCTTCAATTTCTTATTCAATTTTGTTGAAAAGAAATAATAATAAATGCCGAAATCACATTATTTTTATAGTACAGTAATTTTGATTTAGCTGCACAATCAACTTTTCACGATTTATTGTGCAGATAAGTCAAAAATGCTGTTAAATTAAATGTACTTATCTGCCTTAATGTGCAGGTAAACACAATTGTATAGAGTGTGCAGCTAACTTTGATTTTGTATATGAAAATAACATAAAACTGTCAAAAAATATGTCAAATGTGCAGGTAAACAAAGTGCACTTAAAAAAGGATTTTGAAGAATAATCACAGAAAACAAATATTTTGTGCAGTTAAATCAAAATGCAGCTAAGATTGGTTTTTTGTATGAAAATAGTTAAAAAATGCCAAAAATTTAAGGCATTTATATTAAAAATGCAGGTATAGGATTGCACTTAAAAAAGAATTTGTATGGAATTTTAGACAACAATGAAAGAAATTAATACTTTTGTGCAGCTAAGTCAAAAGTGCACTTAAACAAAAGGCAGCTAAATCAAAACTACTGTAATAGGTATATTACATTTTTCCACATGTAGGAGTAGTTATTATTATATATTACAACTAGGGATGTAACGATACGCCGTTTTGCCGATCCGATACCGATACCGATATTTAAAAATAAATATCGCCGATACCGATTCCGATACCGATACGAATATTGAAATTGAGTTCAAGTTTAGATCAACAAAACTCAAGTGCAATTTTTTTATTATACAAAATTACATTGTAAGAGAGAATATTTAAAATTGATTTTAACCCAGTATAAAAAATTGGAATTAATTTTTAAGGAGCTACATTTTCTTTGCTTCAAAAAAATCTATATTAAAAATATGCAGATAATTAGTAGAAAAGCAAGAAAAAATGTTTAATTCCTTTGTAATTTTAAAAAATACTCGCCATGCTTTTTAAAAAATCGATTTTTTAAAGGACATTTATCAACTAATATTCTTCTAAATAACTTAATAGCTTAATTATTAAAAGACTTCTAAGTTTATATATATTCACTTAAATTTACATGAAAATACAGTTCTGAGTTTAAATTCGCATAAAAAAATTGTGAAAATGCGTAATTTTTTATCCTTTTTCCTTGAGGAAAAATCATTATAGAATACCGAAAAAGAAATTTGTCCTAGCATCGCTTCCAATTTCATTGGTAATCGAAAAACAGAACTTCTTGCAATGGCAAGGATATGTAAAACTAATTAGAAATTATCCAAATTTGCAATATGTACTTCCAGATCGCGAATTCTACATTTTCATGACTTCTTTGGAGTATCTTTTTTTTGCTGGAATAAGATTTAAAAAACAACGACTTGAATTTGAATTCATGGTAAAATTAACCAAAAATAAATATTTTTTTTACAAAATAACAGCATAATATATTATTAATTTTTAAAATTGGTATTAATAAGATTTTCAAAATAACGAAGTGAATTTAATTCATGGTAAAATCGAACAAAAATAAATTATTTGTTAAAAAACTCTGAAAAAATGTGTAAAAGTATCGTCGTATCGACAGTAAAATATCGCCGATACCGATATATCGGAAAATCTGAAGTATCGCCGATATATCGGTATCGGTATCGGTATTCGTTACATCCCTAATTACAACACTATTTTAGCTTGAAAATTTTGGATGGTAAAGTGTTCATTTACTTTTTATTATTTTTGAGAGTAATTTTACAAAATTCCTTTTTACTCTCTCGTTGATGGAAAGTGATAGGAAAGTAAATGAACAAACAGGGTTGTCAGATTTTTTCCGAATTATTTCGCCAAATTGATTTTAAAAATCGCCAAAAGTCGTCAAAATCAATATAATGTAGTTTTTCTTAATATATATTTTTGATAATAAATTTATTTTTATACAATACTTTTTTAATATAAATTTTTATAAATTTAGCAGAAAATCGCCAAAAGTAGAAATAAAATCGCCAAAAACTATTTTTTTTTTGTAAATTTTTCTCATCCAAATTCAAAACACATTTATGACTATAATTAATACAAGAAAAGTCATAAAAATGACATTGTTTTAATATCTTGCAAGCAAGTTTTAATGGGATTTATTTTTGAAAATACTCTTTCAGCAAAGTAATTTTCCTGAATAACAAAAATTTTTAAGTTCGATTTTGTTTAGAAATTAGCCATAAAAATCGCCAACAAATTTATTTATCGCCAGGAAAATCGCCATGTCGCCAAATCAAAAATTTAGACGCCAAACAAGATATGGCGAGAAATCGTCATATCTGACAGCCCAAATGTACATTTGTATTAGTTATGCGGCTACCTGTTATATTATTCTGCCATGTATTAAATTGTCAAATATTCATATAAAAAAAAAAGAAACGCAGCCGCAACCGTGAGGTTTTATTTCTACTCTAAATTGTATTATTTTTAAGCCCCAACCAAAGAAAGGGGTGCTATAAGTCTGTGTATCTGTACGGGTCCACGTACAGACCAAACGGCTGGACCGATTTTGATTTGAAACGCGACTTAAGCGAGAGTGTTCTTAGCTATGTTTAAAGAAAATCGGTCCAGCCGTTTAGAAGATATCACATCTTTTCTAGATGTATGTTGCCGAATCTGTGTGTCTATATTTTTAAGTATTATTATTTATTCGAAATGTGACTCTTTTTATGATAAAATTGTTCACATTTTCTTTCAGTTGTAATCCTGAAATCACGAAATAATTAAAAATACTAGTTTCGCCTTCTCAGGCGAAGACGCCTTATCTCGTTTTCTCTTTTCGATGCATGCCTGGACTTCTGGGATATGTTCCGGATGTTTCAAAAGATGAGCAAAAACTTTTGCTAAATCCACTTGGCCATTTTTCTTAAAATTTTTTAGATATTTTAATCTTTTTCGTTTCTGATGCGGACAAAGTTCTTTAAATGGCTTTCTGGGAGTAAACGAATAAGAAGGTGAAGGCATCACTAGTGTCATAGTTTCTTCGACATTGCGGACAGCCTCTTCTCTCACAGTCACGAAGTCACGAAAACAGGCGAGGTAATTGGACTATTAAGCCAATCTTCATTTAATCTGATAAAATCAGTGAATGTGCGATTGACTGATAACCATCTGAACTTGATTTTAGAGCAAAATCTTTGACAATAGCTACACTCTAAAACATTACTTCAAATTTACGATCATATATTGCCTAAATTTGTGTTGAAAATTTCTCCTTGTCTAAAATTACATCGATTTTGTAGTTATTTTATTAAAGAAAAAACCTTTCAAATTAAACACATTTAGTCCAAGTGGAAAAAATGTATCATAAAGTATAATACGGCTATGGCTGAATGGTAGATACGTCAGACTATCAGTCAGGATGTCGCGGTTCAAACCTGCACGCAGCCAAACACTTTTTTTAGTAAAAACATTTTGTTCAAAAATAATGCGTGTGTAATTTTAGGTCGATAATAATCTGTAAAGTGTTGCCGACTATTATCAACCTGATTTTCAACAAAAGTGTTTTAGAGTGTAAGTAGCTGTGCTCCGTTTTCTTTAGCCAATTCTCCAGCCAATTTTTGCTTCAGAGTTTGAAATAGTCCTCGGCTATCTGATATATTTTTTACTACTTCTCTCAAAAGCATGAATAAATGCATTTTGTACACTCTAAAACACTTTTGTTGAAAATTAGGTCGATAATAGTCGGCTGCACTTTACCGATTATTATCGACCTAAAATTGCACACGCATTATTTTTAAACAAAATGTTTTTACAAAAAAAAACAATTGGCTGCGTGCAGGTTTGAGCCGCGACTTCCTGACTGATAGTCTGACGTATCTACCATTCAGCCATAGCCGTATTATACTTTATGTTGAATTTTTTCCACTTGCACTAAATATGTTTAGTTTGAAAGTTTTTTTCTTTAATAAAATAAATACAAAATAGATATAATTTTAGACAAGGAGAAATTTTCAGCACAAATTTAGACAATATATGATCCTAAATGTGAACTAATGTTTTAGAGTGTACATGCGGAGCACATTTTAGACTTGGTAATGAAATTACAATACTTAAAAATATGGGAAAAAAAGTGCCTACATTCAAGCTGTTAAACAGACAAACCGGCACCTACTTCGGTGTGATATTGTCACTTTATGATATGTAAGCACTTATAGAGTAGAACTTTTGAAATGAGAAGACGGAGTCTTAGCCGGACTTGTAGCACCACAGCGACTAACAACCAATTCATAGTTTATGACGTACAAAAATGAATAAAAATTTCATTCGAGTAGACAAATAACTTGTTTTTTTATTAAATAACTTTTTTATTATTTTGAAGTAAAACAACTTGAATTATAGTAAAGCATATAAACATTTCTATGAAGTAATAGTAATAAAAATATGATGAACATAGAAGAATTAAAACAAGTTATTTTATTCGAATGAAATGAGTTTGAATATCGAGGTTTTTCAATTTGCTTTCATTTTATATACATCACTAAGACATTTTTTATATTTGTATTTCTTTTTTAATATATTTTATGAATTTTTCTATGTATTTCGAATCAACTGAATAATTTGGTAATGTTTTCCATTACATGAACCAAATAATAAATTTAAGCTAAGAGCTAAGACTTCAAGCTTCATTTTCAGATGTAACATGAATCAATTATTGAGAGGAATTACAATGTAATAGCATAAACTGTGTCTGAGTTATAAAACTTTTAAGAAAAACGCATTATTTTTACGTGTATTTTGTATGGAAAATCTTTCCACTCTTTGGGAAAGTACTTAAAATTAATATTGAGGGCTGTAACTTTCATGGTACTTTTTTATTCGATATATCCAACAGAATTTCATGTAGGGACTGTAAAAAAAATATTATTAAAGTGTGAAATATATATGAAAGAAATAGATAATTAAAATCTATAATGTTTGCATGATTGTATCATGAATGTTTGTAATTTGTATTTTAATACTAATGTTATTGTTTTATTTTTGTGTTTAACCCTTGTGTTAATACCTAACTTTACCGACACTGTTTAGCACCTGGGGTACCCGGGTACCCATATACTGTACTGTTTAAATAATCAAAAATTTTATGGAAATAAATGGTGGACTTGCGACGCTGAAAGTGCGTATCCTTTTCAGGGTATAAATTACACTGTTAAAATGAATGATACCCGAGAATAGAATTAGGAAGAGGGTTGTAAAAGAACTAGCATCTCCATATCGAGCGATTGGAAGAAATATCTGCATGGATATTTTTTTCTACTCTACCCCTAGCAAATAAGTTATTGCCATGGAATCTTATTGTTGTTGCTTCGATAAAAAAAAACCATAAACCCCAAGTATCATGGCAGCAAATAAATCACGGGAGCTATACTCGACAGTTTTTGGTTTTCATTAGAAGCATCGATGTGTTTTTATGTACCTAAGAAAATGAAGCTGTAATTCTAATATTAACTATGCATTCAGGTAAAGCTTTAAATGACGATTTTAACAAGACATAAATTTAAAAAATCAAAAAAACCCGACTGCGAAAAAAATAAAACAATTTTAAACCGTCACAGATCCTAAATGGTCATTCGAAATTAAAAATCATAAGAGAAACCTAAATATGATTTTAAAATACCTGTCGATTGATACCAATTTTGATGTAGTTCGCCGACTTTTTATTTTTTATTATAAACAAAATGGCGCCTGTTGGCCGCCATATTGAATTTGAACTACTGTCATATCTTTAGTGACACTCCCCGGACTAAGACGAATCGATTGACGTAAGAATCGTCAAAATCGGTCAACGCCTTCGGTTTATATAGTGTCGCAAAGGAGCACACATACATACATAGGCTGATAAACACAATACCCTTCTTTGCGTCGGGAAGTCGGGTAAAAAGAAACGCGATGTTATAAATTTTTATAATATATATAAAAGTGGGGTTGACACTATGGATCAAAAGGTTAGCAGTTAATCAAGTCAGTAGCGAAGTTCAAGTTGGCCAGTAGCATTGTTCTTCTTCAACGTATTATACACCGATTCACTCGCAGCATACATCATTTATTATGAAAATAACAAGATGATTGCTAAGAAAAATACAGAGACGTCTTTTTAATCGTAAGCTAGTGAAGAGCTTGCTAAGCCAAAGATGAAACTACGCATGACAAATGCTCAAGTTATGCGTAATAATGCAACTAGAATTGTCATTGAACGCGATATATGTAGGTCGTCAAGTACTAGGTATCACAGAAGATTCTGCTGCATCAGCTGAGTTGGATAAAACAGGAAGAAAAAAGTTACGGGATCATGTAATATGTGTTATAAGCAAAGACTAAAAAGCAGACGCAAAACTCGTAAGAGCTGCGCGGAATGTGAACAGCCAGTTTTTGCTGAACAATTAGAAAATCGTGCTAATTGTATAGAATCTAATAAATAGTAATAACAATTTTGTAGTAAACAACTGTTTTTTTTTTATTTATTTTTGCTATAAAGTTTATTTTCATGGGCTATCTATCAATCAGAACTTTGTAAATATTTGACAAAAATATTATTGTAGGTACCCGGGAGCGCATGCAACGATGGTTAAAGTTTGACCTAATCTTTTGCAATAAAAAAGAAATATAAAATTCAAATTAAATTCATAATTCGCTTGATTTTCAACTAAATAACGACGAACTGGAGGCTTAAATTAAAATTTAAATTTTTTGTCATATTTTTCTATGTATATACAACTTGGTGGGTATCCCGGTACCCGGGTATTAATACAAGGGTTAAACGAATTTTTAAAAAGTTAAAAAACATGACATTGCACTGATGTACACTTATCATCTTTACTATGACAGAGCTAATAATAAAATTGTAAGTATTCTTAAAAACTTAGCCAATAAGAATATATACACTGACAAAACATTGAAGCAAACGATAGTATGACAACTTTTCATCATATTGATGACACGTAGTCACCATAGTGATGACACTTTGTCATCTATTTATGACATTTACTCGCCTTATTGATGACACTTAGTCATAACATGTATGTCGCAACAACAATGTTCATGTTGAGTTTTTGCTGCCGAGGCGTTTGTTTATAAATGTGCGATGAATTAAGGACCCTGGGATCAAAACCAACATTGGAAGAAAAAATAAAATAGCAGAAAGCAAACTAAAATAGAAACAAGTAAATCTAATAAAAATAGCAATATGTTTAATTGTTTCAATCATTCCATTGATGACAGCTGATGTTAAGGGTGACATCACAATGATGTAAAGTGTCATTGGGTCAAAAATGAAAACACTTGACATAACATTGATGTCAAATTACATCGGCGTTATGACGTCTTTTCTATCAGAGACATCATGTACCAATCACATTTTGTCATTAAATTGATGTCAATTAGTTATTTCTCTGATTTCGATGTTTCCTTATATTGATTACAGATATGTCATAATTGGCATTGATAACCAGCTGATCTAAAGGTTGACATGATAATGATGAAAAGTGTCACGGAGTCAAAAACTAAGACACTTTTCATAGCATTGATGTCAAATTGCATCAGCGTTATGACGGGTTTTCTATCAGTGTACATATGTACATTTTTTCTATATTTTGAATGCATATATATTCGTAAATATCTCGGTGCACGGTAGTCCGCCAGACCAAGTTTAGGCCACACAGTGTGTAAATTACACGAAACCATTCGAGCTCCTACCTCTCATCGTTGTCCTAGTTTTTACAAAAAAATATATAGCCTATGCGTCCTTCTAGATTTAGATCTTACCATGTTCCATATTTCATCAAAATCCCGTTTGCGGTTTAGCAACCGCAACAAATGAACTTATTTTCGTATTTATAATATTAAGTAAGGATAAATATGTATTAGGTGAAACCGAACTGAGACCTTAACTTTTGGCATTAAAGATGCTGGAAAATTTACATTAATAAATGTTCTCAATCAAAATTTGTTTTTTAGTTTTTTGTAGAAGCCATCTTGGTCATTCCTATAATAGTAAGAAAAATAAATTCTCATCATTTAGGCTAGACACTTGAAACTCAATAAATAATGAATCAGAATACAAATAGACATGACGACATGAATACTTAAATAAATATTTATTTAGTAAAGAATAGAGGGAAAATATATTAATAAACATTTGCAAATTACAAACTTAAACGTGACCTGCTTTAATTTAAGTCATATATTTCGTATTATCGTTCTATAATACTATTCTCACTATTAGATGCAAATGGGAAACTCATATACAGATATGTATATAAAATATTTAAATATGTATATACTTATATATATATATATATGGGGGACTCAAACGGTGTGCTATCAAGTCATATGGTCATAATGTCCTAATATTTTACAATAGCTTAAAAACAAACAAAAAAGTCTTAAAATAATAAGACTTTGTGTGCTGTGTTTATTGTTTGTCATAACTGCACAGTACAAATCTGAGCCGGACGGCCGAAACTCTTTAATCGAACCGGTGATAATATTTACAGGCCGCCCCCACACATAGGGGTATGTTGACAATCTAGCCGGATATCACTTTTTTTTAGTTTATATTGCTTCTGAAAAGATATTTAGTGCCCCTAGATCGATGAAACTTGGCAGAAGTATACCTTATGGTCATAGGCTGTTAAAGCTTGAAAATAAGAAAAATCGGACCTAGGGGAAAAAGTTCCCCTTAGAAGAACTAATGCTACCTAAACAAAACTTTTTCTTTCAACAGCAAACATAAACTAGACATTCCAGTGAATATAATAAATGTGAAAGAAATCTGATGATGGCAAACAAACGTGGGTACTGCCGAAATACAACAAAAACTATTCGTTGCACTAGGATGCTAAGTCGAAAAGGTAATTTAGCATTTTTTCCAACTTGGTACTAATAGAAATTTAGTGGAAAAAATGCATCATTAGCTTACATTTTATTGAAAAAAAACTGCAATCAAAAATTTACTTTCGGATGATAATTATCATCTAAGAAATTCACTTCTTCGAAAAATCATTATATTGCACACAGAAAAAATTATCACCAAAAAAATTTTCAAACAAAAGTTTGTCTATAAATAAATTTAATTTTCAGTAAATGTTCTGTTCATAATCTATGAATTGTTTGTTTGACTCTTATTTAGAACGCAAACACCAAAAACAACAAGAAAAACTGTACTGTAAAGAAAACAACCCCGTTGACGACATATGTATGTCGTCAACAAATAACAACAACAACAATGATAGCAAAAGGAATGCGATTGTACCAACTTTGTTTACTGAAGATTTTTGAATGAATCAATTCGCTAATGTCATTGCATTAATTCTCATTCATTCTTTTAGAGTCTTTAGATAAACATTCAGACTTGAACACATTTAACAAAGTGAAACTTCATAAATGCTTAATGCATGATAATGATGACCCAGACAAAAATTTCGATTGATGTATTAAAAAAAACTATTTGTTTGGTATTTGTTAGTATTTTTAGACTAATTGCTTCGGACAAAAAATTTTTTGTTATTTTTCAGAAAATCTAATAAATAATTTTGTTTGATTTAGTAAATTCTTTTGTTTACAATTTGTAAATATTTTTAGACAAACTGTTTTATAGATTTAAACAATTTGTTCACTGAAAAAAACACGTTTTTTCAATGAAATTTTTGAGATATTTTTGTCTATGTTTACAAATTTGTTTGTGGGTCCGTTCCTAGACAAAATATTTACTATTTCATTGAATTCCTTTACAGAAAATGAAATTTAGTTTTTTCTGTGCAGGCTTCATTAGAGGGAGTTATTTAAAAACTTGACACAGCGAAGTCTCTTATCGATATACCGACAGGAAAAAATGATAAAGCCCGGCCGAAGGCCGGCTGTGTAAAAATCTCTTCTCAGCGAAGCCGCATTTCGGTATACCTAGAGGAAAAAACCCCAAAGGTCCGGTCAAAGGCCAGCTATACAAAAGGCTTTGCTCAGCGAAACCGTTTTTCGATATACTGAGAGCAGAAAAACTTAAGCCCGACATACTTTACGCATTGTTGACGTTATTTCCATTTGAATAGCGAAATAAAGTAATAAAGTCAATTACTTTATTTACAAAATGTTTGTTGACGTTATTTCACTTTTAAAAACGCAATAAGGTCAATTGACTTTATTTCCCACCATGGTGGGAAAATAAGCGATTTTCCCGGGAAATTCCCGAAAGAAATCATACTTATAATAGTGTAAAAGATAATGGCCCTTATCGTGTTTGGCGATTTTCGCCTTTGACTAAGATATTTTTGTAATAGATTAAAGAAAAATTTAGCGTGCTGTCTTTAATCTATTACAAAATTGACTTTATTTCCCACCATGGTGGGAAAATAAGCCATTTTCCCGGGAAATTCCCGAAAGAAATCATACTTATAATAGTGTAAAATATAATGGCACTTATCGTGTTTGGCGATTTTCGCCTTCGACTAAGACATTTTTGTAATAGATTAAAGAAAAATTTAGCGTGCTGTAGTTAATCTATTACAAAAATGTCGTAGTCGAAGGCGAAAATCGCCAAACACGATAAGGGGGAATGTCTTTTTATTCGTCAATGCTATTTATGCCATAATAATAAAAAAGATCCATATATTTTGATTTACTTAAAGGACTTTCACTTTGTTGATACATATAAAGCAATTGAATTCACATATTTAAAATGTATTTAAAATAAAATCATCCAAAACGTCTGTAATCTTCTTTGTGTTAACAACGTGCAAAGAGCACAAATAAATTTGTAAATTCTTAAGAAAACCATTTTCTTGTTGTTTGCAAAACTGCATTTATCTTTTCTTTGCGCACTTTAGAATGATTTATCTTAATACACAGTGAATTGAAATTTTTTCGTTGGTGCTCAGCAAAAACATGTTAAAAGGAATGAATAAATTTTAATACAAATTAAGTTAAAAGAACTAACTAGTAAAGCGAAATTTCCTTTTAAGTGTTATTTATTTATCAAATTTAAATTTTTGCTTTGCCCAGAAAATTGAAGATGATGCAAATTATAAATAATTTAGATTGATTTCAGCATTTATTGAAGGATTTTTCATCAGTTTTTCCAGTATTTCCAAGAAAATTAATGAGAAAAAGTACAGTAAATTCAAGACCAAAATTTTTTACTACAGCTGTGAGCCGTATTATTTGCAGGCTTAATATGCAATAGAATTTCTTTTTATATCTGGAAAACGTAGAAGACCCAGCAAAAATAAATTTGGTACAAGGATGTAGTCGCCTATTTATGTTTTTTTATGTTTTTTAAACCCGAATTTTTTTTCAACTCAAACTTTTTTATAGTGCATCCTCTCTCGCTTACGTGGATACAAATATGGATGCGAGTGTTATTTTTTCTTCGTAATCTAATTTTTTTATTCTTCCATTAAATTGTTTATGAAAATAAATGTGCCTCGGTAGCTTATTGGTTAGTGTTGTAGCCTACGTAGCGGAGATAGCGGGATCGATTCCTAATTCAATACGCGAGCAAAGTGTATTTAATAAAAGTAAATTGTAGTGTAATATAAAAACAACATAAAATAATTTCAATTAAAAAAATTTATCCAAGTGTAGGTGAAACTGTGATATAAAGAGCAAACATTTTTTTAATTATATACATATAAAAAAGACATGAGGTTAATGCATCTAAGATGCGTAGAAAGAAGCTAATGCCCCCAGACCTACCAAAATACAAAAATCATGTCATAGCGAAGCAGGTTGGTAGACGGATATTTTCGCTGAGGACGAGGGCTCGTGGGTATTTCTTCACTCACGCCTGGTATGGATTCAAGGGAGGGAAAAAAGCGATATTCCCCCTCCCAAAACGATTAAAATATATGTATGTACCTCATTTCCATTGAGTTTTTACACTTTGAAAAAAATATTTTACGCAGACAAATGTATGCTAATGCAGGAAGAAATAATGAAAAAAATGAAAAATAATTTCTCTTAATGAAATTTATTAAAAACATTTCTGTTGCATCTGTGCAACATTATGCATTTACATCAAAATAAATGTTTAATTGTAAATGAAAATTTAAGCAGTTCTTGGCCTTTGTAAAGCAAATGGCTACTCCGCACTTCTCACACTTTGTTTGGGTATATCCCGTGCACTAAGGCATTTTACTACGGCTGCGCACGCAATTTTCATTCTAATGTACTTAGGTGGAACATGTTGAACTGGTCCTCGTTTTTTCTTTGCTGAATTTCTTCTTCAATGGTGTTGCTGCTAATGGGTCTTCCGCGTTTGCTACATAGTGAAAATCCATCATCGACATTACCCAATACTTCGGCTAATTCCAATCTACTTATATTGGTAAAAATTTAGGACTTTTGGGTCAGCGTTACTTTTCTTTAAATTTGTATACAGCAGCCATGAATTTATAACTGACATGTCCAACAAGTGATAGAATATGCGTATAAACCACTTACGGCTTCTCATGGTAATACGATACCTGCCGATGAAGCTATCCATAACATCCACTGCGCCCATATGGGCATTGTATTCTTTTATGACACTTAAGCAAGAAATATTAATTTTGGTCTTTGTTGATTTGTCAGGTTGCGCCCCAACATAGGAAGATAGACAAGTGACAACCTTATCGTTTTTCTAAGTAACTGCTGTTAAATCAACACCGTCAAAAATGATCACTTGTTCTTCATAAGCTCCACGGGGAATAGATTTTTTCGATTAATTCGTTCGAGAGATATTGTTGACGGAAAAGCTCGAATAATAACTCCAAAAGTTCTTGTTAAATCGATTTTCAGGATTCAGTTCGAATGCGGCTGAAATCCAAAATGTGATCAGCTGATTCTCAAAGAACTTTGTAGAATTCCACATTTTCACAAAAACCCTATTTAGAGTAGAAATACAATCTCACGGTTGCGGCTGCGTTTTTTTTTAATGAATATTTGACAATTTAAAAGTTCCAAAGGAACCGCATGAAAATAGAATCTATTTTAATTTCCTTGCGTGTTCTCTAAAGTTCTCACTTTTTAAATTACTCTCTTCCAATTGTTGCCATAGTCAGCAATAATTTTCATGTTTTTGTGAAGAAAAAATTTAAATTTTAATAATTTGCTGTGAATGACTACGAAGAAGGAAAAACAAAATATGAAAAAAGTAATAACTAGAAATCAAAATTTGAAAATATAGAACAAAAAAATACAAAGTTTTCTTGTATTTTAATTTTATTAAATAAAGAAAAAATTTTTAATAGTTTTTAACCAAAAAAAGTGCGAAATGTGTGACATAACATGAACAATAAACGCAACCTCCGCCGCAGTTCATATAATTTGCGGTTTCTCTGTGAAACGGAAACCGGGCCCGCAGCCGTGAGGTTTCAAAAAATTTGGAGTGATAGAAAATATATAAATTTTCGACTCTTTTGGGGTTGACCTTAGCGGTAAGTTCCAGGGATGGCCTATAAGGTCAATCGTATCCCATATTTCTTGATTATTTCCGTGGTTCTGTGAAGCACATTTTGATGGTAGCACTGTTTATTTTTCGTAGAATTTTATTCTTTATTGCACCAGAAATATTCTGAGGATTACGTAAGAAATGCAAATATTTTGTGTAACAAGAATTTCATGAAAACTTAATATTTTAATTTCGAGTAAAACACAGCACAGGTACCACTACATTGGTTTCAAGAAAATATAAGTTACCAATAAGTTAATTGAACTGCTTTTAATTTTATTTACCACAACTTAAATAGTCATCTATAGCAAAATTGTTCATTTCACCAAACAATTGTTTATACTCTTTATTTCATTTCTTTTTATACTCTCTATTTAGTCGTTAATGCGAGAGCGACGAGTGTGCATGTATAGCAGCTGCGTTGGCATTTTGCCATATACAGTGTGTAAAATAAATGATGATGGAAAAGGAAGTGCTTTTTATTAGAAATAAAAAAAATTTTTTTGGAAAAACAAAGGGGATTGTGGCAAAATGTATTGAAAGTTTCTGTATTTTACCAAGGAAAGAAATAGTAAATTCAGTGTGAACCTCATTATTATACATTTTTACCACCAACATAATTTCTTGTTATAAAATTTTAATGAAAATCTTTGCATTTACTTTATCGTGTTACTGTACTCTTAGCAATACAGCTGCAAAGTATTTTTGGGCAGCTTTGTTCTAAACCAAAGTTGTTTATTTCCAGTGATGCCAACCCAAAATCTGCCTTAGAGGTAGATTCGATGTGAAAAAGAGGTAATTTCTAACAAATCTTACTATGAAAAGATGTAGATCTACCATTTTTATTTTTAGGGTATTTTAAACACCTAAAAAAAATTGTTTCCCCCTTAATTAATTTTTTGTCTCGATAAGGAACATTTTATAAGGAACCTGCGACAACTCTTAATTACGGATCGTTAATACTCAAAATTTGAATATAAAAAACATCTAAAAAATTTAAGAATTAATTAATATATTTCAGTTAAATTTCTAGATTAAATTAGTTTAAAAAATGCGTTTCACTACAAACCCAGAGGTCTTGAGTTCAAAACTAGTTTCAGGCAAGCCAACAACATCATGCATTTTTCTCATTTGCATTGGTGTGTTATTTGATTGGTTGTTGTTGGACTGTTAAAGTGATGACGGCATAGTACTGATCACTTTGGCAATACTAACATATCCTTGATTAATACTAACATATACTAATGCACTTTACAGCACCCTCCTTCGTTGGTATTGTAGCAGAACCGTCGGCGAAGTAAAAGAACTAATAAAATGGCTATGCAACTTAAAACACTCAATGCCTCTACTTGACTCAGGAGGGGCTTGCAACACTGCTCTACGAAAAAACGCGCAATAGCCGAGCTATAAATTAATTAAGCTTTCTATCTCTCTCCCACTTCACCACCTGTTCTCTCTACATTATCCATTTCCCAAAGAAGGTAACACATTAATTAATTCACTGGTAGGCATTAATTGCCTATTTGAAAAATAAAAAAAGTTGGAGGATTTTCCTCGGAAAGTGGTAGAGTTGAGTCAGATACCCAAAAGATGTAGATCTACCACAAAAGTGGTAGAGTTAACACCGCTGTTCATTTCACCAAACAATTGTTTGTACTCTTTATTTCATTTCTTTTTATACTCTCTATTTAGTCGTTAATGCCAGGGCGACGAGTGTACATGCATAGTAACTTTGTTGGTATTTTGCCACATAAGGTGTGTAAAATAAATGATAATGATGAAAATAAAGTGCTTATTATTAAAAATAAAAATATATTTTTGAAAAAACGAAGGGAATTGAGGCAAAATGTATTGAAAATTTCTCCATTTTACCAAGTAAAGAAATAGTAAATTCAGTGTTATTATACATTTTTACGACCAATATAATTTCTTGTGATAAAATTTTAATGAAAATCTTTGCGTTTACTAGAACCAATCGATGGTACTATCGGTAGTATCGATAGTTTTTCTTCCACTATCGATACTATCGAAACAAGTTTAATCCATAAATTCTGACCACAGCAATTGTTTAAAAGCGAAAACTGTCCATATATTATTATTAACAAGAATTATTGGGTACAACTCCAGTTACTGTATATAACATTAGAGTCAAAGAGCGATCCCATTAGGACCAATTTTACAGTCTTTAGGAGGTTAACTACAATAATTTCGCCAATGATATATTATTAACAGCTTATGTTTCGCATTACTTGAACCCTCATTTGCCGCTATTGTTTATTATTGAACTTATGATAACACAAAAGTTGAGAAAAAAAATTATTCATAGAGAAAGAAAATACCTATGGTTTTTCTAGGTCGCTTCGAAAAGTAATGTTATGACGGTAAATGTAGTGAAAACCCGGTTTTCTTAAACTTTAAACAGTCATTACTTCTTTGTTTCAAAACGGATTTCTACGATCCAAATAACTCAATTGACAAAAATTGCTACATTCATACAACATATTAAAATTTTTCTGTTATATGGAAATTGTGATTTTTATCAACTGATTTACTTCACTTAATTTTTAATAAAATCGACAATTGTCGAGCGATTTTAATGATTTATGGCTTGTTTTGTTCCAGATTTCGTATTATTGATAAAAATGTAAAATTGTAGGCCTCTTTATTTTATTATGAGCTTTTGAAAACGAAAAAAAAAATCTGTAATTGCATAAAAAAAACTAGTTTTTCGCCGTTTATTTCAGAATAATTCCGAAATAATAGAAAAAACTTGTGTATAGTTGACTTAAAGATAATTTTATTCTGCATTTTTCCTTGTTTATAATACCAAAATTGAGTTAATCGTTCTCGAGTTATAATGAAATAGATTAACGTGACTGCCTTATTTTTAAATAATAAGCAAAATAGTAAAAAAAAATACCATAACTCATTTATTTTTTAAACGATATTAATGTAATTATACATTTTGGAAAGCTATTTTAATGCTGTTTTTCACAAACGTTAATTCATATAGTGGTTTAGTATCTCATAAGCAACTTAGAGCCAGCGAACTGCTAAATTTTGTTGAAAATTTTTTATATTTTTACACTTAAGCCACCATAACTTAGTTATTTACTACCGGATTTTCAAAAATCATGCCTTATTTGAAAGATCAGAATCATATCTGATCTTTCAATCTTGAAGAAAATCGTTTTTTCACTACATTTACCGTTACAAAATATCTTTACGGAGTGACCTAGAAAAACCATAGGTATTTTCTTTCTCTATGGTCTCCAACCAAATAGAATTGGTCCATGAGAGCCCCTGAATAATTTTAGTATTATTACGGAGTAATTAGTGGTGTAAGTAGACACAAGTTGTAAATGAAATAGCATTGGCTAAGTTAAAAGTTTTTAATGTGTATCTGTGTGTCTGTCTGCACCATCGTAGAGCCCAAATGGTTAGACACATTTATTTGAAAGGTGATTTTATCGAGATTGTTCTTGGTATGTTTGAAGAAAATCAGTCCATCCGTTTAGAAGTTATCATCTCTTTTTAGAGGATACTAGCTCTTAAATATTTGTGTATGTGGCAACGTAACTCCCAAACGGCTTAATCGATTTTAATTTAGTGTTTTTTTTTTTTTTTTTTTTTTTTGAAAGGAGACTTGATCTTCTAAGCTATGTTTGGAGAAAATATGTCCAGCCGTTTTGAAGTTATTATCAGTTTTCTTTAGGGGTTCTTAAAATAATATTATTAAAATAATGTATCGTTACCTTAATACAGAATCGTCCCAACTCACTAGTTTTTTCATATCGAGTTTTCTCCCTATTTGGCTAGATGAATCTTTAATTTATCGAAATATGAAAAAAATTCAATTTGAAAAAATAATGAGTTATGGCGTTTCTGTATTAAGGTAACGATATAAAACATTGTACGAGATAGTTATAGATTCACAAACAAATTTATTTCATAAGAGAATTGCTAATTCTCATATAAGATTTGTTAAATAAATCAAAAACTTTGTAATGGGTGAAGGGTTAAAACTCTAGCATTCTTCAAAACATTCGATACTATCGATAGTATCGATAGTCTTTTGACGAACTATCGAAACTATCGAGTGGGGCGACTATCGATAGTTTTGCAGCTCTAGCGTTTACTTTATCGTATTACTGTAGTTCACAATTCTCACAGCAATACAGCTGCAAAATATTTTTGACCACCAATGATCTATAGCAATGTCTCTTTATCAGTTAAATAGTTCTCTAATAGGTTCTCTATGTTTAGGTTCTTTATGTTTCGTCCACCAATTCTTCCCTTTAGCTTTAATTCAAACTACTCTGATAACCTATTTTCCCCCTCTTTCCTTCTCTTCTTTTCTGTTTTTCTTCCCCAGGATAAAACAAAGCGTTGAATATCTCGGATATAAGCGGCCAGGAACACTTTTTAACTTTACCAGATATTTGTCGATCCAACCTTACTTTAATCTTGCTCGATTTAAATAAATGCAATCAGTTAGTTAGAAGTTAAAATATTTCAACTGTTCTTATTCATGATTATGCAATTTATTTCGATTTTATATTGTATTTCGCTATTGGCTTTTATGTATTTTATAAACTTTTTTCCTCTTTGTTGTATTCTGCCAATTTATTTCCGGTGTAACAATCAATATTTGAATAAGTTCTAAAAGGATAAGGCAAATTTGCAAAAATGTTTTAATCTATTTCATAGCCTTAAGAATTTAATATTTATGAAACTTATATATCTGTAGATGTGAATAGTCGTACATAATAAAATAACCATGAACCAAATTCAGTACCAACAACAAATTTACACCAATTAGCCAACCAACGAACCATATGTGTAGCGCCAAAAAACTTCATGGCTAAAAACAAAGGTGTAAACAAAATACATATATTCATATATGTATGTATATGAATATGACAATTTATTGGAAACTTTTAAACGGGGTCACAGCAATGTTAGTGATGCTTTCTAACACATATGTACATATACTGTAGACAGTCTTTCCCACTTAGCATTTGGAAGAATGTTTTCGCAAAAATCACAAACTGAGTCTTTTAAGACTCTCTTAGATAATCAAAAAGTGATTGGTCTAAATGACTTCCGCAAACAGGGCTGCCAGACTAGGTGTTCTGACCCCATATTAGGGGAGTTGTCAAAAAAGGATGAATATTTTCACTTGTTGCTTGCGGTTTTTACAGGGGTTATTTAAAATATACATGTATATAGATAGATACATGTCTATAGACTAAATTTACAGGTTGAAATATTTTATGAATATTTTTTTATTTGCTTCTTGCAACTGTGCAGATGCAAATGGGGTAAGGAAACTTGACAAGAATCATCTAAACATTCATTTCATACCGCTTTTTCTACGCAAATTTCTTCCGTGACCATAAAAAAAATTGCATGCAACAAATTTCATGAAATATTTCATGGTGTAAACTTAGAAATTGTTTAAAAAATACGTATACAGGCATGTCACAGAATACCATTCCGATCGGAAGTGGTTTCAATTCCGTAAGTTGCTTCTTCAGAAAATGAATAACGAAAATTTTCTTCGTGATCAAACCACTTTTAAATTTAAAAGTGGAATAGAAAAACACTTTTCTACTGACTTCATTTGCAGTGAATACTAAAAAACGTGCATACTTTTAGGAGCGTCAAATAAATATTTGGTCATGAGCTTTCCATGTTAATAAAAAGCTTAAAGTGAGCTTTGCTTCTAAAAACTAGATTAAACAAACGCCTCAATGTATAAAAACTTTATCATTTTAAAATAACGAAATACAAAATAAACGGAATCTAAAGCACGAAAAGTGTACTTTTTCGGAATGACAACTACGGAATCAAAACCAATCCGAACGGAATCTGTGATATGGCTGATAATTTCGATTTTAACCGAAAACTTCATAAAATGCTAATTGGGTTATCTGTGCTACATTTTTAAAAATAAAAACACGCAGTAAAATCGTAAAATCAATTGCGAAAAGGAAATGAATAAATGTAACTGAATAAATGAAACGATTTGTTTGATAATCTTCCTCTCGCCTCACCCTCCAAATGCATGTTTTTATCCTTATTTCTACTAAACTATTTCCAATTTTATAAATAAAAGAAATATCAAAAAAATTATCCAATCAAATGGAATTTTATAGATATAGAAAGTTTTAGATCGGCCATATCGAGCCATAACCGCGAGAAAAGTAAATTTTACAGGAGAAGTATTTTTTGATTACACAGGGTAACAAAATGGATATTTTGGCTTGGTGCAGCGAAAACTATAATTGATAAACCATATATGGGAGATACCATTTTCAAAACTAGCTTAAGTGCTTTTGGTGAGATTTAGGTTTTAAAATATCACGGTTTTTATTTTTTAGTCGTTCAATCTCTTTTTTGCTTCTTAGCCTAATTTTTCCTAACTGGAGCTAAAACTCAATAAATCTTTTTAGATTAACAGTCTACACAAAATTATCTTTCTTTTAAGTACGGATGTAACGAATACCGATACCGATACCGATATATCGGCGATACTTCAGATTTTCCGATACATCGGTATCGGCGATATTTTACTGTCGATACGACGATACTTTAAAAACTTTTTTCAGATTTTTTTAACAAATAATTTATTTTTGTTCGATTTTACCATGAATCAAATTCACTTCGTTATGTTTTAAATCTTATTAATATCAGTTTTAAAAATTAATAATATTTTATGCTGTTATTTTGTAAAAAAAATTATTATTTTTTTTTTTTAATTTTACCATGAATTCAAATTCAAGTCGTTGTTTCTAAATCTTATTCCAGCAAAAAAAAGATACTCCAAAGAAAATGTAGAATTCGCGATCTGGAAGTATTGCAAATTTTTATAATTTCTAATTACTTTTACATATCCTTGCCATTGCAAGAAGTTCTGCTTTTCGATTACCAATCACTGAATTGGAAGCGATGCTAGGACAAATTTCTTTTTCGGTATTCTATAATGATTTTTCCTCAAGGAAAAAGGATAAAAAATTACCCATTTTCACAATTTTTTATGCGAATTTAAACTCAGATCTGTATTTTCATGTAAATTTAAGTGAATAAATATAAACTTAGAAGTCTTTTAATAATTAAGCTATTAAGTTATTTAGAAGAATATTAGTTGATAAATGTCCTTTAAAAAAATCGATTTTTTAAAAAGCATGTCAAGTATTTTTTAAAATTATAAAGGAATTTAACATTTTTTCTTGCTTTTCTACTATTATCTGCATATTTTTAATATAGATTTCATGGAAGCAAAGAAAATGTAGTTCCTTAAAAATTACTTCCAATGTTTTATCAATTTTAAATATTCTCTCTTATAATGTAATTTTGTATAATAAAAAAATTGCGCTTGAGTTTTGTTAATCTAAACTTGAGCTCAATTTCAATATTCGTATCCGATACCGATATCGGTATCGGCGATATTTATTTTTAATATCGGTATCGGTATCGGATCGGCAAAACGGCGCATCGTTACATCCCTACTTTTAAGTATAATTTTGTCGATATACGTTCCAGGATATTTTGGTGAAACTGCAATGACATTGAATGTTAACTATTTTCAGTTTTATCCTTATAAATCTAAAATTTTATTACAATTTTAAAAAAATTTTACCAAGCATATACATAATACTATAATAAATACATTTTTAATAGAAAAACTTGGAATACATTTAAAATGTCCTGAAATAAGAATAAAACAAGAAAAAGTTAAGCACTAAATGTCCTTAAAATACCACCAAAGTCTAATGCTAAAAGCACCTGCGTTATTATACTCAAATGAAAGATATTTTTGTACAAATTAGTACTGCTCAACAAAAAGCACGCAAAGTGAAAAAGTTTTCTATTTTAAAAAAGCTAATTACGAGGAATTAAACTTTCGTTTATATAATACTAATTGGCTGAACCTCTTATCTAACAACAGTGGTACTCTGTCAACTATCGATTCAACAGTAGAAGTTTTCTACACTACTATTTTCAAATATTTTGATAAATGTTTTCAAGGCTTAGAATATTTTATTCGAATATTTTTTTCGATTCAAAACAATAAAAAAACGTAAATAAGGCATCTTTTAGCAGAACTTGTTTTTGAAATATTTAACAAATCTATAGAACATGATTATTTTCCTTAATCTTGGTAAGATTCCTACATAATTCCGATTTTCAAAGACGATAATAAAGCAAACATAAGAAACTACCGAGGTATTGCTAAGATGTGCAATCTCAAAACTCTTTGAAAAATGTATCACGGATATAATTAGTCATCAAACATCAACTTTCTTATCCCTTCATCAACATGGTTTCAGAAAAGGCTGCTCAACAAGAACTAACCTTTTAATACTTACAACTCTGGTTGAGAAAGGTTTTAATAACAAGCAACAAACAAATGTCATATACACTGATTTCAGTAAGGCTTTTGATAAAGTTAACCATTTTTAAAGCAGGTATCACCAAAGTGCTTTTTTATTTTGCTCTTTGCTACTGAGTGATTTCACGTAAAACGGCCCTATGCAAGGAAGAAATAATTTTCTTATTTTTAATAAAAATCTCTCAATTGATGTTTTTAGAGCATTACAATTATAGAAAAAATAAAAAAATACATTAGTTAATATATTTTAAGCAATTTGAGGTACTTTTAAATGATCATCCACGAAACATTTTGCTCTCCCTCTTTGTATGTTTAATATTTGTTTCAGATTTTATTTTCTTCCCTTTCTCATTATTAATATAAACCCTTATCTATGCAAAGAATATATTATTTTCGCTTTTTATTGAATTTAAAAAAATACTCAGCTAGAGTATTCTGCTGTCTATAATAGAACGGATAGCAAATAATTTATTGTGTTATTATTTTGTTATGATCTATTTTTATATTATTTATATTAGTGAAACCAATAAAAAGTTTTTTTTTCTTCGAATTTTTTAAATTTTCGTTTTATGTCACACCCGTCGGTCACACCCGTCACATTTTTTGCTAAGAAAACTGATTTTTGTCAAACAGTAAATACGTAATACAGCTAAAAAATCTTTGAACAGACAGCTATACCAAAATTATTGTGTACGGTATAGTAAAAATTTTACAGAATTTATGCTGAAAGTCATAATTAAAACTAAGATTTCTAAAGTCACACCCGTCGCAGCTTTCTGACGACCATTCTAAGCAGGAATCGTGTTCTTTCGGTGTCTACCCGTTATTCAACGACTTTAAGCTTAATGGCCTTGCGAGTCGCAACCTTTTTTTAAGTAAAAAATTTTATATTCCTTATTTATAACAAAAAATATGTGTAAAGTGGTCACACCCGGCTAAATGGAATTACTCTACTGTCATTTGTGAACCGATTTTCAAAAAAAGTTTTTGAAAGGTTTTGCCACTAGTTTGGTCCCATATTTTTCTTTTTAAATCGGTGGGGAAATTTGCTCCCCCTACGGGTAATTCTGTCATTTGTGAACCGCTTTCAAAATTCCTTTTTTGTTTGAAAAGGTTTGCTTGCAGTTTGGTCCCATAATATTTTTTTGAAACTCGTTGGGGAAATTTGCTCCCCCAACGCAAAACTTTGTCATATGTGGACCGATTTTAAAATTCTTGTTTTGTTTACAAGGGTTTGCCGACAGTTTGGTCCTGTAATTTTTTTCGGAAATCGGTGGGGAAACAGCAACACCCACTGTCGCTATTTCCCCGGCGATTTTCTGGTTCCGAACTTCCGCCTGAAATGGGTCGGTAGTGCACTTCGCATGTCTGGTTCCGGTTTGGGCCAGAAATTGGGTCGGTAGTGTAGTTCGTACGTCCGGTTTAGGGGATGGACCGGAAGTTTGGTCGGTAGTACTGTTCATATTTCCGGTTCAGGTTTTGACCGGAAGTTGGGTCGGCAGCTCGTACTTTCGGTTTACGGGCTGGACCGGAAGTTGGGTCGGTAGTGCAGTTCATATTTCCGGTTCCGGTCTGGACCGGAAGTTGGGTCGGTAGTGCACTTTGCACTTCCGTTTTAGGGGCCGGATCGGAAGTTGGGTCAGCAGTGCTTTTCATATTTCCGGTTCCGGTCCGGAAGTTTGATTCGTGTAGGGGCATCATATTTGTATGGGATCATGAATAACAAAGTAAAAAACCGCTATAATGCTACAAATCCAAGTGTCTTAAAATTATGTCATTACGAAAGACGTATTTTGCAGCACTGACCTTTTTTGCTGGCTAAAAGTAGGCAGAACGGTAACGCTGCTAGCATTGTTTTTTTGTGGTTTTTTCTCATGAGTGTGCCGCACATGTGCCTAAATTTGTATACATGCACAGGTGCAAGTGCCAGTTTGATTGGCACATGCACACGTGTTAAAATAAGCACATGAAAAAATCTGGTACACAGATACGAGTAAGTCCGAATTTTATGGTGCGCTTACTTTTTGCACATGTACGTGTGACAATCAAACTAGCACTTGCACATGTTCGTGTGCCTTAAGACTGAAATTATATGGCACTTGAACGTGTGTAAAAGCCAAATTTAGGTACATGTGCTGCACACTCATGTGCAAATCCGTACTCTGCCCATTGGTAAAAATACCCATTTCGTAATCGCTGATGTAGCAATATTTAGTAGCAGCTAGTGATGACGCTTTGGCTTATTTTCCCACTTAGATTTAACATAAGCGTGTCGTTGGCTGTTTAATCGGTGCGCTCTCGCTTAAAAAGTAAGTTACGATGTCTGTCGCTACCCCAAAACTAGGCCATATTTTTTTACTTTGAACATATAGCGGACTAGTTCTATGAAATTCTCACATACACAATCCAAAATAATCGAAGCTATTATTAGTAAATTACATATTAGATTACACGTACATTACAATTTAAGTACTTAGATTGCTCGCTTACATCATTGATTATTATCTAAAACCGTCGTTTCATTTAAAACTGGGAATTCTATTAAAACTTCTCGTATTAAATACTCTCTAAGTGACGAATTCCTCAGATTGTTTCTCAACGTGTAAAAAAGACAAAAAAACGAAAAAAATTTAATAGGGACATTTCTGAGGATGTTGTCATTTACCTGGTCATTAATGAAAAGATGGATGACAGTGTCGCTCTTGTTGCAATGTATGACATTTGCGGCCATTTGTTCGAAAATGTCCTCACTGATCTGTTTGAGTTGTCGCCAACAGGTCATCGACGCTTTAACATTGTCATGCATCGGTCTTGCAAGATGTCTGAAAGACATGGCCAAACGGGTACCGATATATATGTATGTACTTAAGCTGATTTACAGTGCTGCCGTTTTAGATATTTTTAAGCAAAATTTATTACTTTTTCCAGTGAGGTCTTGGCACTCCTTATATTGTTGATTTATACGCATTTATCCCGAAAAATTTTTATTTTCGCATCCTATAAATAAATATAATAAATATAAATAACTAAAAGCTCGAAATAATGTTATCAGAAACAGTTTGAATTTTCAAATTTTTTTAATTTTTGAATTACAATTAATTTTTAGCCGAGTTCAAAAAGAGGAGAAATGTTATCAATTCGTTTTATATATTTTTTTATGGATGTTCCCTCAAAACTCCGCTATTTATATACCGATTTCGGATTTTTTTTCTTTATTTAAACGGATGTACTTCCAGATTGGTCCCGTTGAAAAGTAGGTGGGGTCACGCTCATACGAATTAAATACACATGCTTTCTCATCTAGTTTACTCAACCGATTCCTATGAAACTTTACACTTACATTAAGCTTCTATTTGAATACTACATCATGATTAAAAAAGTGGGCAGTGCCACTTCCATGCAAAGTAAATATTCTTTTTCAACAGCTTCTACTAAATCGATTCTTATGAAACTTTACATACACATTTAGATATTGTTACAATACAACATTATGTTTAGAAAAGTGGGCAATGCCCATCAAAAGTAAACATTAATTTAAACTACTTCTACTTAACAGATTCTTATGAAACTTTGCACACAATTAGTTCTTGTGAAAGCACGGCATTATGATAAAAATTATGGGCAGTGCCACGTCTATTTTCTGGTCGGTTTTTTTTTTGGCAAGTGTTATATTGAAAAATAATATATGCTTTATTTGCAAAATTTTTAAATTCTTAAGAAAATAGTTTTCTTGTTGTTTGCAAAACTGCATTCGTCTTTTCTTCGCACACTTTAGAAAGATTTATCTTAATCCTCAGTGTGAATTGATGATTGGGGCTTAGCAAAAACATGTTAAAAGGAATGAATAAATTTTAAGATAAATTAAGTTAAAAGAAAATTGCTCTATCTAGAGAATCAAAATTTCCTTTTAAGTGTTGTTTATTTATCAAATTGTATTTTATTTATTTTTTCTTTTAGCAAATTGAAGATGATGCAAATTGTAAATAACTCCGATTGATTTCAGCATTTATTAAAGGATTTTTCATTAGTTTTTCCATTATTTCCAAGCAAATGAATGAGATAAAGTATATAAATTCAATTTCACTATGGGAAATTCTTCCCGTTTTCTAACCAAAATTAAAAACTTATTAATTTTATTTTTTTATTCGACCTTAATGGTTTAAATTTATCTTTCTGTTTTTTGGGCTCTAGGTGACCTAGAGCCCAAAATACAGAAAGATAAATTTAAAATTAAAAAACTTAATATTGATAATTAGCAATTATTTTTGCTTTACTATATCAAAAACATAACAAGTTAAACATTCCTATTTACACTTTTCCGCCACGTTGCTTCTTCTTTACGTTATAATTAGGGAATTCACAACAGCGTTCTAAAATGTGTCTTAATATAACGACGTTTTAATTTTAGTCTTTTATTATGGGTTGGCAAGTTTGTTGTTTTTGTTTTGTGTGTAAATGAATTTTACCACCAGACGACAACTTTGTGGTTAAGTGTGTTGGTGTTTTTTTTTTTTTTTTTTTTTTTTTTTTTTGGCTTGTTGATAGGTAACAAACACTAACGTGCTTGTGTTGTTGTTTTGTTTGTTATTTATTTGGAGTTCGTGTTCTATACATGTAAATAGTGAGAAATATTCGGCAAACTTCGTCGTTACTTTTATTACTTTAATGCGCTGTGCTTTGTATCGTTGCTCACAATGAAATTTTAAGGTGTATCGATATTGCTATTTCCAAATTTTAAGATACAAATTGTAAATTCCCTAAATATGTTTTCCATGCGGTTTCTAAATTAATTAAAAAGTAGAGACTGTATATAGAGAATAAAGTGTAAATTTCAGATGAAAGCAGATACCGTATTTCAATACTTTTAAAATCATATTTTTGGAATTTTTCATACACAAACACTTGTGTTTAAAAAATTGTATTTATCCATTTGGACTTTCTTTTATTTGAAACAAAGCATTTTTATAATCTTTTCTTTTCGAAAAATAAAATAAAAATGCACTTTAATATCAGCTTGAGAGTGATTTAATTCTCTTATTCAATTTTCACGAAAAAGTTGTATATATAAGAGTTAAAATCACATTCAACAGAGCCACCTGACAAGTGGTGATAAGCAAATACACGTGAGCACTGACGATGGAAGTGTAGCGGCTTCCGAAAGTGGCGCTACTCTGTTCTGCTGTGTATGCTGTGTAAGTTGATGCTGATTTTTCCCTTGTTCCTTGGAATATTAATCATGCCCAATTCTTTCTGAATATAACGTTACGAACCTTAGCCTAATAATCAATTTAGATTAAAAATAAATAAATAAAAATAAAAATCGTTTATGATATTTTCAATTTTTTTCATCGAATGAAAAAATGTAATATGTACTATAATAGAAATGTGTTGTAAGAAAAAATTATATAAGGAAAACAGTAAAAAAAGAACGCACGCTGTCATGGAACACTGCGAAGGAACGTAGTTCCTTACGTTTCGCTTACCTTAGAAGTTTTATTTTCACTATCTTTGAACGGTGCGAATTATTAATATCGAGATGACAAATTCTTTAAATTATATTATTTGTACAATTCAGGTAAGTATGTATGTATGTCTGTTTTGAGAAAAGGGAGTGTATTAGGTTCCACAATAATGTCAAAGAGGAAGAAATTTTCTGTCTTCTTTTAGACTCCGATCTATCTATGTTTTGAGTTTCATCAAAATCGGTTAGATAGTTTTGGAGGGGCAGAAATGTGCTTTTCTAGATTCAGATCTATCTATGTTTTGAATTTCATCAAAATCGGATAGATAGATTCAAAGAGGACGAAATTTCCCCCTACCTCCTCTCGTGGTCCTATTTTTGAAAAAATGTGTAGCCTATGTCTACTTTTACAACCATGTGCTGAAAAACGCGCGATTGTTAAATCACTTGCGAGTTTAAAATCGAGAATATCACTTTTGCGTGTGCTGAGGCTCTATATCTATATATATTACTATTTTTAGTTTTGCCCTTACTTTTTTTTGATATTTTACGTTTTATGCACCTGGCAACAATATTGGTTGACAAATGTGATAAGTAGGTGTCTAGAATATTGACGCGCATTATAAAATCGCCATTTTTTAAGTAAACAAAAGTAACACAATAGTCGAAATAAAGCAGCATACTTTTTGATTTAGTATTTTGTATTAAAATTAATTGAAATTTTCACCCATGTGCTGAAAAACACGCGATTGTTAAATCACTTGCGAGCTTAAAATCGCAAATATCACTTATGCGTGTGCTGAGGCTCGCGCGTTCTGTTTATTTTTCGAAAAGTTTCTTATATATACTCTATGTTTTTTGAAACCCTATTTGGTATGAAAATCAAAAGCATTTTGATATTCTTCAATATTTCCCCTCCGTATATTTGTAAAGCGAACAGGTCAATATTCAGCTTCGATATATGTATGTGTTTGTGTGAGTTTGTTTACAAAAAATATGTACACATATACGGAGGGGAAATATTGAGGAATATCAAAATGCTTTTGAGCATTTATTGTTGAACACATATTTCTTCATTGCATTTAGTATATAATAAAATCATATTACTGTTTTGTTGTTTTAAGACCATAGCTCGTCCTTATTCATTGTAAAAATTATATTTTTATAATCTCTGACTTAAAATAGCGCATTCTTGTACGCACTACTGTATGTGGATGTGTAAAAATTAGTTTTTTAACTGGATGAAGAAGAAACATATAGCTTAAGCATTTTTGCAATACGTTTTTGCATATGCGTAAATCCTCCGTGACGAATGCTACATTAATACGTATTTTCAAATTAAAATATAAAAACATTTTGGCCATTCAAAAGCAGAGTACGGATTTGCACACGATTGTGCATACACACGTTTTCATATAAAAGTTTTCAACAAAAGTTTTCAAACAAAAATTGGGATCCACATGAATATCCTGTCATGTTCCTTTTTTTCTTTCGTCTACAAACATTTTGTTCCATAGGTAACAGTATTCAGTTGGTAATATTTTACTGCCATGGCCCTATAGGCGAAATCGCGATTTTAGCGGCAAAAAAGTCAATTTTTCAACTTAAAATTTAAACAATTTTTTTGATGGCGTTCAATACCCAACATATTGATAAGAAAAAACTAAAAAAAATTTTTTACTTGGTTATTAGGTTAATGTTCGTAAAGTTATATTCAGAAAGAATTGGGCATGATTAATATTCCAAGGAACAAAGGAAAAATTAACATCAACTTAATTTTTCAACGTACACAGCAGAACAGAGTAGCGCCACTTTCGGAAGCCGCTACACTTCCTTCGTCAGTGCTCACGTGTATTTGCTTATCACCACTTGTCAGGTGGCTCTGTTGAATGTGATTTTAATTCTTATATATACAACTTTTTCGTGAAAATTGAATACGAGAATTAAATCACTCTCAAGCTGATATTAAAGTGCACTTTCCCAGCGTTGCCATCGGTTTATTTTTCTTCATCCCCATTTTTCTGATTTTTGTTCTACTCAAGACAAACTTTTTTGGTTTGATTTTATACTTAAGTATATATGAACATGTAAACGTGTGAAAAGCTCAACCCAGTAGCTAATTGTTTATTAATATGATTATTTCGAACGTATTTGCTTTGTTAATCTAAATTGATTATTAGGCTAATGTTCGTAACGTTATATTCAGAAAGAATTGGGCATGATTAATATTCCAAGGTACAAGGGAAAAATTAACATCAACTTAATTTTTCAACGTACACAACAGAACAGAGTAGCGCCACTTTCGGAAGCCGCTACACTTCCATCGTCAGTGCTCACGTGTATTTGCTTATCACCACTTTTTCCTTGGAATATTAATCATGCGCAATTCTTTCTGAATATAACGTTACGAACTTTAGCCTAATAATCAATTTAGATTAACAAAGCAAATACGTTCGAAATAATCATATTAATAAAAATGTTTACTGTTGGCAACCTTGTTTATGTACAAACACTGTTAATGTTTACATATTGTTTAGTACGTGTTAATACAAGTGAAGCAGCAAAATTTTTATAAAATTAAAAACTGTTTTTTTAATAATACCTATATTCTTGTAAAAAAAAAACTTTGTAAATATAAGTTGTAATACTCGAGGTGAGTATTTTTACTATATACAAATATAGTTTGCTAAATGTTTGTATTTCGTACTTATTTTGGTGGTTTTTTGTGTGTATATTTTTGTGAAATTCTGAAGAGTTTTATCGTTTTTCGTGGAGTAAAACTAAAAATGTCATGAAGTATCATTGGAACTATTAACATGTCGCACTTAATCAACAAGAGTGTATTAACTCAAAATTTTTAAAATTTCACTTTTTGCAAGAAAACAACTAAGAACATCAATATCTATCTACTGTAAACCTTTCAACGTATTCCGATTACTCTTCCATCTCGAAAACCACATTTGGGACTATTTTTGTGAAAAATGTATTATTTTGAGTTAATACAAAATTGGAAATAAAAATGTATCGTATATTTTCATAAAAAATGTATTATTTTGATTTGAGCCCTTATTCAAGTTAAAAATAATCAAATTGTTTCATTTAAATTCGGTTGTATTTTGAGTTGATACTGTTTTGTTGATAAAATTTATTTTACTTTATGATTTTAATTCGAAATGTGACTCTTTTTATGATAAAATTGTTCGCATTTTTATCGAAAAAATTCAGAAAAATTGTATTAACTCAAAACATAGATTTTTCCCCCAATAATTGCAAGATTTTAAAATAAAAACAATGTAAATATATTTTCAAATGGAATTTGCTTACTATGATGTATTCGGATTTTCAAATTCTCTTAAAATGTAACCACAAACAGTTTTTGGCCTCTACTGAAAATTTTAAAATTTTGAGTTAATACCCTCTTGTTGATCAAGTGCGATGTGATTGTTTGTAGAAAACTCAAGTTTTATGTCATGGTAAAAGTGTATGCAATTGACTGCTAATGAACGAATTTTTAATATTTTTGTAGAAACACTCAGGTTCAAAAATTCTGAAATATTTGAGTTTTGGTTGAGAAACAATAGGAAAGTTTCGAATTACATAAAAGGAAAGAATCCATACGAAATTGACAGTGAATTAAGTAAATTAATATGTACTAAAGCTCGTAACTTATCTAATTTCATTAAACTAAAATGCGATAAACAATCCAGAAATGAGAAAGCATATAAAAAATATTATAAGGAATCGTTGGGTCGAGAAACAATTTTTGTTACCCTACGTCTTCACGAGCCATCGACTTGCACATGCCATTAACATGACGCCGGCAGAGCAACTGCAAAAAACTTAAACAACTTCTTTGTTGTGGTGAATATGTGCGATGTCCATGTTCCGCCTTATCAATGTGTTCTGTGGTAGTGCAATAGAAATATAATATTTACCAACTTTGTTCTGTCTCTTTTCTTTCTATTGAAAATGGTTGTTGACGGCGAATCTCATGGCGAACATTGACGCTCAGCCATATGTTCGGGTATCGTTGTCAGAGCATGGACAAAACATGGACATAAGCGGTCTATATTAGCCACATGCGATGTCCGACATAATGTTCATACCAAGTTCATGGCTAATGTAGACCCACAGTTATACAGAAAAAGATTAATGCTATCGGGCGACCAAAAATGAGATGATGATAGCTGCGAAAGAAATAAAAGGAGATTAGCTTCCGAATTAGCTTCCCAGCAAGGAGACAATGCGCAATTATTGGTTCATGCTGCCTCTATATCTATCTATCCGACTTATGATAAAGTTTATAAAACGCAAATTAAAATGTAGACCGGATAAAATTAAAGCGAATGAAAGCTCTGTCGAAGTATCGCTGCAAAATTTGGTAGACCACACAACTAAAAGAATTCTTGCATATCAAGAAGAAGTATTGTGTACAATGGATGTTGAAGAATCGATCCTAATTTTAAGTTCTAACCGGTCACAGCTTGTTTAAACAAAATTTTGTGGAAAATACTTCGGAAAGTTTCGATCAGTCCCTTTTTGTGACATCAGTCATTTCAATAAAAATAATTTCATCAGCAGGTGATAATATTTGCGTAAACCGTACACCTCAGTCAGTACGCTTTTGTAGACCTTTAAAAGTGGAGTTTGTTAAAGAAACAAAAGAGCACATTTTAACTGAAAACCACAACATAAATAAACAGATTAAGAAGTTGGAACCACTACAATACACACTAAGTAATAGGAAAAAAATTAAAGTAAAATATAATTTATATATGACATTAATAGATGGGAAAGTCTTAAATGTGTTGACAGAAACTAAAAGTGCACAGCAGTGCCCCATCTGTCATGCCGGTCCAAAGCAATTTCGAACAATAACAAACTTTGATTCTCCTAATTTTGAAGCGAAGGCCAGCACTTTGAAATAAGTAATAAGCCCTTTGCATACGTGGATTCGTAGTTTCAAGTTTGTTTTAAAACTTTCACACAAGGTAGATTTGAAAAAATGGCAAGTTCGTGGAACAGAAGAGAATCCTGGCAGAAAAGAAACAAAAAATTCAAAAACAGTTTTTGCTTCAAATGGGGCTTCATGTCGATAAGCCGAAAGCAAATGGCAGCGGCAACACAAACGATGGCAACACAGCTAGAAGAGGATTTTCTCGCACGGACCTTTTAGCATCTGTTACTGGTATAAATATTGATTTTTTGAAACATTTACACATAATCTTAATTTTTCTTTCCTCTGAATTTGAAATTGATGCTCAAAGTTTTCGTGCTCATTGCATTAAAACCAGTGAAATATTTTTCAAAAAACTACGAATGGTACTCAATGTCTGCTACAATACACAAAATAGTGCATTCGTCAGAAATAATTGAGGCTTCTTCAGTAGTACCCGTAGGTTGCCTTGCAGAAAATGCATCTGAGGCGCGAAACAAATATTATACAAAAGATCGAACTGATCACGTTCGAAAGGATTCAAGAGTGCACAACATACTTGACATGTATCATAGAGCTATGGATAGCTCTGACCCATATATTTCTAGTTTATGTGTGCAAGAACGTACAAATAGCTCAAAAAATCTTCCGTTTACTCGAGAAGTCATTGATCTTTTTAAAATGCCTGAATTACCACCAGAATTGTTATTACCTTCAACATTTCAAGAACACTCCAGCTGCAATTATAGCTCTGATTCTGATGTTAGCTTAGAGTCATTAAATAATTATTCATTGGAATTAGAAGCAGATGAAAACGTAGAAACAGACCATGATTAATTAAGCCCTATATCTTTTGAGGATATGTATCCATTATTTTGTTATTTTCAGATTACTTTACAACTTCTTTAAAATTATAAATTTATGAATTAAAAAATAAATGAATTTCTTGGTAGCATTAATTTTTTTTAATAGTGGGGGTGGACCGCTCATTTTTTCTCAAGTTCTTTTTATCGGGAAGCGTAGGGAATGTTGGTATAGGAAAAATAGGGCCTGGACCGCTCATTTTTTCTCAAGTTACTTTTTTGTAAGTAGAAGTCCGTATAACAATTTTGGTGAAGCTAGCTTGCCAGGAATTACGTTTTGCCACTACTAAAAAAGGGGCCGTGACCCGCCCATAGCTTGTCCCGAAGATAGCTTGTCGGGAAGTATTTCGCCCATAGTGCATGGTTGGCTCTTCCCTCCATATAACGATTTGGAATTTTCTATCATCTGGGTATATTACTATTTAACGAAACAAGCCTTAACAAAGCTTGAAAATCAAGCCAAATCAAACCAGTCAACAAAGTCAACATTTGCTAATATCTAGATAAAAATACGCCATAACGATTAGTAAAACTTATTGCTGTAGCCAACAAGTGGTTAGAAGCTAAGGTTTAGTTTCTAAACATTAGAAACTAAAGGTTAGTTTCTAAACATTGCAGTTAATACATTTCGTAGAACGAAAATGAAATGCATCGCACATCTCATTTAAACGAAACTGTTGTTTGGAAATATTAACACATCATGAAATAATATTTATTTCTGAGCCTTTACATCATATCATAATGTGTGACAACATGCCAAACGTAGAAAATACAAAAAAGGGAAACAAAATTAAAAATGCAAAATGAAACATTTATAATACACAAGAAGGGCATATCAACATGCTGGCATAATATGAAGTATTAAGCAAAAACCATTTTTCATACACACGCCAACTTCCTTCCACAAAAATCACTATTTATGTATGTACAACTCATACTAGTTTTATTCATCTTTATATGAAAGTATGTTTGTTGATTTGCAATATTTTTTTAAACAAATTTTAAACATAAATAAATAAGGGCGCCATATTCGACACTGTTACATCTTATACATTTATCTTTGATCATAGTAAGAGAGTTAGAAAACTAGAGAAATACATATTTTTATAAGACATTTTTTATTTTTTTTTTTGCTTATATGTATTTATTTATTGTTTCTTGAATAAAATTTAACTAACAATAAGTAATCAAATCTTAACTCTAAAATTTTAATTTTTAAGTCCAGCCAGTGCCAGACAAAAATATTTGTTTCAGCGGTTGGTTGTTTGGTTGTTTACGTCTCTCGTGTTCGGCTGAGAGCAAGAGTGTCCCTCTTTCTCAGCCGAGTGTGGCTTCTAAAGTTAATGATGTTTCGGGCTAGGGGATTTGGGTGCAACTCAAGTCTTTTTATGTAGCTTGTCACGTGTTTAGAAAACACTGTCTTAACCAGCGGCACATCTAGATCTTTATGAATTCGCTTGTTTCTGATATACCATGGGGCTGCAGTAATCGTACGGAGTACAGTAGTTTTCCGGTTTAACGAACCAGTACTTTGTCAGGCCCGTTCGTTAAACTGAAAAGTACGTTATACGCAGTACTTATGTGGGATAACGAGTTTATGGATAAATAAATAACTAGAATTGTATTTTTTATTGTAAGATAGCGTTACTTTTTTCTACTTGCTTTGTATTGAGTTATTTGTATAAGAAATTTCTTAAAATAAGTTTTTTAACTAATATTATGAATTTGGAACGATTTTCCATCATCCCACGTCAAATTTGGTTTGAATACAGACCGGTTTCGGCTATGTGCCATCTTCAGTGTTCTATTGAGTATTGGGATGACGGAAAATCGTTCCAAATTCAAAAAAACCCCGTCGGAAGAAAAACACAACACTCAATATTATGAATCTTATTTGTTCGTTAAACTGAGCACAAAAAAATATTTTTGTTCGTTATATAAGATAATCAATGGAGCGAATTGATCTTGAACTGTTCGTTAAAAGCGATGTTCGCAGAATCGAATGTTCGTTAAACCGGAAAACTACTGTATTTCATTTTATTGCCTTTGAATTTTTTCTACATTTGATGCCGAGGCAGTGCCCCATAACTGGATTCCGTAGGATCATATTGGTTTTAGAATGGAGTCGTATAAGACATCCGAGAAAGAACAAATTACTCATAACACCCGTTGAACATTTTGGAAATTCAAATACTAAAAAGAAGAAAAATGGGCAATTTCGGTAATCCTTTATGTCCGGAAAAAAGTCCTATTTTTGTGGTACCTTTTTAATTAATTTGCTTATTTTTCGTAAAGCATTTATCGTCTAAAGTAGGTCCCGATCCACACATGCAAGTTTTGTTGCAACAATTCCGGAATTTGTGGGAGAGTGTTGAAAAAGAAATATATACAATATATATTGCTCTCTCGCTCTTTCTCACTGAAAAATTTAGAATTTCTGCAACAAAAATTGCACGTGTGGACCGGGACTAATAAAGGTAGAAAAGAAATTTAATCCCTATTCTACTCTCCTTACAAATCACTTAAACAAGTTGAAGTACTTTTTGGAGATTCAAATGTATAAACTTAGCGCTATTCATTCACAAATTTCTAATTAAGATTTCTCTTAAAAGTAAGAAAAAAAGCTTAAGCTTAAAACAAGTTCTCTTTTTCTTTTTATATAGGCGGAAGATCCTTATTACGTGCTGCACGGCATACGATAATTTAGTTAGTAGCGCAACAAAAACAATAATAACAAGAATAATGATTTATGAAAATTTGAAACATCCATCTCTACATTTTTATTTTTCTTTACTCTGTTGCAACAGCTTCTGTAACTGTCAGTGTATCGGAAAATGAGTGAATGTGCTCTGTACACATGCAGCCACAAATGTGTGCGGAAATGTTTGTGTATGCGTTGATGAGTTTGTTTTTATTTATGAAGAATTTGTAATCCTTTTGTCTGTGTAAGACATGTAATGAGTACTACATGATACTTATCCTTCTTGTTTCTTTTATATATGTGCATATTTTTATTATTAATGGTGTTCGCTAGCTTTTTTTAGCCACCATTTTTTTAAATTTTTTTCACTGAACATGACAGTTTGTCATATATATATATATTACATATTTCCTTTTTTAGTTCTATGTACTTAGAAGTGAATTTTTGCTTGATAGGTACTAGGGTATTCATTTTACTCGACTTTTCCATTATTCGATTAATCAATTAATCGAAATTGAGGTTTTTAAATTAATCGAACAATCGAGTAACACTTTTATTTCGTTCGAGTTATTCGAGTAAGCTTTACTGCTAAAAATTATTCGAGTTAATCGGAAAATGTTTGAATTTACTCGGCTTTTAGCACATTTTTGTGAAAGCAAATAAAACAAACAAAATTTTTTCGCGATTTATATACATATTTTAATAAGGAAAACAAAAGAAAAATATTTGTACATTAATTAGACCATAAAGCATTAATTAGACCATAAACATAAATAGTTTTTTCACTATTCAAATCTTTCGTTTTGAGAAAATTTTGCATCAGGAAATATTTAAGCATTTTTGTTATAAATACTAAATTGTAACAGCAAAGCTTTTACAATTCCGAACATTTTTATTTTGCATGGACAACAGAACAGGATAACTCATTAAATAATCGAACGAAATCAATACACTTACCTCTAAAAAAATATAATGTTTTTTTCTTTATTTCATAAATATTTTTTTGCGATTGAACATTTCTCACATTACTAAAAATGATCTTTCACTAATTGTAGACGCAAGAGAATTTAAGAAAAGGGAATTAAAAAAGCATTTTCAATTCATCTGATCAATTGTTATTTTTTTCTAGATGCATGAAGTAATATTTTATATGACATATGTAATTTTTTGCTACTGCATAATTTACTTAATTCTTTGATCATGCGGTTTATTAGTAAAAATAACGATCGAATTGAATGGCGAATTTCACATAATTTTAAAAATTTTGCCAATTTTATTAAAAAATCTACAAAAACTTAATCAAAAAAAGGAAAATTTGCATAAAATTTTTTAGTCGAGTTATTCGATTAATCGACCTAAATTACTCGAATAAATTTTTATTCGAAATTGAAATTTGTTGTTTCATCGAACATTATTTGAGTTCAATTATTCGATTAATCGAGTGAATATCCTATTAGGTACACTGAGGGAAAAATGGCGTTGCAAAATCGACACGATATATGGTCATTATGTCACCCAACGTTGTCACTGTTTATGACAATGCTCGCTTACAACTTGTAATCGAACGTGCACAAATCGACAGCATTGTGTCCAAAATTTTTAGTTTTTGGAAACGCATGTTGCAACATTGTAAGCGAATGTGTACAAATCAACAACATTATGTAAGCCCCACACTTTGCGACCGTTGGTTCAACTCAGTTAGTAATCAAGTTGTATGTTTGTCGTACAAACGATACAATTTAGTGTGCGATCTCATGCACAACTTCATTTTGCAATCAACTTGTGACAAAGTAAAGATCTCTCATTTTATGTTGTCCACAAATAATACTCACATTCAATGTTTACTGCAAGGTGGTCACAACAAGAATAAGCACGTATACTACATAAAATAGTATACGACAGGCACACAAACGTTGCGACAGTGGTGTACAACATGCAGGGTTGTTAGGCTTTTTCCCGAAAAATCGTCAAAAAATCGTCATTACTTTCGAAAAAATTCGCCAAAAAATCGTCACGTTAAAAATATGTCTAAAGAGCAGTTCTGTGGCTTTATTGAGATAATTTACACATCGTCAGGTTATTATTGATTTAGTCCATCAACCATTTTTGAAAAAAATTAGCTAGTACATAGTGGATTACATATATTTTGGATGTCCTCTTTCCAAATGCAAACCCCGTTTAAAGAAATTGTTAATGGTTTCTGAGATATCGAACATCAACTTTAGTTCAAATGCATAACAATGAGGCTTGTTTTGCCTTATACGTTACTATTAGGTGTAAACAGAAAAATCCATAAAAAAGCTAGATTAAATGAAAACTTATTTTGCGCAAGCAGAGAGCCAAGCAATAATAAAAATTCGACAGCGGCGGTAAATCAATAGCGTACGTATTGCAAAAGCAGGAACATTAAAATTTATATCAAATGAAAGGTTGGTTGAAAGGACCTCGATAAAATTGCATACATACAAAAGTAAAGTTAGGAACAAATATAAACATTTCATTTGGCTCGGTATGAGTTAATGGATTTGAAAAATTGTAACTCCGGAACAGAGGAAGCGTACCGAAAAATTAATATTTTCAATATTTTTCAGTTATATATAGCTATTAGGCCGTTATATTTTGTTCTTTAATGCTTAAAACTTTTTATATTCCAGATGCGTTTCCTTAACAACTCACGTCTTTTTGTATGGATATGCAAAAAAAGAGGAAAAATTTTATATGCCAATTTTAATAGGTTTTTCGTTTTCAATAAAAGCTTAATAACTTTTAATTATATTTATGACCAAACAAACTACTTTTCAACACAAACTGCATGACTTTTGCATTACCTTATAATAATTAAATCATTTAGTAAATCATTAGTAAATAAACGAGAAATTTATTGCCTTATTGTCACAGTAGTGGTGCCTGCGCTTATCATACAGATGATCAGTAGTTCAACCAGTGGCAAAGCAAAGTTGATATTTTTAATTGTGTGCATAGTCGGGAAAAAGGTTTTTAGGCCCTATCAAAATAGTTGTAGACTAGACCACTAAGTAAAATACTTAAAACAAAACAGTAACTTAAAATGTTACTTGTAAGCCAAGGTGGCAAGTGATGGTATGCTTATTAGCATTTTAACTCATTACTTTGCTATCAAAATTTTTGCTAGGTAATCTGACTGAAGTTGTTAGGAATAATTTCCTGACTTTACAAAAGAATTAACTTATCACTACATCAGTACATTAATATTAAAATATTTAATATTTTATAGCGATATTATCCCAGCCAGCAAATTAAGCTGACATTGTCTGAATCCGACAATTCTGATAAATGTCTGACTTTATTCGTAGAGACTTCGTACAGATTTCTGTCAGCCATTAAATATACGACTTGTCTGGCCGCTTTCTGATCGATTTCCTGTGGATTTTTCGGAGACATTTTATTTTCTTGTATGTACCGATAGATTTCAGACTGATTTCGTACAGACGTGTCAAAGATTTTATAATTCCCTTTGGTTATTTTGTTTCGACTTTGGCATTTTGCATTAATGACAAATAAATAAAAATGTCATTAATGAAAAATAATGACAATTTAAAAATATTCTTTTTGAATTTTTTAAATATTTTTTGTCGTGTTTTTTTTTGTGCAAAAGGGAAGCTAAAAATTAAAAGAAGGTACGTAGTTATATAACATATGCAAAATGCAAAAATAATAATAATAATAATAATTTATTTTTCTAGATTTCACCAAAAAATTTTTAGACTCAGCCAGGAATTAAACTGGTAATGTTGAGAGTGGATAACAACTTCTGTTTTGGCAATATACTGAAAATTTTGAGGACGAACGAGCCGCACGGACCCAATATTCGGATTCAGCGCGTCAATATATATTGTATATGTAGAAAGGCGGGTCTGGTTAAATATACGGACCACTTTTTTTTGTGCCTGTGATATTAAAAATTTATTTTATTTCTCTACTTTTACATATTAATGTACATATGTGTAACAAATAAAAGTCTATTAAAAAAAACCTGTTAAAATTTCATTAGACATTCTCTTAGATTTCTGTAAAAAATCTGTGCGATTAGTCGATTCGAATTACATTAGACATTCTTTCAGACATCTGTCAGAAAATAATAAGAAAATCGGTTAACACATCAGAATTTCCCATGACTTTTCGTCAGATTTCTATCAGATATGTCGGCGAAAAACTAAAAATTTCCCACGACATGTCTGTCAGAATTCGTGTCAACCACTTCATACCTTTTTGGGCCAGAAGTCTGACAGAATTTGTAAGCGATTCGGTATTTTTTGTCGACTTACGGACGTCGGACTACTTTGCTGGTTTTGATGATAAGAAAAATATAATTGGAGCTTATGATTTGATTGGCTTCTAACAAAAATGCATATTCAAAAATTTACTAAATATTAAAAAAATATTCTTTAAGATCAATAAATCGTAGTTCCAATATTTAATTTTCTGAAAAATTACTGAGGTATAAATCGTCAATATGTAAGGAGTTCAACGGAAAAAATCGTCAATCGTCATTTTAGCAAATTGGCATAAAAAAAATTACGTAAAATCGTCACATCTAACAGCGCTGACAACATGGCAAAAAATCAAAACTTGTTGATCTATTGTACAACCAAGACACAACTTAATACAACGAGCCCACAAACGTGTACAATTTCGTGTACAACCTACTCAAGTTGTACTGGACTTGGGTCGAACTCGCTCAGCAGCTCGTTTTAGACACAAACTTATGATCAAACCCATGTATTTTAAGTGGGTTTGATCACTGGTTTGTGTCTAAAACGAGCTGCTGAACGAGTTCGAACTAGTTGCACCGAAGTCTAAGTTGTACCAGCGGTTGAAACGTGTTTGGCGTGCTTTATGTTCTCAACTTATACGAAAGCACCAAAATTTTTAATTATTGACAACGCACGTTGCATCATTGTAAACGAACGTGTACAGATTGACAATTGAGACTAAGTGCAATATAATAGCATAAAATGCGGTTGAGCTATAGAAAGAAAGAAAAGCACATTATTCTTACACGTATTTTGTATGGAAAATCTTTCTACGCTTTGGGAAAGTACTTACAATTAATGTTGAGGGTTGTAATAACTTTCAGGGTACGTTTTTTCGACATATCCAATCGAATTTCAAGGTGGGGACTGCAAAAATAAAAAAGTATTACAAAAAAAGCACCCTAACATACAACTAACTAACTAACTAACTATTTTCTATATTTTAGAATCGTAAGTAATATTTAGAAGCCTCCCCTATTTAAAAAAAGAATATGTAAAGGAAGCCGTGCCATCCTTAGAACTACGTGTAGAGTTCCCAGAAAAGCTCTTTGAGTGGAGAAAATGGAGGTAATACATGGTTATGATTTTGTTGTTCATATTTGTATGTACATATGTATTTAAAGTAGGGATGTAACGATACGCCGTTTTGCCGATCCGATAACGATACCGATATTTAAAAATAAATATCGCCGATACCGATTCCGATACCGATACGAATATTGAAATTGAGTTCAAGTTTAGATCAACAAAACTCAAGTGCAATTTTTTATTATACAAAATTACATTATAAGAGAGAATATTTAAAATTGATAAAACGTTGGAAGTAATTTTTAAGGAGCTACATTTTCTTTGCTTCCAAAAAATCTATATTAAAAATATGCAGATAATTAGTAGAAAAGCAAGAAAAAATTTTTAATTCCTTTATAATTTTAAAAAATACTCGCCATGCTTTTTAAAAAATCGATTTTTTTTAAAGGACATTTATCAACTAATATTCTTCTAAATAACTTAATAGCTTAATTATTAAAAAAACTTCTAAGTTTATATTTATTCACTTAAATTTACATGAAAATACAGTTCTGAGTTTAATTCGCATTAAAAAAATTGTGAAAATGGGTACTTTTTATCCTTTTTCCTTGAGGAAAAATCATTATAGAATACCGAAAAAGAAATTTGTCCTAGCATCGCTTCCAATTCGGTGATTGGTAATCGAAAAACAGAACTTCCTGCAATGGCAAGGATATGTAAAACTAATTAGAAATTATCCAAATTTGCAATACTTCCAGATCGCGAATTCTACATTTTCATGACTTCTTTGGAGTATCTCTTTTTTGCTGGAATAAGATTTAAAAACAACGGCTTGAATTTGAATTCATGGTAAAATTAACAAAAAATAAATAATTTTTTTACAAAACAACAGCATAAAATATTAATTAATTATTATTTAAAAAATTACGAATTGTGTTTAAAATCGAACAAAAATAAATTATTGGTTAAAAAAACTCTGAAAAAATTTTTAAAAGTATCGTCGTATCGGCAGTAAAATATCGCCGATACCGATGTATCGGAAAATCTGAAGTATCGCCGATATATCGGTATCGGTATCGGTATTCGTTACATCCCTAATTTAAAGCTCGGAATGGATGATGAAACGATGTCAATACCGTCCAAAGTAGACTAAAACTGCTCCAAAAACGTCGAAGTTTTAGCAAAGGTAAATTGAAAAAGGTACTAAGTTATATGTATATATAAAGCCTAAAGACATTGCTGCACGCAAAGAAAAAACATGGTTGAGGCAACCATAATCGAAGAGCAACATACTATGATTGAATATATGGTTGCAGTCAAACCATACTATTTTGAAACTAAATTTGTTTTAAACATAATAATGTTGTCTAAGTTAACAATAACATTGTTATATAACCATGTATATAGTTCCACTTAACCATACATATGGTTTCATTAAGCATACATATAGCTCCATTTAATCATGCATATAGTTCCATTTACGCATACATATTGTTTCTTTAAACATATATATGATTCCATTTAACCATACATATGGTTCCAATTAACAATACATATGGTTCCATTTAACCATACATATGGTTCCATTAAACCATACATATGGTTCGATAAGCCATATATATTAATCTATTAACCATACATATGGTTCCATTAAGCATACATATGGCTCCATTGACCATACATATGGTTCCAATTAAGCACACAAATGGTTCCAATTAACCACAGATATGGTTACATTAACTATACATATTAATCTATTAACCATACATATGGTTACATATAACCATACATATGGTTCCAGTTAGCCATACATATGGTTCTATTAACCATACATATGGTTTTATTTAATTATGCATATGGTTCCATTAACCATACCAAAGTTGCAAAGTTGGAATTCAATGCGACAGTTATACAATACAACGATTGAAATGTGTAGAAAAAGTTCATGAAACTGAAGTTATGTCAGTTTCCTGTCCCGTTCGCCTCTACGGAATCTGGCAGTACAATCATACATGATTATATATATTATACATGATTATGTATATTATGTGTGGACAAAATCATGAAATTCCCAAAAGAAAATTTTCAGATATAATACTTTAATTATATGGAACTTACCTTTTCATTTTATTTATTAAATTTCTCTATCTGTTTTTTTTTTACAAAAAGCTAATACAAATGAACCGACCGCTTGAAATTTAAATACAGAACTGATAGAAAAGCATACAATCAAAGCTAAGAACAAAATCTTTTTTAAAAACAAACAGCCATGTCTGTTTTACAAACATAGTTTCATTGAAAATAAGCTAACTTAAGATAGTATGGTTCTTGTTATATTTTACTTTTGTAGAAACATACTTATGTTGCATTTTTAAATAAACCATGATTGTAGTCAACACTTTTTTTACAATGAACATTGTTAAATGCAACCATGTTGCAATTTCTATAATTTGATGATTGAATGTAAACATGAGTTTATTTCTTGTAAACTAATTAAGTTTCACAATTATTGGAAACAATAATAACTTATTTACCAGAACCATAAAATATATTGGGAAACATGCCATTGCTGACGCAACCATGTCACAACTATATATTTTCTTTGCATGTGGATGAGACTCTTAAAGGAAAGATAGCTCTCGAATATGCCAACGACAACAAAAAGCTAACGCGTAATCACAGAAATTACATAATTCATGAGAAGTTTGCATATAGACATGAATAATGCTAAAATTTACTTTATAATTAAGCTTATTTACATTCTTATACATAAGCAAGTATGTATTGATATTAAAATGATTTTTTTAAATATTACTCTTGCAAAAAAAACTGACTACGAAATAGGCGTGGCACCGCTCCATATTTTATCATCATATACTTTTACGAGAACTAATTGTGTTTGCAAAGTTTCATAAGAATCGACTGAGTAGAAGTAGTTAAAATGCTTATTTACTTTTCATGGGCGTGGCACTGCCCACTTTGCTAAACATAATGTTGTATTGTAACGATAACTAAAGGTATATGCAAAATTTCATAAGTAGAAGTTGTTGAAAAAGAATATTTACTTTCCATGGGCGCGCCACACCCCACTTTTTTTTTATGCTGATGTAGTATTTAAACAGAAGGTTAATGTGTGTGTGTGTAAAGTTTCATAAGAATCGGTTGAGTAGAATTAGTTGAAAACGAATGTGTATTTACTTAGTATGAGCGTGACCACGTCTACTTTTCAACGGGACCAATCTGGAAGTAGTTCCTTTTGAATAGAGAAAAAAATTCGAAATCGGTTCAAATGGCGGAGTTTTGAGGGAACAAAATAATGACGAATTGATAACATTTCTCCTTTTTTTGAAGTCGGTTAAAAATATTTTTAGAATATAAATTGTTCTTATTAGAGGGTTGCAAATGTGCTCGGAGAATGTATGTATGTATGTAGATATGTATGTATGTATGTATGCATATATGCATGTACGTATGTATACATGCATGTACGTATGTATAAATACATAGCCACGACCGTTTATACATACATATATACATACATATGTACATACATATATAGGCACATCTATAGAATAACATACACACGAGTACTTTGGAGTATACTTGTGCAGCCCTCTAGTTCTTATTATTGAAACAAAATGGGAAAGGAACGGAAATTTAGAAATCAACAACGAACGGTGTCAATTCTACATCGGTATGGTGCCAATTCGACAATCGTCTGGTGTCAATTCGGCAATGTATGGTGTGAATTCGACAACGTATGGTGTTAATTTGACACCGACGCGGTATCAATTTGTACATGTTTGTGGTCGGTTTGACAACAATATCGTTGTCAACTTTTCGTTGTCAAATTGAGAACGGCATATTCAATTTGACCACAAACATTGTTGGTACACTATCGAGACCGAATGTTGTCAGTTCGTACACGTATGGTATCATATTTTCTTTCTGTGTATGGTCGTGTGTGTGTAATGCTCACAGCAATACTAACTATATTTAGCAGCATAATTTACATGTTTGAGTCGTTGACAGTGTAACTTCTGACCAATATATCACTACTCCTTCAAACATCATCTGTCACAATTTCATACAAAAAGGGAAACAAATATTGTCATGCACCCGCATGCTAAAATAAGTTATAATACAGTAGACGCTCGTAAATTAGAACTCTCGGAAATTCAAATTCTTCGGAAATTAGGATCAACGTTTTAAGTACATTGCATGCACTAAAATTAGATCCATAAGTTCTAACTTTAGACCGATTTTATTTTTCTGTTTGTTTTTAACACTGAAAATTTTTCTATATATATTACATGCTCTGAAATTAAAACCGTCAGTTCTAATTTCAGAGCGTTTTTTATTTTTGTTTATTTTTAACACTGATAAATTGTTTCTATAGCTTTTATCATGATATAATAATATAAAAGTAGAACTATGGTATAAGTATATACCATGTATGTAAAAAGTTTCACGAATTTTCGCCATATTCGCTATAGAAGATTAATCAATTTTAGGGATTTTTTCCATTTTTAGCTATATTTTGTAATTTTTCAATATACTATTAAGAGATTTCCATCGACTCTAGTTGAAATCAGCACAAAATTCGAGTAGATAACCACAAAATTAATACTACACATACTTGTATAAAATTTCTAGGAATATTTTCCCTTTTTCCATGTGTGGCAAGGCTATTTTATATATTTACATATAAACTAGACTTCAAACATCCCCATTCTTATCAAACAATTTTAAGTGAAACTATATTGTTTTATTATATCATGGTTCAACCTTTATATCGACCCCTTTGCGCGAAATGATCGTAAACAACACTTTGCTAAAAACAAATTTATTTATTGAAGTCAAAATCTTATGAGCATACCTATAGTTTTAAAGCTTCAAAATATTAAAATTGTTGATAACTTTTGAAATACAGGCTGTAACATTTGATCGTAAGCGACAGTTTATGAATATAAATCATGTTTAAATACAACAAAAACCCCTTCTCCTGAGAAATTTAATATTTGTCGCTTACTATCATTTCGCGCTAAGGGGTCGATATTATTGTATCATGGATTTTATTTGGCTTCACCATAGTAAAAAAAGGGCAATCCCATGTTACTTATGTACTCTTTATTGTCTGTGCATTTTTGTTAATTCGTGTGTGAAATTTGAAAGTCGTAGTCATATTTCGGTAGTGTTTAAGTGAAATTTGAAGACCACCCATATGTGCAAAAATTTTATTTTTTCTGCTCCCCGCTCATTTTCAGTTGAGTCTTGGGTAAAAAATACCAGTTGTCCAAAAAGTAAGTGACTTATTTTTGTGCACTTGGTATTTTTTACTGCCCAATCAACTGAGAATCAGCGGGGAACAGAAAAAATTAAAAATTTTGCATATGCCATGAAGAAAGTTTTTCCCATTTTATTGACGGAAATAAAGTGTATACGACTTATTCTGTAAAACCTTTTGGTTTAAGAGCTATCCCCATTCAACTGAGAATAAGCGTGTAGCGGAAGAAACAACACTTTTGCACATTTCATGGGTTGTCTAGTGTACATGCAGACGTGTTTTTTGCGTATTTTCTAAACGAAGATGCAATTTTATGTTGATATTTATTTAAAAAAAAAGTCGGAAACTAGAACTCGAAAATTAGAACTACCCCAGGAACAAAGTGGTTCTAATTTACGAGTGTCTACTGTATAACCAAATGTTGCGCAGCTGGTGAAAAATTGCTTGACATTAAAAATAAATTTGTTTGAAGTTAAATTTTAATATAAAAGGTGTGCTTGCATTTATCTGAACTTTTTTTGATAAAATAAAACTAATTTTCAAATTAGTTTTTGTATTGTTTTTTTTCTCACGATCCAGAAATTTTCAGCAGCATTGATTCACTAAAATATGTACTCGGTCACAAGCCAGTAAAATTGTGCTGTGATAAAAACCAGATGAATCAACTTACGATAGACAGAAATTGTGTTACAAGAGGTAATATGTGTTAAAGTTAATATTTGCACAAAAAGTAGCTACGATTCGGTAGCAAGTGCTTCACACAGTTATAACAATTTTGAGATAAAAGGCTATTTACATATTACGTAACGCTATTTTCTCAGCGAAAAATTTTTTTTAATTGGGACTGCGCATTTAGAAACTGGATATTTATTTCTATTTATGAATATAATAATTTCCCGATTGTATTTCGTCACCTAGTGCGTATGACTAATAGATAAATAAACTCAAATTGACTCAATTCACATACGTCGTACATAAATTATATAAAAATTGTAGCATACTTTTTGAAAAATTATAAATTTTCGTAACTGTTTTTTGCAAAAGACAATGAAAGTTCCCAAGAAACAATTTTGGCGGACATGTCTAATATCTAAAAAAATCTAAGACTTTACCAGACAATCAGCCGACATCAGACATTTGGCGGAGCAGTATGCAGTTTTCTGGTACAACGTTTCTGCACATTGTCTAAAATATTATCCGATTAATATCAGAATAGTCTGCAAATTATCCGAAGGCAATTGAATTTCCTTTAAGGCATTTAACAGAGTAGTCTGCATATTTTCTGATCTACGTCTTACGAATTTTAGCAGTCACTTGTGCACATTGTCTGATTTTAGTTTTCGTTACAATTCTCATTTATCTCTTGAGTTTATATGCACAAATATTTGAGTTTTTAAACTTATAAAATATGGGTAACTGTTTTCTGATGAGCTGCCATAGGCTCCGACTTTTCTCTGATATTAATATGTCAGGCCGTAAAACGTAGCAGATAAATCGGAAAATTTTCTGATGTTTTGTCAGACATTTTTCCGACATTTACAAGACATGTCGAAAATTCCTTTAGAATTTCCCTGGGAAATTCGTCGGAATTCGTACAGAATTCTGTTAGACCTTTCGGTTTAGCTTTTAAAATTTACTCAGATAAAGAGATCCGGTTTCTGGGCAACCACTCATATGATTTTTGGTACGTTCTCTGGCCGACATCGGATACGAATTCGGCATCTTGTGCAGACTTTCTGACCGATTTCGGATCGAAATCGTCAAAAATTGTTTGCTGGGCTATGTCATGGTATCAGGAGGGTTCCTTTTTCACTCATAAAAAATCAAAGTTTTTTGTACAACGGGAACGGGTTTCACACAGAGTTCGATTGAAAATCGATCAAATGAGAAGAAACTATGTAGTTTTTTTGTGGCCACTTTGGCCAGCAATATGAAATGCTCATTAATTCCCTGTAAAATAAATCATAAATCATTTCAATATATTTTCCACTTAAAAGGCTAGATTATTATAAAAAAGTATGAAATTGGTAAAATGTATTGCTTCGGGTGGTTACTACTCCAAAGTTATATAATAAAAAAATTAGAGGGTATCTGCTACCTACAAGATTATCCTCAATTTTTGTATTAAAATTAAGAACCATGCGGCACACCTATTTGTTGATTTCACGTGGAATTACTCAACAACTATAAATTGGTGCCGATTTCAAGTAAGACTTCCGAAAATATATAGCATAAAAACATCTCAACCGCCTTGTCTCCACTTCTCAAGAGAATTGCTCTTAAAATACAACTATCAAAGCAACATCTGCAACAATTTAAATTTCTAATGCGTTGGAAGACATGCCCCTTTAACCAAATCAATAACCGAATTATGCTGCAACAATGTGAGGCTATATACATATACATATCTGCATATTCACCATGATTGTGGTTTAAGATAGAAGACCTACATAGATGCAAGGATGATGCAAGTACAATTGAAAGCAGTTCAAGTCAATTTTTCTTTTTGGGAGAAACTCTACACTAAACTGTAGTTTTCACAACTGTTGACTTGTGTAAAAAATTTTATGAAAATCATTAAAAGAAACTGACTGCCTAGATTGTAGAGTTTTAATTGGTTAATTTCGTTTAATAAAGTTTTTTTCATAAATTAAATACATTCAATAAATAAAAATGCATAAGTTATTTATTATTTTGAGTTTATTAGTAAAAAAAATACAATAACATAAGAAACATAACAATTTTTGAACTAAATCGAGCAAAAAACATTCATAGATATGTATTAATAAAAAATAAACACGTTTGTGACATCATTTTATTAGTTATTGCAATAGTTTAAGGTAATCTTCTGAAATAATACTTTAGAAAAATAAGCGATTCTTTTCTTTAGTTTTGATAAAACTGGACTTGAAAAGAAATTCTTTCACTTATTGAAGGTGTTGGAGAATTTGAAAGCAATTATCTAATTTCTCAGTCATTTTCCTGAATTTCTCTAAACATATGAAATATTCCATAATGCCATTAGAGTCCGGTTTAATTTAATTTTTTCAAATTCTAAACACTTTTAATTGTTTCGGTTAATTCTTTTAAAAGATTGTTTGTATTACTATCACTTGTCAGGCTATCATCTGCCTTTTGAAACACTGTTGCTGGAAAGAAATATTCCTGAGTGGAGGTATTAAATTATATCATTATATCTAATCCTTAGACTTTAAATTAACTCAATGGCAATAGTGTAATTGGATTTTATTATTTTATTAATCCAAAGCTTAATAATTCCCTCAAGTTCACTTAAAGTAGCAGAGTCTTTATTAAAGTCTCGTTTCCGCAGACACATAATCGTCGACGAAAGCGAAACGAAAACGAAATTCCATACATTAGCTAAGAAAAAAAGATCTGAAACGAACTTTTTTCGTTGCTTATGTAAGCCGCACCTTAATCTCTTTTATAGCCACTTCCAAAGGTTTCAAGTTTTACTTAAGTTAAGATCACTGACATACACTTCTCTGTTTGAATAAAAAAATAATTATTTTTGGCTGGAGTTTGGTTTTAATTTAAGCGGTAAAGAACTCTGATGACCAGGGCTCAGACAAATGCATGTTTATTTTTTGATGATAGATAAAGAGGTATTGACGAAATATGTATACGAATCATCAAATTTCAAGTAGTTTGGCATCGATTTGTAGTTGCATATTTTTGCATATTTTGGTGGTAAGTGCATATTTTTATATATTTTGGCAATAAATGCATATTTTTGAAGTAATAAAAAATTTTTAGTGCATATTTCTCAATTTAAAAACATATTTATAAGCCGATTATGGATGGCAGGCAACCGCGCCTCAGTTGGATTGCCAGTTGCTGAAAATGATACTACTGATGGCAACTGGCAATTGAGAGCTGACAATTTCAGTTGCTATTTAGTGCCTTTGTGGCACCCATTAATTTTCAGTTGCCAACTGGAAAAGTAACTAAAGTTCGGTTGCATTAAATAATATATCAAATTATGTTTGTTTTATGTTTTTTCTCTAATAATAATAAAAAATAAAAACATAAATATTTTCATATTATATTAGTTTTGGTACTTTGTTCGTGGGTAAATGCATATTTTTGCGCATATTTTTAATTTTTAGGTGCATTTGTTAAGCCCTTAAAATCAATTTTTAGTTGCATAAAAGTCCGAACCCTGCTGATGAGATTAGCGGGAGCTATCGAAACGTCAGCTCAACCCTCCGCGTAGTCAAAATTTTCTTTGTCTACATACTTTACATTTATCTCTCAATAAAAATATAATTTAATTGAAAAATTAAATTAAAACCGAACTCTTGCCAAAAATAATTATATTTTATTATTTCGAACGTATTTGCTTTGTGAATCCAAATTGATTTTTTTAAAGAGAAGTAACACAATCAGGCAATTAACGCCTACCAGTTAATTAATTAATGTGTTACCTTCTTTGGGAAAGGGATAGTGTAGAGAGAACAGGTGGTGAAGTGTGAGAGAGGGAAACAGCTTAATTAATTTACAACCCTGCTATTGCTCGTTTTATGTAGAGCAGTGTTGCAAGCCCCTCTGGTGTCAAGTAGAGGCATCGGAGTTGTGTTTTTTTTTTTTTTTTTTATAAAGAGAAGTAACACAATCAGGCAATTAATGCCTACCAGTTAATTAATTAATGTGTTACCTTCTTTGGGAAAGGGATAGTGTAGAGAGCACAGGTGGTGAAGTGGGAGAAAGATAGAAAGCTTAATTAATTTAGAACTCTGCTATTGCGCGTTTTTTTTTTTGTAGAGCAGTGTTGCAAGCCCCTCTGGTGTTAAGTAGAGGCATTGAGTTGCTTAAGCAGTGTAGCCATATTATTAATACTTTTACTTCGCCGATGGTTCTGCTACAGTATCGAAGAAGGAGGTTGCTGTGAAGTGCATTAGGATATCTTAGTATTAATCGTATTACTGCCAAAGTGATCAGTGCTATGCCTTCATCACTTTAACAGTCCAACAACAACCAACATCATAACACAGCAATGCACATGAGGAAAATGCATGATTTGTTGGCTTGCCTGAAACTAGTCTTCAACTCAAGACCTCAGGGTTCGTAAGAACGCGGCAATTAATAACGAGACTTGAACGAATATCCCTAACACGTGGGGCCTATATGAAAGAGATAGGAATAATATATAACATAGCGCAAAACAACGAATATAAAAAAGACCTAGTTGACAAGATTAGAAATAATATCGAAGCAAGTAAGAAACGGAACAGATAACAGGAACAAGAAAATATAACTTGGGCTACCTTTACGTATATGGGAAAATAAACATACAAGCTTGCTAAATTTTTTAGAAAACACAACATTAACACAGCATTCCAAACAAAAAACAACTCGTGTAGAATACTACAAAACAGCACAAACGAAACAGACTTCCCAGATAAACAAGCAGTTTTCAAATTAACTTGCACATGCCAACACAGTTAGCGGACAAACGGGAGGAAAGAAAGAAAAAAAGATTTCGTGAGCACATAAGGGACTACAATAAGAAACTGAAAGAACCAGCAACAACACCAGAATTGAATTTTGCTAACCACGTATTCGGCAATAAATGCACACCAGGACATATTACAAAAACAGTTAAACTATTACATTCACAACATAAAGGACGGTGATTGAACGTATTAGAGAATATGGAAATATACAAACAAAAAACATTTGACGGAAAAATAATAAATGAACAAATAAACACTGATTCAGCCATAATATTTTAACCGTTAAAATATTTTTACACAAAAGAAAACAATAGTCCAGGCAACGTAGTAGGAAATGAACAAGACAGAAGGAACGTACAATTACCGATTATTATCTACGTATTGATAGAACACCTGCTAACTAATGAAGCACCTTAACTCGCTTCCAATCAGTCGTCAGTTAGCTTTACTTTAATATATTTATAGATAATTGTCGTCTTAAAAAAGTTACATACTTAAAAAATTCGTAGCGATTTGATTTAGACACGAATGGAGACCATCACACCAAAACTTAAATTTTGTCCTAACTCGACTTAGACGATTAAGGGTTGTGACCACAGATATGTGGTGAAAGTGCCTGTATTTTTTACATAACGCTATATCGAAAAAACTAGAACTGATGGGGAAAAAATGGAGTGCAAATTTGCATTCAGTGTTCCAAATAGCTAATGAAACAACTTTCATTTCTAGCGAACGAAAATTTTTTTCGAAATCATGTGTTATCTTTACATAAAGAAGTATTTTCACGTTTTCTTTTTTTTATTTCGGTGATGTCTGATAAGAGCTGCACGGTCTTCCTCATTTTTGTAAAGAGTTTAAGGACTTGCCTGTTGCTGGCAATGTAACAAAAAATTGTGTATTTAACTAATCTTCATTTGTTTCAAGAAACACTTTAATAATTCTGTTGTTATAAAAACTATAACTTCTTCAAATAATTATTGCTTGACATCTTACCTTTACGATAGAACTTGTCTTATGGTTTATGCATTCACTTTATATTATCCACTGAGCAACGTGCTGCAATTATATAAAAAAAAAATTTTGCATACTTTTTGGAAATATTTTTTAGAGTTAATTCCAGAGTTATGGAAGACACGTATTTGAATTTTTTTAGCTTAAAATACAAATATTTTTTTTGTATTCCAAATAAAAAGTTTGTATTTTTTATTTTTATTTGAATTAGAGGAACAAAAAAGCAGTTGCATTTTAAACTCACAAATTTCAACTACCTATTTTCCACAAATCTGATTAATTCATTGGCAAAAAACCTTGGTTTTTGAGTTAATTATGGGGAAAAAGAGGCGAACATTTTGTTCGCGTGATATATTTTACATTAACAAAATATGCTGAAAAAACTAAATAAATTAAGTAAAGTGCGACTTTGGCTCGCACACGAATGGTTCCGTGAGAACACACAACATATGTATATCGGTTTTCGTTTTTGCCCCTTTTTTTCATTTTGGCATTTTTATCGTTGTGCTTTTTTGTTTAATTTTATTATTTTTTTTATTTTTTAAGTAAATTTCGCTGTTTTTGGCAACTTTTTGGTTTTGGCGCTTTTTTAATTTTCGTGATTTTTTCTGGAGATTTTTCGTTTTTTTGCACATTTTTTTGTTTTTTGCCAATTTTTTAGTTTTTTCGTTGCTTTTAGGTTTTGGGTTTTTTTTTTGTTTTAACGTTTTTCGCATTTTGACAATATTTTTAGTTTTAGCGATTTATTACACTTGTGGCGCTTTTTTCAGTTTTGGCACTTTTTTGGTTTTAGGAATTTTTTCAGTTTTTTGTGATTTTTTTCGTTTTAGCGATTTTATTTGTTTTTGCACTTTTTTCGTTTTGGCGATATTTTTGGTTTTTGGCGATTTTTTTTTGCTTTGGCGCTTTTTTTTCGTTTTTTTTTCGTTTTGGTGATTTTTTTTATTTTTGGCGATTTTTTCCTTTTTTTGTGATATTTTTAGTTTTAGTGATTTCTTATGTTGTAGTGCTTTTTTTAGTTTTTTGACGATCTTTTTAGTTTTGGTGATATTTTGCGTTTTAGCGATTTTTTAATATTGGTGCTTTTTCCTTAAGCGCTTTTTTCATTTTGGCGATTTTTCGTTTTGTAATTTTTTTTTAGTTTTGGAATTTTTAGTTTTAACCTTTTTGAAAATTTCAAGAGTTTACCTCTTACGGTTTCCAAGATACAGCATATTGTCTAAATTACATAGTAAAATTACATTAACTGATAGAACACCCATTAATTTATATATCAGTGTTAATTGGTGTAGTCTATTCTACAGACTACACCAATGAACTCTAACTTTGAAAATTTAAAGTGTATATATTTATAAGTGTCTGTATATTACAATTGTATTTCAACATTTTCGCTGCTCTCTTTAGAGCACCCTTTAATTTTTAACTGTCATATATTTGTTGTTATAGCGGCATAAGTTTTACATATTCTGTGAAAAGTTCACGTCCGTCGCTCTTATGGTTCTCTATAAAACAGCCAGTGGCAGACAGACAGACAGACAGCCAGACGGACAGCGTAGCGAAAACAATAGGGTTCCTTTACACTTTTGGTGTACGGAACCCTAAAAAAGAAATAGTACACTTTTACAACAACAATGCAAAATTAGCGATCACAATTTTAGGCAGCGGAAACACATTCAAGTGAGCTTTTATTTCTGATAAGGGTGAGTAATGCAGAATTAATTGCCATATAGTTCCTCATATTGTGTAAAAATTGCATACAAATATTTTGTATACTCAATTCTTGCAGCAAAGGCTTGTAAATAGTTAGTTGCTTTCTTAAAACCAAAAGAAAAATGTGATTAATTAAATAAATTTTAATATTTGATCTCATAGATATATTTCATTCATATTCATATATTTCGTCTTTATTTTATGAAAAATTTAAATTTTCTTGTAATCTGCATACGAAAGCAGAAAACTAAATTCTTGTAAAATCTTTTAAAGATTATATCAATTAACTGCATTGTGTTTTTTGTTGTATGTAATTTAAATAAAAACTATTTTAAATCTTACGTAATAATACAGACATTTAAAACAAAATCACTTCTGATAGGCCATCGCACTTCATTACCAGTTTTTTCACATCATAAATATAACAACAGAAAAGCATTAAAGATGGCAACAATATTGTCGTAGGATACGGATACAAGACAGCCAGTTTTGTTGCACAAACGAGTATGTTGCAATAAATTTATATTGTCATGACATGCCATGGCCTCCAGACTTTTAAGCAATTCCTTTCTTCAGTGTCATATTAAATAGTTTAACTTTAACGAATTTCCTGTTGTTGATCGTATGCTGAAAAGCAGTAGGATTTTTACTTCAGTACCACAATATTTGATACACAAAGGCAAGAAAAGTCAATTATTATGTGGCAGTTAAAAAATTTTTATTATATTTTTGTTAATCTTTTCTCAAACTTCTCTATATTTTTGAAGCTTTATCGGAGATCCGCCGTGATAAATATACAAAAGTAGTTCTTACATTTTTTCTGTTGCTAGTTTAATAAAATAGCTGATTACATGAATGTATGAAGTATAATAAATATCTTAAATAAACGTTGTTTACAATGCATCCACCTCTTAGCAAGAAAAACATTCTGCTGGCATGATTTTATTTTTATAATAAATTGACAGACAGAATTTACATAATTTCCATTAAGTAACAACCAACATCTTAACAAGTTATGCTAGCTCTTGAAAACGTAGCTGTATATTAAAGACTATTATGTTAAAATAAAAATGTTTCAATACCAACCACCCTTAAATTTCACATATCACCCTCACATTTTACATAATGTTTTATTACATCAATAATATTATTTTATGAATCGAAATTGATTATTGGGCTAAGGTTTGTAACGCTATATTCAGAAAGAATCATGCATGATTAATATTCCAAGGAACTAGGGAAAAAATTTAAATCAATTTAATTTTTAACATACGCAGTAGAACATAGCAACGTTACTTTGGGAAGCCGCAACACTTCCATCATGCTCATGTGTTTTTATTTTTTATTTTTTTTTTTTTGCTTATCACTCCTTGTGATGTGGATCTACTGAAAGTCATTACAATCCTTATATATACAAACTTTTCGTGAAAATTGCATACGAGAATTAAATCGCTACTAAATTGTGTTATTTTTCTATTTCACCACAGAAATTCCCAGTGTTTCCGTTGGTTTATTTTTCTTCATGCCTATTTTTCAGATTTTTTATTCTGCTAAGTTAAACTTCTTTGGTTTGATTTTACACTTAAGATGTAAACATGTGAAAATCTCAAGGCACTAGCTAATTGTTTATTTAAAATGATTATTTCAAACTTATTTCGCTACCTCAGAATACGGATGTCGTATGTAAAAATTTCCGATTTTGGGATTATTATATATTCATAATAAAATTCGCACGCTCTTTCTAATGGTGTTATCAGTTTCTTCCTAAGCCTTATATTTTCGCAGATGTGCAGTATGCATTATATTGTGCGTCACAAAATTATTATATTATTTTTTTAAGTTATATAATAAACGTTTTTAATATATGTCCATTGGTTTCTATAAAGTTTTTTTTAAAGGTTTTATCATAAAATTTCCAATTTTACTTTGGCAAATTAATTGCTTCCAGTATGCCTTTTGTCGTATGTTCAAAGAAGAAATTTACAAGTTGTTAAAAAACGTGACATACGACAAATGTATTCTGAAGCAAAAGGCTAATAACACCTTTCCCAATATTATGGTGACAGTAAATTCGACTCATGCTGATGAAAACAAAGGACTCAGGTTATATTCACCACAAAACTGGAGTGAATCCTTTGGGCCGTTTTAAAAATATTTGGTGTTAAACATTAAAAACCGTCTCCTGAAAAGTTAAGTTTTGCTACATACGACATCCGTATTTTGAAACGAAATCACATTGTTAATATAATAATAATTTCAACTGATATAATTTTAAAGTCTAACAAAATTGCATACAACACACATACTGCGTAAGTCTTTTTTTCTTTTTTTTTTTTTTTGCTTTTTTCAGAAACTTGGCAGGAATCGAACCTGCGACCATAGATAATACGTAGGCAGTTAACTGGTCTCCTGTCAAAAAAAAAATTTAGAACTCTTTTCACACCCAGCGTTTCCAGAAGCCTTTCGAAGAAAATCATCATATGACGAAATAAAAATCATATTTTGATATAAAAAATCATCACAAATTCGTATTCCTAAGTTGAACAATGAGACGTTTATAGCAAACTAAAATAGAAAGGAGTTCTTTAATATGATATGATTTCCTTCATGTCATCTTCTAGAGTTATTACATTTTTGGCAACCAATATTAAAGAGATTCTTGCATCTAAAATTGTATGTAATAGTAAACGTTTGTGAAAAGGTTTGAAAGTCAGGAGCAATCAGCGAAGCATATAAAATATCACCATGAAAACTCAACTACATGCACTGGTATGCAAAAAAAATATTTTTCGTGCCTTGAAATAAAAATCTGTGGAATATACAAACTTTAATCCACAAATCCGTGCTCAGTATATTTCCTATCACGTACAGATTTTTTAATTGACATGACTGATATTTTCACTAGGTACATCAGTATATTTTACCATAACTCGAGAATGGTTTGTCCAAATTGAATAAATAATGCACCACAATATACAGAATAAAATTACCTTTAGGTCATTTATATTTATCTATTTTTATTTCCTACTGTTTCGGAGTTATTGAGAAATTAGAGGCGAAAACATCGTGTTTCATGCAAAATGAATCTTTTTTCGTTTTGAAAAAGTCATGAAAAAAATTAAGAGGGAAGCTAACTATATATTAGGAATATTATAAGCCAAAAAACCTTTAAAACCGACAAACAAATGTCGATTTTATTCACAATTAGGTGAGCGAACTAATGCATATACACACACATAAATTGAATTTTTTCTGTTGTATGGAAATTGTGATTTTTATCAATTGAGCTCCTTCACTTAATTGTAAATAAAATCAACATTTGCCCATCGAATTTTTTATGCCTTGTTAGCTGTCAGACTAATGATAAAAATTTTAAATGTTTGCAGTTTAATTTCTTTTATGAGTTTTTGCAAACAATAAAATTAATTTTTCCAAAAAAATTTCGCCGGTAATTTCTGAATAACTTCGAAATAGTTGGAAATATAGAATATTAATATTTCTGACTTAAGGGAATTTTAATACGCATCTTTTGGTGGCTTATTTATTACAATCGGATAATCTGTTCTCGATTTAGGGTGCTATTGGAAATATTAGTCATACCCATTTAAGGAATCTGTACATGATAGAAAAACACCGAAAACGGAGTTGAATTCGGCACATTAAACTTTGTATATCCCACAAAATTTTTTAACATCCAACATGATTGACAGTGTTGTCATTCAAAACTATCTTTCAAAGCTGATGAATTTCCGACTGCCACTCAAGTTCGACAGCTGTACCCCGCTTTATACATTAAAATACCCTAAAACCGAAAAAGAACTAAACAAAATTGAAAATAGGGAAATATAGTTCGAAATTCAAAATACTTTATTAATAAAAAGTTCACCCAGTTAATACAATGCACCACCATAAACTTTTATGTTAAAGACTTTTATTAATTGATCCAAACAACTACAAAACGTAATGCATGATATCTTTCAATAACTCTTTATATATCATCACAGAAAATGCAGAAAGCCCTATATAACATTTTAAAAGTTTTACAGGAGAAGCATAAAACTTATTTAAATGAAAAATATATTGACATTTGGTGCAAAATTTCACAATAAATATATACATTTGTTGGGTCTTTTTTACTTATATTGTAAAATTTTGCACTAGTTGTAAATATATTTTTCATTTAAACAAGATTCATTCTTCTCCTGTAAAACTTTTAAAATGTGAAATGGGGCTTTTTCATTTTCTGTGACGATATACATATGAAAAGTTCAAAAAAAAATCATAATTTGCGAGAAAATAAATCATCATTTAAGGAAAAAGATCATCAAATCATATTCTGGTTTAAAAATCATCAAAAATATGATAAAATCATCATTCTGGCAACGCTGTTCACACCTATGGGTATTTTGTTATCCAACACACTGAGAGAGGCATCAGAGAGCGTAGTTTTTGCACTTACCACAAACACTATTTTATTTTATTTAATTTTTTTATTTATATTATAATAAATTTTATGTTTCTTCTTGCTGTAATTTTTAAATATTTTTTAATTTTGTTGACATTTGTATGTTAAAATTTATCAAAGCTTTCAACCGTTCTTTTCATTCAACAGTATTGAATTTTTGTTACTATTTGGGACAATCTTTTTAGTGCCAAATAGAAAAAATGTTTAGTGAATAAACATTTTTTGAGCTCAAATGCATTAAAATCGATTCTAAATTCATATTTGTTAAATACTTTTTGTACAACTAAGTATGGTTTTGGTACTGTGGGGAATATTTTATTTCAAACCAATGCACAAGGCGAATTCATACTAGGTGGCCGCAAGAGCCCAGCTGTTTACGTAAATGTTTACACATTTGGCCTGTCAGCAGTGTTAATGTATCATCTTTTTTGTCAGCCCAAATGTAAATTCTCCACAGCGAATTCTCTTGGGACTACCTGGTGTTGATCTACCTTGAAAATGCTAATACAAAATGTTCTACTAACACATTCTTAGACTGAGGTTTTTGACAGCAGACTTAGGTTTTTGAAGTTTTAGTTGACTATCTACGTACCTATGCCTGCGACCTTCCGGATAATAACCTGGCACACTAGCCAGTACACTACGGTAGTCAACAAATTATTTGTTGACATATTTAATTGAAAATATTTTTTTAAAACAACTTTTTCTGAGAACCCAATTTATTAAATATATTTCTTTTTGTTAACACCTCAATTGTGAATAACACAAGAATTTTAATTGGAAATAATCAAGTTGATTTTATTTTCTAGTGTCACAAATACCGCGTTTGTATTTACAAAAATCGTTGTACACAGAAAAAAAATTACATATATCCAAGGAATTTTTTCATAAATGCTATGAATCTAACATGAAACTTTTTTTTCCAAACTTTTTTCATTCACGTTAGGAATTTTTACCTAAATTAATTCATATCTCTTAATAAAAATATTTTAAAAAATTCAAGTATTGAACTTGTACAGCCTGTTGTACTAGGCACAACTCATTGCTCTCTGCCAAACAGACTATTTGAAACAAACTGTATATGTACACTATATTGATAAAAAAAACACATTTCAGAATTTGTTGACATAATATTGCAAATTTTTTTTCAAATCAACTTTGATTTCATAAATTTATTTATTTAAAGCTAAATTCATACTGGGAATGAAAAAATTCCTGTATTTTATTTATAAACTACTAAAATATATGAACAATAGATTATGAACTTTTTTCATACTATTTATGTTCAAACTTTTTTCTGTGTAGCTGGCATTTTAAATAAAGGTTTAATTGTATTTACAAATAAACTAACTGCATTTACAAATCTTTTTTTTTTTTTTTTGAACTTTGCTTCCGACACTGCCGTCCAGCTGGCACTGACCAGACCAAAACGGAATATCTTGATTCTACTTGATTGCCTGTGTGTTAGCAGACATCCTCGTAAACCAATCAATGATAAGCCAGAGAAGTGCTGAATAAATAGGGCGTGCAACAAATGACTGGAGCTAACTATATAAGCTAACTCCAGTTATAAAGAGAATGTTTCATGGTTTGGATGCTGTGCATCGTTGTGGAAAACTTTTGTTAACCAATACGTAATGGTAAGACCTGACGCAATAATTCTGAGGTAATGCTGACCAATACATAAACATGAAGAACTGAGACAAAAGTGGAACTGGTACAGGGACCCTTTTTAACGGAAATGAGAGATGTAAAACATAGTGTAAAATCGGAGTGGCGATTTTAAATTCTTAACTATAGTCAGGAATGAGTCTTTCGAATGAGTCGAATCGGAATTGATGTAGATACGTGAGCACACAAAATATTATCTGACAGAGATGAAAATCGAGGAAGCTGTAGTTTGCATAATGTGCATGGAGGAAGCTGAGATGGCAGAGCACGGTATGTTATTGTGCAGCCCTCACTAGCATTAGATTGAGAAATACAAGCCGTGCGATCCTCATCTATCTATCTATATAAATAAAAGAGTAACGTTATTGAGCGAATGACTGACTGACTGACTGATTCATCATCGCCCAGCCCAAACCACTAAAGCTCGAAAGTTGAAATTTCGTATGTGGGCTCCCCTCAGGATGTATAGATCCACTAAGACGGGGTTTTGGGAAATTCAAACGCTAAGGGGGTAAAAACGGGTAAATTCGGTAACCTTATATCTCTGGATCTAACTAAGGTAGACATAAAATTCCAAAAACAGCATAATAAGATAAAATAAAATAAGCGGACGGGTGTTTAATACTTTTCTAAAATTTTTACATTTAGGGGCCGAAAGAGGGTAAATATATAATTTTGGTACTTTTTTGCTAACCGTTTATCTCCTAAAGTAATGAAGATAGAAATTAAATTTAAAATCCATTCTTCTATCCTTATCCTATAAAGGGTAAAATTGGTTGCTCTTTTTGGTACTTTTTTCCATACAACTATTTTTATGCAAATTGATATACATAGTGAATGAATATGTTTGTATATTTTCACTAAGAAAGGATTTTTGAGAATTTTAATTCTAAGGGGATTAAAAGGGATAAAAACGGATAAAATCGGTAACCTTATTTCTTCGAATCTAAGGAAGGTAGACATAAAATTCTAAAAGCATCATAATAAGATACAAAACTGAGCGGACAGGTGTCTGAAACTTTTTTAAAATCTGTACATTTAGGGGCCGAAAAAGGGTGAAAATATAATTTTGGTACTTTTTTGTTAATAGTTTATCTTCTAAAGTAATAAAGTTAGAAACTAAACTTGAAATTCATTCTTCTCTCCTTAAAAAGTCCTCAAAGACTCTTCTGTTTTTTTTTTAAATTTGAATATATAATGGGTAAAATTGGTAGCCCATTTTGGTACTTTTTTCCATACAACTATTTTTTATGCACATTGATACACATACTGAATGCATATGTTTGTATATATTCTCTAAGAACGAATTTTTGAAAACTTAAATTCTAACGGGATTAAAAGGGTTAAAAACGGGTAAATTCGGTGTTTTTATATCTCCGAATCTAAGTAAGGTAGACATAAAATTCCAAAAGTGTCATAATATGATAGAAAAATGAGTGGATAGGTGTTTTGTACTTTTTTCAAATATGTACATTTAGGGCCGTAAAAGGGTAAAAATATAATTTTGGTACTTTTTTTGCTTTAAAGTAAAGATACTTTTTCGAAAACCTACTTTTTTGAAAATGTAGTTTTCAGAAATGGCACTTTTTGAAAAATGTTTTTTGGAAAGGGTACTTTTTGAAAATTTTACTCTTTTGAAAATGGTTACTTTTTGAAAAGTTACTTTTCGGAAAAGGTTCTTTTTAGGGCTCTGTACACCAAAAGTGTAAATTAATCTTATTGTTTTCGATACGCTGTCCGTCAGTCCGTCTGTCTTTCTGTCTGTCACAGGCTGTTTTCTCGAGAGCCGTAAGAGCTACGGGCTACAGATTAAAGGGTGTAATGTACAGACACTTATATAGACTCTCGAAATTTTCAAAGTTAGTGTTAATTGGTGTAGTCTGTAGAATATTTAACACAACAAAAATTAAAGGGTGTTCTGAAAGTTAATGTAATTTTGACCATGTAGGTTTAAACATTTTGCTGTATCTTGGAAACCGTAAGAGGCACACTTTTGAAATTTTAAAAAACTCTAAAACTAAAAAAATTCGAGAATTAAAAAAGTCAAAACAAAAAATCGCCAAAATGAAAAAATTGCCAAAACGCAAAAATTCGCCAAAACTAAAAAGATCGCCAACAAAACTAACCAATTTTATGGTTATTTTTAAATGAGTTAATTAATTTTTCTATATCTGGACAGCAATGGGGTAGCGAAGCACGCCGGGTATAGCTAGTACCCAATAATTGCAGCTGACTTATATGGACTTAGTAATGAGAATGCTAAAAATCGGCAAACCCTGCAGCGAAACTAGCACGTTTCCCTAATGTTTAGCTGAGCCAACAGTCATTGATTTACGCAAAGAAGAGAGACTCGGGACAGTAGTGGTCTGCTGCATTATTCTCCACCTACATGCATACACACATACATATAGATATGCAACTCTATACATATAAGCTTTAATATGCACTCCTTTATTCCGTCTTTAAGTCAAAGGAATCTGTTGAATTGCCTCTTCATTTGATTTCTTCTTTTTATTGTCAGGAACTTCTCGACGTCTGCACATAAATTCTTTTAATAATGATCTATAAAGAGAAAATGAATAAAAATATAAAAGTGAAATAAAACATGGAAATGCTTCTATATAAATATGTAAATATCCTTGAATTGAGCAAACAAAATAATTAGCGATGCTAAAATCAGATTAATGTATAAATAAATATCTAGATGAATACTGTATATATTAAATATAAAAAACGAAATTGTTTCTCTAAATGGCTCATTGGCAGGTCGGCTGTTTAAGCAAAATATGTATGTTGTTAATGCTTTTACATATGGAAATTTCATTAACGTTGGTTAAGTAGCTGGCATCACTAGAGGTTAAATTTACCGCATCGTTGTATAGTACGTCTGGATTATTCATGGACATCGTGTTAAGATTAACACATTAGCAAAATGATGATTTTTTTTAATTCTGTTGAAATGGGAAAGTGCACTCATTTTTGTTACGTCGTTTTCATAAAATAATCATGTACTTTGACCGTTATCTGATGCTTGTTGGAAAATGACTGTCGCTTCAATTCAACAGCCGAAAGGCAGACAATAGGAGAAATCGTATCCTTACACACGAAACTACTCACATAGTCAACAGTTTGTAGAGCCATTATTTAAATTACTTTCATGTGGCTGCATACGAAAGCGCATTTTAAACTTAAACGGCAGGCAGGATTGTATGAAAAGTTTATTTTATACATTAAACTACAGTCTTAATTCATGTCATATCCGTCATCATAATTATCATTAAAAACCTTATCATCATAATATAATCTGCCTCATCATCAGGCAACAAACTAACTAACAAATAAGTGGCTCTTGCAAAAAATGTAAATATAAAATTTACTTAAACATGACGTTTTTGCTGGCACCAAAAGTTTCTGCTACTACTGTGCGTTGTATTTAATCATGGATGTTTGTAACATTTTCTTTTAAGTGGCTTTTATGTTTGTAAAGGAAATAAAAGGATTATACATTTACTTTCAGCCATCTTTATTTTTCCGGCATTTTATTTTTTCACTCTTGCTTGGCATTTAACATTTGTTCACGTACTTTTGCCCTTCCATGTTAATGCATCCGCTAACACATACATGTGTACAAACTTGTATACATACCAATTCCCAACTAGCATTTTGTATCATAATCGAATCTTTTGAGAATCAGCTTTACGCACAAAATAACCGCATATGAGCGCATTTTTCGATCACAAATGATTCCCTCGTTGTCAGAAAATGGTACCCTACAGGTTAATTATCCCAAAAAACCATTTACGATACGATTTGCTGATTCATTTTTGAGCAATTTTCTGATAGTATTTATAATTATTGGGGAGTCTTTTTCGTCTCATTTTTCAATCGTACACAGAAAAAACTAAATTTCATTTTCTGTAAAGGAATTCAGTGAAATGATAAATATATTGTGCAGCAACGGACCTTAAAACAAATTTGTAAATATAGACAAAAAATATCTGAACAATTTCATTGAAAAAAAAACGTGTTTTTTCAGTGAACAAATTGTTTAAATCTCTAAAACAGTTTGTCTAAAAATATTTACAAATTGTAAACAAATTTGTAAATATAGACAAAAAATATCTCAACAATTTCGTTGAAAAAAAAAACTTGTTTTTTCAGTGAACAAATTGTTTAAATCTCTAAAACAGTTTGTCTAAAAATATTTACAAATTGTAAACAAAACAATTTACTAAATCAAACAAAAAGATTTACTGGATTTTCTGAAAATTATCAAACAATATTTTTGTCTGAATTTATAAAACAATTATGCATTAATTTATTAAAAAAATTCAGACTAATAAAACAAATTTTCATAAAAAAATTCGTTTAATAAGTCTCTTATTAAAATTTTTGTGAATTAGGTTATTAGTCTAAAAATATTAACAAATATCAAACAAAATACTCGTAGTTTACTTAATCAAAAAAATATTTACTGGATTTTTTGTAATATATCAAACTGGGTCATCATCCATTAAGTACTTATAAAATTTCACTTTTTTATGAGTTCAAGTCTGAATGTTTATCTAAAGACTCTAAAAGAATGAATGAGAATTAGCGCAAGACATTAACGAATTGATTCACTCAAAAACTTCAGTAAAAAAACTTGGTACAATCGCATTCCTTTTGCTATCATTGTTGTTGTTGTTATTTGTGTGAATGCCGTCATCGGGGTTGTTTTTTACGACACAGTTTTTCTTGTTGGTTTTTCGTGTTTACGTCCTAAATAAGAGTCAAACAAACAATTCATAGATTATGTACGGAACATTTACTGAAAATTTAATTTATTTTTAGCTGTGACTGAAACCATGAAGAAAATGGGTTCGGGTTAAGCAAAATAAAAGTTCAACTTCGGGTTCGAGTTCGGGCTTAAAACCAAAAACTTAAACACCCGCAATTATTTTGTTTAATAATAAAATACATAAATCAATTTTATATTCACGTTTATACGTTTAAACAATGTATTCTTTTTTTAATTTAATTAAATTTAACTTATTTATGGGTCAATTATCTATGGGAATCGAACTTCAATTTGGTTGCCAGCTGCTAAAAATCATATTACGGATGGAAGGAAACTGGCAACTGAGAGCTGTAAATTTCAGTTGCTTTTTAGTGGTTTTCTGGCAACCACAAATTTTCAGTTGCCGGATGGCAACGCAAGTTCGGTTTGAGCATTCCAATTGACCCATTAGTTTCAAAAAAAACTGTTTTCAACTTTGTAACGTGCGTACCGCATTGACATAAAAAAATATACTTCAGATTAGAAATTATTAGAAATACATAGAATAAGAAAAAGCAAAAATGTTGGCAACCATTCGGCACTTTTAAAAATTTCAACAAAAAAAGTCAGCTGTCGGGTTGCTGCCACCTGGCATGCATTTTCCTTGGTCATTATTTTATTTTGATTTTGTTTTTAATTTTTTTTTCATGCAGAAATGTAATGTTTTTTTATTATTTTTCTATTAAACATTTTTCTATATTTTATATTATATTTATATTTTTATATTTATATATTTATATTATTTCTCTATTTTATATATTATGGGTTCAAGTTCGGGCTCGGTTTCATTTCCTGATTTTTAGACAAACATTTGTTTGAAAATTTTTTGGTGATAATTTTTTCTGTGTAAAGTATTTAGTTTTTGTATAATAATCGAATCTTTTGCGAATCAGCGTATGAGCTTATTTTTCAATCATAAATGATTCTCTCGTCGTGAGAAAATGGTACCTTGCAGGTGAATCATCTAAAAGAATCATTTATGATACGATTTTCTGATTAATTTTTTGAAAAGTTTCATAAAAAACTAATAACGTTCTCACCGCGACTTTAACGAGACGACTAAAAAAAAATTCAAAATAATTAAATGTTGAAGCTATTGCTTCATTGAAAGCATGATATTTTTGCGGTTTCTTTGCATTTTGTTCCTGTATTTTCAAGAAATCCTTATTTGATCATATGGATGAATCATATGTGAATCCTTTTCCTTTTTCAATCGTGCAAGTGATAAATAAGTTTTTAATCATCAAAAGTGATCTGAGAAGAATCATTTAGGAGATTTTTGCAAAAAATAATCACCCAAATGCTAGCTGGGTGTATTTTCAAGAAATCATTAATTATTTGATCATATGGATAAATGATATGTGAATCCTTTTTCAATCGCACAAATGATAAATCAGTTTTTAATTATCAAAAGTGCTATGAGAAGAATCTTTTCGGATATTTTTGAAAAATATAATCACCCAAATGCTAGCTGGGTAAGTGTGAAGGTATATTGGTACATGTGCATGGACCTATAGACATACACTTTTTCGCGTGCAACTAAAACTACATCATGCCAGTTTTATTAAGATTCTGAAAACCTTATTTATGTTAAATAAGTTTGTGAGAAGAAATCTCTTTACACAAGAGATATTTAGTGCTCTTGGCCTCGAAAGTACCATCGATTATGATGAAATCTTATTTTAAAACTGTGTGTAAGAATATTCTGAGTTGCGTATCTCGAGCTGGGATGATAAATAAGAATACTCATTTCGTACTAACAACCTTCAAAAGTTATATTTTTTCAATCCCAAATGTACTTTTTTTGTATAAATTGATAACAGGGATACATAGGAAAGAAAATATTGGAACACAAAAGACGATAGTGCAAAACAGGCAGATTATGAAGAACAGGCCGATGATGGAGACAACGCAGTACATAATATCAATCAGCCGTTCATCAAAGGTTAGAGAGACGAGTTCAGAAAACACCGAAAATAACTAAAAATAAAAAGAGAAAGAAAATAAAACATGTCAATGGACATTGTTGTGCGTTTTGGTTTTGGAAGATTTTTTATGCAGTTCCAATATTTAGCCGTTACATTCAGAAATAGAATGCGTCAAAACAGAGGCTTATAAAAAATATATTACCAGTTTATGATGCATTTTGGTGTTATTGCATTTACTGGGCCTTATTTCATTTGAACTTATTTCATAATTTCCTTTGAAAATTCCTTTAGTGAAATAAACCCCAAAAATTGGGCTTTATCTAATTTTCTTCTTTCGGCATTACTTCATAAAATTGGGCTTTATTTAGTTTTTTTTAATTGGACCTTATTTCATTTTCTTAACTGGGCCTTATTTTATTGGGCCTTATTTCGGTACATTGATATAACTACCAAGTGAAATAAGTCCCTATGAAATAACTGCCAAATGAAATAACTCCCAACAAAAATGAAATAAGACCCAACAGCAAAAAATAAAATAACTCCTAAAGAGCAAAATGAAATAACTACCAATTTTTGCAGGAATGAAGGTAAAAAATTAAATAAGTCCCAATGAGAACTGCCAAAGAGAAATTAATTAACTCCCAAATGAAATAAGTCCCAAAAAAAAAATGAAATAGCTCCCAATGAAATAATGCGCAACAGAGATGAAATAATTTCCATTTAATAACTTTTTATAGAGATTATACCGAACCTTCTTTAATGTTTATGAGCTGGGACCCTGATTTTCTCCTATAAGGTATGTATGTCCAAACTGGCTTCGCTTACCTTAGCCTTTCAGCGTTGCCGGCTATGCTAGAGCCTTCTTTAACATTTATGAGCTGGGAACAAGATATTTTATAATCTCTGGTATATCCAAAATTGGCTTCGCTTACTTAAACTTTTCATCATTAAAGGCCTTCGGCCGGGCGCATCTATTTATTCATCCCTGGAAGGTCCAAAAATGGCTTCGCTTATTTAAGATTTTCTGCACAGCCATTTTTTCGCTCGGGCATTTTCGATTACCGGCCTGGTATGTCCAAAACCGGCTTCGCTTTCTTAGAGTGTCTTGCATTTCCTCTTCTCGGGTATGTCCAAAAAAAAAAAATGGTTAATACAACGAATTTTCTTAGAAAATTTCTTTCATGTCTGTTTTATAAATCAAAAATATTTTTTATGAATAAAGCAGTAAAAATGTACTAAATTTATCTGATTGTTTGTGAATTTGCTATTGATCAACAGCACATTTTAAATGTGTCAAAGGTTGGCTGGTTTCGAGAAATATTTTAACTAAATTCTAATTAAATTCATACACAAAAGTTTCATTCTGCTCTTTAATACTCGTAGTATTTCTGCTTCCATGAACCTTTTTAAAATAATACTTAAGTTGTTTTGTCCAAAGTCCACAGATATCTATTTTTATTGTGTAGTCTCCATAGCTATACAGTAACTATTAAAATGTAAGGCGTCTACCTATTACGGTTTACGAGTGTCAAAATCAGATTACTTCTTGCAAGAGCCTTAAATTTTTTACTTTGTTTTAGTGTTCTGCAGTTGTAGTCTCCATAGCGTAAAAACGAAATTTTTCGACATGAAAAGAAGGGTTTGAATTTCTCACCTCTCCGATTTAAATCAAAATCGACAAATATCTTCTACTCCTGTGTGCGCATAACGTGACGAAAAATTATTTAGATACCTTATATGGTTTCTATTCTATGGCCATTCTTCAAGAAAGTTCATCATATTGAAGATCAAATAACTTCAGAAAGCGTCATGGGATAGAAATGAAATTGATGTCATTCGAAATGTTTCAGTCTTAACGAGTATTTATCAAAAAGGACATAGCTTCCTGCTACAAGTGCTACCAAGCACTCCTTTAAAAGCTAATTTTGAAAATAGCATACTTTGTAGCGCGTGATCAGATTTTAGTAATTTAAATATCATTTAAATGTTTCCAGCTCACTTTTTTCAAATCCAAGACAAGGACATTGCAAATAAAAAAAAATTGTATCCTTAAATATCCTGAAAAGTGGTATTTATTTTCTATTTTTTACAGTATATAGCAAACTAATTTGTCGTCATGGTGTAAGAAATACAAATCGGAATTTTAGGAAATACTACGGCTACGGTTATTTTTATTGTTATTGCTTACACAATTTTCATAGAAATAATCGTGTTATCATAAAGAAATCACTGTAAGTTTTGAATCTGTTTTCATTCCATCTTGAAAATTTTACATAATTGGCTACATCGTGCAAAAAAATAAAAAATTCAATTTTCAGAATATTTAAGGACAAAGGATACTTGGAATTTTGGATACACTTATAGCAGAGTAATTCCATTTGGCCGGGTGTGACCATTTTACATAATTTTTTTTTTATAAATCAAGAATATAAAATTTTTTACTTAAAAAAACGTTGCGACTGGCAAGGACATTAAGCTTAAAGTAGTTGAATAATGGGTAGACACTGATAGAGCACGATTTCTGGCCAGAATGGTCGTCAGAAAGTTGCGACAAGTGCGACCTTTCAAATATTAGTTTTAAAGAATTATGACTTTAAGTATAACTTCTGTAAATTCTGTATAATTTTGGTATAGATATCTGTTCAAAGTGTTTTTAATTGTATTATGTATTTACTGTTTGACAAAACATAATTTTTCTTACAAAAAAAAAACTATTTTTAAAATGAGACGGGTGTGACCGACGGGTGTGACCGACGGGTGTGACCTAGTATAAAAATGTAAAAAATTCGACGAAATAAAACTTTTTATTGATTTAATTAATATAAATAATATAAAGATAAACTCCTGCGAAAGTAATAAGACATTAAATTATTTGCTATCCGTTTTATTATAGACAGCAGAATACTCTAGCTGAATATTTTTTAAATTCAATAAAAATCAAACGGGTTTTATTAATAATGAGAAAGGAAATAAAAAACAATATTAAATAAAAATTAAACATACAACGAAGGAAAGCAAAATGTTTCTTGCGTGATCATTTAAAGGTGCACAAATTGATTACGATAATGCGTTATAAAGTTATTCAATCTTCAATACGACGAACTTTTCTCAAAATGGCCGAGATGCTCAAGTTTAGAGGCCTATAAAATAGAAACAATAACAGATATCGAAATAATTTTTCGCCATGTTACGCCCACACAATAATAGAATATTCTTGCCGAATATCATTAAAATCGGAGGTAGATAAAAATCCAGACCGTGTCGAAAATTTTCGTTTTTACCCCATAATAATAAAATTTCTGTAAAAATTTTAGGCATTTAACTATTACCCGACTAGAAATGTTCATGCAAACCCATTGGGGTCTAAACGTATTTGAGAAATTTGCGAAATATCATAATCTTGCAAAAATGTGCTCAAATCGGAAAAATAGCAAACTCTAATATTAAATTAAAATCCAAAAAATACGATTTAAAATCTGTGTTAGATTTATTTTCCCAACAAATTCCCAATAGTTTCCCACTTGCGAAGAACTTATGTTAAGTCACTAATTTGTAGATGGGCTATCCCAACAAGTTCCCGGTCAGATTCCAAATGGGATAACCCTTTTGGGCTTTCCACATGCGTTCCTAATCGGACCCCAATATTAGTATTGAGAAAATTTCTAATCAGGTACGATTCGTAAAATACATCTTAATGTCAAAATTACATTACATGCTTTGTGGCACCCTTTAAATTTTAACCTTTTTTATTTCAAGTATATTTTGCTGGAGCGGCCAACGGTTGCCGAGATAAAAGCTCGTAGTGGACGGACAGACGGACTGACGAGCAGTCGGCCATCGCAGCGGGAACAACAGAGTCCCCTTGTCACCCTTTTGGTGCGGAACCTTAAAAATCATGTGTCACGATGTTGCGAACCGCCTAATAGATATCAATGAAGCCTTCTGAGTGTGCATGGTTGTCTCCAGTTTGACGTTGTTATACAGTTAGTATAAAACTTTCTTTATTCTATAATTTTTTTATTCTTCGTAAAACCAAACTGAAATTTAAAGCTCACATTTTGCTTTACATCAGTGGTGGCCAAAAATATACCACCTTACTATATGTTTGTGTATGAGCCTCGCTGCCAAATAAATAGCTTGCGAGTCGCACACAAAGTGTACGTGTGTTGATGTTAAAAAAAAACATCATATGCACGAGTGCATGTGAGAATGCCGGCCACTGCTTTACATATAAAAACTAAAATGGAAATAAAAAATATTTCTACCATATGCAGTTAACCTGTTCAACGTTAAAATAAATTTATGGCAACAAAACCATGACAGCAACTTATTGTTGTTATTTAGTGGAAGTTGGTTTGTTTTGGAATCTTCAATGCAACAAACAATAGAAATAGCAAGGAAATGCAACATAAAAGAAGTTTTTGTTTACTGCATTTCAAAAAATTTTCAAAATGGTTGTTTCCATTGTCGCGATACGTTTGCGGAAGATGGCAAAATAACTAAAAATAAAAATAAAATTTCTTGATAAACAATTACACCAAGGATTAACACAATTTTCATAAGTTCTCCTAGATGGCGTTGTTCTTAACAACTACGAAGTTCTAAATAATTATGTGAATATTAACTTTGTATCAGAGCTGTAAAGTCAAAATTTTTAAAATTTCAGTAAAAGCCAAAAACTGTTTGTGGTTTAAGAGAATTTGAAAATCCGAATACATCAAAGTAAGCAAATTCCATTTGAAAATATATTTGCATTGTTTTTATTTTAAAATCTTGCAATTATTGGGGGAAAAATCTATGTTTTGAGTTAATACCATTTTTCTGAATCTTTTCGATAAAAATGCGAGCAATTTTATCATAAAAATAGTCACATTTCGAATTAAAATCATAAAGTAAAACTAATTTTATCAAATTTAAATAAACCAATTTGATTATTTTTAACTTGATTGGCTCAAATCAAAATAATACCTTTTTTATGAAAATATACGATAAATTTTTATTTCCACTTTTATATTAACTCAAAATAATACCTTTTTGGTGATATAAAGATAGTCACTACAATATCACAAAAATAGTCTCAAATGTGTTTTTTGAGATGAAAGAGTAATCGGAATACGTTGAAATGTTTACAGTAGATAGATATCGATGTTGTTAGTTGATTGCTTGCAAAAAGTGAAATTTTAAAAATTTTGAGTTAATACCCTTTTCGTTTTTGCCTCTTTTTCATTTTGGAAGTTTATCGTTGTGCTTTTTTTTGTTTAATTTTAGTTTCCTTATTTTTTAACTCTTTTTCGTTGTTTTTGGCGACTTTTTTTTTGGTTTTGGCGCTTTTTTAAGTTTCGTGTTTTTTTTTCTGGCGATTTTTCGTTTTTTGCAATTTTTTTTTTTGTTTTTTGCCGATATTTTAGTTTTGGCGATATTTTGGTTTTGGCTTTTTTTTACTTTTTTCACTTCTTGACGATATTTTTAGTTTTAGCGATTTACTTTAGTTTTAAAGATTTTTTTTCAGTTTTTGCGCTTTTTTCGGTTTTAAGGATATTTTCGGTTTTTGGTGATTTTTTTAGTTTAAGCGTTTTTTTTTTTGCTATGACACACTTTTCGTTCTAGCGATTTTTTCGTTATTTGGCAATTTTTGATTTCTGCAATTTTATTTTTTTTTTGTTTTTTCCGATTTTTTAGTTTTAGCGTTTTTTTTTTTTGGTTTTGGAGTTTTTTTTTGTTTTAACGTTTTTTTGACGATATTTTTACTTTTAGCGATTTATTTTAGTTTTGGGGCTTTTTTTCAGTTTTGGCCCTTTTTTCGAGTTTTTGGAGTTTTTTCGGTTTTTTGTGATTTTTTTAGTTTTAGCGATTTTATTATTATTTTTTTTTGTTTTGACACTTTTTTTCATTTTGACGATTTTTTTGGTTTTTGGAAATTTTTTTAGTTTTGGCGCTTGTTTGGTTTTGGCGTTTTTTTCGTTTTTAGCGATTTTTTCGTTTTTTGATAATTTTTTTAGTTTCAGCGATTTTTTATGTTGTAGTGCTTTTTCCGTTTTGACTACTTTTTTCGGTTTTTGGCGTTTTTCTTAGTTTTTTGGCGATATTTTTAGTTTTGGTAATATTGTGCGTTTTAGTAATTTTTTTAATTTTATTGCTTTTTTCCTTTAAGCGCTTTTTTCATTTTGGCGATTTTTCGTTTTGATATTTTTCTAATTTTAGATTTTTTTTAGTTTTACCGTTTTTGAAAATTTGAAGAGTTTACCTCTTACGGTTTCCAAGATACAGCATATTGTCTAAACTACATAGTAAAATTACATTAACGGATAGAACACCCTTTGATTTTAATTTTTTTAAATATCAGTGTTAATTGGTGTAGTCTTTGGAAATTTAAAGTGTCTATTATTAATGTAATAAAATAGTATCTGTATATTACATTAGTATATCAGCATGTTTCGTTACTCGCTTTAGAACACCCTTTAATTTTTAATTGTCATATATTTGTTGTTGTAGCGGCAAAAAATCTACATATTTTGTGAAAACTTCAGGTCCGTAGCTATTATGATTCCCGAGAAAACAGCCTGTGACAGACAGACAGACAGACAGACAGACAGACGAACAGCGTAGCGAAAACAATAGGGTTCCTTTGCACTTTTGGTGTACGGAACCCTAAAAACATGACTTATGGGGTTTCTGAAATATACGATTCATGTGTAAGTTTGTACATTTATATTTCAAAATATCATGTCCAACTTTTGGGCTATATTTCACGAAAAAAAATTCCAGGGATATTATATAAGGCCCAAAAAAATTAAATAACACCCAAAATGCATTACAAACTGGTAGCCCATTTTTTTATGGAAAAATTGCCCAAAATGTTTTATTCTTCTAGGTAAATCGATTAGTGGCTTCATTGAGTAAAGATTCAAAGCATACCCGACATCCGATCGGGCTTAAAGATTTTCTCCTCTATGTATGTCGAAAAATGCTTCGCTGAGTAAGAATTATTCTGCATTACCGGCCTCCGGCCAGACTTAAAGCTTTTTTCTCTGGGTATGTCCAATAGCGGCTTCACTGGGTAAAGATATCTGGCATAGCCGGTTTTCGGATCGACTTAAGGATTATCTCATCTACATATGCCGAAAACTGGCTTCGTGTAAAGATGTTTCTGCATTGCCGGCCTCCGGCCGGTCTTAAAAGTTCTTTCCTCTGGGTATGTCGAAAATGGCTTCGCTGAGTAAATACATGGCTGCATATCCGGCCTCTGGCCGGACTTAAGGATTTTTCTCTGGGAATGTCGAATAGTGGCTTCAATGAGTAAGGATTTTCGGCATCGCCGTCCATCAGCTGGGTCTTAAGATTTTTTCCACTAGGAGTGTCCAATAGTGGCTTCGGCGAGTGAAAATTTTCGCGTAGCCTGAAAATCTTCACTCGCCGCATCTAATGCAGGAAATCCTTACGCCAGTGCGAGGAGAAAATACTCCATTCAGCTAGGCAGGAAATCTTTACTCAGCGAAGCCACTATTCGACATACACAGAGGAGATAATCCTTAAGCCCGGACGGTGGCAATGTAGACAATTTTTTACTCAGCTCAGCCAATTTTTGACATACGTAGAGCAGAGAAACATAAGCCCTGCCGGAGGTCGGGAATACAAGAGAATCTTTACTTCTCAGTGAAGCCACTTTTCAATATACCTAGAGGAGAAACTCCTTATGCCCATTCGGAGTACGGCTATGAAGGAAATGCTTACTCAGTGAAGCCATTATTCGATATACCCGGAGGAAAAAGCTCCTAAGCCGGCCAGGAGGCCGGCAATATTGAAAACATCTTTAGTCAGCGAAGCCACTTTTCGATATATATAGAGGAAAAAATCCTTTAGCCCGGCCGGTGACCGGCTACGCATAAAATCTTTCCTCAGAAGCCACTATTCGACATACCCGGTGGAAAATATATTTAAGCAATATAGAAAAATCTTCACTCAGCGAAGCCACTTTCCAGAAAGTCATTGCTCACCGAAGCCACTATTCGACATAAGCAGAGGGGGAAACCCCCAATACCAAATCCGTTATCTGCTCAATCTTTACTCTGCAAAACGATTTTCCGTTGGTGGTTAAAATTCTTACTCCAGCAGAGAATGCAGAGAATGGTTAGTAATAAAAGCGAAATTCCTTAAAATTTTTGATTAATTTCCATAAACGGCACTGCTTACTAAAATTTTTCTGCTTAGCGGGGTCTTTTTAAGTAAATCTCTTCATAATGAGCACAAATTCACTTTTTAAGAAAATGAAACAAGGCCGAAATAAAATTATATAAGTCCCAAACTTATTTTTTGTGAAATAAGCCCCAAATAATTGTTTTTGGGCCTTTTTTCATTTGGGCCTAATTTCATTATGAAATAACACCCAAATTCGAAATGAAATAAGGCCCAAACAAATTAAATAATGCCTTATTAATAATTACGCAATTTTATTGGGCCTTATTTCATTTTCTTAATTGGTCTTTATATCATTGGACCTTATTTCATCCCAGTAAAAAAGTTGCTGCCAATAAAGCAGGTTTCTACTCTTATGGAATAAAAGTAGCGCTGTCAAACCTGCTGATATCGCTGCTGATTTTTGTATGGCGAGTTCCCGGTTTGAAGAACTACATTTTTGCTCACAAAAGCGCTTTTGAAGCGCTGAAAATCATTAACATTTTCAGCACTAGAACTGAAAATATATGAAAAAAATGGTTCGATGTGGATTGGCGTCGTTGACGCCATTTTTAATTTTTGTTATTTCGTTTCTTTATTTATTTTTATTAATTTCATATTTTTTGCTCAATGTTTGTTATTTTAACTTCTACTAGTATCGAACTGAGAACCTTCAGTTTAGAAGTCCAACGTACCAATCACACGACCAAAAACACTGTTGCAAAACGGCACCAATAAACTCAAATAAACTTACTCTTCATTCTCGCTTAAAACCTGCTTTCGATCAGCACTATAAAATCAGCTTTTTTGTATAGCTTGTGTTCGAAGCTTTTGTATAAGTAAAAACCAAATACTTTTCTCGCTTCAAAACCTGCATTGTTGTGACGCTATGAAACAGCTTCTGAACAAGCTCATATTTTAAAGCGAATTATAAAGCGCTTTATTTATTTAGTGCTTAAAAAGCATTAAAATATTTTACTGGGATGCCGCCTTCTCTGTTTTCTAATCGCCCTTTATGTTTTATTTAAAACATTGTGTTTGGATTTCGAATTTTTTCGGACAAAGTTTCTGATAGTGTATAATAATAGTGTATAATGATAGTGTATAATTTATGGCCATGGAATCAAATGGCGTTTACGGTTTTTTCTGATTGGTTCGAGCTTTGGAGATTTTGTTATTGTAATTATTTTCTTTGGATACCCTATTTATCGTGTAAACCCCGATCATATGTGCAAATTATGCGAACAGAAAGCATTATATTTAATATCCATTTTACAATTTTTTTTAGCTATTTTCGATATTTCGTTATTTTTTTTAATTTTTATCACTTTTTTTCTTACTAAAGTTTTCGCTCCTAATCATGCTAATTGCAAAATAAATTATCGCCGCTTGCTCAAATAACCGTTTCAGAAGTTCATTTTTGGGTCTTTCCTGATTTTTATTCGAATATCGAACATATTATATTCGATTATTTTATATTCGAATATCACGTTCGAATATTTTATATAAAGCAAGCAGTAACAATATTTTTTATCATTTACTTGATGTTGTGTAAAAATGTCAGTAATAAATTTAATAACAGTAAGAAAACTGTCAAAATGAAAAAGCCCCGAAAATGGCTGAAAAATCATTAAAATGGATGCTGTAATGTTTTTTGTTATTTTATGTTATGTAAACTTAGGGATAAAACCTTTAACTGTTCAAATAATTTGCATATAAGACCGATCCTAAATGAATAATAGGGTTTCCAAACAAAAATATTAAAATAATAACATCTCATAAAGCTGGAGCCAATCTGACAAAATGCTATACGATTCCTTATCCCCATATTATGTAAGATCAATTATCAGCACCTTTGCCCAAATTTTCGACTACCACAATGAAATTATTGTATTTTACCAGCCGGTGTTTTTTCATCTTTTGTATTTCGTTTTCTTGCTCGCTTTATACGAAAATAATTATCTTAGAGTGGAATAAACTTTTTCCTAAAAACAATTTGTAAAAGCGGGATTCTTTCTCTTTACTTTATTGTTTTATATTTGCTTTGTTTGCCTTCGCATATCTTTAAAAATGCTAAAGTCATATATTACAAGTTTGTTTGAATAAGATTCAACTAACTGATTTCATATGTATGTATAGAATATTTGAAATGTTTAAACAATCTTATTTTGTACATTAACGGCAAGTTTTAAAATGTATAAGGCTCCTGCAAACTTCTGAATAACACAAGAAACCGGAAACGTGTTTTAGTTTAGTTGTTTGTCTTAATACTTTGTGGCGTATACGTACGGTGACCATTAATTCCATGGAAAAAATAGTGTACACATTTTATGGATTAAAAAACATAACAAAACTAATTGATTATTAGGCTAAGGTTCTCCTTCTTCTTCTTTATTTGCCAATCCGTATTCGGATATTAGCGATCATACAATCAATTATTATAAAGTGACAATATTTTAATATTTTTATTCAATTATAGAGAGTTGTCTATTTTTGGCTGCCCTCAGGAGATTTCTTTCGTCTTGGCATGTGAGCATTCTTCGGTTTATTTTTCTTCATTCCCATTTTTCTGATTTTTGTTCTACTCAAGAAAAATTTTTTGGTTTGATTTTATACTTGAGTAAATATATGGCTTGAGATTTTCACATGTTTACATGTTCACATATACTCAAGTATAAAATCAAACCAAAAAAGTTTGTCTTGAGTAGAACAAAAATCAGAAAAATGGGAATGAAGAGAAATAAACCGATGGCAATGCTGGGAAAGTGCACTTTAATATCAGCTTGAGAGTGATTTAATTCTCGTATTCAATTTTCACGAAAAAGTTGTATATGTAAGAATTAAAATCACATTCAACAGAGCCACCTGACAAGTGGTGATAAGCAAATACATGTAAGCACTGACGATGGAAGTGTAGCGGCTTCCGAAAGTGGCGTTACTCTGTTCTGCTGTGTACGTTGAAAAATTAAGTTGATGCTAATTTTTCCCTTGTTCCTTGGAATATTAATCATGCCCAATTCTTTATGAATATAACGTTACGAACCTTAGCCTAATAATCAATTTGGATTCACAAAGCAAATACGTTCGAAATAATCATATTAATAATCTTTTTTCATCTGACGCCTTTATCGTCCATGTTTCTGCCGAATATAATAGTATGGACCATACATAACATTTTATGAAACGTATTTTTGTTGTTAGGCTTATGTCGTGACTAGTTAATGTTTCACGATATTTAAAAAAATGCGTTTCTGGCCTTTTGAATCCTACATATAATTTCTCTAGAAATACCCCATTGATCGTTAATCTGAACCAGAGAAGGCCAAAAAGTTACTTTTTTAATACTCGTATCTTATCCATGCACATACGAGTATGAGTATTAAAGCATATGCGCACCAACAAGCATTAGTATATACAGGCATGCATACCTATCAGTATCGACACAAAAAAGTGCGCATATCGATGGTTCCACCCAATAAGAGCGAAAACAAAAACAGCGAATCCAAAACAGCGAAAAAATAAGAGCGAATACAAAATGACCGAAATGCAAAATGAGCGAAAGATATAATTAACGAAATCCGACTTATGAAATGAAAAAAAAATCGCGCGATTTTTTTTTCATTTCATAAGTCGGATTTTTGTCTATTTAATATATTATCAAAGTTATGGAACTTTCGCTCTTTTTTATCTTTCGCTCTTTTTTATCTTTCGCTCTTTTTATTATCGCCTTTTTTTTTCTTTCGCTTTTATTTTTTCGCTCTTATTAATTCGCTCTTTTTGGGTGATACCCATATCGATAGGTGCTAGTTCGATCAAACAAATATGCGGGAGGTGTTGGTATACAGAAGCATGTGCATAAGCATGTATCGACGAGTATGAGCATAAGAACAATGTTACCAGGCTTGGGGAGTAATGATTACATTTTCACTTCAATTGCATACAAATAATTTGTAATTGACTTGGTGCAATAACAAATACAATTACTTCTGATTGTAATTGCTCTAGCACCAATTACAACTATAAATAATCGTATTTGTAGGAAGCCTATTACAAATTACTTGTATTTGTTAATGCGATCATGCCAATTGAAATTACAAGTATTTTGTGTCGGCATGATTGCAATTACAATTACAAGGAAAATTTATTTTAATTACAATATACTCAATTATATTTTAGATTTTTAAAAGACTTTTATATAGCCAAAATGACGAAAAATTTCTACAGCTTGTAAAAATAAGAAACAATCAGGGATGTTCTTAAAATCACATGGCCTTAAATCACATGTGATCTTAATATCAATGTCCTGCAGACGTTTTTAAAATCATATACGATAATTTTCTTACAGAAATTATATTTAATGCTCTATACAATAGAAAAATAGAAAAAAGAAGTGAAAAAATATCTGCATGACCATTATTGATTTTAAAATCACATGTGATTTAAAACCATGTGATTTTCAGCACATCCCTGAATCTTTCACACTCACAACCTTGAGGAGCAGCAAAAAATCGTAAAACATCACTTTTACCGTGAAAATACGCGAAAAACTACCAAATCGCAAACAAGCCGTAAAATGTATCAAGATTTTGACATTCTTTACAATTTTAGCGATGTTTAATATATTTTACGGCTTGTTTGTAATTTTGCCAATTTCCGCGAATTTTCGCGAAAAATTTAAATAACGTGATAACATCGGCATAATAGCTAAGCGTAATATTGATTAAAAAATAGGCTGACTTCCCGAACGTCAGTTGCTTGTTATTCGAATTATGGATAAAATAAATAAATTGAATCTTGCATAAAAATAGTTTGAAAAAAATTTTTCTGGCAACACTTATCAAAAAAAAGTTGAAAAACAGGACGTGTTGCAAGGCATTGGTATATCGATAGGTATGCGTAGGTATGCCAGGGTATAAACAATATGTGGATCGATACATACCAGTATGAAATAAAGTGCGCAGGGGTATACGCAAGTATGAGAATGAATGGGTATAAGTATGCACAAGCATAAAAAATGCTCGATATGTGCTAGAGCACTCACATTTTTTTGTATCGACCGGCTTTCTCTGATCTGAACTCCCAGGTATTTAAATGTTGAAACTTTTTCTATTTTGGAATTATTTATCCGTATTGATGTATTAGTTTGAGCCTTTTTTCTACTCACAATCATGTATTTCGTCTACTTAATGTTAATTGTTAACCCATATATCTCGCTAGTTTGCGTAAGTGCATCTACTAATTTCTGTAATCTCGACAAGCTGCTGGCTAGTAATGTAGCGTCATCGGCGTATTGTTTATTCTAATATCGATATTCTTTCCACTGAGTGTTTCTCGAAATATTTTCTCAGAGTATAAATTAAAAAAAAGAGGTGATAATATACACCCCTGTCTTACTCCCCTTGAGATTGGAACACTGTCGGACAGTTCACCATCAACTTGAATGTTTGCTATCTGCTTCCAATACAGGTTTTTGATGCATCTTATATCACTTTTCATCAACTTGTCATGTTTAACCGTATCAAATGCTTTCTCGTAGTTAACGAAGCAGACATATATATCTTTTTGAACCACTTGACAATTTTTGATTAATAATTGCACACTCAGTAGTGCCTCTGGAGTTCCCATGCCTTCCTTGAATCCAAATTGTGTGTCCACCATATATGCCTCACATATTGGGTATATTCGTCTATGTATAATTCTAAAAAATATTTTCAAAGCATGGCTCATTAGACTTATTAGTCTATAATCACCGCATGTTCTCGCACGTTTTTTCTTGGGTATTTAAGCCAATCTTGAGGGTACTGACCTGTCTCATAGATTTGGTTGAACAATCTCAATAATAGTTGGATATTATTTCCCTCTATTAGTTTAAGAACTTCGGCAGGTATTTAATCTAGGCCCGTTGCCTTTTTGTCTTTCATTGATCTGATTGCCGATTCGAGTTCATCATCTGTAATTGGACTCCCTGTAAGATTGGTTTCTGCATCAGTATCATGAAGTGCTGTTCTTCCGTCGTCTGTGAATAGAGTTTTTATATATTCTTCCCATAGACTAAGGTTAGTAACGTTATATTCAGAAGAAATCGGGCAAGGGAAAAAATTAACATCAACTTAATTTTTCAACGTACACAGCAGAACAGAGTAGTGCCACTTTCGGAAGCCACTACACTCCCATCGTCAGTGCTCACGTGTATTTTGCTTATCACCGCTTGTCAGGTGGCTCTGTTGAATATAATAATCACCCCTATCGCGAATAACCAGGGAAATTTATGTTTCTATGAAATTTTCATTTCTCTTCGAGGGAAAATAGCTATCGTGAAGTTCCCGTGAACATTTTTTTCCCGATATCACTTCTCACAGAATGTAAAAAAGGAAAGAAGCTCAATAAAATAAATTAAAAAGCAAAGAAATTGGTTTAACATTAAAATAATACATTGCTAAGAATTGGTATTATCTTTTTATTCCATGAGGAATCTAAACAAAATCAAATCCAATCCCTTGGACTATCCGATAAATTGCAGGCAGCCTGCCTAATCTAATTAAATAGTCTTTGTTGTTAAATTAAAATCTCTCAACAGTGAATAAAACTGTGTTTTTATATATTTTGTACGCGATGAATGATTCCTTACTGATGCGGAAAAATCATTTGGTATTCCATCCAGCGACCATATGGCTTATGATTCCATCACCGCGAAACTTTGTTCGTGTGTGTCAGAAAAGTGTTACAAGGTATTAATATTAATATAAATGGGTTAGTATAAAGATAAATGAAGACTATTTATTGATTTTGTCCTAAAAATATGTATTTAGAAGTTTTGATAATTAACTGGAAGGATAAAATAGCAATTATATAATGTATTTATCCAGTTCGCCTGCTAAGATAAAGTGAACAAAAACTGGGAAAAAGGGAAAAAATCCACGTGAAAAAAATCATTCATGATAAGGGGAATTTTTCGAATTTTTATTCACGATAGCAAAAGAAGGGAAAGGGAAAAATCAACACCCTCCTCATTTCGATGGAAAAAGTATTCACGATACACAGAAAAAAATATCATCAAACTGCAGCTAGCAATTTAAATTTAAATTCAAACATATATTTTCTTAATATAACAAATTGAGGCAGCATCCTCGGGCCTGTATTATATCTGATATATGCCTCTGACTTGCCGGTAATCAGTAACATACACATATCAACATTCGCTGCTGATACAGCTTTTCTAAGTGTTCACAAAAGCCATCAAGAAGCCACCCGCAAACTGCTAGATTATATACCACAGTTGGAACAATGTCTAAAACAATGGCGGATAAAAATTAACGAACAAAAATGTCTACACATTACTTTTACATTGTGCAAAGAAACCTGCCCACATATACAAATAAATAGCCAAATTATACTCCAACACACTGAAGTAAAATATCTCGGTGTTCATCCTGATCGTCGTCTAACATGGAAGCCAAATGAAATTAAAAGCAGCTCAAATGAATTGGCTCATTGGAAGGAAGTCTACTCTAAGCCTAGATTATAAACTTCTCCTATACAACTCCATTCTAAAACCAATATGGTCCTACGGAATCCAGTTATGGGGCACTACCTCGGCATCAAATGTAAAAAAAATTCAAAGGCAACAAAATAAAATACTCTGAACAATTACAGCAGCCCCATGGTATGTCAGAAACAAGCAAATTCATAAAGACCTAGATGTGCTGCTGGTTAAGACAGTGTTTTCTAAACACGTGACAAGCTACATAAAAAAAACTTGAGTTGCACCCAAATCCCCCTAGCCCGAAACATCATTAACTTTAGAGGCCACACTCGACTCTCAGCCGAACACTAAAGACGTAAACAACCAAAGAACCAACCGCTGAAACGAATATTTTTGTCTGGCATTGTCTGGACTTAAAAATTAAAATTTTAGAGTTAAGATTTGATTACTTATTGTCTGTTCAATTTTATTGAAGATACAATAAATATATATAACCAGGAAAAAAATTGAGTTGTTGATACGAAAAACACAGAAATTTTTTTCAACAAACTGAACTAACCAAATTTTTTGTTATATATTGTGAAAAAAAATTAACAATCACCATTGTTGATATAACAAATGAATGCACATACGTAGATGAAACAAAGCAAATCATGTCTTGTGTGTATTCATTATTTGCGTATTTAATAACGAATTGTTCTGTAGCAGAGAGGTAAGAACGTTAGTCTATTAGTCCAGAGATCGCCGGTTCGATTCCACCCAAAGACATTTAATGTTTTTCGCAGACAAGCCACAAGTCGCTTCGAGGATTGTGATTGTATGAAAGACATATTGTTAATACAACAATTATGATAATTAAAATTTGTTCGAAAAATCAACAATTCACATTGTTGATATAACAATAATCTTAATTGAAATAAATTTTAAATCAACAAAAAAATGTTAAAAATTTTTTTCACAGTTTCCTTTAACTTACAATTTCGTAATTTTATTTACTAAAATCGTTGTAGGCTCAAAACCAATGAATTATTTAATTGATATAACAAAAAAATTAATTGTATTTAACATTTTTTTTCTGTGTAATTAAAGCTGAATTCAAATTGTTAGTTGGAACTAATGAAAAAAGTGAACATTTGTGAGAAAAAAAAATGTACAAATAGCGTACACAAAAAGAAAATAGTGGACAAGAAGCTAAAATAGTGTACTGTTCGCTATAATAGTGTACGGTCGGTCACAGTACGTATAAGTGTTACAGAAGTCCTATAACTACGTATATGAAATATTAAAGTTTTGTTTATAAGAAAACATTTAAACAAAATGCTTGATAAAAGCAAAATATACAATAAATTACGTTCCAAAATACAAAACATAAATGAATGCATGAATAAATTCACATCCTACATACATACATGCGCTTAAATAAACAATAATTTTCTGATATGACGTATGAGCTGGTTAAAAGGGATATAAAAGATTTTAGGATATATTCCAGTTGCGAGATTTAAAGGATTGCCTTTGCCTACATTCAAGAAGACGATTTTTTTCTCACTTAATATAAAATGCCTCCCTCTGTTATTAAGTGAAAGTGTGTTATTTTTTATTATATATAATGCCACCCATAAATAATTCTTGCTTTGATAGTATTTGTCGTTATCAGGGCTCGGACTTTCATGCAGCTAAAAATTGATTTTAAGCGTTTAACAAATGCACAAAAAAATTTAAAATATGCGCAAAAATGTGCATTTATCTACGAACAAAGTACCAAAACTAAAATTATATGAACATATTTTTTTAATTTTGCATTATTATATAAAAATTATTCCTAAGTTTTTCTACCTATATATATTAATATCTTGCCTACAGACCTCGAGCTTTAAGAAATTAGGCAAGATATTTTGTATTATTATTAGAAAAAACATTAGAACAAACATAATTGGGTCTATTATTTAATGCAACCGAACCTTAGTTACGTTGCCAAGCGTCAACTGAGCATTAATGGTTGCCAGAAAGGTACTAAATAGCAATTGAAATTGACAGCTCTCAGCTGCCAGTTGCCATCACTAGAATCATTTCCAGCAACTGGCAACCCAACTGAGGTTCGGTTGCCATCCATAATCAGCCTATTAATATTTTTTTTAAATAATTGAGAAATATACATTAAAAAAATTTTTATAACTTCAAAAATATGCATTTATTGCCAAAATATGCAAAAATATGCACTTACTGCCAATATATGCAACTACAACTCGATGCCAAACTACTTAAAATTTGATGATTCGCATAGATAATTAGCCAATACCTCTTTATATATCACCAAAAAAACATGCATATGTATGAAAGTCCAAGCCCTGCTCATTATATTATTTTCACAGCCAACACGGCACATTTTGAATTCCCCGGAGCAAACTAAATGCAGCATTAATTGTAATAATAAATTATGTGAAGCTTACTCTGTAGGTCAAGCGAGCTTATGAGTTCGAGTAGATAGTTGACAGCTTAACTTTAAGTGACAACGCTATCCATGTAATTCCACGAAATTAAATTAATAATATTGACATTTTAAAATAAATTAAAAATGGTTTAGCAAATGAATACACAATTAATTTAGTTTTCGTCATTATGATGACTGACGAAAGCGGTATATTGGAAGAAATTACAAGACAACATTTTTTTAAGAGAGTTTATATCCCAGCAAAAACTTTTACCATTTTTGTAATCGGTAGTAATTTATTAATGGGTTACAAAGCAATGAGTTGTGTTTATTTACCTAATTGCTATGCTTGAAATTAAAACTACTACCTAGTTTAAAAAAAATTAGTACGTATTTTTCTCATTATATGAAAGTAGTTAAAATTTGTTGATATCTATCTATCTATCTATCTATCTATCTATCTATCTATCTATCTATCTATCTATCTATCTATCTATCTATTTATCTATCTATCTATCTATCTATCTATCTATCTATCTATCTTCTATATAAATAAAAGAGTAACGCTATTGAGTGACTGACTGAATTCTATATAAATAAAAGACTAACGTTATTGAGTGACTGACTGACTGGACTGACTGACTGATTCATCATCGTCCAGCCCAAACCTCTAAAGCTAGAAAGTTGTATTTGGGCTCCCCTCAGGATGTATAGATTCACTAAGACGGGGTTTAGGGAAATTCAAACGCTAAGGGGTAAAAACGGGTGAATTGGGTAATCTTATATCTCCGGATCTAACTAAGGTAGACATACGACGAGTGTTTGGTACTTCTTTGAAATTTTTACATTTAGCGGCCGAAAAAGTAAATATATAATTTTGGTACTTTTTTTGTTAACCGTTTATCTCCTAAAGTAATGAAGATAGAAATTAAATTTAAAATGCATTTTTCTATCCTTACGAAGCCCTCAAACAAGTTTTGGTACTTTTTTGTAATTCGAATATATAAAGGGTAAAATTGGTTGCTCTTTTTGGTACTTTTTTCCATACAACTATTTTTATGCAAATTGATATACATAGTGAATGAATATGTTTGTATATTTTCACTAAGAAAGGATTTTTGAGAATTTTAATTCTAAGGGGATTAAAAGGGATAAAAACGGATAAAATCGGTAACCTTATATCTTCGAATCTAAGTAAGATAGACATAAAATTCTAAAAGCATTATAATAAGATAGAAAAATGAGCGAACAGGTGTCTGAAACTTTTTTAAAATCTGTACATTTAGGGGCCGAAAAAGGATGAAAATATAATTTTGGTACTTTTTTTGTTAACAGTTTATCTCCTAAAGTAATAAAGTTAGAAACTAAACTTGAAATTCATTATTCTCTCCTTAAAAAGCCCTCAAAAACAGTTTTGTATTTTTTCAAATTTGAATATATAATGGGAAAAATTGGTAGCGCTTTTTGGTAGTTTTTTCCATACAACTATTTTTTATTCACATTTGATACACATACTGAATGCATATGTTTGTATATATTCTCTAAGAACGAGTTTTTGAAAACTTAAATTCTAACGGGATTAAAAGCAGTAAAAACGGGTAAAATCGGTGTTTTTATATTTCCGAATCTAAGTAAGGTAGACATACAATTCCAAAAGCGTCATAATAAGATAGAAAAATGAGTGGATAGAAGTTTTGTCCTTTTTTGAAATTTGTACATTTCGGTGTCGAAAAAGGCTAAAAATATAATTTTGGTACTTTTTTTGTGAACCGTTTATATTTTAAAGTAAAGGTAATTTTTCGAAAACCTACTTTTTTGAAAATGTAGTTTTAAGAAATGGTACTTTTTGAAAAATGTTTTTTGGAAAGGGTTCTTTTTGAAAATGGTACTCTTTTGAAAATGGTTACTTTTTGAAAAGTTACGTTTTGGAAAAGGTTCTTTTTAGGGCTCTGTATACCAAAAGTGTAAATTAATCTTATTGTTTTCGATACGCTGTCCTTCAGTCCGTCTGTCTTTCTGTCTATCACAGGCTGTTTTCTCGAGAGCCGTAAGAACTAGGGGCTAAAGATCAAAGGGTGTTCTAAAGCGAGCAACGAAATATGTTGAAATACTAATGTAATATACAAACACTTTTATATAGACTCTCGAAATTTTCAAAGTTAGTGTTAATTGGTGTAGTCTGTAGAATATTTAACACAACACAAATTAAAGGGTGTTCTGAAAGTTAATGTAATGTTGACTATGTAGTTTGAACAGTTTGCTGTATCTTGGAAACCGTAAGAGGCAAACTCTTGAAATTTAAAAAAACTATAAAACTAAAAAATTCTAGAATTAAAAAAGTCAAAACGAAAAATCGCCAAAATAAAAAAATCGCTAAAACGCAAAAATTCGCCAAAACTAAAAAGATCGCCAAAAAAACTAACCAATTTTATGGTTATTTAAATTTTCTATATCTGCACAGCAATGGGGTATAGCTAGTGTATTAATAAAATAAGAAGACAACCTTTACAACTTTTTAAGTCGACATGTGTCTGTATATGAAAACAAATTTTTGTCGCTTAAACTCATAAGTCAACAATAGCTGAGTGGGTAAAGTACTTGTCTTCAAATTTGAACGAGCACAGGTTCGTATCCCAGCTGGGCAAAAAAAAGCTCAAGTTCAAAAATATAAATAAAATAAAATGTGTATAAAACTTTTTTTTAATTTTAAATTGTTTATTTGACCACTAATTGCTTAGCTTCCAGTAAGCTAAATAGTAACTAGTTAATTTCTGTGACAATGTAAATACATTTGTAAGGGGTACCACATATTTTTTTTACTTCTCAAACAAAAGTAAGTCGTTATCGAGTCAAACTGTAGGTAGTTGCGACTTAAATCCTGATATACTTTTTTACCTACCAGTGAGCAAAGTTTGTACTGTGTGATGATGCAAAAACCAGGGCTCGGACTTTCATGCAAATGCATGTTTTTTGTGGTGATAAATAAAGAGGTATTGACTAATTATCTATGCGAATCATCAAATTTTAATTAGTTTGGCATCGATTTGTGTTGCATCTTTTTGCATATTTTGGTAGTAAGTGCATATTTGTTCATATTTTGTCAATAAATGCATATTTTTGGAGTTATAAAAATTGTTTTAATGCATATTAAAAAAAAACATTAATAGGCCAATTATGGATGGATGGCAACCAAGCATATCAGTTGGGTTGCAAGTAGCTGAAAATGATACTACTGATGGCAACGGGCAATTACAGTTGCTATTTAGTGTCTTTCTGGCAACTATTAATTTTCAGTTACCGAATGGCAACGCAGCTAAAGTTCGGTTGCATTAAATAATAGACTCAATAATTTTTTTTATGTTTTTTCTCTAATAATAATAAAAAATTAAAAAAATATTTTCATATTATTTTACTTTTGGTATTTTGTTCATAGGTAAATGCATATTTTTGAGCATATTTTTAATTTTTAGGTGCATTTGTTGAGCGTTTAAAATCTATTTTTAGTTGCATGAAATTCCGAGCCCTGGTAATAATTCTACCAAGTTCAATGCAAATGCAACACGGAGCTCAATTAAAAAATAATTTAAACTTTTCTGAGCAACCGGTAAAAAATGGAAAGTATTAAAAAGCTGCTGACCATAATGCATATATTCAGGAGTGCCAGATATTTTTGATGAAAAATCAGCATATTTTCGCAAAAAAATCGCCATTATCGGCACTTCAATTTAAAAAAATCGGCAAAAAGTCGCCGAATTAAAAATACCCATTTTAATACAATAAAACATAAAACATATCAAATGACATAAAAACCAATAATAATAAAATAGAAAAAGAAATTTCAATTTAATTGTTTTGGGCTTAAAATTTGTTTCTTTCTTTACCTTTGGTCAAAAAACCCTTGGCTTTTTTCTTTCAAGTATGTATTTTGTTTTTGTTCCCAACAAACACTTTTGCAGAAAGTCTGCACAAGGTGCCGAATTCGTATCCCAAATGGGTCAGAAAATGTGTACCGAAAATCACGAGTGGTTGACAAGAAAATGGACCTTTATGTCTGAGGAAACTCTAAAACTATGCCGAAATGTGTAAGAGAACTTTGGAACCTTAACGAAAAATGTTTGACAGAACTTTTACATCCTGCCCTCTAGAGCTTTAGAGGGCTCCAACGATCTCACACTGAACGGGATAATTCGCTTTATTAGCTAATAGCTTTAACATGTTGGAGAAAATATAAATGCTGAACGAAATATCCTGTTTCCCGTAGTGTACAAGGCATCTTTAATCCATATATTCGGCCATGTCACAGAGTTCAATTCCGTTCGGAAACGGAATTCAGTCAACCCTAATATGTCAAGCCCTAGCTGGAGCATACCGCACCATAATAGCGCCGCGAGCAGTCTGGACAGACCTGACTAATTTGCGTATTTTAGTTTTCTTTTTAGACACCAGCTGGTATAAAAATGGGGTAGGTTGAATTCCGTTTCCGAACGGAATTGAACTCTGTGACATGGCCGATTATATAAAAATGAGGTGTATGTTTGTTTGTTTGTTTGCAAATTTTTGTTACGGCATCACGACTAAACGGCTGAACCGATTCAAATGAAATTTGGTACACAGATATATATTGGCCCTACAATTAATATATGATATATTTGTTTCCCAGATTTTGGACCGGGAGAGGATAAAATGGGTCAAAACCTCCCCCTACACATAACTCTGTCATTTGTTACGCCATTACGCCTCAACTACTGAACCGATTTAAATCAAATTAGGTACACAGATACATATTTGACCCACAATTAATACAGGATGTATATGTTTCCCGGGAGGATATAAAATGGGTCAAAACCTCCCCCTACGCATAACTCTGTCATTTGTCAACCGTTTTTCAAAATTCATCTTTTGTTTGAAAGGGTTTGCTTGCAGCTATAATATTTTTTCCAAAGTCGGTGAGGATATTTCAAAATCGATGGGGAAATTTACTTCTCACATGCTGAGCTTTGTCATTTGTGAACCAATTTAAAAAAAAATTTAAAGGATTTGCCTATAGTTTAGTCCCTTAATTTTTTTTTCAAAATCGGTGGGGAAGTTTGTTCCCCTAATTATTAAATCTGCCATATTTGAACCGAATTTCAAAATTTATTTTTTGTTTGAAAGGATTTGCTTGAAGTTTGGGTCCATAGAAGTGGAAATGGGTCGGAAAAATTGGTATCTCGATATATTGATTTCTTGACCGATTTAAAATTTTTTTATTTGAAAGAACATGAAGGGTTTGATACTATAAAAAATTGCAGGCGAACACACAATTAGTAGAAGGACACACTATTTGACTTAAAGCATAATTGCGTCCATGTTGTAATCTGTTCAATGGGATCTTTGTATTGAAATCGTTAGTTTTTTTTTTTTGGCAGAGCTTTTTCGTCTATATTACTAGACCAGATAGACGATAAATAACGCATTAAGGACTTTTACTCAAAATGTTTAAAGCCCGTGCATAGTAATATATATAAACCAATATAAAAAAACTAACAAGAAATAAAAGTTTATTTTATATAAATCAGATGAGAAATTATATAAAAGCCATAATCATCCCCTTCAAAAATTTATTTTCCACTCCTATAATATGATAGTTATTTGCACATGTAGCATGTTATGCGTGCTGCTTCCGATAAATGTGCAATCAATTGCGTTGCATGTCTACCAAAGTAATCATGACGCAATCAATTTCAGTAATTATGAATTAATTGCTTAATTAAAATTCGAGCTGAAAATATATAATTTAATAATGACAATTATATTCTTACAGTCAAATGAATGCATGAACAAGGACTTTAAAAAGTATAAAAGATAGAAAATTGTTGTTCTTAAGGTTGCTATAGAAATGTACAGTTCATTGAGTAATCAGAGAACCCGTGGAATCATTATTGGTTAAGAGATTAACGAAAGATTTCAGTTTCATAATGTTTATGGTGCAATTCAGAGGTAGGAATTACTTTAAATAGAGAGCTACATGACATAGCAACGAATTTTCAATATTGGCAAATAGTGAATAATAAATTTGTATAATCTTGGCAGATACAGTTTAAATTTCGCAAATTATATCCCAGTAAAAAATTTTCATGTGTTTTGAAGCACTAAGGCAATAAATCGCATAATAACACGCTTTAAAAGAAGAGCTTTTTGCAGAGCAGTGAATGTATATGAAAGAAACTAACAAGAAAAGCAGATTTTTCACTGCTGATACAATGCAGGTTTTTAAACGAGAAAGCCCCATATACTTAGAGTTTTAGTGCTGAAAATGGTGATGATTTTCAGCGCTTCAAAAAGCGCTTTTTGTATCAAAAATGTAGTACTCCAAACCGGGAACTCGCCATACAAAAATCAGCAGCGATATCAACAGGTTTGTAAGCACTACTTTTATTCCCTCATAGTAAAAACTTGCTTTATTTGAAGCAATTTTTTTACTGGCATGGATCGAATTGTGGTTTTATTAATTTCAAAATAGCCGAAAAATTTATTTACCGAAAATTTAGTTTATGATCGAACATTATTTGACCTAAATTTGTCGATTAATCGACTAAAAATTATTCGATTAAATACCCTAATACGTAAATAACCCTGAAATACATTTTAAGTTTTAACATTTTAGCATGCTGTATCACTGCATAGGGAAGTTTTTTTGCCCCTTTTTGAAGAACGGGACAAACAGAGGCATATTGCAAAAGGTTAGTGGGTAAAATGTTCCACACAAATAATGTCAAGATCACAAGATTTCCTATACCGATTCACTTAACAATGTGCAAAAGGAGGAAACTTTAACTCCTCCATAAAAGTAAATGCACTCCATCAGGTTTAGTCGGCAGGAACTTTTTTAGCCGACTTCAAAAAAGAAGGAGGTTATCAATATGTGCGTACATATGTTCTTTTTTTTACATTTTTATGTTTGTACACGCATAACTCTGTCATTTGTGAACCGATTTTTAAAATTCTTTCTTTGCTGGAAAGGGTTTGCCTGCAGTTTGGTCTCATAATTGTTTTTTCGAAAATCGGAGGGGCGAAATTTGCTCCCCTCATGCATAACTCTGTCATTTGTGAACCGATTTTCAAAATTCTTGTTTTATTTCAAAGGGGCAAAACTTGCTTTGGTCCTAAAATTTTTTTCCAAAATCGGAAGGGGAAATTTGCACCCCCCAATCCATAACTCAGTTATATTTTAACAATTTTTCAAAATCCTTTTTTGTTTGAAAGGGTTTGCTAGCAGTTTCGCCCAATAATTATTTTCAAAAATGGGAGGGGAAAAAATTTCCCCCTTCCTCCGAAATATTGATTATTGCATAGCTCCTTCATTTATGGGACGACTTCCACAATTCTTTTTTTGTTTGGAATTGTTTGCTTAGAGTTTGGTCGCATAATTTTTCTACGAAAATCGGTGGGGCAAGTCTTCCACGCCTCCACCCAAAATATTTATTAGAGCACAATTCCTGCATTTGCATACCGATTTTCGAAATTGTTTATATGAAAGGCCATCAAGTATATTTCTCTTTGTACTGAAGTCGGTTTCTTTGCAGAATTATTTTACAGTGTTGTCAGTGTAATATGGATGTGAATTAAAAACTTCCTGCCGTCTCTGAAACAGATCAATGGTAATATTTATTATTAAATAGTACACGTACATATGTACATAACACTGTGCTACACTAAAATTATTCAGGGGTTCTCATGCATCAATTCTGTTTGGTTGGAGCCCGTAGAGAAAGAAAATACATATGGTTTTCCTAGGTCCCTTCGTAAAGTGATTTTATAACGGTAAATGTAGTAAAAACGGCTTTCTTAAAGTTTGAATTTAAACAGCCATAACTTCTTTGTTTCCAAACGGATTTCTTTGATCCTTTCAAATTTCAAAGATATGACTCTTATCTTTCAAACAAAATGTGTCTTTTGGAAATCTGTTATTAAATGGCTAAGTTATGGTGGTTTAAGTATAAAAAAAACACATTTTTCAACAAAATTTTATTTTCCGCCAGCTCTAAATTGCTCATGAGATACTAAGCCGCTATACGAATTAACTTTTGTGAAAAGCGGCATTAAAATAGCTTGCCAAAATGTGTAATTAAATTAAAATCGGTTTTTGACTTTTTTGCCTCTTAAGCAGAGCATAGATACACTACTCCAGTATACTGGCACAAACAAGTGATGTTGAATCGTGCTCGAAACACATACCATAAAAGCATACTGGTGCAATATTCATTTCTTTAAAAATTCTGTACGGATGAGTTGTTGTACCTAGTGCGCACCGCATTTATTTTTAAAACAAAAATTAAGGAAAACGCGGGTTTTTTATTAAAAAATTATCAGGAATGATATGTTTTATTTCAGAAATACAATACATATTTTGTTCCTGTTATCTTAATTTATGAGTAATTTATTCAAGTAAATGTGTGTTACCCCGATGTTTACTCTTTGACAACTTTTTTCAACTGAGCTAAATTAACCATACACAATACCACAAACTGGTACCATCAGCAAAATATCAAACTGCGTTTGACATCGCTACACAAATCGTACAATCACACCAAATGCCCATACACGACTCAACCACTGGCGCCAACACGTGATTGCGCGTGCATACTGGTGTAGTATATGGGGCCCTTTATATAAAAATTGGGCAGTCACGCTAATCTATATTCTCACAACTTGAGAACGATTACCCCGATTTTAATATTATAAACAGGAAAAGATGCGGAATAAAATTACCTCTAAGTCAACTATGCACAAGTTTTTTAAATTGTCAATAGTTTCGGAGTTATTCAGAAATTAACGGCGAAAAACTAGTTTTTTTGTGCAATTACAGATTTTTTTCATTTTCAAAAGCTTATAATAAAATAAAGAGAGATAAAATTTTACATAAATCATTAAAATCTCTCGACAAATGTCAATTTGATTAAAAATTAAGTGAAGTATCAATATAATATCAAAATCGGATTAATCGTTCTCAAATTATGATGAAATAGATTAGCATGACTGCCCTAATTTTAAATAAGAAGCAAAAAAGTTAAAATAGAAAATATACCATAACTCATTTATTTTTTAACCGATTTCAATGTAATTACACATTATGGAAAGCTATTTTAATGACGCTTACAAAAGCTAATTCGTATAGCGATTTAGTATCTCATAAGCAACTTAGAGCTGGCGGAACGTAAAATGTTGTTGAAAAATTTTTCTTTTTTATACTTAAACCACCATAACTTGGGCATTTAATATCTGATAGATATCTGTTGTGACACAATGAAGTTATGACTGTTTAAATTTCAAACTTTAAGAAACCCGTTTATTCACTACATTTACCGTTATAAAATCACTTAACCAAGTGACCTAGAACAATCATAGGCATTTTCTTTCTCTATGGACACCAACCAAATAGAATTGGTGCATGAGAACCCCTGAATAATTTTTTTCTCAACTTTTGTAACATAGTGTCATTATTCTCTTTATTCTCTTATAAGCTATTTATAACAACTCCTTATGCATTAAAAGCTATAATAATAAATTCTTTATTTCATCAAAAAACAAAAACCATAAATTAGAAGTCCGACAAATTAATGGAAATTTAATTTGACAGATTTAGTAAACAGTTTTCCTACAAATAATAATATTTTGAAATTAAAATCTATTACGAGTATGATTTCATTAATGTTTGATTACAAGTTCATTATTTCTTTATGTATTTTAGCCACTTTATCATTATTTTCCTTGCTAAAATGTTCTCTTATTTAAATTTCAAAATATGTAAAATATTTTTCCAGTCTACGTTCAATTCTTAAGCCACACGAAATTTATTTGATTCTTAAAGGAATAATAGCGCAACTTAACGAAAGCGAAGAGAAATCATAAATGAATAAAAAAAAGTTTTTACAATGATTTAAAATCTCTTAGTGGATGTAAAAGATGGGTGCAAAATTGTTTTTAAACTTGTACAGAATTTCATGTATTTTTTGCACATTAATTTTCGGAAATGCTATTTATCTTAAACGTCAATCTTGATTTAATATATAACATTTTGTGTCAGTTTACTCCAACCTCAAGTACGTATTTTGACATCTTGTTTACAGAAGTGCAAAAAGACTTTTAATGAATAAAAATACATTAAGATACTTGCTGAACGCCTGTTTGCCTACCTTACTAACTTCCTTTTTGTTTTTTTTATATACATACATATATTTTGGATAAGAAAATCTTGATGAGGACGACAGCCAAAAACAAAAAGAGAATGTAGAACAAATGTCATTTTTGGAGTGAGCTTTCAATTTAGTGGAAACGCAAACATGTATAAAAAAGTGTTGGAGTGATAAATGAATTGAAAATTTTTATTTATTATAAAAAAAATAATTAAAGTTCGATAAAAGAAATAAGAACTATCAAAATTTTCTAAACACGTTTGTTTGCTGTGGATTAAGCCAGTCTATATGCCTGTGTTTCGTTGGTGTCTATGCTATCTAGACCTTCAGCCATTATGCTTAAAAAGTTTTCGACCTCGTATTCTTAAATGAAAGCTCGCAAAAAAAGGTTGTAAGAAAAATGAACTTACATACTACACGTGTCGAATATATGTAAGTTGTATTCTGTATTGCTTATAGCTGTTTTACACTATCTCACAAGTCGTTCGACTTCTGTACACACAGAAAAAAAAGGAATGTAAAATCCACATGCCGCAATTTTTATTGCAAATCATATTAAATTTACACAAAATAATTTGTCGTTTGAGTGTGTTAGTGTTTACTTGCTTTCCCACTAAACCTGAGATTCGAAATAAAAGAAGAGGTTCGCTAAAACGAAGAATTTTCGAAACAAATTTGTTCGATAAATGCTCGTGAATCTAAAAAAAATCTAATGTTCGCAAATGCGAGCTTTTGTCGATAATGTTGCGACAATAAGCTCAATTGCCAAATTTCATAAAATGTGAATGTTCGCAGCATCGAAATATGTCTCGATAAGAAGCGCAATCGCCAAATTTCATAAAATGTGAATGTTCGCATCATTGAACTATTTTCGATAATTTATCGAATGTGTAATTTACATTCATGTGTGCAATAATTGAATAGAAAAAAAATTGCACGATAGCCTAGTGGATGTGTGCTAATTTGTTAGCCTGGAGGTACCGTGTTCGAATCTGATTGAATGCAGCGTAAGTTAAAATTTAAAATAAATAACTATTCCATTTACAATAAAATAGATAAATTAAAAAATAAAGATAAAAATCTTGAAAAATTATTTTTTCCTGCATTTTTGTGGTATCGATATTTCTTCGATATTGGTTCGCTATTGATTTGTCAGCGAAACATCGAAATCGAAAGATTTGCTGCCACAAATTGAGCGACGAGTGAGCTCTAGCAGCTCTTTCTCTTTCCGACTTCGATAGCCGTTAGCGAGTGTTTTGTCCGAGAAACGTGTGCGCAACATTCGAATGCGATATTATTTTCGAATGTTTTGGTTTGCTGGGTTGTTCATTCCCAGCAAACCAAAACATTCGAAAATAATATCGAATTCGAATGTTGCGTACACATATCTCGGACAAAACAGTCGAAAACAGCTATCGAGGTCGGAAAGTAAAAGAGCTGCTAGAGCTCACTCGTCGCTCAGTTTGTGGCAGTAAATCTTTCGATTTCGATGTTTCGCTGACAAATCAATAGCGGACCAATATCGAAGAAACGTCGATACCGCAAAAATCCAGGAAAAAGTAAATTTTCAAGATTCTTGCCTTTCTTTGGTAATTTATCTATTTTAATGTAAATGGAATATTTATTTATTTTAAATTTTAACTTATGCTGCAGTTAATCAGATTCGAACACGGTACCTACAGGCTAACAGATTATTAGCACACATCCACTAGGCTATCGTGGCAAATTTTTTTCTATTCAATTATTGCACACATGAGTGTAAATTACAATTCGAGAAATAATCGAAAATAGTTCGATGATGCGAACATTCACATTTTATGAAATTTGGCAATTGCGCTTATTATCGCGACATTATCGGCAAAAGCTCGTCTTAGCGAACACTCGATTTTTTTTATTTACGAGCATTTATCGAACAAATTTGTTTCGAAAATTCTTCGTTTTAGCGAACCTTCTTTTATTTCGAATCTCAGGTTTAGTGGGTTGCTACAATTCACTGTTCTGCTTAGTTGTGTGACTTGTTGTTTATTCTTACATGTGTCGTCTATGTATACGACAAAAAAACGAATTAGCAGCGAATATTTACTGGTGCTGGTTTAAAATTACAATTGTTTCATAATAATTTTAAACGGAAAATAATTAATCTAACCTCAAATCACCCTTAAAACAATTTTGTTATAAACGTGAAGTTTCATTTTCAATCGACATGACTATAACTTTAATTTCAAATAAGTTTTATGTTAAATAATCATTTAAATCATGTTGAATTAAAATGAAATGCATTTTACATACGATGGTATTTATTTAGCGTATAAGTAAAGAAAAGTTTGTAGCTGTTGTGGCTGCAGTGGTTAGCGCAGCACGAGTTCAAATCTTGGCTGGGGCAGTCAGCTACAACGAATAGTTTTCTGATGACTATCACGTAAGTAAAATTATTAATAAAATAGTTACATTAAAGTCATGTTGTTTCAGCTTGATATAACTTTAATTCAACATGATTCTTCGTGTTGTTCCAATATCAAATTCACGTTGTTTCAACTCGAAATTACTTTGATTCAACATGATTCTTCGTGTTGTTCCAATATCAAATTCACGTTGTTTCAACTCGAAATTACTTTGATTCAATACGATTTTTCGTATTATTTCAGCATCAACTTCATTTTGATTTAACTGTACTGGAATATTAAATCAACGTGAAATATAGTTAATTCAAAAGGAAAAATTTTGTTTCAAGATTTATGTAAATCATGTTTATTTAACATGAAACCTATGAAGCAAAATCACTAACGAAAAATGTTAAGTTAACCTGGTTTTCGACGATTTTAAATGGAAATTTTTCTGTGTGTAGAAAATGCAACCATGATCTAATGAGTTTATGGAAAGTTTTAAAAAAGCAATAACAACACATTATATGAGTAGTCCACTTGCAAACACCGCTAAGTTGAAAAAAATAAAAATTCGCTAAAAGCCGCCATTTTATTTGTTGTTTGAAGTTTTAATCGATTTTCTACAAATTTCGATATATTAACATTGCGGTGTTTGCAAGTGGACTACTCATATCAGGGTAACATTTTGTGCAGAAGTCGAACAGCTTGTATAATAGTATAAAAATAGCTTTATAGCTGTTTTATACTATCTCACAAGCCGTTCGACTTCTGCAGAAAATGCAAACCTGATATACCTATAATGTGTTTTTACTTTTTTAACAATTTCTATAAACTCATTAGATCAGGATTGCATATTCTACAGAAGTCGAACCGCTTGTGGAATAGTCTAAAAAACAGCTTTATACATACACGCCACTCACACAGTGATTTCTTCACTGGGCTTTAAATCACGTCTTATTATGTTTGGTAGTAAGCGGGGGGGAGAAGAAAGCTAGGTAGAAAAAAAGACAAGATTTCTGTTTTCGAGATTTTTTATATACATATTTCTTCAGTTTGATTTGAACTTCCTCTCGTTTTCTCTCTAATGTGATTGTGTTAGGTTTTTTGTTGTTATGAAAGAGATTTTGACATTTTGGACGTAACTGCCCAAAACTATTAATTGGTGCCCCTATTCTTTAAAATCCCATACAAACCCGTTTTTAATTGCTTTTTCTGTACCTGCACTTTTAAGATAAATGCCCAAAGTTTTTGGCATTATAAAATTATTCTCATATAAAATATCAATGTTAGATTTACTTTGACTTAACTGCATCAAATATTAGTTTTCTGTAACTATTCCTCAAAATCCATTTTTAGCTGCACAAAAATATGGTGACCACTTTTCCATCTAAATATCCAAATTACACCGTTTTTTAATAATAAAAATTAACATTTTTTTTTGCCGACATGTCGGACACTAGAAAAAATATGAAACTTTACCTGACAATCCAGCGAGCTGTCTAAAATTCCCTTAGACATTTGGCAGAATAGTCGGCAATTTTTTGGTACGACGTGTGTTCACATTTTCTGAAATACACGATTAATATCAAACTAGTCTGCACATTATCGGAAGGCAATTTAATTTTCTTTAAGACTTTTAACAAAATAGTCTGCACAATGACTGAGATACGAATTTTCGTAATAGTTCTCATATATCTCAGGAGAGTTAATGCCTAATTGTGCAGTTTTTAATCTTATAAAATATCAATAAATGTTTTCGGATGCGATGTCATAAGCAGCAGAAAGCTGCGTGGTACAAAAAAAAACAGAAGTAACAAAACTCGTAAAACTTTTTGATTCTATGTGCTCATTTTATATGACACTTATAATAAACTAGGATCTCGCCCGGTGGTCGAATATCGACCACTTGATCCGCAAGAGATTTTGTAACCGGTTTTCATAGACAAAAAAATATATTGTGCAAATCTAGAGAAAAATACCTTTTAAACCATATATGTTTCAACAAATTGGTGGACAATAAGATACTTAAAAGTGTACGACAAGAAATTGTGTGGACTATTTACATATGTATGCATATATAAGATTTGTAATTTTATCTCCGAATTTTCTGTGACACGACAGCACGTGCAAAGTATGAAAAAAACCAGAAAATGTTTCGATATTTTATCAAAATTTTTCCGATATTGCTTAGACATGTCGAAAATACTTTTAGAATTTTCCAAGAAAATTCTTCTGAACTCCCTGAGACTTTTCCACAAAGTGTTGAGAATTTCCACTCATGTGATTTTTCCTCTGTAACTTTTTTGACAGGTAGAGGACTCGAACTCGGCATCTTGTGCAGATTTTATGGACGAGTTCAAACCGAATTTAGCAAAAAAATATTCGTAAATATACATAATAATTAACACTTTGCTTTAGCTGCACTTTTAGCACAAACACACAATCGTAGACCTGCACAATAAGGGAGATAAGTACATTTATATTTGATACCCCCCCCCCCCCCCCCCCCACTGCTTAACTCTGTCATTTATGAACCAATTTTAAATTTTTTAAAGGTTTTGCTTGCAGGTTAGTCCCATAGTTTTGTTTTCAAAAATGGGTGGGGAAAGGGAAAGTGTTTAAAAATTTTTTTTAGTTTAAAAGGGTTTGGGAAGCACTTAGGTTCCATAGTTTTTTTTCAAAATCGGTGGGGAAACTGTCCCCCCCCTTAACTCTGTCATATGTCAACCGATTTGAAAGGTTTTGCTTGCAGTTTGGTCACATAAATTTTTTTGAAAAAGGAGTGAGGGCGATGGGGGAAGTTTGGTCCCCCAACGCATAACTCTGTCATTGGTCAACCGATTTTTAATTTTTTTTTTACTTGAAAGGCTTTGCTTGCAGCTTAGTCCCATCATTTTTTATTGAAAATCGGTGGGAAATTTACTCCACCCTCCCCCATGATTAACGCTATCGTATTTGAACCAATTTTCAAAACTCTTTTTTTAGGTTTTACTTGCAGTTTGGTCCCATAATTTTTTTCGAGAATCGGTGTGGAGATTGGGGACTTTGGTCTCCCACGCTGATTTATAAAACTCTTTTTTGGTTTGAAAGGGTTTGCTTGCAGTTAGGTTCCATAATATTGTCCAAAAACGGTGAGCAAATGGTGCATTTTTACTTTTTATCCGATTGTGGTCCATTATGAATTACATTTTTTGATTGACCACGCAATAAAATTATAAAACTATGGATTTTATTGTTATTTCTGGTAGAAAGCATCTTCGGAAATGATATCAACTGTAGAAAATCATTAAAAATTTCATAAAAGTTTAAATATGATCATGTATAACCCATTCATTTTTTATTCGATCAAAGCAAATGATCCACTCTTCGAAGTGTAATTTAGCAGCCTTTTGAACAAAATGGAAATATTATTAATTGAGTCAGCCTTTTACTCTAGATGGCGCTTTAAAAACAAGCCCAAATTGGAAACCATGAATGTACCGTTATCTGGACAATGGCCGAACTGAAGAATAAAATATTTTTTCCCTGTTCAGCACATCCTAATTGCTGCAAAAAATACATTAAAAAAATTTCAACATTTCAAAAATAAGAAATTGGAATTGGGTATTTATAAAACTTAAATCAAACTATTGGCCATCTTTTGCCCTTTAACTACGTGGCACTACCGTGAAACTTTCCGAATGTGTAGAAAAGAGTTTTATAACTGACATATATTTTTTTAAGATTTTTTAAAAAACTATTTTTTGAGCCCTTTGAGCACAAGACCTCCTCAAATGACCTTTGAACTACTCGCAGGAAACATCGAGATTTACATCATTTCAAAAGCTTATTTTAACCTGCAAAATAACTAGGGATGTAACGATACGCCGTTTTGCCGATCCGATACCGATACCGATATTTAAAAATAAATATCGCCGATACCGATTCCGATACCGATACGAATATTGAAATGGAGTTCAAGTTTAGATCAACAAAACTCAAGTGCAATTTTTTATTATACAAAATTACATTGTAAGAGAGAATATATAAAATTGATTTTAACCCAGTATAAAAAATTGGAAGTAATTTTTAAGGAGCTACATTTTCTTTGCTTCAAAAAAATCTATATTAAAAATATGCAGATAATTAGTAGAAAAGCAAGAAAAAATTTTTAATTCCTTTGTAATTTTAAAAAATACTCGGCATGCTTTTTAAAAAATCGATTTTTTAAAGAACATTTATCAACTAATATTCTTCTAAATAACTTAATAGCTTAATTATTAAAAGTCTTCTAAAAGTTTATATTTATTCACTTAAATTTACCTGAAAATAAAGTTTTGAGTTTAAATTCGCATAAAAAAATTGTGAAAATGGGTAATGTTTTATCCTTTTTCCTTGAGGAAAAACCATTATAGAACACCGAAAAAGAAATTTGTCCTAGCATCGCTTCCAATTCGGTGATTGGTAATCGAAAAACAGAAATTCTTGCAATGGCAAGGATATGTAAAACTAATTAGAAATTATCCAAATTTGCAATACTTCCGGATCGCGAATCCTACATTTTCATGACTTCTTTGGAGTGTCTTTTTTTGCTGGAATAAGATTTAAAAAACAACGACTTGAATTTGAATTCATGGTAAAATTAACAAAAAATAAATAGTTTTTTTTACAAAATAACAGCATAAAATATTATTAATTTTTAAAATTGATATTAATAAGATTTAAAAAATAACGAAGTGAATTTAATTCATGGCAAAATTTAACAAAAATAAATTATTTGTTAAAAAAAACTCTGAAAAAAATTTTAAAAGTATCGTCGTATCGACAGTAAAATATCGCCGATACCGATGTATCGGAAAATCTGAAGTATCGCCGATATATCGGTATCGGTATCGGTATTCGTTACATCCCTAAAAATAACATCAAACAAAACTTTTTCAGTTTTGAAGTTTAGAACTTATAGTTGATTTTTTATGGCCACTTTAGTCAAATTTTTAAAAATTTTCCAATTTTCATGATGGTATATTCCAGAAACGGGATGGGTCCGAGGTCTGAAAATTTAAGTTTTGTTAGTACCTTGAATGGATAACATTTGTGGGGAATATCATCGAAATCGGAGTTAGTATTTCCGAAAATGGAATTTTTTGTCGATTTGACATGGTTTCAACCTATAACTACCAAGCAAAAACTTGGTAGTGAGTTGTCATTACCGAACAACATACTTTTCAACCACATACTACATACCGTCCATACAGACGATAAACAGTTCAACCCCTGGGGAAGCAAAAAAAAGCATTTGAACTCATTACTTTTCCATCAATATTTTTCCTGGGTACTTAATAATTAAAATAATTAAATTTTTTTTATAAGGATGTTTACAAACGAACAATTTTTTCAGTTTAATAAACTAATTTATCTTAAAAATATCAAAGTTACATGTTGTTGTGTATGTAATAAGTAAAGCTCGGCTTCGGTTTGGCCAAATTTTGAAAAATTGGCCGAACTTCGGCATCGGCCAAAAAAAATTGGCTTCGGTCGGACACTAGTTATTGTTCATATTCTGCCTGTTCATAGAATCCGATATTTAATTGTATTGGAAACGGCATTACAATTCCAATTGTGAATGGGTTCATGAAAACGTAACGAAATTGTTTTGCTCAAAAAATCTGTGAATTAATTCTCGTATTCAATTTTCACGAAAAAGTTGTATATATAAGAATTGAAATCACATTCAACAGAGCCACCTGACAAGTGGTGATAAACAAAATACACGTGAGCGTACTAGTTTTATTAAAAACTAAGTAGTAGTTCTAATTGAAGCATAGTAATATGATAAATAAGTACCACCCATTACTTTGTAACCCATTAATAAAGTACTACCGATTACAAAAATGACAAAAGTTTTGGCTGGGTAAGTGTGCGAAGCTAAGCATGATATCCATTATTACACACTGTAAAGGATAAAGTTAAGCAAAATAAGGTTAAGAAAAAAAGTAATAAACCTAAATTAAATGCATATGTGAAAAACCAACAACACAGGTGGCTGTAGAGCCTGCGAAAATATTTTCTCCCCAACAATACTGAATTAATAAGTAAAAGCACAAATGTATGTCTATAAAAATTAAAAAATGTTCAGTAGTGGCATTCAGTGCCTCGTTTCTGTAACTACCCAGCAAAAACTTTTGTAATTGGTTGCAAAGTAATGAGTGGTACTTATTTATCTTATTTCTATGCTTCAAAATTTTTATTCTTTTAATTGAGTTTTTTTTTTTTGCTAAACTCGAGTTAAGTCATTATTGAGTTATTTTTGAAGTTAAAGTCAATTCATTATGTTTGGAATAACAGCTTAAGTAAAGGATATGATCTACACAACGAAAAGGAAGAAAACAAAACTGTTTGTTTTGTTTATATCTCTTAAGTTAACTGTTTTTCATTATAAATTAAACTAGCTTTTTTCGACCCGGCGATGCACGGGCCTTAAACATATTGAGACGAAGTCCTTAATGCGTTATTTATCGTCTATCAATATGGACGAAATAGCTCTGCCAAAAGAAACCGACTTCAATGCAAAGATCCCATTGAACAGATTTAAAAACGGACATAATTTTGCGTTAGGTCAAATGATGTGTACTTCTGCTAATTGTGTGTTCGTCCGCAATTTTTTATAGCGCCAAATAGGGATGGGCAAGTGAAAAAAATATATCGATATATATCGATATCGATATATTTTTAAATATTTTTAGATATCTTTTAAATGAAACAAAAAAAGTGCCTTTCTTATAAATAATTAAGCTGGAAAGAGTTCATTTACAAGATCCTTACTGTTCCATCAATATTTCATGGAACATACATCAACAAAATTACACTCAAAGAATGATAATTTTTCGAATAAGACAAAATATTTTAAATAAAACAAAAGATTTTGTTAGTAATATTCTATTTGCTGAAGACTGTGCCGAAAACCAAATCTAAAAAATATCGAATTTGATACTGTCTATATATTTGGAAAAAATATCGATATATCGAAATTAAAAGTATCGACGATATATGATATATCGATTATAGTTTTAAGAAAATATCGATATATCGATATTTTTGTCCATCCCTAGTACCAAACCTTTCATGTTCTTTCAAATAAAAATTTTTTTTTTGCCCCATTTCCATTCTATGGGACCAAACTTCAAGCAAACCCTTTCAAACAAAGAAATTATTTGAAATTCGGTTCAAAAATGAGAGAGCTAATCATGGGGGAGCAAACTTCTTCAAAATATGGAACCCTTTAAGAAAATGCAAATCGTTTCACAAATGACATAGTTAAGAATGAGGAGAAGCAATTTGTCCCATCGATTTTCGAAAAAATATTACAGAACACAACTGGAAGCAACCCCTTTCAAAAAAAAAGAGTTTTGAACATCAGTTCAAACAAACCTGTTTAAACAAAAAAAAAGAATTTTGAAAATCTGTTCACATCTGACAGAATTGGGGGAGCAAATTTCCCCGCCGATTTGCAAAACATAACTAAAAATCGGCTGACAAATAACAAAGTCATGCGTAGGGGGAGGTTTTGGCCCGTTTTATCCCCTTCCGGTCCAAAATACTGGAAACAACTGCAGCCTTTATTAATTATAGGCAAAATATCTATCTGTGTAACAAATTTCACTGAAATCGGTGCAGCCGTTTAGGCGTGATGCCATAAAAAAAATTTGCTGTTCTCAAATGACAGATTAAAGCAATAAGGAGGGGGGAGTTCAAATATTCCTACCGATTTAAAAAGAAAAAATATGGGACCTATCTGAAAGCAAACCCTTTCAAACCAATAAAGAATTTTCAAAATCGGTTGACAAATGACAGAGTTAGGCGTAGGGGGAGGTTTTGACCCATTTTATCCCCTTCTGGTTAAAAATCCGGGACATAATTGCAACCTATATTAATTGCAGGCCAAATATCTATCTGTGTACCAAATTTCATTTAAATCGGTTTAGCCATTTAGGCGGTGGCCCCACTGGCGTTTTGAAAACGCGGTGCGGCGTTTCTGCTTTTTATATTAAAGTTGAAGTTTTAAAAAATTGAGAACTTTCAAATTTGATATAAAAAGCAAAAACGCGGTGTTTTAAAAACACCCGCAGCCTTAGGCGTGATGCCGTAACAAAAATCCGCGGTTAAAAAATTACAGATTTAAGGGGGTTTTGGGGGTAAAATATCCCCACCGATTTTGAAAAAAAATTATGGGACCTAACTGAAAGCAAACCCTCTCAAACCAATAAAGATTTTTCAATTACAGTATTATGCATAGGGGTAGGCTTTGAACGGTTAAGCCGTTAAGTTGTGATGCCGTAACAAAAATCTGCAAGCAAACAAACATACACCTCATTTTTATATAATATATGGATTACAAATTAAAATATTATACAATTGCTAATACATACCGAGCATTCAAAGGTTAGCTTGATCTAAATACCCTGATTTCAGGCAACGATTTCAAACTTAAAAATGCTATCCTGAAAACTTGCCTAAATCGAGTTTAGCTCTTATTACTTGTGGGCACATACACATATGTATGCATTATATTCATGAAAAGAGATGTTAAGAGACTAATTTTGTACTGCTTAACTTATTTTGCTTTTCTTCATCACCTTTTAATAAATTCAGTATAGTCCGACTTTGCCTCGCACACGAAGGGTTCCGTACGAATACGCATATATCCCTTTTCGTTCTTACCTTTTTTGCATTTTGGCAATTTTTTCGATTTGTTCTTTTGTTTAATTTTAATTACTTTCTTTTTTAACTTTTTTTTGTTGTTTTAGCGATTTTTTTTTTGCCGCTTTTTTCGTTTTTTGCAATTTTTTCTTGTTTCTTGCCGATTTTTTCCATTGGTTGTTGGCGTTTTTTTTGTTTTAACGTTATTTCGCTTTTTGACAATATTTTTAGTTTTAGCGATTTATTTAAGCTTTAGCACTTTTTTCAGTTTTAGCACTTTTTTCTTTTTTTGAGACTTTTTTCGGTTTCTTGCGATTTTTTAGTTTTAGCGATTTATTTTTGGTTTTGACACTTTTTTTAGTTTAGGTGATTTTTTCGGTTTTTGGAAATTTTTTTAGTTTTGGCGCTTTTGTTCGTTTTGGTGATTTTCTTTCATTGTTGGTGTTATTTTAAATTTTTTTATGATATTTTTAAGATTAGCGATTTTTTAGGTTTCGGTGCTTTTTGTTGTTTTGGCGACTTTTTCGGTTTTTGGCGTGTTTTTAGTTGTTTTGCGACATTTTTCAGTTTTGGTTATTTTTTGCATTTTAGCGATTTGTTTTATTTTGGCTCTTTTTATTAAGCGCTTTTTTCATTTTGACGATTTTTCGTTTTGACATTTTTATAATTTTTAAATTTTTTGGTTTTAGCGTTTTTAAAATTTCAAGAGTTTGCCTCCTACGGTTTCCAAGATACAGCGAATTGTCTAAATTGCATAGTCAAAATTACATTACCTGATAGAACACCCTTTAATTTTTATTGTTTTAAATATATTGGTTAGTCTATTCTACAGACTGCACCAATGAACACTAACTTTGAAAATTTAAAGTGTATATATATATATATATGTGTCTGTATACTACATTAGTATTTCAACATTTTTCGTTGCTCGCTTTAGAACACCCTTTAATTTTTAGCTGTGATATATTTGTTGTTGTAGCGTCCAAAGTTTTACATATTCTGTATAAATTTCTGGTCCGTAGCTCTTACGGTTCCCGAGAGAGGACAGACGGAACAATAGACTTCCTTTACACTTTTGGTGTACGGAACCCTAAAAACGAGGAATACCCGTTTCATCATGTGAACTTATTCTATGACAACGAATAAATACACATAAATCTTTATTTTATTATTTAAAATATTAGCTTCACATATATTTCCACACTTAAATACTCGTACACGAACTTAATCATTTTGGAAAAACCAAGAGCTTATTTGGATCTTAAAAGGAAAACCAGTGATAAATAAGACATAAAAACTCGAAAAAGTCTTTAAAGCATTTATACGGCAAATATTTTCTTATCAAAGTATGTATTTTCAATAAAACACGTATCGCTTGGATAAATAATATTTTTATGGAGTACGTATTAATGGATTTGACTGACACATCACATTAGTTAATAAACACAAAGAAGCTGATACAACAGAATTAATATACATACTAGTGATGTTACGAATATTCGTATTCGAATCACCGAATATTCGCCTCTTTCATGACATTCGTATTCGCCAAATTCATGCGAATATTTCACGAATATATTGCGCATACGTTCCAAAAAATAATACAGAAAAATATACAAAAAATTAAAAAAAATATATTAATTTTTAATCAGTTTTACTTTAAAAAACCTTTGTCTCTTAGTAAAGAAAACACAAAAGTAAAGTCTTGTTGGTTCATATCATAATTAAATCTCAGTAGTGGAATGTTGAATTTCAAAAATAAAAGTTTTGAAGTCTTTTCTCCTTGAAGCCTATTTCGATTCGGTGTGTAAATAAGCCCCGCACCACTAAAGATTTGCTCGCTCGCAACACTCTGTGCTAGTGTCACTAAATATTGCCCGGCTGTAGGCAAAAGAAGCTCGTATTTTTCCTTATTTACTATCCACCATATCAGTGGGTCGACGTCATTTGCCATCCGTTTTTCCGCTAATTTTTCTCATCAGAATGTTCAATTAAATTTGAATTATCAAGTGGAACTAAATTCTTACATTGAATATTCGTATTCGGCGAATATTGGATTAAATATTCGTATTCGTACAATTACAAAATTGTCAATATTGATTTAGTATGTTTGACCATAATGGATATTTAATGTAAAAGATAAAGTGAGAAAAGTAATATGAAAAGAAATCATCCTATAAACTTAATAGAATAAATAACATCGTAATAGTATATATTGCCCACAACTAACGAACGGACTAATTAATTTTACTGTGTAAATTAGTTACAAAGTGACATAGACTATATTTCTGAATTCTTACAATTCATGAGCTATATATAGCACTTTTATATTCATACAAAAATCTCTAAATGCAATACATATAGAAAGCACTTAGGTCACGTTTTGTCTTGAACTTTCTACGTGATATTTATTTATTCCAAATTAATTTTTTCATGCTATTTTTGAGCAATATTAGTGATAATATAGTTCTTGCCTAGGCAGAAACTGCCAACCGTACAAAAATTGTAGCACAGGGAAAGCACTTTTATACAAGAAACCAAAACACTTTGTCAAAGCTACGGTTTTCAATCTAAAAAATGGTTTGCTAATGCTTTTTCAAAAAAAAAATGTTTTTTACTTTTTATTTGTTTTCGTTTTTATTTATTTAAATATATATATGTATTACATATATGTAAGTGTACATTAGGGTGGCCCTATATTTTAAAAAAGCTCCGATTCTAATTCTCCACCCCTAAAAATATTTAAATAGTCTTAAAACTAATGTGTAGCAATTTTTAGACCGAGTGAAAAATGTTTAGAGGTGGCTCACTTAAAATTGTAAAACAACATATTATAGCATCTTAACACAACAGAAAAACCCTATGGCCCAACAGCAAAATTTATAACTAGATACGCTTTGGGACAGTCATACTACTAGTTGTAATTATACTAGTCAAAAAAGAACTGCCATTGTTCTAGTTGTAACGAGACTAGTCACGATACTAGTCAAAAAATGACAATCATATTACTAGTTGTATCGAGACTAGTAACGATACTAGTCAAAAAAGGACAGAATTTTCATGTATACGACTTATACATAAAACATATTTTTAGCTCTTAAGAAGATAAGTAGAAAGTGGGTAGAGTACTTGCTTTAAAATATAAGGGATGTGCATTCGTACCAGTGATGTTATATACTTTTTTGAAAAGTCTTTACGCAGCCCGAAAAAATTTATTTTTTCCCCTATTTACCTTTTTTCCCTAGAGTCATATTTTTTGACGAAATTCCCTACGAATAGGGAGTGTTCCTTACGTATAACATCACTGGCTCTTACCTCGGTTGAGCAAAAGTTTTTTTAGAGTTACAAAACTATAAATAAAAAAGCTACTCGTAGTATAGAGCACTAGTATAATTCTAACTACGTACTAGTTACTTTGTCTGCATGGTAATAGCTGGAACAGATATGTGTGCGTGAAATAATTTATACATATACGAGGGTTATATTGTTATTAATCAGATATGGTGACTTAGTTTAATTAACACTAAATATTATACGTTTGTTATTATTGATAAGAAGAAGCTATTGAGTGCCAGTATTATATAACTTCAAATCCTGGGTTAAACTTTTTTCCTACCTGTATCATTGTCGTTATCGTGGGTGATAAAATGTCACTCACACAGCCATCTTAATAGGTATTCAAAACACTTTCCCAGCAAACCAAAACATTTGAAAATAATATCGCATTCGAAAGTTGCGTACACATTTCTGCTGCTAGAGCCCACTCGTCGCTCAGCTTGTGGCAGCAAATCTTTCGATTTCGATGTTTCGCTGACAAATCAATAGCGAACCAATATCGAAGAAATATCGATACCAAAAAAATGCAGGAAAAAGTAATTTTTCAAGATTATTATCTTTATTTTTTTAATTTATCTATTTTAATGTAAATGGAATATTTATTTATTTACAATTGTAACTTAGGCTGCAGTCAATCAGATTTGAACACGGTACCGTCAGGCTAACAGATTAGCACACATCCACTTGGCTATCGTGGCAAATTCTTTTCTATTCAATTATTGCACACATGAATGTAAATTACACATTCGATAAATTATCGAAAATAGTTAAATGCTGCGAACATTCACATTTTATGAAATTTGGCAATTGCGCTTCTTATCGAGACATATTTCGATACTGCGAACATTCACATTTTATGAAATTTGGCAATTGAGCTCATTGTCGCAACATTATCGACAAAAGCTCGCATTTGCGAACATTCGATTTTTTTAGATTCACGAGCATTTATCGAAAATTTTTCGTTTTAGCGAACCTTCTATTATTTCGAATCTCAGGTTTAGTGGGTTCCTGGCAAAAGCAACAACAGAATACATTGAGATAATGACAAAAGCAAAATAATACACACAAATGTTTTGTTAAATAATTGAATTTCGACAGCACGACTGTTTACACAAAATATTAAATATCTACAAAGTTTGCAATAAAATTGCAAACTTTTTTTCTTTGAATTTCAAGTAGAGACTCCATACTTTTTATAAATATTTATTTCATAATTAAAACTCGAGAAAGTCAGAACTTCTGGTCCATCAAATATGAAAAATACTACTACTAATTTTGGAGCTTTTTTGAAACAAATATTAAAAATATTTCCACACATATTTTTCTAAAAGCATCTCATTATGCTTAAATACAGGAAATTGAAGATGCCATCCTAAAATTGCAACGTTTTAGTTATTAAGTTAGACAAAATGATGAATTTTTCAATTAAATTTAAACTTTTTGTAAAAACAGTAATAATTCTGGCAAAAAAACCGACTTCAGTACAAAGAGCAATGTACTTGATGGCCTTTCATATAAACAATTTTGAAAATCGGTATGCAAGTGGAGGCGTGGAAGACTTGCACCACCGATTTTCGTAGAAAAATTATGCGACCAAACTCTAAGCAAACCATTCCAAACAAAAAAAGAATTTTGGAAGTCGGCCCATAAATGGAGGAGCTATGCGATAATCAATATTTCGGGGGAATGGGAAAAAATTATGGTATCAACCTGCAAGGGGGCTTGCAGCAAATTTCCCAACTGCTTTTCGAAAAAAAACTATGAAACAAAACTGTAGTCAAACCCTTACAAACAAAAAAACCATTTTGAAAATCGGTTCATAAATGACAAAGTTATGCATGGGGGAGGGGAAAATGTTCCCCCTCCCATTTTCAAAAAGAATTGTGGGGCCAAACTACTAGCGAACCCTTGCAAACAACACAAGACTTTGTAAAATCGATTCACAAATGACATAATTATGGATTTGGGTGGGCGGAGGGGGAGGGGGGAGCAAATTTTCCCCTCCCATTTTCGAAAAGAATTATTTGGCCAAACTGCTAGCAAATCATTTCAAACAAAAAAGAATTTTGAAAATCAGTTAAAATATAACAGAGTTATGGATTGGGGGAGCAAATTTCCCCCTCCGATTTTCGACAAAAAAAGTTTGGGACCAATTTTTGTCAAACCCTTTCAAACAAAACAAGAATTTTGAAAATCGGTTCACAAATGACATAGTTATGGTTTGGGTGGGGTGGTGGGTGGAGCCAATTTTCCCCTCCCATTTTCAAGAAATTTGATTGGGCCAAACTGCTAGCAAACCCTTGCAAACAAAAAAGAATTTTGAAAATCGGTTCACAAATGACAGAGTTATGTATTGGGGCGGGGGAGATTTTGGGACCAATTTTTGTCAAACCCTTTCAAACAAAACAAGAATTTTGAAAATCGGTTCACAAATGACATAGTTATGGTTTGGGGGGCGGAGGGGGGAGCAATTTTTCCCGTTCCATTTTCAAGAAGAATGATTGGGCCAAACTGCTAGCAAACCCTTTCAAGCAAAAAAGAATTTTGAAAATCGGTTCACATATGACAGAGCTATGGATTTAAAGGGGGGACCAAATTTCCTCCTCCGATTTTCGACAAACAAATTTTGGGACCAACTTTTGTCAAACCCTTTCAAACAAAACAAGAATTTTGAAAATCGGTTTACAAATGATAGAGTTATGCATGGGGGGGAGCGAATTTCCGCCTCCGTTCTCGACAAAAAGTTTTAAGACGAATTTTAGTCAACCCCTTTCAAATAAAACAAGAATTTTGAAAATCGATTCGAAAAAATTATGGGACCAAACTGCATGCAAACCCTTTCCAACAAAAAAATAATTTTTAAAATCGGTTCACAAATGACAGTTTAAAACAAATAACATACACACGAATTGATAGCCTTCTCCTTTTTGGAAGTCGGTTAACAAAAAACGATTTAGTATTCAATAGAACACTAAAGATGGCACATAGCCGAAACCGGTCTGTTTATCAACCAAATTTGACGTGGGATGACGGAAAATCGTTCCAAATCCAATATCTTTAGTTTTTCTATGATATTTTTGGGTAAAGGTTCCCTGACGATTTGCATTAGCCCCAATTAAATGCTCATAGGAACTAACTAATAGCCCTATCCATTTCAATGTATTTTAAAATAACTTACTAAAAAGGTAAAATATTAATTTGGGAAAAAGCACCTTACAAAACTAAAATTAATGTAATATAATAATTAAAAAAAAAAACTTTTTAATGAACTTTCCTTTTTTACCTCCGGTACACTTATCAGTTAGGCTCGGCAGTTCTGTACGTATCATTTTGTTAGTAACTTACAACATTTTTCCATTGACTCACTTTTTCTAATTGCATTTTGATATGGATAAAATCCATAATTTTCGCTGATTTGGTGTATGAGTAATGTACAAAAAAACAAGTTTTGGAACAAGTGCCTTTTAGATCGTTATTCGCGGCTGTGCTTCAGTTGAAGATTCAATAAATAATTAACGTAAGAAAATAATTTCGTAGCATGGTGTTATTGTTACATGCATTATACTTCTATATTCATCGAGTAATCAAATTCTTTCCATTTGGCTTTTCAAATTGAAAATTCGAAAATAACTGTTATGTTGGATCCTTAACAAAAACTCAAAAGCCTGCCTTTAAAGCGAGGCGAGAAAGGCACGATGTAAATTGCGTGTAATATCCCTAACTCACCAAGTTCATAAAAGTGGATATAATTTTTCCATAAGAAACAAGGGAGTTTTTCTTCAGAGATCCAAAGTTTAAATTACATTTTAAATTTCTGTTTGTGCTCTTGCAAAATATGTTATTTTAAAAAATAATTAAAATTTTATAGCTTTTACATAAAAAACTCATTTGCAAAGAAAGTCATCCCCAGTTATTCATTACATATTTATAAAATGTAGCAATAATGCTCGTAAATGCAAACCATCATGCAACTTTTTTTATTTGAAGTGTTTGCGTAAGTACTACGCTTTACCCACATGATGCATGAGTAAAAATATAAAACAGCAAGAATTATGATGACAATTTGTGTATGTTTCAACCTGAACAGAGTCCTTGAATATTGCAACAGTTTTATTTCTACTTTACATTAATAAAAAATAATAATAATAACAATTCTACTCCAGTGCCATTTGCTAATAGTAAATATTTAGTAGTTCAACGTTTTTATACGAGAATGAACTTGTATATTTTACAATTACATATATACTTCAAGAACTCCTGCTATATCTGATTTAATACCTAGATTTGGGACTTTGTGATGTTCGATTTCCCACAAAGGCATGATTTGTGTAAGGTGAAAGATCAAATTAAAAATATAAAAAGAAGTCATAAATAAATTCTTCGCTTTCTCTTATTTTAATTTTCAAACGTTTTTGTTTATTGATGCTTCAACATTCTTTATTGACTACCTCAAACTTTGAAATTTGCTTTTCCTTGTATTTTTCCCATTTTTGTGTTTGGTTTTCCATTTTCCCTTAATACATTTACTGTATTAAAAATGTATTTGAACTAAGTGCACACTAGGGTTGTTCAAAAATTAAAATTTTCTTGTAACACGAAGAAGTTAAAAATTTTGGATTGGCTTGCTAAACATGTACATATAAACGTGTCACTGATGGAATACAGTGTGCGATATTCGGATGCATGCAATTAATATATATTTGATATATTGTAAAAAGTATAACTTTTTCCCTGCTGTACTTCCATGAATGATTTCAAGCCCTGTTCACTCCATGATAGTAACTATCTTGATAGTACTGCCATGGCAGTTAATTTCTATGAGAAATTGTGACAGTAATTGCCACTGTCGCACTATCAAGCCGAATTTGATATTGAGACTTGTCCTGATTACTGCCATATTTTGAATGGGGCTTTAGTTAAGTTCTATTTCATTTCTACTACAGAATTTAAAAAAAAAAAAAAACAATATAAAACCTAACTAAAATTTTTCATTCATTTTGATAAAAACAATTCTCCTTATTCCGTAACTATCTGTCGATGTCACGTCAAGACAATACTAAAAAAATTGGCACTTGTCTACTCGCTGTCGCCACAAATTTACTACTATTAACAGCCTCTTCCTATTTTATATGCCTTAGAGATTAGTAAGTGGCTGTCACTAATAGTAAAGTGTTGTCGATGACGAGTATTAATGTACCAATTTTATGGTATTGTCTTGACGTGACGTCGACAAATAGTTACGGAATAAGCGAGAATATCAATAATTTTTTTAGTTTTTTAAACTATAAAAGCCTCGACTTTTAGCATATCTTATGTTTAAGCTAGAATTTATTTAAATACGAGCTGCTGTCAAGATTAGTTTATCTACCTGTTGAATAAAAGAATATTTTTCATGTCATGGTTTTTCTGGGAAATAAAGACGATTAAGTTTTTTTTATAAGAGCATCAGGAAATTAATGCATTAAACACATTCACCACAGCAGGCTACACGAATACACGACTTAAAATGTCGCTACCTTCATTTGTTGCCGTGTAGTCAGCTACTTAATTATGTTGAAAGCGGCAGAGACATCTTACCAGCTGACATTTTGTTGTAGAAGTACATATTTCAGTGGTGCCACTTTGAAATGTTTATCGTGTATAAAAATAAAATCGCTTATTAAAAATATACTTAGATGTCGCCAAATGTAAAAGCAAATAAATTTATTTCATTAAGATCTCGTTATTGTTATTGCAATTTTAATACTTAAATTTTGATGTTCTCTTTGTTAAATCAAATAGAATATTGACTAAAGGTACGGTCACACTTGGCAAATATTTACCCTGAAAAACGTAACCACTACTTTTGGCCAGGGTTAGTGTGATTTAACTATATAAAAACCATATCACAAAATAAAGTCAATTATGCCGGAGAATGCTATTTTTATATTATTTTTAATAAATGCGAACCCATATTTAAAAAAATATTGGAATTAAAGAAAATGCAATTTTAGCATCTGTTGGTCACGTTTTTTTGGCAAAAAATAATGACGTAGTAGTTTTTTTTAGCCAGAGAATTTTAAATAATTTTTTTTTGGAAGATCTCTCTTGGCTCTGTAGTTATGGGCTTAAAAACTTTAATTTTTTGTTAGTCATAACTCCTAGAATTAAGAACAGATATAAGTGATATGGGTGTCACGGTAAAGTTCTGTAAAATACCTTCCTACTGCTGTATGAATTTCTGAAATCTATTAACCCATTGCGTGTGACATCCAACTTTAAAATTTTGATATCTGACTTTTCACGCAGAATCACCGTTATCTTAAAAACTAGTCGGTACAACGATACATAACCATGTATCTACTTTTATAGAGAACCTTCCATGCTATTATTTGGTGTATTTTTGAAACTTGTCACCAATGAAATGCGTAAGTTATTGTACTTTAAAAATAAGTTTATTTTTAAAATCTCATTTTTATAGTGCCATAACTTACGAATTACATCGATAACAGCTTTCAATTACATATATATCAAATTAAAGCTTGGAAGATTCTATATTAAACTAAATACAGGCTTAAGTACAGTTTTATCGGTCAATTTTTAAGATAACTGTGCTTTTACGTGAAGTCATATAAAAATTATTTTAAATTCCATTTTGCTCACAATGGGTTAATGGATTTAAAAATGTTGTACACCAGTGCAAAGATATTTCAGAACTCTTTGTAATGACACATGTATCGTTTATATCTGTTCTATATTGTAGGAATTATGATCAATAAAAAATTAAACTTTTGAACCCCGTAACTCCGGAAACAAGAGTGGGCGCCAAAAAAATCATACTAAAATTTTTAAGTTAAAAATGTTGGTATTTTTGACTTGTTTCAGAATATTTTTATTAAGCTCCTAATTATTTCATATTTCTCATTATGGCAGCACTAATTTGTTCATTGTAGCCCACAAAAATAGAAATTAACTTCGAGTATGATGTGGAAAAGTACATAAACGAGATTTAGCCGAAAAACATACATGATTCCACACATGTACATGAACTTACCTCAATATTATAGAAATACAATTATTTACTTTGACATGTGTATAACAATATAAATTTAATTATTTAAAAATTTAATACATATATATTGTAACATTTAAATTCTGTAATTTTCATTTTTATTTTATAATAAAAATAATTTCTAAGCACTCATTTGCTTTACATATTTTATTATATTGTCAACGCTGTTTTTGTTTTGTAGCCAACAAAAATAGAAATTAGTTTAATTTGACTACGCGACAAAAGTAAGCATGGACAACAACCTGTAGTCGTGTAGTCGTGCAGCCGTGATAATAATAATTTTCATATACACACATGTATTCTATTTTTGACATTTTGTAGTTGGTAGCCTGCTGTGGTGAATGTGTTTAATGCATAATGCCTACCAGTTAATTAATTAATGTGTTACCTTCTATGGGAAAGGGATAGTGTAGAGAGAACAGGTAGTGAAGTGGGAAAGAGATAGAAAGCTTAATTCATTTACAACCCTGCTATTGCGCGTTTTTTTTTGTAGAGCAGCTTTGCAGCCCCTCTGGTGTCAAGTAGAGGCATTGAGTTGCTTAAGCCGTGTAGCCATTTTATTAGTTCTTTTACTTCGCCGATGGTTCTACTACAATACCGACGAAGGAGGGTGCTGTAAAGAACATTGGATATGTTAGTATTAATCGCTGCCTGTACTGCCAAAGTGATCAGTGATCACTTTAACCGTCCAACAACAACGAACACAATAACACACCACTGCACACGAGAAAAATGCATGAGATTGGTTGAATATCTGTTACCACTGTGAATATTTGATACTATGGACCGAAATGATATTCCCATTATTAAAAATTGGAATAAACAATTAATTTTTTATAATCAGTTTTAAAAATCTGTACCTATTCGTTATTAGAGATTCTTAGCAATATAAATTCAATTGTATCCGCCAATTTGACATTTATAAATAATTTTGGTAGGTGCAACCAATCCAAACCATCTTAAAAAGTTCTGATTTCTAATATATGGAATGTCGTAATCGAAAAATATTTGGTTTAATTTTTATATAAGGTTTAAAATACCACAATTAAATAACTGATTACAATTATAGCAAAATTCTATTGCGCCAAAAGGATAATTATTTTCATACATATTTTGACAACATACAAATTTAAATTAATATTTCTAAAAAAATTATAGTTTTGGAAGAAATAAATTACAAAGGAGGGAAGTGATTCACAGGAAAACTAAATATTGGAAAGGTATGGAAATGTAACTTTCTCTGAATTGTATTCTTAAAATAAAATCCTACATTCAAATGTATTCTCATTCTTAGAATCATTTTTTCTGAGCCGAAATCCATAGAGTGCATCAAACCTAAAAGTTTTTACCGCAAGTCTGGTACTTTGGAATTTACTACATACAGATGCAAAATATCTTCAAGATAACCAAAAAGAAAAGGCTCAAGGATGTTAAGAAACGAATTAATTTTGTTGTATTGTAACGTGTTTAGTTTATTTGTATGCATGTTTCTACTTATGCATGTATATATATTATTATGTGATTTTTGATTATAGACTTTGTTTGGTTTGTGCCTTTACTAAAATAAATTCACAATTAAGAATAATAATTTTGAATTTTATTCACAATAAGTAGCAAGAAATATTTTGTTTCAACATATTCAGTACCATGAATCGAATTCTTTCAGCTACTGCTATAGAATTGTACGATAGTACACGGAACCGACAAAATTCGATTGGCAACAAATGCGGTTGCCCCAACGAATCTGTTTTCTCTGTGTATGTATGTATATATGAAAAATGAATTTTGCACAAAAAATAAATATTTCTCATCATTGCGGCCTGAATAGTTCCGCAACCGTTGAGTTTATAATTAATTAAATTGTTTTAGAGTTTTTTCAACAAAATTGGACAATTAGCTCTCCACTGATTATAAAATCGGTAGTGCAGGCTCTTCGTCTGTTTTCGTAGTAAGACGACCATAACACATCACAAAAATTATAGTGGTACTATTTGGTATATCTCTTGTTGCATAGTGTAATTATTAATTACTTTGCATGGGGAGTACCCCTACTCACGCACTAACCCCGCCTGAGTGTTACCTATCTTCGTATATTTTTTGAAATTAAGTCGTAAGAAATTTGAGGACTCATACTATCATAGCTTTCCAGATAGCACGTAAATACTAATTACTTTGTATGTGGAGTACCCCTTCTCTCGCACCTAAACTGTTTATTTTTACCTATCTTTTTATTTTGTCTTTAAATTAGCTCATACCAAATTTGAAGACTTTTGCTAATATAGCTTTTCAGATGGCACGTAATTTCCCTTTCTCTCGCACCTACACCGCCAGTTTTTTACCTATGTATCTTGTCTTCAATTTACACCATACCAAACTTTAAGACTCTTACTATCGTAGCTTTCTATATAGCATGTAATTAATAATTACTTTGTATGGCGAGTACCCCTTTCCTCATAGCTGCCGGGTCAGTTTCTTACCTATAGTTGTATCTTGTGTTCAAAGTAACTTATACCAAATTTTAAGGCGCTTGCTATTATGGCTTTCCAGGTATCACATTACTATTAACTACTTTGTATGGGGAGTACCCCTTCCCATGCACCTATCCCACCAATTTTTTGAACTATCTATATATTTTGTCTTCAAATTACCTCATACCGAATTTGAAGACTCTTACTATCGTAGCTTTCCAGATATCACGTATTTACTAACTACTTTGTATGGGGAGTACCCCTTTTCTCGCTGCTACCCTGATGGTTTCTTACCTATGGTCGTGTTTTGTCTTCAAATTAACTCATACTAAATTTCATATGGATTTCAAGATATTAGATTATTATTAATTACTTTGTATGGGGAGTACCCCTTTGCCCGCTCCTATCCCACCAATTTTTGTACATGTTTCTCAGCTTGCTCCCAAAATACCAAATATGAATACTATGACTGCTATAGCTTTCAATATATAAGATATTTTGTTCGTATGGGCGTGGCACAGCCCACTTTTATATCCATCAGATTGTATTGTCACCCGAACCTAATGCGTGTGCAAAGTTTTAAGTGGATCGGATGTCTTGAAGTTGGTGAAAATTACTTTGAAAGTTTCCGTTACACACATACTGACATACATACATACAGGTGAAGCTAATAAAAGCGTGTTAAAAAGGCAAATTATTTAAGAATTTATAATGAAAACTAAAACTTGAACTGAAAAAGTTGCTAAGATTTTCTCAAACTGACTGCTCTTCGATGTTTCCTCGATTGCTGTTGAACTCAGCCGCATTATTTATATTTTACTAAACTGGTAGCATTGGAACTAAGGCAGTAATATTATTATTTGCGTGAAGCTCGCGTAATCTTAATGCACTGCCCACTCTAAAGATACTTTTACACACTAGCCCAATTCACAATCTTGTGCAAATGGTCTTGCATCGTAGCATTTGCAAATTGGTATAGTATATTATACTCACCACTTAACAATTGTTAGTGGTGGGTATCAATATGCTATACCATTTTGCAAATGCAACGATCCAAGACCATTTGCACAAGATTGTGAATTGGGCCACTATGTATTTTACAGTGTGCTTGTAAATGCCAGCCTGGACTTACAGTGGAAAAATTTCAATTAGAGCGTGCTCTATTTTGAACTGACAAGTCAATTGTTTGTGGCGCCAAGAACATAGTAGCTCCGATCCCGTACTTTCTGGGCAAAGTTCGGTAAAATGAGAGTAAGCAAGAATTACTCTCACTAAACACAAAAGTAACATACTGATTTTTTAATAACATTTTTAGGTTTAGAATACTTTGCTGAATATATAAAAAGGTATTTTGGTTTGAATTGTGCAAAATTAGCAATTATTTCGTCAGTTTTTTTTTGTTGACTAAAATGATATTTATAATTTGTTATTGTTTGTTTTTCAAACAGCTGACTGTTTTGCACTTTACACAATTTGCCCGAAAAACAGTACGACCTGTTGCGTGCAAGAAGAAGAAGAATAGTTTTCACTCTCATTTGCCCAATCTTGCAGTACGCGAACACTTTTCGTGCAAATACGGGATCGCACCTAGTGTTTGTGATTCCTCAAATATATATTAAAATCTATTTATTTACACATATGTATTCTTTAAAAACAAAAATTTTTTAATTAATTTAAATACAATTGAATACAAGAACACAAAACTCTCGTGAAAAATAAAAAAAGGTCGTCACAAAATAAGCTGTTGTAAACAGGGTTGCCAGAATGATGATTATATCATATTTTTGATGATTTTTAAAGCAAATTATGATTTGATGATTTTCTTTCCCAAATGATGATTTTTCATTCACCCAAATGATGATTTTTCATAGTTGCTTTTAAATATTTTAAGTGGTTATTTGAGTTATTTAGATCAATTAATTTATAATTTTCCATAGTTTTTAACATTGAAGTTTATGGTAGGTTATTTTGCAGTGCGTGAACTTTCTCTGACTAAAGTATTTTGAATAATAATATTTCTCTGTTCTCCGAATTTAGTTAGTTCTTCTAAAGTTATCACTTTTCCATTTTAGCGACTTTGAATGTGTAAAGGCGGTGCACATATTATCGAACTTGAGCGATGGTCAAAAATTCATCAGCTTTTAATGACGGTTTTGACTAACAAAACTACATTAATGTTGGGTGTTAAAAGCCATTCAAAAAAATTATTTACTAGAAAACATGGAAAGTAAGAAAAATGGATGCACTTCGTTGATAATAATTTTATTTTTTTATAATATATAGCAACTCCTGAGATGCTTTTGTTTTAACATCACGAGTTACACCCTAATCCTGTTATATCCCAAGAAATGATCTTAACAAATCACTGTTAATAGCAATTTGTAATTTTTATGCTACAAATAAAACTCTTGACTGACACTTTTTGGTACATACTATCAGTCAAAAACTATTATGGCCGCTGACTTGTCAATCAACTATATTTTTTTTTTGTAATTGACTGTTGAATGACGAAATTAGTGCCCACACTATCTAGCAAGCAAAAATTAGAGCAAAACTGTCACTCCCGTTCGATAGTGTGTACCCTGATAAACTATTCTTTGCCATTTTTTTATAAAGATATAAAGTGGTGGAAGAAATAATAGGTGTAATTTCTTTTTTCACAATAACGTCTCATAAACGTTTTTGAGCTAAAATTTTATGGAGTGACAGTCCCAATCACCACACTCGAATCCCATAGAGCGCCTCTGTAGATCTCTAAAAAATAAAACGTTAGAACGTAAAAACTTGCAAATAAACAGGTTATATGGGACACAATTCAGTAACCTTAGTACTCCAATTCTACTGATATCTGCGCCAATCTTCTGAGTTCAACGATATGACGTTGTCAGCAAGTATTCAAAGAGGAGCTTCTACCAAATATTGGAATAATATTAGTATTAAATAGTAAAAGATAATTTTGTTCTGTAATATATAAAATGTCCCCATAATTTTTTCCAGGTACATATGCATATATTTTTGAATTACATAAATTTCCGAATGCAGCAGGTTTGTACTTTTTTTGTATTTTTTACATGGACGAATTTAATTTGTATATTTAATTTTATTTATGCAAAAGCTTATAAATATTTAAGAAAATACTGAAAATTGTATGTGTCCCTATTATTTCTTCCACCACTGTATAAAAATATATGTTTCATTGATTTCTATAGTTTTTGGCTACGTCAAAAATATCAAATCACATTGTGGTGATGCAGTTTTAGTAAAACAGCAAAAAAAAAACATTTATTTGACATAAGAAAACCCTTACATATTTCAAGCATATGTTTTTGGACACTTTTCGGAACTTGTTTTTTCGTTACATATTTTATTAAGTTAATTTTTCCGAGGAAATTTTTTAACATTTAAAAGTTTTGGGAAACTCGTGAAGATGTAGAATAATGTAATCTAATATATATTTGTTGAATTTTTTGTCACTTTCATAAGTGATTTAAAAAAGCTTTTGCGAAAATATCATACAATTTTTTATTTTAGTGATATTGATCACTTTAAAGCTTTTTTGCTGATTTTTTGCATGTTTTTAATATTTACTCGAGCTATGTTTACCTAACTTCTTTATAATTTTGTGCATGAATTTGATCATTTTCGCGGTGGAAGTGACTTTGCCACGTTATTATATATTCCTACCGTAACATAAAATGTATAATTGAAAAAAAATTACATAAAATTTTAAAACGTACAAGAATATTTTATATATTTGGTTACGAAAAAGGTATTAACTCTCCTATCTAGAAGGAAATGTAAATGTAGAGAAAACGTAAAAAAGTTTCATTATTTTTCTTTGCTTTGAATAATATTTTGGAATAAAATATTTATGATGATTTTTCATATCAAAATATGATTTTTATTTCGCCAATTGATGATTTTCTTCGGAAAGCTTCTGGCAACGCTGGTTGTAAACTATTATAAGTTATGTCAGATAGAACTAAAAACATAAGTGTGAAAGCAAATATTATTAACCGTCTGTAAATGACCAATTTTGACAGACATGCACAATTACAGATGGATCGTTAATGCTGACTTTAGACGACATGTTTTTTACATATGGCTTGTTAGGTGTGTGAGACATATGTAACTTAGCATGTTTGTCAAAATTGTCAATTTACAGACGGTTTATAATATTTGCTTTCACACGTACATGTGCAATTACATCTGACATAACTTCTGAGTGTTCACAACAGCTGAGTTTCGTAAATATATAAATCGCTCTTTGCTTTTTAATGTTTTTTCAGCCAAACAACACTTTTGATAATTTAATACAGCTGATGTCAGACGCCTTGTCAGATGAAAATAGAACACGCTCTAATTGAAAATTTTTCATCTGACTTTGCTTCTGTAAATGTCATCTGACAATGTTTCATATGTTTCACACGGCATGTATCACTTTTGCAGTGGGAAATTTGACAAGTCAGATGTAAAATACATGTCGTCTAAAGTCAGCATTATGCTGACAAAGCCACTGTAAAATACATATGTAGTGTGTGAAAGTAGCTTAATCATATATTTTTGTACACCCTAATCTCAACATGATGATTTTAACATTTCAGCGACAAAATTTTCTCTGTTTGTTGTGCTTATACTTGAAAAAAATTCACTTTTGCCATAACTCCGCGGTGCTGTAAAAATGTATTTTAATATTTTATTCTGGTTATTTTTTTTTATATTTTTATTAACGTCAATATACATACATACATTCATTTTATGAATGTTATATTCGTGTGCACATTTATGTATGTATGTATTTATTTTTCGAATGACGTTAATCACGTTTTTCTATAAATATATATTATATTTATTTATTTTTTTTTGCTATAAGTTTTTGCTGGCAAAATTATGGATATGGAACAAATAGAGACTGTATTTGAAGCTAAAATTTTTAAAAAGCTTTATTTCAAATTTAAATTTTAATAAACATATTCAGGTCGATATATCGATTTCGAAAACGAACCCATTTTAAACAATATTTCTTTATTAAAAATAACTTGACCACAAATATTATAAAAATATTTCTTTGTTTAATATAATTTTATCACAAAAATTATAAAAATTGGGTGGAAAGTGTATTAAAGTTACCTTTAAAAGTGCCTTGTTTTCAAAATCGATTTCCATCACATACCTAATTATGTATTACTATATTATTATTATGTATTTATTACATCTAAATACAAAATATTGTTACTAAAATATTGTCATTAGCAAATAGCTAAAATAACTGCAGGAAAACATGTTTATATACATAACTATACATAATTTTATATGATATTATATATAATTATATATGAAAAATGGCCTTATATAATTATGTATAGTTCTATATAATTAAATATAGTTCTATATAACTATATGTATATGAAAAGTGGCCCTATATAATTATATATAGTTTTATAAAATTATATACAATTCTATATAATTATATAGAAGAAAATTTTACTAAGGTTTCCTGTATTAAAAAAAATATATTTCGAAAGCGCATTTATCTTTTAGAATGCATTTACTTAGTCATAAATTTACGTATTTATATAGAAAATATATTTACGAACTCAAATAATTTAATAGTACTTTTTGGTTGGGCCGCGATATAGATGTCTTCGTTAGCGACAGCATACTTTAACCAAATCAGTAACAACTGCATAAAAAAGGTTCAGTAAAACTAAACAAATATACGAGTGATATACGTTACAATATAAGCAATATAATTAGGAGTTCAATAATAAAAATGTATTACAGTATTTATCGCTTATATGCATTCCAAATTTTGCACGACTTTTTTGTGCTTATAAGTGAGAAATGCATTTATAAAAACTCCCTTATAAGCATCGGCAGTGCTTATAAAAAAATTACTTATATGCTTCAGCGGTGCTTGTATAAAACTAAATTACAATGAGTAAATAAAACCCCGAATTTTATTTTCAAAATAATTGATTAATATTTTCACAAGTTTTGCCACATCAGCCTGATATTAGCTTTCTTGATTGAATGAAGCAGCTGGTTTTACACAGACATGTAAAATTACACAGCCATAGTAAATTGAGATTGAATTTTTGGTTTGCGGTTGAAAAATTGCTCCACAAATTTTTTTAAAATGTACATAATATGTACGGTGCATATATGAGTATTTGTTTAATACACTTTAAAAAGATTTATATTTATTTACGGTGCATAAAAGCGAGAAATGCATATAAGAGAAATGCAAGTACGAAAAATAATTACGGTTTTCTAAATACAAATAGAAAATTGCTCATGTTGGGATGCATATAAACGTTAAATGCAAATAACCGACGTGCATATAAGCGATAAATACTGTAATACATTTTTATTATTGAACTTCTAATTATATTGCTCTTATTGTAACGTATATCACTCGTATATTTGTTTAGTTTTACTGAACCTTTTTTATGCAGTTGTTACTGATTTGGTTAATTAGTATGCTGTCGCTTAGCCTTCATTTGTTTGCCTTGTACTTGTAATATTTATGTATATAAATTAAAATAGATCACTTTCTTTTTTTATTACATTATTCGATTAAAAAATGAAATTATTTTTGGAAAGATATTAAGATTTGTTAAGTAAATTTTGATATATTCATAATTTTGACTGAAATCAGCACACATCAGATAATTTTTTTTTTTTTATTTTTAAAACGGAATTTTTAAAACGAAATTTTCAGGTTAAAGGTCAGACATATTCAAGTTTTACTCTTTTAGAAATATATGGGAGAAAAATTATATTAATTAAAACTTTGGGCAACAAGGGTAATGAAGTACACTCTCATGAGCTATTCCACTTGCCCAATTTTTGTCTTCTAGAACGTTTTTGGGTAAGATTAGGCAAATTTGTTAACGATCTAGAGCAGACCTATTATAAAGTATAATTTTTCGCTATTCAAAGCAGTTGGAGAAATAGAAAGAATTTCCAATTTAGCCGATCAGGTTTGTTCTAGATGCATAACGTAATATTTTATCCGCATCACAAAAACATAAATGTGAAAATAAGGCCAAGTTCCTTATCCAAAAATTTCGTTACTACCGGCGCAATTTGGACATTTTTATTATTTGCCAGAGCCATCAGCAATTGGTCCTTAACTACCTCGTTAAAGGGCCTCCGTATGGATGACGAATTGGGTGGGATCGGAGTGGTCGTCTTCTGTAGGACCTTTCTCCTTTTCGTGGATTTTCCGCCCTCCGTCTGAGATTGGTTTCTTTTTGTGTTGGCAGCCTTGGACGTACTAGGTAGTGAATCCATAAACTTATGATATTCATCTAACACCGCCTGGTATCTAAGCTTGTCCACGGCATCATGCGCGTGTATGACTGCAGCATTCTTGGCAATCTTGTCTAGAATGAAGACGACCTTGGAGTATTTGGCTTTCATGAGCTCTTTCTAGCTCTTTTTTTTTTTGGGTTTATCCTTCGACTGGTTGTCGGACTGGACAGCCGGTGTTGTGGTTTTAATTGCTTTTTTTTTTGTGCAGATAGTGGGGTATTATGGCTTTTACCCTCACCATCCGAGTGGCCGACTACTGTCTCTTGGCTGGAGGCAAGAAGGTCATCCTCTGTACTTAGGTACAAAATCAAAGCGAAAAAGTTTGTCTTGAGTAGACCAAAAAAAAAAAATGGAAATGGAGAATAATAAACCAATGGCAACGCTGCACAGTGGTTGCACTTATATGGGGAAGAGCGACAAAAATAGTTATATTAAAGATATAGTGTTGAAATTTGCACAGTATATTTCGGATATAATAACCACAATATTCTGAAAAAATGGGCGTGGTCACTTGCCTCTACCGCCCATTTTTTAAATTTTTTTATAATAAATAGATTTTAATTATATTTTATCACTTCATGGAAATACATATTTCTCCGCAAATTAAATTTAGACTTTTATTGTTTTCAAATAATTATCAAAAATATAAAAAAGCTACTCTTGCAACAATTCAATTGTAGATTTTAGTAGCGTACTTTTCTTTTTATGTGGTAATTTTCGTTGACCTGAAATGAATGAATTGTACACTTTGCCATCGACCATAGTCAGTTGCAACTTGTGCTCAACATATATTTTCTTTTCAAATTTAGAATACTCTGTGTGTTTCAGCATATCAATTTTCTGCTTGAAATAATCTCTTTCTGCAATACAAACTTCGGATGTTTCTTTTTTAAATTGAAATCGAATCGGTCTACAATACCGAGTTGACGACGGCCGAGGGTTTTTCCATATTATTTTTGCATCTTCAGGCTTAGCAGATTTTGTCACTAATTGAAGGGGCTCATAAGACGTTACAAATAAACTGTTGTCCTGTAGAGTATTGCTATTAAAACGTTGTTTATACTCATTATAACCGGAGCTACCATCAAAGCCCCATTTTCCTATCAAAACAATGTTGTTTATATTAATACCAGGTTCGTCTTTCCAGACTTCAAATTGTAAATCTAAAATACGTGAAGCTGTATGGTCAAGCAAATGATTTCTGAATGATTTTTCAAAACGTCTGATTTTAAGCGGTGATTCTTTTTCCAAATGTCAACAATTCTTTTACATAAATATTGTACACATTTCAGTAATTCACAAAACGCGTCTTCTTCGCACTCAAAATTAATTAATTTGATTATTTCATCATAAACTTGCTGTGATTTCGCCGAATATGAACCCTTCTTAGAGCACCAATGCGCGCTGGGAAAGTGCAATTTAATATCAACCTGAAAGTGATTTAATTCTCTTATTCAATTTTCACTAAAAAGTTGTACGTGTATATACATTTGTATAAGAATTATAAAATTGAGGGCGCTGTTGGCTACGAACCCTGAGGTCTTGAGTTCAAGACTAGTTTCAGGCAAGCCAACAACATCATGCATTTTTCTCATGTGCATTGGTGTGTTATTGTGTTGGTTGTTGATGGACTGTTAAGTGATGAAGGCATAACACTGATCACTTTGGCAGTACCGGCAGCGAGTAATACAAACATATCCTAATGCACTTCACCGCACCCTCCCTCGTCGGTACTGTAGCAGAACAGTCGGCGAAGTAAAAGAACTAATAAAATGGCTACACAGCTCAAGCAACTCAATGCCTCTACTTGACACCAGAGGGGCTTGCAACACTGCTCTAAAAAACGCGCAATATCAGGGTTGAATTAAGCTTTCTATATCTCTCCCACTTCACCACCTGTTCTCTCTACGCTTTCCCAAAGAAGGTAGCACATTAATTAATTAACTGGTAGGAATTAATTGCCTGATTGTGTTACTTCTCTTTAACAAAAAATCACATTCAACAGAGCCACCTGACAAGTGGTGATAAGCAAAATACACGTGAGCACTGCGGATGGAAGTGTTGCGGCTTTCGAAAGTGGCGCTACTCTGTTCTGCTGTGTGCGTTGAAAAATTAAGTTGATGTTGATTTTCTTTCAATTTGAATTCACAAGCAAATACGTTCGAAATAATCATATTAATAATATTTCTTTTCTTCGAATGTCTTTCACAAGCCTATGCGTTTGTTCGATAGTGCTATGTTGTCTCCTGAAGCCAAACTGATGATCTGCGATGAATTCACTCTTATTTAGTATGGGGGTCGACTTACTCATATGCAGTTTCTCAAATAGTTTTGATATATTGGCAATAATCGTATAGGCCTATAAGATTCCATTTTAGTATGACCTTTTGCGGGCTTAGGTATCATGGTGATCAATGACATCTTTCATTCCGCAGGATAGTAGTATTCTATTCGTAAAACAGCATTAAAAATTTATGGAATCAATATAGAAGTTCGGTTGTTTTGCAAAAAAAAAATAGCGAGACTGGTCCATGATATCCCGAAAGTTTTTACACCCATGAAAAAAAAGATCGTTTAAAATCGAGCTATTAAGCATTAATAACTCAAAATCTACGCAAAACGACTTACACTGTTATTCAAGAATGCCATAGATGTACCCGTACCCTCAACTACTTTATAAACGTTTAGTTGTCGCCCGCTTAAAACTATATGGTGGAGCTTTTCGATATTTCCGAACTAACTGCTTCAAGTAAGTGGACTACGGTCACGTCCCTGTAAGTAAGCACAAATGTTCTATAACTGCAACAAGTTAATTTTTTCCTTTTTGCAAAAATATAAAAATTATCTCAGAGAATCGATCGTTAGAAAACCTGAAGAATGGATAAACCAAAAAGTTTGCCTCTTGAGATTTGCAAAATTTCTAATTTGTACTAAATTCCTCCTTACATGTACGACCTTCGTAAAACAGAATATCCTTTATACTAATTGTTACATAAAACACCACAGTTTCGCACTTTATTCAAGAATAATCATCACATTAAATAAAAGGTCAAATATACAAATTTAATTTTATCTCCGACTACTTCGACTAAAGAGGTTGCCCTTTTAAGCCATTACACATCTTAATAAGGCACAACATGCTTAGAAATAGAACAACTTTTTTTCATTTAAACACCATTTTCCAACTTGCCACAGTACTTTGTGTATATGTATGTATGTAAGTATGTGTAATAAATATATCTTTTCTTACATATTTATGTCGGCATGAAAACCAAATTTCATGCAGTTATTGATTTCCCATCATCGTGCATGTTTTGAAATTTTTGTCTACATTTTCTTTCATTTTCTTTTTTTTTATTATGATTATGATTTTTCTTTGTATGTGTAAATGTTGAAGGATGTACAAGGACAAATGTTACATTTTTATACAAATAAAATGACAGTCCAATTACCCAAATATTTCTTGCCTTTTTGTGGTAACTTGGATTTTTTTATTATTCATTTAGGCCACAAATTGACTTTGGAGAGAAAAAACTACATACATGCATATATACAAGCTCTACACCCTAAAAAACACATCTATTGAAATAGAAAGGAGAAGTCAAATGATGTTTTAAAGATTTGCTTCCTTTTGTTAACCAACCATACAAAATTTGTCGACCAGCCGATTCAACCGCCCTTAAGACCAAATGCTTCCTTTTACATTCACATTTTGGTCTTTCATTTTCTCTTCCATTTTCATATCAACTTTTTTCCTTCAAATCAAAGTTCAATTGAAAGATGTATTTAAATTTCATTTAGCCTTTTGATGAGTTTGCTTTGGTGTCTGTCTAGCTATCTGTTTGCACATAAGGCAGTCTGCCTGTGATGCATTTTCAGGACTGAGTAGATTTCCTAAAGCATTTCATTTTTTAGCTTTTTAAATTTTACGAAACTCAAATCCAAAAACAAATTAGAGCAGACGTAAATTGCAGTAGAAAAGGGAAATATGTTTTTGTATGGAAATCAAATAGTTTTATTTAACTCATTTGAAATAAAGTTTTACCCAAGTTTTCTATTCAATAGCAGAAATATTTTTTTAATTGATGACAAAAGTTTGATTAGGTTTTTGTTCATCATTTAAAAGCAATATTTTTTAGGTTGCACAAGCTGCCAGTTTGTAAAGTGAATACAGCCTAATCGGGTCCTATTTTGTCCCGCTCTGTTACCTAAAGATGAGAACATCTAAAGAGATACGATGTATTTTACACTTCCCCGTTGAATTCAGTGCTAAACAATACCGACGACCGGATAAACGAATTTGACCTTCTGATATCGCAGTCCGATGAGACTGCTAAATCTTGCAGCAGTGGTCTTCCCATGGAAGTAGCTTTTTTTCCTAGAAATAGCGAGGCTATGACAGAGAATGTGCTCTACGTTCTTTTGCTCCTCCTCATGATGACAATTTCTACAGAAAAATTATACTTTAGATTCAATATCCTACCATGCGCACCTATTAAACGGTGCTCATTTTGGGACGGTATTAACCTCGATATCGAGCTGTTAATCAACCCAGGCAGAAATTGCCATTATTTTATATAATTTATACTTTTAAGAAATTTATTATTTGACATATTGTCATAATTATATTTTAAATGAAATTTATTTGTTGATGGTTATTAAGCAATTGTCTATACGCATTTCATTGGCGCTTTTACCAAATCGTCAGTAGACTTCAACCACAACTTTGAACAGTTAGTAACCTCTTATTTTATGCACAGACTTTCAAAAACCATTTGAGAATTAACTAACGATAATATTTTTGAAATCACAAAAGAATAAAATAAGTGTAGTAGGCTTAGAAACTTATACAAAACCCAACAAATATTTTATATGCGATATGAATCAACAAATAAATTTCATTTAAAATATAATTATGACAATATGTCAAATAATAAATTTCTTAAAGGTTTAATTTGGTTTTTATTTTTCATTTTGCCTTATAATACTTTTATTGTTATCCAATGGATTTCTAATTGTATACAGGTGTAGCAAAATAAAATAGATTCATATCGAATATAAAATATTTGTTGGGTTTTGTATAAGTTTCTAAGCCTACTACACTTATTTTATTCTTTTGGGATTTTCAAAAATATTATCGTTAGTTAATTCTCAAATGGTTTTTGAAAGTCTGTGCATAAAATAAGAGGTTACTAACTGTTCAAAGTTGTGATAGAAGTCTACTGACGATTTAGTAAAAGCGCCAATGAAATGCATATAGGCAATTGCTTAATAACCATCAACAAATAAATTTCATTTATACTTTTACTTAAAAAGAATGCTTACATTAATAAAGCAACCGAATTTTCGCCAATTTTCTCCTAATAAATCTACTTTATTTAGAAAATTAACTTTTCCCGGGAATCCCGGGGACGCGATTTTTTCATTCCCGTTTCCCGGGAAGTGCAAAAGTCCGGGAAATCCCAAACCCTAGATGGAATGTGTGTAATTAAACACAAAAATAAGGAAAGAGGTAATTGGTGGTAAAAAGGACAATAAAACTAAACAAAGTAAGTTGAAGTTCAATGTGTTGCAGTGTTGCCAGGTAACTTTTTTTCTTCCCCCCAAAAAAATTCTAAAACCCCTTAATTTTAGCCTATTTTAAGAATAAACCCCCTAAATGTATATGTAATATGTAGTTTAATTTAAGTAAATTAACTTGATTCAGTTTCAATTTACATACTAATATCGTTACCTGAATAAAGCGAATACACCCTTTTTTAATTTTCTAAAATTCCTTTAAAAAATTTTATAGTTTCTTCAATATTTTTATTTAATAACATACATTTGAACTTTAAAAAAATAACACTCTAATGAAATACTGTTACACATGTACATATCTTCATATAGAATGCAAAAGGCACTATGTATCATAATTTAAAAAAAATTCAGGAGATAAAAACTTTAATAAAAGGCAAACTTTTATTATTATACAAATTATTTTTTCTGGATTATTTCATTTATAATAAAGTCCAAATTATTGATACAATCCTGAAAAAACGAGTTATTGCAATCACAAAACTTTGCTTCTTATTAAGTTGTTTATCTCTCCTTCAAAATTTTTAAAAATTATAATAGGCACTTTTGAATTTTATATGGTGATATGTAAGTATATAAATCGAATTTCTGTCAAATTAGAGGTAGTAGAAAAATTATTTTTATAAGCATTGAAATCAAGTTTCTTCAAAAACATCAAGAGATGACAAATCGTCATCACTAACTTTATACATTTGAGCGGAATTAAAAATTTTAGGCATATAATGGATACACTAAATATTTTCAAAAGGCTTTTCTTTATAAATCTTTCACTTGAATTGACAGAAAAAAATTTAGTTTAATTTTACTTTATCTACTATGAAAACAAAATTTATCAGCTGTAAAATACAGAACTTTTAGTTATAGGGAAATCTCCTGACACTGAAAGAGATGTTGTAAAATTTGAAAATCCCCTAGAAACCCCCCAAAATATAAATTTATGCCCCCTAAATTTCCCCCTAAGAATTTATTAAAATTAAAACCCCTAAATCTAGGGGGAATTCCCCTGGCAACTGGCAACACTGTTGTGTTGTAAGGTGAGGTAAATACTCCCTGCACATTGTAAAAATGTCTGCAATGAATTGGTTTAGAGATTGATTTTTTCTCTTCGCACGGCCACCGTCAAACAGTGAAAGGCATAGAGAACTAGACTTGTGTCGAGCTCGTTCAGGCTAGATACAAACCCTTAAAATTTTCTTTCTTCAAAGGTTTGTGTCTATCCTAAAATATTAAACGAATTCGACACAAGTCTATGTAGAACACAATGGTCGCGTTCATAAGACGTAACAGTTGTGCAACTGCTGTGTGTTTGCCTTAGAAACGCACAGTTGAGTAGTTCCGCTACACTCAACAGTTGTGTCAAGGCATATTCATTACAGGTACCACCATAACTAAAACAAATACAACACCAAAAAACACATGTATTTTGTTAGTAGAAATACCCCAGAAATATGTCAAATCCATTATCTGTGAGTCGCACACATTCATAAGCTCTCTCAAATTTAATAACACATGCCCGTTGTTGATAGAAAACTCCCGGACATGTGTCAAAATCTATTGTCAGTGTGACGCACACATTCTAAAATTTAAAAAACACCTGTTCTTGTAGTGGTACCTGTTCAATCTACCTTGAGTTGTGTATTTACTGCCACTTTTTCCATCATAAAATTTTTTCGCTACCTAGGGTCAACATGTTGTGCTTAGTGTGCACAGCTGATCAAAAGAGTTATGCCGTTTATATTCTAATACAACGCCGCTTTATTATGTGGCCGCTGCAAACTAGTTTAATAAATGTTGCATTACAAATGTGATAAAGTAAATATAATTAAAATAAAACTAAGATCACTAAATATATGTTTATTGTGTTGTTTACTTACTATATTACATATATTAAAATTTACTATAATGTTGAACCATTTTTTTTTTAACACGATGGTGGCTTAAGGCCATGTCAGATAAAACTTTTGCTTCGCGTTGCGTTACAGATTCGCTTTGACATCTAAGATGAAATGTACATACTTATACGAAACATGTCACATAAAGCACTTTTAACGCAGCGTGAAGCGAAAAGTTCGGCAACTCTCATCTTTTTGCTTGCTTTGACAATCAGCTGGAATAATTTTCTTTTATTATATTGCCAAACGAAACATATTGCGCGTTTGAATCTGTTTTAATAAGAGGTAAATATGTATGTGGCATTTATTTATTTATAATAAATCGTAAAATAACATAATTGACTTTTATTTTTATAAAAAATATATATATAAATAGCAAAATTATCAACTACTTTTTTGGTAAACGATCAATGCGCGAGCAGAGGGCGAAGCCGATGTAAAATGGTGATCGGCGCCGGCTAAGAACAAATATAGTCGGCGGCGGCTATTAGCCGGCTAAGAGCCGAAAATTTTTCGCCGGCGGCGGCTACCTAAATTTATCGGCTAACGGTCGGCTAACAGAGTATTTCTTGCTTACTTACATACAAGGTATATTTACAACAGGTATACTCGGCCCAATTATAAATAAACTTGCCTTTCTAGACGATTTACTGCCTTATTTATAAAAATAATTTTCATAAGAAATTTTTTTCATATGTTCCAAAACCGAATTAAATATTTTTAAATGCGCATGTTAGTAAATATCCACTTTTTATTATAAAAAATCGGCTTAGCCGCTAGCCGATATTAGCCGTAATAATCGGCGGCGGCTAAGTGATTGTGAAAATCACCGGCGGCGGCTAATAGCCGGCTATTAACCAACCGGCTTCGTGCTCTGTGCGCGAGTGTTGTCAAAGTTTTCATTGTGTCATACACCTTTTGCTTTACACTTTTCTATCAAAGTTAAGGCCGTGTCAGATAAAACTTTGTCGCTTTACGTGACGTTTCTAACTTTGATAGAAAAGTGTAAAGCAAAAGGAGTATGACACAATGAAAACTTTGACAACACTCGCGCACAGAGCACGAAGCCGGTCGGCTAATAGCCGGCTATTAGCCGCCGCCGGTGATTTTCACAATCACTTAGCCGCCGCCGATTATTGCGGCTAATATCGGCTAGCGGCTAAGCCGATTTTTTATAATAAAAAGTGGATATTTACTAACATGCGCATTTAAAAATATTTAATTCGGTTTTGGAACATATGAAAAAAATTTCTTATGAAAATTATTTTTATAAATAAGGCAGTAAATCGTCTAGAAAGGCAAGTTTATTTATAATTGGGCCGAGTATACCTGTTGTAAATATACCTTGTATGTAAGTAAGCAAGAAATACTCTGTTAGCCGACCGTTAGCCGATAAATTTAGGTAGCCGCCGCCGGCGAAAAATTTTCGGCTCTTAGCCGGCTAATAGCCGCCGCCGACTATATTTGTTCTTAGCCGGCGCCGATCACCATTTTACATCGGCTTCGCCCTCTGCTCGCGCATTGATCGTTTACCAAAAAAGTAGTTGATAATTTTGCTATTTATATACATATATATTTTTTATAAAAATAAAAGTCAATTATGTTATTTTACGATTTATTATAAATAAATATATGCCACATACATATTTACCTCTTATTAAAACAGATTCAAACGCGCAATATGTTTCGTTTGGCAATATAATAAAAGAAAATTATTCCAGCTGATTGTCAAAGCAAGCAAAAAGATGAGAGTTGCCGAACTTTTCGCTTCACGCTGCGTTAAAAGTGCTTTATGTGACATGTTTCGTATAAGTATGTACATTTCATCTTAGATGTCAAAGCGAATCTGTAACGCAACGCGAAGCAAAAGTTTTATCTGACATGGCCTTTAGAAACGTCACGCAAAGCGACAAAGTTTTATCTGACACGGCCTTTAGGGTTAAATTAAAAAAATTATCGGCGCAGCCTTCTTATTTTATTGCAGTGTTTTTTGCATTGTGGTGAAAATTTTAAAATAAAATGAAAATGGACAATTCGTATGGTGCTGACTATCGCATTGGATACCATGTTTATAGAATATTTTATGGAACCAAAATGCACTCAACACTGAGTGCTAAACTAATTAATTTTGTTAGTTTCAACTATGTCTTTTGTGCCTGTATTTAGTTGTTTATATTTATCAGCTGTTCATATTTCAGTATACCCATCAAGCCGTTTTTAAGACGTGAACGTTGTCGTTTTTCATAAAGCGATAATTTATTTGAAAAAATATAATTTTTGCACAAAAAAATCTACTACAAAATAGGCACACATAGGCACACTGCACACATTTTTCATCATAATGTTGTATCATAAGTAGAAGTAGGTAAAATTAATATTTACTCTTCATGGGCGTGGCGCTGCTCTAATAATGTTGTCTTGTAACAGTAACTAAATTTGTATGCAAGGTTCGGTTTGGTAAAAGTTGTTGATAAAGAATATTTACTCTACACGTGCGTGGAACTGTCCACTTCTTAAACATGATGTAGAACTCATGTTTAAAACGATAACTAAATTTATATTTACCTATATGGGCATGACCCTGCCAACTTTTCAACGGGACCAACCTGGAAAAGTACGTCCTTTTGGCTGAGTGGTTAGCGGCTTTGACTACAAACCCTGAGGTCAGCGTTGCCAGAATTATGATTTTATCATATTTTTAATGATTTTTAAACCAAAATATGATTTGATGATTTTTTTCCCCAAATGATGATTTTTTTTTCTCGCAAATTATGATTTTTTATACTTATTATATGTATATCGTCAGAGAAAATGCAAGCCCTATCTAACTTTTTAAAAGTTTTACAGGAGAAGGATGAAACTTGTTTAAATTAAAAAATATATATTGAAAATTAGTGCAAAATTTTACAATATAGTTAAAAAAACACCAACAAAGTTATATATTATTGTCCATATATTTTTCATTTAAACAAGTTTTATGCTTCTTCAGTAAAACTTTTAAAATGTTAGATAGGGCTTTCTGCATTTTCTGTGACGATATACATATAAATAGTTATTGAAACATATCATGCCTTACGTTTTATAGTTCTTTGGATCAAATAATATATAATTTTGAAACTTTTTTAACATAAAAGTTTATTGAAGTGCATTCATCAGCTTTGCAAGAAGGTTTTGAATGACAAAACTATCAATTATGTTCGATGATAAAAAATTTTGTGGCATATACAAAGTTTAATGTGCTAAATTCAAATAATTTTACAATCTTTTTCTATAATGTACATATTATTTTATATTGGGTATGACTAATATTTCAAATAGCTACGTCAGTATATCTCACCCTAACTCGATAACGGATTATTCGATTTGAATAAATAATCCAGCCATGTTTAATAATTTTTTATGTTTCCAACTGTTTCGGAGTTCTTCAGAAATTACCGGCGAATTTTTTTTTTGCAAAATTAATTGTTTGTTTTAAAAAACTCTTAAAAGAAATTAAAACTGCAATAACTTTAAATTGTTATCATTAGTCTGACAGGTAGGATAACTAGAAATAAAATAAGCCGATCGAAAATCGATGGAAAATGTTGATTTTATTTGCAATTAAGTGAAGGAGGTTGCATTGATAAGAATCAAAATTTCCATACAACAGAAAAATATTAATTTGTGTGTGAGTATTAGTTCCCTCAACTAACTGTGAATAAAATCTACATTGGCTTTCGATTTTAATGGTTTATGGCTTATTATATTCCTAATATACCTACATAGCTTCCCTCTTCATTTTTGCATGACTTTTTGAAAACGAAAAAACGCATCATTTTGCATGAAAAACGCATTTTCGCCGCTAATTTCTGCATAACTCCGAAGCAGTTGGAAATTGAAAAAATTAGATATGAATGACTTAAAGGTAACTTTATTCTGCATTTTTTGGTGCATTAGTTATTGAACTTGGATAAACCATTCTCGAGTTAGAGTAAACTATACTGATGTATTTAGTGAAAATCTTGGGAAAATTTTGAAAACGGATTTGTGGATTAAAGCTTAAATGTTCCACATACTTTTATTTAACAGCTGAAAAATGGTTTTCTGTATACCAGTACATATAGTTGTGTTTACCAAATTTTTTTTGTCGCGTTGGAAGTGATTTTGTCGCATTTTTATATGTTCTTACAGTCATGGTGATATTTTATATACTTCGCTGATTGCATCCGATTTTCAAACTTCTTCACGAATTTTTTACAGATATCTTTTTAATATTGGTTGCAAAAAAACAGTAACTCTCTTATCTAGATGACATGAAGGAAATCATATAGTCTTAAAGAACGCGTTTTTGTTTTGGTTTTCTGTAAAAGTCTCATTGTGCAGCCTTAGAATAAAAATTTCTGATGATTTTTTATATCCAAATATGATTTTTATATCACCAAATGATGATTTTCTTCGAAAAGCTTCTGGCAACGCTGCCTGAGGTCTTGAGTTAAAGACGAGTTTCAAGCAAGCCAACAACATCATGCATTTTTCTCATGTGCATTGGTGTGTTGGTTGTTGTTGGTCTGTTAAAGTGATGATGATGATAGCACTGATCACCTTCGCAGTACCGGCAGCGATTAATACTAACATATCCTAATGCACTTCACAGCACCCTCATTTGTCGGTATTGTAGCAGAACCGTCGGCGTAGTAAAATAACTAATAAAATGGCTACACAGCTTAAACAACTCAATGCCTCTACTTTACACCAGATGGGCTTGCAACACTGCTCTACAAAAAACGCATAATAGCAGAGTTATAAATGGATTAAGCCAAAAAAGGTAGCACATTAATTAATTAACTGGTAGGCACTAAATGCCTGATTTTGGTACTTCTCTTTATTAATGAAAAATAATATATATAAAAAAGATTTGAAATCGGTTAATAGATGGCGGAGTTTTGAGGGAACACACATATAAAATAAATGACGGATTGATAACCTTTCTGCCTCTTTTTCTGAAGTCTATTAAAAAATAAATTAACAAGCTTTTGTCTATGAAGATTGTTTGTATGGGTGACCCAAAAGTAACAAAGTGGCTTGAATAGTGTATAGCTTCATTATTTTAACTTTTTTTCTATTTTTTTCAGATTTGAAAAATTAAAATGGAAAGGTATTCTACTGAAAAGCGAACATACAGCAAGGAAAACAGTTGCGCTGTTCCGCGAAATTTTTGACTTGCCATGACTCTTTTCAAGATTTTCGAAGTCATCGCTCGAATTTGTCCACGAATATTATTATTTTGTTGGACTATGGTTTGTGGCTTATTCAGCTATGCTTGATCTTTAAAACCCACAAAGGAAAAGATTCAAGAGCGGAAAAGATTCCAAAGGAAAATATTCAAGAACGGAAAAGATTCCAAAGGAAAATATTCAAGAGCGGAAAAGATCCCAAAGGAAAAGATTCAAGAGCCTCTTGAATTAGTACGTTCGCTGAAGACGCTCCGTAACAGAGTCATTGTTTCTCTCGCTGCATGTTCGTTGCCTAGTACCTTTCCATTTTAAATTTCCCAAATCTTCTTTACAACATTCTGAAAAGGTGGAAGAGAATAATGGAGCTATATACCTCGTTAATAAGCACTTCTTATTTGCAAATAAGAATGTAGTGCTGCCAAATTTGTTTTTTTTTATCGTAACTTACTAAAGCCCTTATGACACTAGATTTTTCTTCATTTTTTAAGTTTTGGAGAGGAGTGCAAATATAATATGGTAGGAAATTTTACCATGTGCAAAGAGTTCAGCTATATTAAGATAAATACCAAATTGTCAAAGCTTTTACTAATGTTATCGATAAAAAATGGGGCCCTGTCAAAAAAAATGTAAAAATGTTCAACTTAAAATTGACGTTTCAAGATTGAAGCATTAAAGTGTTGCCAAGTTAGCGGTTTATTTACGAATTGAGCGATTTAGCGCCTCTTTTTTCAACTTTTTGTTCTGTTGGCGTTTTATTATAAATAAAAAGTAGGCAGCACTTAAAGAAATCATTACGCTTTGCTTATATTTTGTGGAGTTGTTTCTTTCTATCATTTGCCTTTTCTTTCTTTCAATCCTATAGCAAAACAATGCAAGAAAAATGTAGTGCCATATGGGCTTAACTCACGAAAATGTTTGCTGATTAACGACTACTTGCAAATAAGATGTTTTATGTGCCACCTTTACATATGTTTGTTAATAAATAATAATAAATAGATAAATATATAAATAAATTGATAAACATATAAATAAATAGATAAAAACTCCCTGATTTAATAAGTTACAATAAAAAGTATTTGGCAGCATTTTACGTTCGTATTTCCAAATAAGACGTGGTTATAAACGATGTAATACACTATTCAAACACTTTCGTTTCTTTTCGACCACCCTGTGTTAGAAGAAAAAACCTAAAAGTTTCAAAAATAGTAACACAATTTAACAGCAAAAATTAACTATTTTAATATCAATTTATAACTTTATTGAATTTCAGCCTTTTATTAAAGGATATCTTTAAGTGATATCTTTAAGTGAAGTGATCCAACCATGCTTTAAGTGAAGTGATCCAACCATGTGGTTGGATCATTTATATAAGAAAAATCTACTTCATGGATTTTTTTAGTTTTCAGATAATTTACTCTATCGTAAAACAAACTTAAACCGAAAGTTTAATTAAAACTCTTAAATTGTTAATCCATTGTTGCTGCCACTTTTAGAAACTCTAGTTTTTAATTTTTTTTTATTCTAAAACAGAACTTGAAAAATCCAAGCAAATTCTTACATGCTACTTGTTGTATCAATTTATATGCACTTCCTTTCTAAGTTTTCTTGGCACAATAATTAATAAAAGACAAGAACAGCAAAGATGGCGGTATATAATACTTCCATCGACGAGTAAGATGCAATCAATTTCCAGCTGCATGACCAAAAGACTTCCCAAAGTAATCCATATCGTCAGTGTCATGTTAAAACTATTTTTACTTTAGATAAAAGTTGTTAACAAAGATGTTGTTTTGTATTGACATATTGTTTGGCCTTGCATGTTTTTAACGACAGTTTTTAGTAATATTGTTTTTGTTATCCTCATCGCACAGTGGTGTAAATTAAAAAAAAAGAAGTGGTTATTGTAAAATTTTAGTGCTTTGGATTTTGCTAGACAAGATAAAAAAAAATTCATATATTCAGACATGTCAGAGAATACCATTCCGATCGGAAGTGGTTTCAATTCCGTAAGTTGCTTCTTTAGGAAACGAAAAACGAAAATTTTTCTTCATAATCAAACCACTTTTAAATTTCAACGTGGAAGAGAAAAACACTTTTCTACTGACTTCATTTGCAGTAAATACTAAAAAACGTGCATACTTTTAGGAGCGTCAAATAAATATTTGGTCTCAGCTTTCCATGTTAATAAAAAGCTCAATGAGAGCTTTGCATCTAAAGACAAGAGTAAACAAACGCCTCAAGGTATAAAAAGTGTATCATTGTAAAAACGAAATACAAAATAATCGGAATCTAAAGCACCAAAAATGTACTTTTTCGGAATGATAACTACGGAATCAAAACCAATCCGACCGGAATCTGTGACACGGCTGATTATATAAAAATGAGGTGAATGTTTGTTTGTTTGTTTGTTTGTTTGCAGATTTTTGTTACGGCATCACACCTAAACGGCTGAACCGATTTAAATGAAATTTGGTACACAGATAGATATTAGGCCCACAATTACTATAGGTTGCAATGGTTTCCCGGATTTTGGACCAGGCGGGGATAAAATGGGTCAAACCTCCCCCTACGCATAACTCTGTCATTTGTCAACCGATCTTGAAAATTCTTTATTGGTTTAAAAGGGTTTGCTTTCAGTTAGGCCCCATAATTTTTGATGTGTAAACATCTATACGCTAGGGGGTAAAAATCTTTTTCACAATACAATCACAAATTTTGAGTAAGATTAATCTTACTTGAGTAAGATTAATCTTACTTGAGTAAGATTGTAATAACGCGGTGTGAGCTGTGTATGAGTGTATTAGTGTAATCATACGGACAACAAGAAGTACAGAGAAACTTAACAGCTGCGTAGAAATACACTAACACTGGCAAAGGGAATCTCAAGGTCAAACTCCTGCAGTAAGGTCGTACGTTTGTTGGTTGGTGCTGTGTTGCCGTGTTTTTGAATTGAGTGAGTATTTGCTGAACTTGCTGCGATATTTGGCTGACGGTTTATTGACTGCGTTTGTCTTTGACTGTTGGTTATTTTGCTGTTTAACTGCGGTAATTCCAACTATTTTGTACGGGTATATTATATTTTGCTGGTGGATAAATAATACTATTATTTATGTCTGCGGGGAAGCGGAAGGGCGATATGCCTGGTGGGAGTGAGTCAGAGGTGTCTGATGCGAAGCTTATCGGCTTGAGCGACTTGTCGGGTGTGGAGGAATTTACGTGGGTGAAAAAGAAGCGGATGAAGCCCGGTTCGCCGAAGTTGAAACGGGTGAATGATGAGAAGAATGTTTCGGTAGAAGGTGAAATGTTTCATTACTAGATGTTTACACATCTCCTCTGTGATCGAACTCACATTCTTTTTTTTTCAAAATCGGTAGCGATATTTGAAATGAACCTATTTGGAATCTTTTAAGGGTTCCATATTTTTTTTTTCCGAAAATCGGTGGTGAAGTTTGCTCCCCCGTGATTAACTCTGTGATTTTTGAACCGAATTTCAAATAATTTTTTGACTGAAAGGGTTTGCTTGAAGTTTGGTCCCATAGAAGTGGAAATGGGCCAGAAAAAGTGGTAGCCCACTTTTCTTGGCCGATTTCAAAATTTTTTTATTTGAAAGGGCATGAAAGTGTTGGTACTATAAGAAATTGCGGACGAACACACAATTAGTAAAAGTACACACCATTTGACCTAACGCAAAATTGCGTCCGCTTTGCAATCTGTTCACTGAGATCTTTGCATTGAAGTCGGTTTTTTGGCAGAGTTATTTCATCCACATTGCTAGACCAGATACAAGATATATACGCATTACGTTTTTTTCGCTTTTTGACGATATTTTTAGTTTTTAGCGATTTATTTTAGTTTTGGCGCTTTTTTCGGTTTTAGGGGAATTTTTTGAGTTTTGGCGTTTTTTTTTTTGCCGCTTCTTTTTCTTTTTGGTGATTTTTTTCATTTTTATCGATTTTTTCATTTCTTGATGATATTTTTAATTTTATAGATTTTTTTATGTTGTAGTGCTTTTTTTTTGTTTTGACTTTTTTCGGTTTTTGGAGTTTTTTTTTAGTTTTTTGGCGATCTTCTTAGTTTTGGTGATATTTTGCGTTTTAGGGATTTTTTTATTTTGATTTTTTAATTTATCGTTTTTGAAAATTTCAAGAGTTTACCTCTTACGGTTTCCAAGATACAGCATACTGTCTAAATTACATAGTAACATTACATTAACTGATATAACACCCTTTAATTTTTATTGCTTTAAATATCACTGTTAATTGGTGTAGTCTATTCTACAGACTACACCAATTAACACTAACTTTGAAAATTTAAAGTGTCTGAATAAGTGCCTGTATATTACATTAGTATTTCAACATGTTTCGTTGCTCGTTTTAGAGCACCCTTTAATTTTTAACTGTCATATATTTGTTATTTTACATATTCTGTGAAAATTTCAGGTCCGTAGCTCATATGGTTCCCGAGAAAACAGCCTATGACAGACATACAGGCAGACGGACGGTGTAGCGACAACAATAGGGTTTCTTTACACTTCTAGTGTACGGAACCCTAAAAAGTGGTTGTTTATTTGACCACACTCACCTACCTACATGAAGTTCGACGCGCTGAATCCGAATCTGAGGTCCGTTTGGTCCCTTACCCCTCAAATTTCGAGTAAATTGAAAAAACTTTTAAAAATCTCGAAATATGTACTTCTATTTTTTCGCAATTTACTCAAAATTTGAGGAGTAAGTGGCCAAACGGACCTCAGATTACTATCACCAAATTTTGCAAATCGGTTAATATTTACGAAAATAACAAGCCGCACAATGTTTTTCATACACGATGTAGCCAACTTTTACCCCTTTTAGGTCCGCCCCTAGTGCAGCTAAAGACTTCAAAAGACACAATACTGAAAGCTTGACTTTTCCTCTACAGCCATTTTAATTTTTAGACAAAATCCATTAATTAGCTGAGAAGTTCCCTACTTACTTCTTTAATTACACCACTGTGCGTCGTTGTTTATAACATGTACATAAACTTCACTCTTCATCTTGTTGCTTCGTTATGTTAAGTACACATTTGTATAAACAATTATTTTTGTTATCCTTGTTTTTCATCATTATAAATGTCAAGTTTTAGAGGAGAAGCATAAGCCTTGTTTAAATGAAAAATATATTGACAATTAGTGCAAAATTTTTCAATATAAATATATATGTATATAAATTTTCAAAATAATACGAATACTCATACATATGTATATCCCTTTTCGTTTTTGTCCCTTTTTCATTTTGGCAGTTTTTTCGTTGTGATTTTTTGTTTAATTTTAGTTTTTTTATTTTTTGAGTATTTTTCGTTGTTTTTGGCAATTTTTTGGTTTGGCGCTTTTTCATTTTCGTGATTTTTTCGTTTTTCTGGCGATTTTTTGGTTTTAGCGTTTTTTTAACGTTTTTTCACGACGATATTTTTAGTTTTAACGATATATTTTAGTTGTGGCGATTTTTTCAGTTTTGGCGCTGTTTTCGGTTTTGAAACCTTTTTTCGGTTTTTTGTGTTTTTTTTAGTTTTAGCGTTTTTTTTTATGACACTTTTTTTTGTTCTGGCGATTTTTTTCTTTTTTTGGTTTTCCGTTTTTTACGTTTTTTCGCATTTTGACGATATTTTTAGTTTTAGCGATTTATTTTAATTTTGGCGCTTTTTTTCAGTTTTGAAGCTTTTTTCGATTTTGGGGACTTATTTCGGTTTTTGGTGGTTTATTTAGTTTTAGCAATTTTTTTTCTCTTGACACTTTTTTTCGTTTTGGCGATTTTTTTTTGTTCTTTTAACGGTATATTTATTTATTGTATCTTCAATAAAATTGAACTAAAGTAATCAAATCTTAACTCTAAAAATTTTTAATTTTTAAGTCCAGCCAATGCCAGACAAAAATATTTGTTTCAGCGGTTGGTTCTTTGGTTGTCAACGTCTCTCGTGTTCGGCTGAGAGCAAGAATGTCCCTCCTTTTCACCCGAGTGTGGCCTCTAAAGTTAATGACGTTTCGGGCTAGGGGACTTGGTTGCAACTTGAGTTTTTTTATGTATCTTGTCACGTGTTTAGAAAACTTTGTCTTAACCAGCGCGATTTTTTTAGCTTTGGGTTTTTTGGTTTTGGTGTTTTTTTTTGTTTTGGTGCTTTTTTTCGTTTTGGTGTTTTTTTTTTCTTCTTGGCGATTTTTTCGTTTTTTAGCGATATTTTCAGCTTTAGCGATTTTTTTATGTTGTAGTGATTTATTTCGTTTTGGCGACTTTTTTCAGTTTTTTGAGTTTTTTTTTAGTTTTTTTACCCTCTTTTTAGTTTTGGTGATATGTATTTTGCGTTTTGGTTTTAGTTTTGGTGATATTATTTGGTAATATATATATATATATATATATATATATATATATATATATATATATATATATATATATATATATATATATATATATATATATATATATATATATATATATATATATATATATATATATATATATATATATATATATATATATATATATATATATATATATATATATATATATATATATATATATATATATATATATATATATATATATATATATATATATATATATATATATATATATATATATATATATATATATATATATATATATATATATATATATATATATATATATATATATATATATATATATATATATATATATATATATATATATATATATATATATATATATATATATATATATATATATATATATATATATATATATATATATATATATATATATATATATATATATATATATATATATATATATATATATATATATATATATATATATATATATATATATATATATATATATATATATATATATATATATATATATATATATAATACTTTTATGAATAACATATTAAAATTTCAGCTTTAGTAAAATACTTTTGAAATTGAGCTCTTTTGGGAATTTTCGAAAGTGTTTGGCCATGACATCGCGACCGCCACAATTGTCTGCCATTATTATTTTTCGAATAATAATAATAATACTAAATATTAACATATTTAAATATCAGGCTTGGTAGAATGGTTTTGAAGTTGGTCAAAATGCGTATCCTGTGCAACCAGTGTGACGCCATATGGACTACCACCCACCTTAATTATTCTCCATCTCGTGTATAGTATGTATTAAGGTTTCATTGAACAAAATTTGAGCTTTGGTAAAATACATGCAGTCTGCCGGCCACTGGCTCTTAGACTATAGCTTCTTCTATGCATAGCGATTTATAGTTGAGAAGTTACGGATTTATTACAACAATTTATTTTTATTACACGCCACTGTTTATTGTTTTTTACAAGTGAAGCTAATAAATGGTAAAATATGCCATCCAATTTAAAAAGCAAGATCAACATATGTATGTAAGTAATAAGCAATTATATATTATGTATGAATTGATTTTACTTCTGTTTGTCTCTCCTCCAGACTATTATCCAATTGATAGCATATCAATAATAATTGACAACTTGAAAGAACAACACCGCAAACTATTATAACTTATTGTAACTGTCAATTATAGCTTTTGCAACTACTACTGTCATAAAAACAGAATTCTTATGTGCCCAATATAACGAATATATTGAAAATAATAAATAATCTTTCATATAAACTAAGAATAAATAAGACACCTAATTAAGATGAGAGTCTTTGGGAATTATGCAGTTGTTAACATAAGAATGTAGCCAGTAACCAGGGTTGTCAGATATGGCTGTTTCTCGCCAAACGTGGCGATTGTCTGCCGTCCAAATTTAATGATTTGGCGACATGGCGATAAAGGAATTTGTTGGCGATTTGTATGGCTATTTTTTAACAAAAACTATTTTTAGGCAAACGTTTAAAATTCAGCAAAATTACTTTGCAAATTCAGTATTCAGTAAACGGCCTTGTAAAAGTGCAATTGCAAAATATCGTAGTTTTCTTATGAAAAACAACAGAAAAATACACAAAATTCTTCTTATAGAATCCACGGCATTTTGCACTTGCTCTTTCGCATGAATACTTTAATCAAGCACTGAATAACGCCAATATGTATATTAGCCCAATTCACAATCTTGTGCAAGTGGTCTTGCATCGCAGCATTTGCAAAATGGTATAGTATATTGATACTCACCACTTAACAATTATTAGTGGTGAGTATCAATATACTATGTTTTTGAAACAGGATGACTAATCTCATGACAATTTTAGATACATGTATTAGAACTCAAACTAAACGCAACGATCGCCCAGATGAGCAAAAGCGATATCAACATCATCATTGGAGACTTTAATGCCAAAGCAGGTTCGGACAACTCAAACACAAGATCAATTATGGGAAATCAGCGTCTCTGATCAGCACGCAATCATAGCGGTGATATACTGATAGATTTGTGTTCCGCAAACCAACTTTTTATTCATCCACCGAAATATACACAAATATACATGGGCATCGCCTGATGGTAACACACGTAATCAAATCGACCATTTTGTTATAAGTAGACGGTTTCTGGGGTCGCTAATGGACGTGAAGATGATAAGAGGTGCCGACATATACAGTGACCACCAACTTTTAGTTGCCATTGTGAAACTACGCCCTTTTGCCAACTATCACCAACCGAAATTGTAAACAAAATTAACACCCATCGGCTCAAAGATCCATCTACTGCGCAAGCTTTCGAAGAAAATCTACGCAGAAATCTAACCAACACCCAGAGTTGGTCTGGTATAAAAGCTGCATGTCAGGGCAGCGCAAGAGAAACTCTTGGCTTTATAAAACATCATCGTGCTAAATTGATAAGTGAAGCTACCTGGTCTATAATGAGCAACGGCGAGATGCAAAACAGCAGCTATTTCGAAAACAATCCGTCGTGTACTAAGAAACCACTACACTAGCCTAGAAAAACAGGTGATGAAAATGGTTCGCAAAGATCGACGTCAATTCTACGACACCATTGCAGAAGAGCCAGAGTATGCTGATACCAGAAGAAACATGAGGGGTCTGTATGATGCAATCAAAAAAATAAGTGCAGAAAAGGTTCTGACAGCACCCAACATAAACGATAGTAACGGCCGCCCATTAACTTCAATCGATGGGCAACTCAACAGATGAAAGCAGTTCTTCGAAAGCTGTGGAAATGAAACAAACTTTCAACCATTCAATGCAATCGAAAGATTTAACCCAAGCAGGTCCATACCAACACTGGAAGAAGTAAATACTGCAATCGGGCAACTAAAGAACAACAAAGCCGCTGGACCCGATAATTTTCCATCGAAACTACTCAAGGCAACATATACCATGTCGGTAGCGATTCTGCCTTTAATACAGAACGCTTGGTCGACATGCGAAATCCCGCCCGAATACAATGATGGCGTCATTGTTACCATACCCAAAAAAGGCGACCTTAGTGAGTGCAGCAACTGGAGAGGCATAACGTTACTCAACACCATACAGAAGATAATGGCTTTTATAATACTAAACCGCATCTCGTCAGTAGTAGAAACAGCCCTGTGCCGTGAGCAAGCTAGTTTCAGACCCAACAGGAGCTGTATTGATCATATAAACTCACTAAGAATAATTGTAGAGTAATCATCAGAATGGAGTTCGCCACTATTTCTACTTTTCGTCGATTTCAAAAGAGCTTTCGATACAATCAAGAGAAACGCAATTTGTTTCTGCTTGTGGAAACTCTGTATACCGGAACTGATAATAGCCCTAATCAAAGAAATCTACCGTGATCCACCGTGCAGAGATGGTGGTGCAGATGACGATGTATCCAATCGTTTAAACAAGGCGCGACACCCGTTCGCCTCCCTGGGGAAAATCTGGCGGTCTTCGCGCAAATCAAAGAAACATAAAATAAGAATCTTTAAACACAAGCGTAAAGCCTGTATTGCTATACAGTTGTGAAACATGGAAGGTGGCAGAAAACATCGTGAAAAGACTACAAACTTTTGTAAATAAATTTTTACCCCGGATACTGCGCAAATGAAGTATCCCGTAGAAAATGGTCCTGGGTAGGGCATACACTTCGGAAAGATGTATCAGACATTGGTCGTATGTGTTTTGGATGGAACCCGCTGAGTAGTCGCAGCAGAGGGCACCAAAGCTAACATGGCACAGATCCATTGATCAAGAGTACAACAAGTTGAGGATGACATGGCCACAAGTAAAACGTTTAGCACCAAACAGCAGAGCTATCGTGAAATTGTTAGTAATCTTTGTGTTGCTAGCAGCTCCATTACTCCATTACTTTCTACTTTGACGATTTTCTGCTATTTTTTATTCGATTATTTTATAAAAATTTCTATAAAGAAAAAAATTTTTTATAATATATTAGGGAAGTACGATTAATCGATTAATTAAATTTTTTAATTAATCAGAATTCTGATTAATCAATTAATTGATTAAACAATTAATTGATTAATCAACAATCCTGATTAATCAAAATGATAATTAATCAAATAATTTTATTTTTGATTATTCAAATTTGAATAATTTTATTCAAAATAATAAAACAACAATATTTCAAACAAAATGAATTTAATACATACAAATATAAAACGAAAAAAATTAAAAAACTGAAAAAAGCAAAAGCAAAAAAAAAACACACTGGAAAAATCAGAAACATAATTTATTCAATTGTTCAAAATATAAATTATTCAAAATCATGATTAATCAAATAATTCTCATTTTGAATTATCAAATTTAAGATTATTTGAATAATCAGCATTTTGATTAATCAGAATTCTTGATTAATTGATTAATCACAATTTCGATTAATAAAAAATTTGATTAATCGATTAATCGCACTTCCCTACAATATATTAAGAAAACTGCATAAAATATATTTTGGCGATTTTTAAAATCAGTTTGGCGAAATAAGTCAGAAAATATCTGACAACCTTGCCAGTAACTGTGATACAGTGGTGGCCATTCTCTCAATTTCCAATGCTCGCCAGCATACGCTGTTTTTTACCATCAACACACGCACACTGTGTGTGAAATTCACAGCCTACCCAGTTGGCCAGACTTCCTTGCACGACATTGTCATCTACGATTCTTGTACAAATTGTCCTCTGTCGATTAGGTTTTCTAATCGACAATTTAAGTGAATCATCGTTCACGACGCTATAAAACACTTTTAACGACAATATGAGCGACAATGTCTTTCATTTTATCCTCAATGCAACTTTATTGAAGACAATATGAGCGGCAATGTCTTACAGTTTGTCTTCAGTAACATTGTGGAAGACAAGATGAGCGATAATGTCTTAATTGTTGCCCTCAATCCAACTTAGTTGTAGACAATATGAGCGACAATATCTTCCGGTTTGCCTTTAATCAAGCAAATGAATATGTTGGCCTCTTGTTGTCGATATTTTAGGTGCTGCAGCAGCAGCATGGTAGTCGCGAAAACCTATAAACATGCAGCCTCAGTTCGAATACCAGCTAAGTCAGTCAATAATTTAAATGAAACGGAAGCAAACAGATAAACAAAAAGTTAGTTTTGTGTGTTAAAAATATTAATTAAAGTCCGTTCTAGTTATGACATTGTCATTATGTAATCATTGGCGACAAGATAAACAACATTGTAGACTATATAGTTATTGACGACATAATAGACGTAATTGTCGCTGTTTTATTCACTGACGACAAAGCAGGCGACATTTTCACTTATATAATCATTGACGACAATCTGAGCGACTTTGTCCCTCAATGAAACGTGCACAGCTTACGCGACACTTGCTGGAAAATTCCATTGATGATTTGTTCCGGCTGTCCGACATTTGTCATCGAGGATTTAACATTGTCGTACAGCCATCATTGATGCTGTCTCAAAGACGTGGCCAACTGGGTATCTATTCCCTGTCGGATTTTATTAGCTAACTCAAAATATAGCTGACTTCTTGCTAACTTATTTACAACTGGCTTCTCGACTAACTCATAAATTATACAGAGGTAAGTCAGTTGCAAGGCATATTCAAAAAACAAATGTATTTTGTTAGTAGAAATACCCCAGAAATATGTCAAATCCATTATCTGTGAGTCGCACACATTCATAAGCTCTCTCAAATTTACTAACACATGCCCGTTGCTGATAGAAAACTCCCAGCCATGTGTTAAAATCGATTGTCTGTGTGACGCACACATTCTCAAATTTACAAAAACAGCTGTTCTTGTAGTGGTACCTGTTCAATCTACCTTGGTCAGTTGTTTTTTCTACAACTGGCTTCTTTCCGATAAGTATTGAACTAACTTCTAGCTACGTCAAAACTGATGCAGAGTCTAGTGAGTTGTTTTTGTATAACTAACTTCTTCTCGATAAGCTTTGAAATAACTTTTAGTTAACTCAAACCTGATGCAGAGATGAGTTAGTTGTTTCTAAACAACGTTGTATAAACTTATCTCGGTATCAGTTTGAGCTAGCTAAAAGTTAGTTCAAAGCTTATCGAAAAGATGCCAGTACCGACTTTTATGTTTAAATTCACTCTGTATCGTCTATATTTTATGTGGTGCGCTAGCAAAAGGGTAAGCATGATGGCTCACAAACAAGCGATCACGGTTCGATACACATTCTCGTCACTAAAAAAGAATTTAAATTTGTTCCCCATTTAAGATAACTCAAAAATGTTTATCATTAATTAGTCAAATCATAGCTAACACAAAGCATCCTCTTTTTGCATGCGCCACAAGCTCACTCATAATGATCTAACTTGTGGTTAGCTGAAACTTATGCAGGGCGAGTGAGTACTGACTGACTCATTCTGATGACATTACGTTGAAAAACTGAATAGCGGTTAACATGGAAAATGATTTAGCTTTTGAGTCAGCTCTCACTCATATCTGATTAACGATGAGTTAGATTTAAGTTAACTCAAATTCCGACAGGGCTTAGTCAAGAAGCACATACACAAACAAAGAATAATGCTAGGAACACAACTGGGACGAACGACGAATTTCATCCAACACGACGAATTCGTCGATAAAAATTCGCTATGTAAATTCATCGTATGAAACACAATTGCGACGAAAACGTAACAGCTGTTATGATGGAGAAAGTTGTTTACTGTGTATGCAAAGTGTGACCATATTAAAAAATAATACATACTTGAAAAATTTTACATTAACGAAAACACAACTAACACAAATTATTATCGTTAATTATTATCTATATTTATTTAAAATGCTATAAAATAAAAACAAAACAATAATTAAAGTAAAACGTAACTTTATTTAATAAAATACTTGAAAACTAAAACCAAACATGGTCACTTGGTACTGATTTGTTCGTCGTTCGCCGGCGTAAGAAATAGAAATAAATCTATTCAGAGTTCGCCGTGTATGACGAATTTCGTCCGACGCCGTTATTGTGTGTATTTTCATATACACAAACATGTTTTATTTTTGGCGACGAATATTCGTGGACGAAAATTCGTCGTTCGTCCCAGTTGTGTTCCTAGCTAGTGTGTGTTTGACCACCACTGCTGTGATATGAAGTGAAAGTATACATTAAAGTTTACTAAAATTGCAGATTTTACTACATAACAACCATTAATTTTTTCATTATTTTTTTTACAGATACTTACACTGAAAATAATCCAAGCGAAATTTTACGAAAAAAACCTTTTGTAATTTCTTTTTTCGTAGAATATACAATCAGCAATTTTATAATATTACGAAAGAAACAAAAATCTTTTGTATATATTTCTCCTTGTAAAAAAATATTGCATTTGAAATGAAAAAAGTAAATTTAAATAATGTTTATAAAATTTACATATTTTTCAGACGTAGTACGTCTACATAAAACCAATTTTTAGCTCTTACAAAATAAGTAAAAAGTGGCTCAGTGCCTTGAAATATGAAGAATTTGTGTTCATACCAGTGAAGTCAGAGTCATAGCACAATTGTGGTAGCCATTAGTAGTCAATAAGACAGCGACGATAGGACATGCATAGCGGGCTTATTACATTTTTTATATTTTTTTTTTTATTAGTGCACTGAAAGAAAAGAAATATGTGTATGCGAAAAATATTTTATGTTGATAAATGCTTTTAGCAATATTCAATGTGTTTTATGTTACAAAACATTAGAGGAAACAAATGAGTATTTATTAAAACGGCATTTCAATTCTTTTCATAATGAATTTAATGGAAATGAAATGGACATGCTTTTTAATGAAAAATAATAATATTTTTTTAGAAAAACTAAGAGCATGGTTGTTTGATGTGGAAAAAGTTCAACGCAAAATTTAGTTAAATTCCAGTGACTGTAAAGGTTATAAGTTTTATTTTAAAAATTACCTTTTAATCATTATATCTTGAGTTCAGAGATGTGAATTATTTGAAATACTTTTATTTAAAATACAAATATAAAATACAAAATACCATTTTTATTTTCTATTTGAAATACTTTGCCTCAAGAGTATTTTATATTTTATTTTAAACATTTCAAAATACATATTTTACATTTGTAAAATACAAAATTCTTTTTTATGTGGTGCGGAGAAAAATAACAAAGTGAAAAGTGATAGTAAAGTACTAGTAAACAATATAACAACCAATTTTGAATCTCAGCTTTGTCTTCTTGCACACTCTTTTGATTATTTTTCAAAAATGACTAAAATTCCGCAAATATAGCATAAATCGATGTCAAGTACTGAAATTTATTAAAAGTAGCTCGAGCTGTATAAAGTAAAATTAATATAAAAAAATCACGCCTATTGCGGAAGTGGCAAAAATTTGCAACAAAAAAATTGCAAAATTAGAAAGAAGCCCTAAAACTGAATAATGCTCGCTAAAACTGTAAGGAATGCCAAAAACCTGGACAAAATAGATAAAATGACGAAAATTCGCTAAATCTTGCTAAAATTGGTAAGATTTCTAAGTGTAATATTGATTTAAAGTCCCTAAAATTTTAATATAGCCAAAAACCTTGGAAAAAATACTTCTGTCACGAAAATGGCGAAAATTTGCGAAAAATTGCAAAATTTAAAAAAGCCATTATATTGATAAAAAGTAGCTAAAACGGTAAGGAATGCCAAATGTTCGACAAAAAACGCGAAAATGGCATAAATTCGCGAAATCTGGGTAACGGCGGCATGATAGCAAAATCTAATATTGATGAAAAATCGCTAAAGCTGTAAAGACGATGAAAAATTGCAAAAAATCGCTTCTATCGCAAACATTGCAAAAAATCGTGAGAAATGTCGAAATAGGAAACAAACTCTAAAATTGATTAGCGATCACAACATATATTGTATTAAATTGAACAAATATTTTAAATTAAAATTACAATTATAAAAGAAAATGTATTTTGAAAATAGGTATTTTGTATTTTCTATTTGAAATACTTGTTTAAAAACTATTTTGTATTTTTAATTTGAAATAGAAAAATAAAAAACCATTTGTATTTTGAATTTATTTATTTCAAATACGTATTTTATTTTATATAAGTGAATACGTTCCCATGTCAGACAGAACAATGATGATAAAGATAACGGGAAAGCCAACTAATATTAACATAATCCAAGTCTACGCTCCTACATGTGATGGAAATGCCGATGAAATTGAAGAATTCTACGATGATATTGGGAAATTATTTAAAATGACGAAGCCACATGAAATAACAATTGTAATGGGCGACTTTAACGCGAAAGTCGGAAGGGATGAAGTATTGGGCGTCACCGGGAAACACGGATTGGGCGAACGAAATGAGAGGGGAGACAGACTCGTACAATTCTGCCAAGAATACAGGCTGAAAATAACAAATACCCTATTTCGATTACACCCTAGAAGACTATACACATGGAGATCACCACAGGACAATAAAGGAAACATTGTGAGGAACCAAATCGATTATATATTAATAAAGAGAAGATATTGCACCTGTGTGACAAAATGTTCAACGTACCCTGGAGCAGACGTACCATCTGATCATAACCTCTTGCTATCAAATGTCCGCATCAAACTTGCTATTATTCGAAAACAGAAGCCACAGCCCAAAATTAATATTGCAAAACTTAATGATCCATTAATAAAAAAAGAAGTTAAGGAAAGTATAAATAATAAACTTGGAGATGTCGATGGAGAGGATGTAGAAAATTTGTGGAGTAATGTAAAAAAAATTATAAATACGACTACGAGAAACACTCTTGGAAGCAGCATAGCAGCAGAACAAGAGGAATGGATGACAGATGAAATTCGCGAACTTCGAATCGAACGAAGCAAATACAAAAACTTGAACTACGAAATCTACTGGGAATTGAGCAAAGACGTCCGAACTGCAACCCGAGCTGCCAAGAATGCACTACTGAATCGTCAATGCCAGGAAATTGAAATACTGTAAAACCTACACGACGATTTTAACCTACATAAAAAAATCAAGGAAGCTGCCGGAGTATATAAAAGGGCATCCACAACAATTCTGTTTGACGATAATAATGAAGCTGTATTCGAGATGACGGATAAAAAACGCATTTGGAGAGATTATGTAGCGAAGTTATTTACTGATGATGAAAGGTCGGTTTATGATTGTAACGCAGATACCTCTATATCTGGAACACCAATCACTAGATGTGAAGTTGAGTACGCGATCAACTCGCTAAAAGACAAAAAAGCAACAGGTCCAGATGAAATCCCCTCCGAATTCTTAAAACTTATAGATGGTGATAATACACTTTTACTTGTGACACTTTTTAACTACATTTATGATACAGGCCTATACCCACACGAATGGCTCAAATCTACATTTATTACCATACCAAAGAAGAACAACGCAAAAAAGTGTGGTGAATATAGACTGATTAGCCTAATGTGCCATGCGTTAAAAATATTTCTCAGAATAATACACAAGAGAATATACGCCAAATGCGAAGTAACTATGGGCGAGTCACAATTTGGCTTCAAGGAGGGAATGGGCACTCGAGAAGCGCTACTCGGTATTCAGGTACTTATCCAAAACTGTCGCGATGTCCAGAAAGATGTCTTCCTCTGCTTTATTGACTATGAAAAAGCCTTCGATACTGTTCAACATGACAAGCTAATGGAAACTTTAACATCCATTGGAATAGACGAGAAGGAAAAACGATGTATAAAAAATCTTTACTGGAACCAGTCAGCGCGAATTTCAATAAATGGTGAACTCACTGAAGAAATTTCCATCTCAAAGGGAGTAAGACAGGGGTGTATACTGTCGCCCTTGCTTTTCAACATATACTCAGAAAAAATATTCCAAGAATCAATTGAAAGAGAAAGAATAGGAGTAAAAGTACGTGGAATGTTTATCAATAACATACGATATGCTGACGACACCACGTTATTGGCAAGCACTATAACTGGCCTACAGAAACTGATAGACAAACTTACCTCTGTAAGTGAATCATATGGCCTTAGAATCAATATTAAAAAAACAAAATATATGGTTGTTAGCAGAAAAGATTTACACGACAGCACGATACTGAAAATAAAAAACGTAGAAATCGAACGAGTGAAAATTTTTAATATCTCGGAACCCTAATAAATGATCGATGGAACGCATCAAAGGAAATAAGATGTCGAATAGAGATGGCAAGAGATGCATTTTTTAAATACAGCAAGATATTGACCAGCCATGATATTAGTCTGGCAACAAAGTCACGGTTTATCAAATGCTACGTGTGGTCCGTGTTATTATATGCAGTAGAAGTATGGACAATTAAAGCAGCGGATGAGAAAAGACTAGAAGCTTTTGAAATGTGGATATACAGACGTATATTGAAGATATGATGGACTGACCGCGTTTCAAATACCGAAATATTGAGAAGAATGAACCAGGTCCGACAACTAGTGAAAACTGTGAAGAATAGGAAAATCTCGTATTTAGGGCATATAATGAGGAACGATAAATATAAATATATTCTTCAAAAAATTCTCAGAGCCAAAATTGAAGGAAGACGTCCGAGAGGCAGAAGAGAACTCTCCTGGTTGCAAAATATTCAAGAATGGACAGGATATCGTGATGAACTAAATCTACTAAATGCTGCAACAAATAGACAACTGATTAATTTCTGAATTATAAAATTAAAAAAAATAAAAAAATTATATCTAAAAGTTTTGTTAAAATGTATATTGTTATTCAAAATTGTATTTGTATGATCGCTTACATCCGAAAACCGGATTTGCAAATAAAAGAAGAAGAAGACGTATTTTTCACAACTCTGCTTGAGTTTTATTTTTCGCTTAGAAAATAAAAGCTTTTTCTGCGTTTTATTTATTCCTCAGAAAATAAGTTATTCTTTGAGTTTTATTCATTCCTCAGGAAATAAAAATAATTTTTTGAGTTTTATTTTTTGCTAAGAAAATAACAGTTACTTTTTGAATTTTATTTGCTTTTTCCTTTTAAAAAAGTAATTTTTAAACTGAATAAAATATAAAAAGATTAATTTGATTTAACAATAATATACAAGTGTTTTTGCGAAAACTCTTATTTGTTAAATTAAACTAATTTTTTATATTTTATTCAGTTTAAAAATTATTTTTTAAGCAAAAAATAAAATTCAAAGAGTATCTGTTATTAAAAATTAAAACTCAAAAAATAGCTGTTATGGTTTAATTAAAAAATAAAACTCAGAAAGTAATTTTTATTTCCAAAGTAAAAAATAACCCTCAAAAAATAATTTTTATTTCATCAGGAATAAATAATACTGGAAAAAAAACTTTTATTTTCTGAGAAATAAATAAAAATCAAAAAATAACGTTTATTTTCTGAGGAATAAGACAAGTTAGAATAATATGGTACCCGCATCGGCAAATTGAACCAAAGGACTATCTATCGCTGTAAGGCTTGCTTGTTGCGCCAAGAAAAAAATTTTATATAGCACAGACCACAAGCCATAACTGGGGGTCTACATTAGCCATGAACTTGGTATGAACATCATGTCGGACATCGCATATGGCTAATGTAGACCGCTCATGTCCATGTTTCGTCCATGCTCTGACATCGATGGCCGAACATATGGCTGAGCATCAATGTTCGCCATGAGATTCGCCGTCAGCAACCATTTTTAATAGAAAGAAAAGAGACAGAAGGAAATTGTTAAATATTCCATTTCCATTGCACTACCACCAAATACATTGATGAGCCAGAACATGGACATCGTACGTATTCACCACAACAAAGAAGTTGATGAATTTTTGGCAGTTGCGCTACCGGCGTCATGTTCATGTCATTTTCAAGTCGATGGCTCGTGAAGACGTAGGGTAACATCGAAATAATCAAATGTCCACAACCTGCACAGTGATAGATTAGCACACAAAAGGTTATCTTTGGTCTAATATATTATAGCCAGGGAAACCAGAAATATGCAAATGCATGTTTTTTGCCAGTGCGGCATATGGAGGCATGATTAAGATATTTTTTTTACTTTTCAGAACTTTTTATGAATTTTATCATCGATATGCAGATTGTATATTTTACCCTTAGCACCAAGTTTTTTCTTATAAGCGTTTCTACTATTTTCCGTTTTGTCTTATATGTACATAAGCATATACATTAGGGTGGGTCAATAGCTTTTGTCAAAAGGCGTCTAGCAAAAAGGAGATCTAGGACCGGTTCCTCTAAGGGGAGTCCAATCCAAAATTTAGCTATTTTCACTTTTAGTAAAAAAAATTATATACATGATCATATCTACCCAGTTTTTGGCCTGTACTTTACATGGACCGGTGTGATATATATATTTTATTATTTTCACATTTTTTTAGAACATATGTATATGCCTGCGGCTACATACATAATTGCATATAAGTACTTGACAAATAACACTGTCATACATTAATATTAAATGCGGAATAAAATTACCTTTAAGTCTCCCATACATAATTGCTTATTTCTGAATAACTCCGAAATAATTGGAAATATTGGTTTTTTCACACAAAATTAATCCTTTTTTTTTTGTTTTCAAAAACTCATAAAAAAGTTAAGAGAAAAAATTTTTACTTTCCTATCACTTATCAGAAAACTAGGTGCATTAGAAATAAAATAAGCCAAAAATCATTCAATTCGAAAGACAAATGTCGATTTTATTTTGAAACTTTCCCAGCAGCTAAATTTACAACTAGATACGCTTTGGGACATTCATATATTAGTTTTAATGATACTAGTCAAAAAACGACAGTCATATTACTAGTTGTAACAAGACTAGTAACGATACTAGTAAAAAAAGGATAATTATATTACTAGTTGTATTGAGACTAGTAACGATACTAGTCAAAAAAGGACACAATTTTCAGTTATACTACTTATACATAAAACATATTTTTTGCTCTTAAAAAAATAAATAGAAAGTGGCTCAGTAGGTAGTGTACTTGTCTTGAAATATGAGGAATGTGTGTTCGTGTACCCCGGTTGAGCCAAAGCTTTTTTAAGAAATACAAAACGATAAATAAAAAAAGTAGTCAGAGCACTACTTTACAACAACTGGTATTCCAACTGGGATATAACTGTATACAAATGAACTAGTTGTGCTCCTATCACAACCTAATGTTAAAATCGATATATTTCTAAACACATACTAGACAATTTTGTCTGCAGGGTTCATACAACACATATACATATCCCTGCAAACAATTGGAAGATATCCCCTTAGGCAATAGTTTAGCAATATCCCCAAATTGTCATCTAAAAGAATATAATCGAAGTAATATTTTTATTTTCTTCATTTTTGACACAATTACGCAACATAAAGAGAAAAATGTTATATTAATTAATTTTATTTTTAAAATATATGCAAAAAAAGGACGTAATCTCCACGAAAAATGAATTTTAGCTGCAAAATTTATGTATGCAATTTTTACAGAAAAGACGGAAAGATGGAATCCAAAAAATCGGTGTTTATCAATGAATATTTTTTAAAATGCAAAATCTTCTTTTTATCTTCCTAATCATATTTTAGCGATATCTTCTTATATTGTTATAAGTGGTTATCTGGCGATATTGCTAGTTTATCATCTAGAAGAATCGCTTTCGTATTGCGTAGGAGTATTGCCATCGAGACACGTTTCTTCCCGAAGGAAGTATCTTCCGCAATACGAAATTGATTATTGCCGCAATAATATTTTTCATCCAGGCAATACGTTTGGAAATACATGTAGTGTATTTCTGTGTTTGCTGGGATAGATATGTATATATACCCTGCAAACAATTGGAAGATATCCCCTTAGGCAATAGTTTAGCAATATCCCCAAATTGTCATCTAAAAGAATATAATCGAAGTAATATTTTTATTCTCTTCATTTTATAATTTTTGACATAATTACGCAATATAAGAGAAAAATTTTATATTAATTAATATTATTTTTAAAAAATATACAAAAAAGGGAATTATCTCCACGACAAATGAATTTTTGCTGCAAAATGTATATATGCAATTTTTACAGAAAAGACGGAAAGATGGAATCCAAAAAATCGGTGTTTATCAATGAATATTTTTTAAAATGCAAAATCTTCTTTTTATCTTCCTAATAATGTTTTAGCGATATCTACTTATTTTCTTATAAGTGGTTATCTGGCGATATTGCTAGTTTATCATCTAGAAGGATCGCTTTCGTATTGCGTAGGAGTATTGCCATCGAGACACGTTTCTTCCCGAAGGAAGTATCTTCCGCAATACGAAATCGATTATTGCCGCAATAATATTTTTCATCCATGCAATACGTTTGGCAATACACGTAGTGTGTTTCTGTGTTTGCTGGGTAGTAGTCTCAAAACTACTCCATCTCACAATTTGATGGAGCGCTCAAATGTTCGTATGGAAATTGTTAAAACGCGACCCCTTGTAGCTTAACTATAAACTCTTGTTTGCAAATGACATGGTCCATGTCTACATTACATCATACTAGTCTTAAAACTATTCTAACTCAAGTGGTAGTATTTTAACGATTGCACTCGCTAAAATGCAAACACTTGTCGGTTAACTAGAAGCTATCGTTTGCAAATGACATGGTCCAAGACTGCATTACATAGGACCATGTTGTAACTACCCACTTGACCACGATTTTCGTTAATGATATCAATTTCGAATATATCTCGAACATTTATCGTGTAAAACTATCGAGAATGACACTCAAAAATGAATCGAACAAAGTTTACCTGTCGCTCAGTTTTGTTTCAAAAAACATTCGATTTCGAAGGTTCGTTAGCAATATTAAAAGTGAGCCAATATCGAACGAATTTCGATATCGCAAAAAGGCAGGAGCAAAAGCAATTTTTTAAGATTATTATCTTTATTTTTTAACTTATTTATTTTATTTATCTTTTAATTCTTTAACTTACGCTCCAGTAAATCAGACTTGAACACGGTACCTCCAGGCTAACAGACTAACACACATCCACAAGGCTATCGTGGCAAATTTTTTTCTGTTCAATAATTGCACATATGTACGTATGAGTTATTTTAATTCTTTAACTAACGATGCAGTCAGACAGATTCGAACACGGTACCTCTTGCTTAACAGACTAACACGCACATTCACTAGGCTATCGGCCACATTCGAACGAGATAAGTTCGCCTTAGCGAACATTGGATTTTTTTTAGATTTGGTTCGAAATTTCTTCGCTTCAGCGAACATTCGTTTATATCGAATCTCAGGTCAAGTGGGTACTCCATGTCAGCTAAAATGAACAACGTAGTCTAATAACTATTATATGTAGGGTATTTTCTAATCTCACTGTTGATCCCATGACTGATTAATTTAAACTGAGACACATTATCCATTCTAGACAGACAAGAGAATTAACAGCTAATTTAAAGTTAAATATGTAAATTTTTTTTCGTTTCCAAGAAAAAACATTTTGAAATAACCTATCAATAAACGAATTAAACAGTTTTTATGCTCTCCTGAAAAGCTGTGATTTTTAATACAGAAGCAGCTTTTGAATATAAAGCGTCGATATGTACATAAATATTTGTAATAAGAATAATTTTTATTTCAGTAAGGAAAGCCAATGTTTCTTTTACAAGTAGCAAATATACTCTTAGTTTAGTAAGGATAACTATTTATTCGGTAGCAAACGTAACTTATACATATTTCAAATTCCATACTGTTAACCAATTTTATCTGCTTCTGCAAACACTGGGTTAATGTAATAATTAAAAATAGTTTGGAAAATCCAAAAGTGCACGCCTCATAATCTCATTTAGACCGTAAAATTAAATAGGCTTCTATTCCTAATTATACTGAAGCGTAAAAAAGAAAAAAGGACGCGATTAGTGAAGTCTTTCGGTCGTTATCGTGACCACATACAGGATCCGTACATACAGACAAACGGACGCCCAAGACAGAACTTTTTTAAACAGTTTTTTAATTAGTTTAAATAATAAAAATGACATTAAAAATGTCATGAGTGTTAAAAATAGTATTTTTTTCTTAATATGTGTGTGTATATATTTTTTACAAGTGTAATATATGATAATAATAGAGCCATTTTAAGTTTGAAAAATCAGTAGTTCCGCGTGAAGTGAGAGTAGTACCCACCTCAACGCTTCGCTTATGAGGCGTGCAATATAAGATGCTTACAAGAGTTACAAGACAGAATTTTTTTCATACAAAATTGCTTTTGATCGAAAATATTTTTTTAAATATAAACTGAATTTAAGCAAATTTATAGGAAATATAATTTTGGACTTTTTCACTTACTGGCGTACAATTTTTATTTTTGTTGGGTCGAAACGAGCTTATGCTTCCTGTGTTCTTTAACCTTAAAGCAATTTACAGAATTTTTGTTTCATGTTTTAAAAATACATAAATTTATTAGTTGTGTGTTAGTTAGTTAATTCATCAATATGCCTGCATTTCGTTGGGTGCTAATGTCAACTCATCAGTAGATTTTTGTTTCATCGCAACGGATAAATTATAAATGACGATTTAAAGAACACGTCTAAAAAATCACGTTTGTAAGTTTTTATGAACTTCCTAAATACAAATCGTTAGGTGAAATGCAAAATCACGTATCTACTTTTTTAAATTTTATAGAAGAGAAAATTAAATAAAATATGTATGTATGCACTTCAAGTTCCTGAAGCTGTTTCTTTTTCGTTTTTAATGTGGTTGATTTTTATGATAAAGGTTTGAAAATTTGTACGGATGTGCGCCTCGATGTAATACGCGGTAATGAAATAACAACGCAATTTTGAATTGCTTATTAGTCACTTGGTTTTGCATTTCAAGTAGGGATGTAACGAATACCGATACCGATATATCGGCGATACTTCAGATTTTCCGATACATCGGTATCGGCTATATTTTACTGTCGATACGACGATACTTTAAAAATTTTTTTCAGAGTTTTTTTTAACAAATAATTTATTTTTGTTCAATTTTGACATGAATTAAATTCACTTCGTTATTTTTTAAATCTTATTAATATCAATTTTAAAAATTAATAATATTTTATGCTGCTATTTTGTAAAAAAATTATTTAATTTTTGTTAATTTTACCATGAATTCAAATTCAAGTCGTTGTTTTTTAAATCTTATTCCAGCAAAAAAAGACACTCCAAAGAAGTCATGAAAATGTAGAATTCGCGATCCGGAAGTATTGCTAATTTGGATAATTTCTAATTAGTTTTACATATCCTTGCCATTGCAAGAAGTTCTGTTTTTCGATTACCAATCACCGAATTGGAAGCGATGCTAGGACAAATTTCTTTTTCGGTGTTCTATAATGGTTTTTCCTCAAGGAAAAAGGATAAAAAATTACCCATTTTCACAATTTTTTATGCGAATTTAAACTCAAAACTTTATTTTCATGTAAATTTAAGTGAGTAAATATAAACTTTTAGAAGACTTTTAATAATTAAGCTATTAAGTTATTTAGAAGAATATTAGTTGATAAATGTTCTTTAAAAAATCGATTTTTTAAAAAGCATAGCGAGTATTTTTTTAAATTACAAAGGAATTAAAAATTTTTTCTTGCTTTTCTACTAATTATCTGCATATTTTTAATATAGATTTTTTTCAAGCAAAGAAAATGTAGCTCCTTAAAAATTACTTCCAATTTTTTATACTGGGCTAAAATCAATTTTAAATATTCTCTCTTACAATGTAATTTTGTATAATAAAAAATTGCACTTCAGTTTTGTTGATCTAAACTTGAACTCAATTTCAATATTCGTATCGGTATCGGAATCGGTATCGGCGATATTTATTTTTAAATATCGGTATCGGTATCGGATGGGCAAAACGGCGTATCGTTACATCCCTAATTTCAAGTAACGATATGGAACTATATAGTTGCATATATTTAAAAGAAATCATGTGTATACTCATATTGTCATGGAAATGGTGTGATATTACATCATCCCGCTTTCCACAAGAAATTTTATAAAATCCCGCTTTTTGGTCGTATTTTCCTTCAGAATTCCGCTTTTTAATCATTCTTGTCCCGCTTTTTGGAAAAACCTTCTGGTCACGTTAGGCATACTTTATATGCGTATATGGACTAGTCGCGTTATCTGCAGGGTAACTAAACAAAATCTGTTTGGATTACTGTGACATTTGATATAAAACTCAAGTGGTGAAAATTTTAGCCCAACCGGATAAGATTTTGTGAAATTTACCAAAATGAAGCATAAAAAAGGGACGCCTTACAGTTATCCGATTTGGCGCAAATTTTAATCCCCATCCAATCAAAGATTATTGTTTGGAAATTATGCTTCACTTATGTAAATTTCACAAAATTTGAACTTTGACCACTAGAGGTCGTATTCGAATCGGGCCAAAATTTTTATCTACGCTTAATGAAAGATCACTACATTTAAATTGAGTTCAACTTTGGCAAATTTTGGAGAACTTAAAATTGTACCTCCATGTGGCACGCCCGAGAGTTATCCCATTTGATTAAAATGTTGGAATAATAATAATAATCTGCACAGCTATTTTATGTTTTTCCATTGTCACCCTAATGTATATGCATATAATACATGTGCACATGTACAAAATGTACATTAGGGTGACAATGAAAAAATAAGCTGTGCGGATTATTATGATTATTGGGCTATTAGACATGTGGTAAAAATTTTAGCCAAATCGGGTACTCAGACGTGCCGCATTGAGGTAAAATTTTAAGTTTTCCGAAATTTGCCAATGTTAAACTCAGTTTAACTATAGTGCTTTTTCATTAAGGGTAGATAAAAATTTTGGCCCGATTCGAATAACTATAACGTGCGACCTCTAGTGGTCAAAGTTCAAATTTTGGGAAATTTTAAAATATGAAGCATAGTTTCCAAACAATAATCTTTGATTGGGTGGAGGTAAAAATTTGTGCCGAATTGGAGAACTCTAAGGCGTCCCTTTTTTTGATTCATTTTGGAAAATTTCACAAGATTTTAACGTAGGGGCACTCCTGAAAGTTATCCGATTTGCTAAAATTTTCACTACGTGAGTTTTATACCAAATGCTACAATAATCGGTTTGAATTTTGTTGAAAATAATAAATCAAAAATAGTTCATTGCCACCCTAATGTACATACATATTAGATATAAATATATAACACAACAATTGTTTTTTTTTTTTAATAAAATAATAACTATCAAGTTTTTATATAATGGAGATAAAACAGTTACTATTATTCCACTACATACGGCCACGCCAATTATTCATATAACAAATAAAGAAGAGCAAAGAATATGGATCAAAACGTCTGCTGTTGCAGTCAGTTTCCCGTAATATGTTTTTATATCCTCGTTGTTAGACCAAAAATAATAAAGAAAATATTTATTTATTTACCTACACATCTATTATGAAAAAATCTTAAACCTCAATGACAACAAAGACGGTTTCAATTTTGGGGTCACATGTCAGGAAACAAGATTGTGACAAGATTAAACAAATATGAAAATAAATATTTTGTTTGTTTTCTCTTATGACTTTGTGTAAATAGATTATTGTAAAATCTGTGACAATCTTTTTTTTCGTTAGTTGCAAACTGATGGCAACATAATAAACCTCGTAAATGAAGGGATACCAAACTAAACATGTGAACATACAAGATTTAAGCTTTCAACTTTTCTTGTATTTTGTTTTTTGGAAATTGTGTTTTCTTCATGTTTAAAACGGATATTTAAAACATTTTATTGAACTTTGTGCTTAGGTATGCTGTGAGGAAAGTTACGTACTGCTCCTGATTTGAAGCAGTCGCTCAATAGTAATAGCCAAAGCGTATTAATACCAAGTGGCCTTATTAGTGCAACAACAACTGGACTTTACCAATCTGTCATGTTAAATGCATAAATAAAAAGTTGTTGTTTATTTTTTTACATAGAGTTTGACACTTTGGTAAAGTCAGCTGATGCTCGTTTTTACTAATAGGCCCACCTGGTATCAATTCGCCTTGGTAATAGCTGTTTACACTATCTCGCAAGCCTTTAGACTGATCTAATGAGTTTATGTCTGCTTTTAGACACATCAGTTTTTCTTGAAGCAACTTTTATTTTCTAGTGAGAAAGAGCGAGAGAGGAATACATGAAATATATTCCTCTCTAGCTCTTTCTCACAAGAAAATAAAAGTTGCTTCAAGAAAAGCTGAAAGCAGACTATGGAAAGTTTTAAAAAAGCAATAACAACACATTATATCAGGGTAGCATTTTGTGCAGAAGTCGAACAGCTTGTTGTTTATATGTAATAGTCTAAAAACAGCTTAACCACGGAGACTTTGGACTTTACATAGCTTCTATAGAAAATCTTAAGGTGTGATAGAAGTATGTATGTAGTTTGCATTGAAATTTTTAAAAATAGTGAAATGAGCCCCATGATTTAGCAAACTACCCACGGTTGCCTCAAAATTAGTAGTTTTATCACGGTTACGCCAATAACAAAAAGTACAAAACATTTCTAATTGTGAAAACTAAGAATCCCTTAACATCTTTATCATGATGCAGCATAAGCATTTGACAGTGTTTCACTAAGTTTTCTTTTGAAGTTTATTTTGTATTTTAACAAGAACAACGAACTGGTTGTTTTCATTTTAAACTAAGAATGTTTATGAGAAAAATTTTAAAAGTATTAAATATCATTTTAAGACAATAAAGTATTAAAAATGTATTAGAAGTTTTGTTTTAGATTATATTGAAATCAATCAAAAGAGTTTCAAACCTCTTATCTTATGCACAGACTTTCAAAAACCATTTGAGAATTTACAAATTCTTTTTTTTTAATTTTTTTTAATCACAGTAGAATAAGCGTAGTAGGCTTGTTCTATTGTGATTTCCAAAAAAATCATTTGTAAATTCTCAAATGGTTTTTGTAAGTCTGTGCATAAGATAAGAGGATTGAAACTTTTCAAAAGTATAGTTAAAGTCTACACGTTCACGCACGACAAATGCCTAAGCCTTCACGATACGTATTTTTTTATATTCCAAAATTTTTTAATGTTCATATGAAAACGAGTTTTTGACGCAACAGGGCTCGGATTTTCATGCAAATGCATGTTCTTTGTGGTGATAGATAAAGAGGTATTGGCTAATTATCTATGCGAATCATCAAATTTTAAGTAGTTTGGCATCGATTTGTAGTTGCATATTTTTGTATTTGTTTGTGGTAAGTGCATATTTTTGCATATTCTAGCAATAAATGGATATTTTTGGAGTTGTAAAAAATTTTTTAATGCATAATTCCCAAATTTTGGAGGGAAAATGCCAATAGACCGATTACGGATGGCAACCGAGTTTCATTTGGGTTGCCAGTTGGTGAAAATAATACTACTGATGGCAACTGATAGCTGTCAATTTTAGTTGCTATTTAGTGCCGTTCTGGCAACCATTAATTTTCAGTTGCCGACTAGCAATGCAACTAAAGTTCGGTTGCATTAAATAATAGACACAAATATGTTTGTTTTATATATTTTTTTCTTATAAAATTAATAATATTTTGCACTTGTTAAGATGCATTTGTTAAGCGCTTAAAATCAATTTTGAGCTGCATGAAAGTCCGAGCCCTGATAATGAATAATATACATGATTGATTCGCATTTTGAGTGCACATTTTGGGGTTTTTAATTTGAACTTTACCAATTTAATTAAGAGAAATATTGGAAGGTTGGACTCATATTATAGTTTTGCCTCATTCATCGTAATATAAAATAATATTTTTCGATTTAATTTTTTTTTTAAATAAACAAACACAACCCTCGAAGCAATTAGGAAAACACCCAGGATCAATGGCGGGACTCGAGCACACGACCTCTGAACTGACCGGCTAGCATCGCTACCATTCAGCCACAGGGGTACCCATTCTTGTGTATTCAGCGTTACATTTGCTTTTACTCATTCCTATTCGGGAATTCGGGATTTTGCAAATCCCGATCCCGGAATTTCGGGATTTGTAAATTTTTTTAATAAACAATATTTTAATAACAAAATTTTTATTTTATTTATGCATTATATATATATATATATATATATATATATATATATATATATATATATATATATATATATATATATATATATATATATATATATATATATATATATATATATATATATATATATATATATATATATATATATATATATATATATATATATATATATATGTAAAGATTATACTATTACAGACATATGAATAGAATATCCCTGCAGACAGTAACCAGTATGTAGTTAGAACTATACTAGTTGCCATCTGTCCTTTTTTCATATATCGAACTATCGATTTTAAAAATAGGTTGTCATAGGAGTCCAACTAGCTCATTTGTATACAATTATATCCCAGTGGGAGTGAGTCCTAGTTGTTGTAAACTAGTGCGCTTATTAGTTTGTTTATTTAGATTCTGTTACTCTTAAAAAAAACTTTGGCTCAACCGGGGTATGAACACACATTCCTCATATTTCAACTCTACCAACTGAGCCACTGTCTACTTATTTGTTTAAGAGCTAAAAATATGTTTTATATACAAGTCCCAGTAAACACATGACCTAGATTTTACATCAATGGTAAGTCAAAGCTAGGTAATAAAATTTTACATAATATTGATCTACCAGTGACATACATTGGGACTAAAATATGATATATGGATAAATTATGTCATTTCAAATAAATAAAAATTTTAAATTCCAAAATAATTTAATAAAAAATGAAATTTCAATTGTAAAAATGGAACTATTCCAAAAATAGCAAATTAAAAATTTGGAAGGCTGCACGAAAGAGAAGAAAGGATATGAGCTATGCCTAGGCAAGTCTATAATTTAATTAAAGGAAAGTTAAGACGGAAGAAAATAATATGGGATACTTCTTTACCATCTTAACTAAGAAGCCGGATGAATTGAAATGCAGCCTGTTAAGATATACTTATAAGTATGTATATTAGTGCAAATTTAGTAAAAAAAACATATTTCACTTAAAAATATGTATGCATATTGTTTAAGTGATTGTTTTTTCAACTGTCGCGATAAAGTTAGAACTTCTGGTCCATCAAATATGAAAAATACCCTAACTTTGGGATTTTTTTTAAAACAAATATTAATATTATTTCCACACATGTTTTTTTTTACCAGAATCTCACTGTTGTACGCATAAATACGTAAAATTGAAGGTTCCATCCTAAAAGTGCAACGTTTTAAGTATTAAGTTAGACAAAATTATCAGTTTTTTTATTAAATTTCAACTTTTATCACTTTTTGTAAAAACTGTAAAAATTGTCTGACTTTGGCAGCTCACTCCGCAGTGATTATAAAACATAGATAAGTGAAATTTTGAATAGTTATAAGAGCATTTTATATCATTGTACTGGGTATAAATTTTTATTGCGAAAACTTATTTCAAAAATTTCAATTAAGCGCCACTTGGGTCTTAGTTGAACCCAGTGTGTGTCGTATGAATTGTTCTACACGTTACAAGTTCATGTGAAGAATAACTTTAAAATTTTTGCATACAAATTTCCAAATTTAGAAACGTTTATTTTGCAATTTAACGGAGAGTCTTATAAATGAAGTTCACATGTATAGTGTAATAAAAATTTATTTTATAATAAAATAATAATGAAAAAGTCACTAAACGAATATCATTATAATGTCACGTTAACATAATGTTTGTGTCATTTCATGTCAGTATCTGATGTACCTAACTGCGAAATTATGAGTCATATATGAGTCAATAGTCAGTCATTTCTTCTGTAAAGTATGACATTCCATGATATCATGCTGACGTCAGAATGACATCAATGTGTTCACTGGGGTCGTATACCTGAAAATATTGTCCTTTTTTTACTAGTATCGTTATTGTTTCGATACGACTAGTAATATGCATTGGCGTAGATAGGCAATGCCCCCCCTCCCACTAGATTTTGCCCCCCTTAGAACTACTGAAATATTTAATAAAAATTATTAAAAACTTCTCTATGTTTGGAAAGACATACATACATATTAAACACGTGCGCCGCTATACCACAATATATTGCTAAAACAGATATAACAGATACATACCTGTTACTATAAGTATAAATGATGGAATGAGTGTAACTGATATTGTATGATTTTATTCCACGCACACATTCTACGCGTACTAAATAATGAGAGTAACATAGTATTTTGCAATGGATAAGAAATTTACATGATTTTTGTTTTAAAATATCTGTTGTACCACAGATATTTTAAAAAAATTGTTAGTACAACAGATAATGTGTGTTAGTATGTTTCATACATATGAAACATATTCACATACACTTCATGTGCAAATTCATTGCTAGCTTACAATAAGAGTTAATGCTTGTTGATAGGTACAGCACAGTGATGTGCTTTGTTATTGCTGTTTTTGTTCTCTATTTTGATGTTCGTTTTAAATAGCCGATCAATTACGAACCCACTTCGTTTTGCATGACAAATTTGCCTGTTTATACAATAAGTACTTATTGTACGACATCAGTATCTGTTAATATCTGTTTGGGCGAAACATAGGAAAACAAATGTATTTCTCTCAGTCTCTCTGTATCCACTCATATATACTATACTTCAGCCAATAACAATACCACCTAACAGTGTAGCCAGATGAGGGGATTTGTCCCCGAGTCGGGGATTTCAACTTTTATCTGTGGACAGATTTTCGTGGGGAGGGATTTGGGGATTTTTCATTATAAGCACTTTTAATAAACATAAATTTTTTTCTACTTGTAGTAGATATTTCGATTATGTATTTTAAAATGGTGTTTCGTTGATGAATTTGATTTGCTGGAATGCATCATGATACAAATTGTACGCGTGTGCAGACACTAGGCTGAGACTGATATTGGTATTAGGATGTTCATAGAAATGAGAACTTTTATCACTTTTGGACCAAAAGGAGTTTGAACAAATTTGCTTACAATATGTATTTAGCTATACTAGAGCTTCAATAGATACAGTTTTTTGAGATTATCATACAGGATGTTCATAGAAATGAGAACTTTTATCACTTTTGGACCAAAAGGAGTTTGAACAAATTTGCTTACAATATGTATTTAGCTATACTAGAGCTTCAATAGATACAGTTTTTTGAGATTATCATACAGGTCTGTGTTGATTCCTGCATTTAACTCATTTTTTTTTAGTTTTGACCTAAGCCTCTCAATTATAATGTAATTTGTTCAACTGAAAAGTTGAAAAAATCAGTTACGTGCTGTCAACGTATGTCTTACGATATCTTAATGAGGTTCAAGTTCATAATGAACTGACGTTATGCTGCGTGACTGGCCATGAAGGCCATGTTTGAAAGAGCGGCTGACTGTCTAACCAACAGAGCCCAAAGTAGATTAATGGGACCGGCACCCTTCTTTGGTATTTCACGTGGATACGTCAAAGAGAAGAATAGTTCCTGGGCTCAGGTGGTGTTTGCTCGCTATTTACTGTTAATGAACAATAATGAACTTAAACTACTAGCCGGACACAGTGGTCTCAGACGACAACACTTTATTATTGGTAACTATGAGACTCTATGAAACTCAAGAAGAGACGCCGGAACCTCCGCGATAGTCCGACTATAATGGCTCACACAATGAAATTTGTTTGAGAAATCCTGATGGCTCCAACTGAAGTATATAACAACTCATTGAGCAGAATAATTGGCAGTTCACATCTGGGCTGCACAAGAGATATTTTGGATCGGGGTGTTTATGCCTAATACATAATAATAAAAATACAAGTTGCAGAAAAAGCGGTATTATTCTACAAACAAAACATATGCATATTGAATATAATGTTATTATTAACTGCCTATTTATCTAAATGCGATCGACAGTTTCTTTCTTAGAAATATATTGAAAACAAAAACAAATTTGAATTTTTTATTTTTATAAGAAAGAAACTGTCGTTCGCATTTAGATGAGCAGGCAGTAAAACGTTTGTCCCAAAATATTAGTTTTCGTGGAAAATTAAACCCAGAAATATAATATACAAAACAAAGGAAAGCATATATTTCATTTCGCTGAAATTTTATTATTACTTAAAAAAAATGTTTCCTCATCCTAGAGGGAAAGTGAATTAAAAATACCATTTCTCAAAGAATTAAAAGTTGTTAGTTTCACTATACAGTAGAATAAAATACTGACAAGTTGTTTATAAGTAGAAGTGAAAAATGCATATTTAAACATACATATATGTATCTACATAGGGTCATATATGGCTAAATCAAAATAAAGTGTACTATTATTTACAGTGCATTTACATCTACGTCATAAACAGGTTATAATTAATTTATGGGAATAAATAGGTTTGAGAAACTTATTTATCCATACAAATCAAAGCAAGCTTGAAACTCTTTTGAGATAAACTAGTTACAAACAACCCGCTTTTGTTAATGCAACTTTATTTTTGTACATTTGTCGGACAGCGTTAAGGGCCAAATAAACTACGCAGCGGTTTGCCAAACATGACAGAAACTTGCGTTTGTACAAGCCTGTTGTGTAATACATGGCGGTGTTTTTACGTTTGGCAAGCGGCTTGGCAAGCTGCTCATTTGCAAAAAAATTTCCATAGAGTGAGGTTGTCGTAGAATATCACAATTTAAATTAGTGATTAATATGAAAAATCTTTGCTTGTACGAGCTAGTTTTGAATAGCCTGTGCAAATGAAATAAGTATGTTTGCCAAGCCGCTTGCGTAGTTTATTTGACCCTTTATAAGTCATATTTGACAGTGTTCCCATGGTGTAATAAAATCAGGTAAACCCATAGGGGCAGCTGTTCTTTTATTTTGCGTTTACTAGCTGTCAAAATCCCTATTATATATTTTGATATTGAAGACTTAAAACAGCTGTTAATGAATTGTCAAAGATAAATAACTTAACTGTCTAAAATGCTGATGTAAACGGTATAGCTTATGAAAGTAGTTTATGATTATAAACTAGTTTGAAAATTACAGATGTAAATGCAGTATTAGACGTAATAAAATACGTATAAGATTAAAAAATATTTATTTTTTATTAATTTGTTACTTTATTCGACCTTACACTGGATGAATATTATTTATTATTTGGGCTCAAGGTCACTGTTTTTATTTTTAATAAAACTCTTATTTTTCGTTTTATCAAATATTATTTATTTAATTTTCGATATTTCAATCACCGTCGGTGATCTTCTTCAGGAAAAAATGCAGAGTAAAGCTGTCCAATTTCTTAGAGAGCTTTGCATTCTTTAAGAAATTGGACAGCTTTACTCTGCATTTTTTTTTTCCTGAAGAAGATCACCGACGGTGATTGAAATATCGAAAATTAAATAAATAATATTTGATAAAACGAAAAATAAGAGTTTTATTAAAAATAAAAACAGTGACCTTGAGCCCAAATAATAAATAATATTCATATTTATTTTTTTTTTTGATGATAGTGCTAATTATAAAAATATGTTTTGGGGACGAAATTGGGAATTTTTACTTTTGAAATGGGCATTTTTGGGGACATCATTCTTTAAATTGGGGACACGATGCAAAACTTTTCTGGCAACACTGCCACCTAATAACAGAAACACTACATTACTTATCATATGCACTCATAAGAATTAACAACCAGAAACTGATATAAACGGATGTATCTGTGCACGTGACTAATACATATTAGTATTCAAATCGTAAATGTATCCCATTTACTTACAGAAATCATTACAATTTTTATAAAAATTTTGTTTCCAATAATTACCAAATTGTTGTTTATTACGTAAAAACCCTAAACAAAAACGTACGAGAGTGTTTATTTTATTCTGATGATATATTTTTGTATTTTCTCTAACAAAATATAAAAAGTAGTACATACAACATTTTAAAAACCTTTTGATACTGGGTCCAGTTGTGCATAAAATTAGTCCAATAGCCCATCAGCAACATGATTTTTAAAAGTTTTAGACCTTCAAAAAACTTTCATATCGATGGTCATAAGTTGACAACACGTAACTGGTTTTTACAACTTTTCAATAGAAGAAATTACGTTATAAATATGCTGAAAGCTTTACTAGCATAGAAATAAAATAGCTGAAAATTATTTAGTAGATACTCTCCACTAATTTCTGTTATTTTATTTTGAGAATTATTTTATTCTGCGTTTTGTGAAAAATAATAAAAATTCAGTTACAAGTTGTCAATGTATGACCATCGATATAAATCCAAAAGTTTATAACGACCCTTAACCGCAAGAAAATCGGAATCCACAATTTCTAAATTTTATACTAAATGCATACTTCTTTTCTTTTAAAACGTAATATTTCTTTATTATTGCGTAAATAATACTATTTGCTTTGATGTATGAATATGAAATGCTTCAGGTTTTATTGAATTACTTTTAAGATTACGTATGCTTGTTTGGATACGATTTTTTGCTTCATGACACATATTTTTCATAATGAAGTTAGTCAAGGCTAATTTCGCGACAAGTCAAAATTTTCGCGATGAGTGTTCATCAATTTCAATTTTGCAGTTCTCTACTTGAAACAGAATTTTATATTTGGGTGTGATTATTTCGAACTAATTTGCCTTCGAGTCCAACTGATTTTATTGCGCAAAAGTTCTTAACGTGATATTCAGAAAGAATTAGACAGGATAATTATTGTAAGGAATCAGGGGGGTTACTGCGTAATTCGATTCGAAAATTAAAGTCTTTCGAATGGCATATTCGATACGAAAATTAAATTGTACTCTCTAACACTTTCGAATAATTTGCTTCTGGAGAGTTAATGTGTCCTTCAGCCAGTTCGGGATGTTCTACCACAAATTCAACCATTAATTCGAATTGTTTGGATTTTGTATGGGATTTTGTTTTTTGGACATTCCTTGGAAGTAATACAAGTAAAATAAATTTTAATAAGCTCCACTGTGATATACACAATGCTCCTCTTTTTCTTTTAAAAACATTTTTTATAATTTTTAGAAAAAATACTTACATTTTCTATTTTTACACTTTCACTACCAAAATATCTTTCGAATGAAATACGAACAGTTGTAACGTTTTTGGCATTCGTTTTCGTATTACACAGTTGCATTTTCTAAAGGGAAATTCATGAATACGAAAAGGAAATAAATTTGCGATAATCGTATTACACAGTTCCTCTTGTTCGAACTCGTACATATTTTTGTTCGAATCGAATTACGCAGTAACCCCCCAGGAAAAAATTTCCAAAAAACAACGTTGTTATGTTGATATGTAAAAAATATATTTACTTCCGTTTAAAGCACTATCCAAAGTCGATTATAAGATTCTTCTAAATACGCCGGAACAAAGCCGATGAAACATTGGGAACAAAAATGGAATAAATTGTTTTATTTGCATCTAAAGTAAAGAAATAATCTGATCATAAATAGCGTAAATAATAAAACACAGAACATGAGATTTTTTGTTTTCACCAGATTTAGGTCCATTATGGCTTAAAATATTTATAATCGAATGGACTATTCAATGAAATCATAAAACTATTGATTTTTTTATTATTTGTGGTACAAAACATCTTCCGAAAAGACAACAATTGGTGATGAACTTTAAAATTTTCATTGAATTTATATATTTATCCACTCTAACTTGGTCACCTTCTATTCGATCAGAGCCACTATTTGACGCTTAATTTAGTAGCCTTTCAAATAACATATAATTCATTTTAAACGAACCAAGCTTTTTTTCTGAATGACGCTTTAACCAGAAGTATACACCGAAAAATTGTGTGCTGTTCGTTTGTTTGGTAAAAAAATAAATAAAAATGTCGCTAAATAAAGAAAATTTGTTCAGGCTTGATGGGTTAATACACTACACGCACAAGCATTTGAGAGCAAGCATGCCAAAAATCTAAAGGGGTGTAGGCACGATGAAAATGCTTGATGTCAGATTATTGTTCGTGTGCTTGACGAAAAATCAAAACCAAGTAGATTTTCCATCACGCGTCGTCTGTCACATAGTTATACTAACAAATTTTCACTCATACTATTAACATGCTTGTCAAACATTTTGACCGTGTCCAGACCCCTTAAATTTTTAGCTTTTATATCAAGCTTCGTCGGTGTCACACATACTAACAAATTTTCACTCATACTATTGACATGCTTGTCATGCATTTTGACCGTGTCCAGACCAGTGATCTGCGTGATTATGAATCAAACGGCATAGTTCTGCATTTTCTAAAATTAATATTGAGCTAGAACTTAACATTAAAAAATTAATGATGATAACGCATGATTTATGTCAACGAGACTGTTGTTAATAAATGCCTGTCACTGCTTGCAAAGTCTGTTCATTCATGTGATTCACAAAAGCAATGAATTAGTATGATTGTTTTGAATGCTTCTTAAAAAAGTTAACACTACCATCGTCTTTTTCAATTTGACATTCCATATTTTGCTGCTGCTATATTTAATTTTTATTACACGATAAACTCCATTTTCTACATTTCTTATTATTTCTGAATTTATTATGTTAAATTTTCTCAAAATCACTTTTAAATAGCTTTTTACAATAATTTTAAAAATGTGTAAAAACATATACATAGTTACATACATACGTACGTCAACACGCTTTTGTGAGTTATTTGATTACTATACAAACCAATCAAACAACAGTCACAATATTTTACTTACTTTTGCTAACAGCATATAAAAAACAAGAGTGAGCTAATGACAGTCAGTTGTAAAAGAGTTAACACTGCAAGCAATATCATCAGCACATATTGATGTTAACAAACATAACAAAAGCATTGTAAATGTGAGTGGAAAGCGAAAGTGAATCAGCTCGTACATTTCTCTGGTCCCAGACCCCTTAAAATCGGCCGCCGCCGTCGTTTTTGAAAGTTCGAGCCGCCGCCAAATACATTGCCTGTTACGATTCTTAAATTTAGTTAGGCTGTGAAAAATGCTTTATTTTAATTTACTTAATTTCCCAGCAAAAAATGAATGAACGCGTTCAACATGAAATAGTGTTTCATGATTTCTTGATCACTTGTTTCTTCGAATGCATTCTGAATGACATCGTAAATAAAGCTATAGTTTTTGAACTCTTTAAAAACGCATGCAATATTACTAGGTAATATATTGCATAAAATATCCACTGAAAAAGGCATGCAAAAACGGTATTAAATCATCACATTGACACATTTTCATAATACAAGTTTTAGCTCCAACAAAAAATAAGAAGCAGTAGCTCAGTGGTAGAGAGCGTGTCTTAACAGTCAGAAAAGCATGGTTCGTATCCCATCTCCGGCAATATTTTTTTATTTCATTTGTTTTATATTTACATGAAAAAACGTCATAGAATCAGGGAACTTGCATGGGTTAAATTCATTCATTTTAATGACGACGCTAATGTAAAAATCATGCATGTTTCAACCTAAATCGAACCAATGCGTCATCACTTGCACCCATGATTATACACATGATTCGTCATGTTATTTTTTGATGAGGTGATATAAAATTTTCTTTACAGCAGAGAATTTTATGTTTATAAACTTAAATCTTATCAATTCCCAATAAAAGTCGCTTCTTTAAAAAATAAATGGTTTGACTTATTCCAAAGAAAATTGTCGCTTTGTGAAGAACTAAAACCATTTTCGATAGGAATGGTTAAGTGATATGACTGAATATTTTACTACCAGTGAAACTTGGTTGAAATAAGTAAATTTTATTAAAATTTCAATTACATTAGCTATGTAACATTTCGAAATAAGAACCAAATAACATGTTTGATTATATATACTTTGTTATTATATCTTAACTACGATTTGTAATTAAGAATTAAATTTATTTATTTTTTTTGTCGAGCTCTTATTAATTATTGTTTTATTGTTATTTATATATAAAATATATTAAAATTTATTTTGTTTTTTATTAATAAGATGTTGCAGTAGATTTTGTTGTTGTTATTCATTTATTTTTGTTCTTCTGTCTTATTATTGTTACAAACTATTTTTATATAATTGTATGTATGTGTCTATATGTATGTATATGCATATGTATTTATTGTGTGGTTTTCAAGAAAATTGGAAGTTGCATTTTTTGTGTACTTGATTTCTTGTGTAAATATTGCTATTTATATATGTATGTATGTACGTAGTATCCATGCGATTCGAAGATTTTTCTTTATTTTCCCACCATTAAATTTCTTTTTTCATCATTCTCTCAGAAGCCGTTTTATTAAACAAATAATAATAAATGAGCCTTTTAAATTGCAACAAAAATATAAAGTTTTACATAATTGAGTTATGAATTACATAATTTTAATATTAATAATTGATCAAAAGGATGCATTTGGATTAAGAAATTAAATAAAAATAGGAAATTGTACAAATAAATGAATGAATGAATGCATTAGAATGTTAGAGAACTAGTTGAGTTTTAGACTCGAAGTTAAAAATTACTAAAACAATTATTTCTTCCTACATTACACATATAAAATTAAGTTTAAATTTCATTTTCTTTTCTTTTGTGGCATTTTTTGTTTATACACTTTTTTAGTGATGATGTTTTTTTTTATTTTAATTATATTTAAATTTTCTTTTATTTTCCATCATTATCAATCAATCAATCGGTTTTATATGTTATTTCTTGTATGGATATTTGGTGTTAATTTTCGTTTCTTTTTTTTCAAGTCTAGTCGGTGTTGTGGGTGTTGCAGCAGTTCCATCATTATTTTCGATTATTCGTTAGCTTAAGTTTTTTTGCTCTAGCAGTACTAATCATTTTTAGTTGTTGCTATAGTTGTAGTAACAGTAAAAGATGATCATTATTTTTTTAGTTTTATTACAAATCTGCTGTCACTTGATTTTCCATATGATTAACAGCAGCAGACGAGTCATCCTTGGCGGTTGATTTATTTACTGGAACTGGTGGTTCTTCTATATTATCACGAAATAGACGAGCATATTTAAAACGGTTTTGGCAGGTTTCTTTGTAATTTTCCACCGCATTTTCACAACATCCAAAGATACCATCGCGCAGCGATTCGTATATCTTTGTCGCTTCCTGAAAATAAAAAGATTTTGTTTAAAACAATAATAGTATTGTGGGAATCTTAAAAACTATAAAAAGGATTTTAGTACACCAATAAATTTCCAGATGCAGTGAACTAGCAAAAATTGATACGACTCCGAAACATTAGATGTTATATTTGTAAGCAAAAATTTCACAAGAATTTATATATGTAAGTATATCAACTTCAATTTATGTTAGACGACTATCAATTAAGATAGGTCGAAAAAAGTTATAAATTACATATTTTAGTGCTTCAAAATAAAATTTTTTTTGTTTCTTTTTCAAGTACTATAATCTCAAAAGTTTCTAGTTATAAAACAGCCTCTCCACAAGATCAGCTCCTTATTTTGATTCTATGCGACGCTCAACGAGTTTCAGTGTTTCCATACAAATCACATGGCACAATTTCTTTTTTTCGTATTTGTCAAACAAAACGACGAAAAAGTATTTTTCATTTTCATGTGCGTATTCTTGTAGGAAATTCGATTTTCCACAAAAAACCTCTTGAACGATTTTATCGTAAACTTGATGGCAATGCAAAGCCAAAGTAAATGACGCTAAAACACCATAAGCTATACAAATATAAGGAAGAAGAAAACCGCAAAGTGAAACGAAGTGCAAGAGAAGATAAAAGAAAATGGTACGAAAATTTTACCAGAGATGCCCAAACAGCCAGCAAAACAGGTCGCTCCAAAGACCTATACCGAAATACGAAGGCAGGTTCCGGTCATAGTTTCCACAACATCAAAACCCTTGAAAAATTATGAAGGCGAATTGGTCTATGCCAAAGATAACAGATGATGATATCGGAAAAATATTACAAAAACGTTTGTCTGTCAATCCGACAGAAACTGCCACAATTTGTGATTGCGCTCCAATGCAGCACATAAATAATTTAAGAGACGACATAAGTACTCCAATGCCAACATCCGAAGGAATAACAGCGGCAATTAAACGTCTCAAGTCCAGAAAGTCTGCAGGCCCTGATGGAATGAATACCTCGCAAAATTCTAAATGTCGGTATTACTCTATCAACATCGATTCTAAAACCTATAATCGAATATTTCTGGTTACATGAAAAAGTTCCAAACGATTTCAGAGAAAGCCGGGTAATAAAAATACCGAAAAGGGGGAGCTTGCAAGAGTGTTCCAACTGGAGGGGAATAACTCTACTAAACATGGTAAATAAAATCATATCCCAAATCCCTCACACTCGTATATCAACCGTAATCGAACCACAGTTAAGACGTCAGCAAGCCGGCTTTAGGCCAAACAAGTTATGCATCGACCATTGACAGCATTAGAATCTTTGTTGAGCAATCGGTCGAATGGCGCTCACCGCTATACGTAGTGTTTGTCGACTTCAAACGCGCATTTAACACGTTACATCATAGTGCGACATGGGAAGCTCTAAGATGCAAAGGATTTCCTGAAAAAATAATTAAACTCATCAAAGTACTTTACAACAATGCTTACTGTTCTATTTTACATGAAGGCTCAACAAGCAATCCCATTAAAGTCAACGTAAAAATACGTCAAGGCTGTGTTTTCTCCACTATTGTTTAACATAGTTCTTGACATAGTAATGAGACACTCTATGTCCAGTCAGTATGGCGTTGCGTGGGGTCTCCATAATCATTTAAATGATATAGATTATGCGGACGATGTATGTCCTATATCCCACCGATCACACCAAGATCTGTGGATACGGCCTCCTCTAGATGTGAGCATACGTTCGCGCAAACTTGGTTGGCTGGGTCATGCAATGAGAAAATGTGCGAACGACATAACTGGGCAGCCCATCGAATTTAACCCCCAAGGCTCCAAAAGACCTGGCAGACTTGCAAACACGTGGAGACGTCAAACGGAGAACGAGCTGCAAGAACATGGCGTATCTTGGAGTGAGATGAAACGAATGGCGAATGATAAAAAACAATCGAAAACATTTGTTGCAGTCCTATGTTCTACCAGAAATTAAAAGGACTATATATATACATATATAACGGGTAAAGTTGTTTTGAATCTACGCGACGCTTTTTACGAAGCCTGAGCAACACGAAGATTGGGAAAGTGTTTCGGAGGTGGCCGAAGTAAAAAAAATTATGAAGAACCCACAATAAAATGATCAGTTAAAATATGCAGCATGAAAATGGCGTTAGACTGCGAAAGATTCTTTTGCTTTCTCATTGGAACATAATAACCATAAAATACTCTACGAGTAAATGTCTGCTTCTACTTCCTATACGAATGGAATGTATAGGTCGCTTTGCAGCTCCTGAAGGAAGCTCCTATCCGCGTGTTAACCTAAAATTTGTTGTACTGCTACTGCTATTTGTTTCAAAAACAACACCTGCAAATTTGTGCGCTATTCGCATTTGAACACATTTGAAACTCATTCTGTTTATTAATACAAACACGACATCCAATGGCGATATTATACTCAAGAGCCTATACTTCAATTCCTGTTCTACTTGTTTGCACACCCATCCTATTTTATAACCCTAACATATTGGCATACGTGGAGAGAAAACTTAAGATTTTATATAGTCTATCGAGAAGATTTCAAGCTCCTAGCCATATCTGATGCATGTATTGAATCGATGCAACATGAATGAGCTTCATATTCAGCTCGTTGCTCAATAGCTCACTTTTTTAATAAAAACACATACACAAATAATTTTTCTATTCAAATTTTATCCAAAATAGGAATCAAACTACATATCTGAAAAGAATATTTTTTTTTATTTCATTCATTAATTCATAAATGAACACGGTAGCCATAGGGTACATAGAGGCCAACCTGGAACTTCAAAAACCTAAGTCTGCTGTCAAAAACGTAAGTCTAAGAAATGTATTAGGCTGAGTCTTTTACATAGAGATTAGCGAATAAATTAAATGTAATCTTTAAATGTTGTCTTTCACTAGTCGATTATATCAGTTTGTTTGCTTGTTTAAACTACCATAATTGGCGGTTTAATTCTACTGAAATTTTTCTTAGATTCTGCTAAAATTCTGATGTAATTTTCTTTATCAATTTTAATGTTATTTTATTTGTATTTTACAATTTTCTCTTGATAAATTTAATTTAAAATAGCAAATAAATATTTTTTTTCTTGACTATAATTTCGCACACACAACAAAAAAACGCACTTGTTTCTTCTTCTTCTTCTTCTTCTTCTTCATAATGATGTATTCATTATTTTGATGACATTTTGTGAAATTTACTTAGATTGCCATACTAATAAAAAAAAAGATTGGCATTTCGTATGGCAATGCTAAAAAGTTTAAGCTAGAACTGAAAAACGTTCAAGTAGATTAAAGTTCGATTACATTTATTTTAAGATTAAATAACCAAGTTATTAATTGTCGTTTAAGCTGTATGTAAAAGACCCAGTCTTAGTAGAACATTTTGTATTAGTATTGGTTTAAAATAAAAATTTCCCCACAGCACGAAAACCGCACTTGGTTGCAATCACCCCTATCGCGAATAACAAGTGAAATTTATGTTCCCATGAAATGTTAATTTCCCTTCGAGGGAAAATTGCTATCGTCAAGTTCCCGTGAATGTTTTTTCCCGCTATAAGTTCTCAGTGAATGTAAATAAGGAAGAAGCTTAATAAAATAAATTAAAAATCAAAGAAATTTTTGTTAAAAAAAATGCAGTCCTGAGAATTGGAATTATCTTTTTATTCCATAAGGAATCTAAGCAAAATCGCATTGTTCATCCAGGATTTTTAGAGGCATCCAATACCTTGGAGTACCCGAGCCATTGCAGGCAACCCTATATCAATCAAATAGTCAAATAGAAAATTAAATTTTCTCAAGAGTAAATAAAACTGGGTTTTTATATATTTAGGACGCGATGCCCCAGTGAACACATGACCTAGATTTGACGTCATTGGTAAGCCATAGCTAGGTAATCAAATTTAACATAATTATGATCTACTAGTGATATACTTTGTGACTAAAATATGATATATGGCAATTGCCGTGTACGCACGTTTTTCTCTCGCGCTTGTTGATTACGTGTATTGGTTTATTGCTGTTTTTTTCGGTGTTCTTTCTACTCTTTCATAAAGGAAGAGTGAGATTTAAGTACATACGTACATACATATTTGTCTTTTCGTTTACTTTTCACTGGTGTTTTTATTGACGTGCTTGTTCTTGTTTTCTTGCCGGGATGAACGGGGTTCATCCCCCGAACGGGAACCGTTTCTCGGAGCTAGCATCCAACGGGAGGAACAAGGGAAACAGAAACAAACGTCCAAGGCCGGATGATTTTGTTCCCTTGCCTCCTACATCCTCAAATGAACAAAACATGCCTCGCTATCTGGTTGCCTCGGCAATGAATTCTAACGAAGATGGTACATCTCCTTCGCTGGCTTCATATAACGTTTTTCAGGTTGAAAGAGGTCTGAATTATATATCCTCCGATCGACTAGAAGTTAATGAGATGAAGAGTGGTGATTTATTAATAAAAGTAGCTGATCATAAAACTGCCGAGAAGTTCTTAAAAGCAACGTACATTGATAACATACCGGTTAAAATAACTTTACACAAAACACTTAACACAATACAGGGACGAATTTTTTCAAGAAAAATTATCAACATACCCCAGGAAGAATTATTATTGGCTTTAAAGGAACAAAGAGTTGTCGAAATTCATAAAATAATGAAAAAAGAGGGTGAAAAAATGGTAGCCACTGGAGCTGCTATTGTCACTTTCGAACTGTTGAAACGCCCAGAAAAAATTAAGCTTGGTTGGGAACTAGTTACGGTCGATGAATTCATACCAAATCCCATGAGATGCTTGAACTGCCAGCGACTAGGGCATACAAAGAAAAGATGCCAATGTGTTGAACAGTGCAAAGAGTGCGGATTTACCCCACCTCATGAACAGTGCTCCCGTAAATTTTGCATGAATTGCCAAACAGAGAATCACACTTCATATGATCCCGACTGCCCCACTTTTTGGAAGCACAAATCGGTAAATTATTTGAGAATCACGCGCAGATGTACAACTAGAGAAGCTTGGGCTATTTTCAACGATAATCCAACTTTAAACACTCTAAAACCACCTCAAAGAAAAAACAACTCATATGCAAACATCTTGAAAAATCATGCTCCGAAAAAGAATACATCGAAAAACGAAAATGAGCATACTGAAAGTAGCCATAGTAAAGAAAAAAATAAAGCAGCCGTTATAAAACCAACAATTAATAATAAAACTACAACAACACAACACAATACAATTACACCTAACGAATATGACAAATCAACAAGTAAACATAAAACAAACACAGCAACTCTACAAAATGCAGAAATCATATACCAACAGCAAACAAACTACCCAACCATGGCACTCTCTCAGGAAATTTCTCTCAACTCTACAATAGAATCTGAATATCAAATAACAGAAACACAAGTCTCTAACCGTAACAACACAAACAAGGAAATTTTAAGTGATGACAACATATTTTACAGCGAAAACGGCTCAGACAATGAAGCTGCTTGCATGATGATTGATGAAACATAAGTGAGGAAACAATCATAAATGACATTGTTGATGGTTTGGGTTTTACAACACCCACAAGAGATGACGAATACGAATGTATGGATAAGTCCCCCTGCTCTCAGCTTTACAAGAAATTTCCTGATTTAAACACCATTATCACACCTAAAACATTTAAACAAACTTTACCAAAGAACAAACAACAAAAATAAATTTTTATACTAGTTTTCAAAATGGATATTGGTCTGAACATTAAGACAATAAGAATCTAACTCGTCCGCAGTGTATCCTATTGGGCCGCTTAAGGGTTGGCAAAACAATATTCACTACGCAACATTACTATGACAGATCTGACCCGGCTGTGTGCAGCTTTTGTAATGAGGCGCATGTTGTTAAGCACATTCTTGCAGAATGTGCAGAGTCGGGACTTGGCTTACCACTAGACGAAATCCTTGACTGCACAACCATCAGGAACCTACCCAAAATTTGGAGCTGCCTACAACATCACGGCATCCAGAATATTTAGTACCATTATCCATTTAAAATTTTTAATTTTTCAGGCCTGTTCTGTGTTCCATTCGGGGTGGGAGTGTTCGTGGTTGTGGCATTGTTGTTATAAATCTCGATTTGTAGCAGCAGTGCTTTGATTGTTCCGGACTTTTTCATTCCGGGTGGGGTGCAGAACGCACCTGAACATCAGATTTATTGTTTGTATTAACTATCAATATTGATTTCTTTTTAAACTGAATACTTTAATTTATAGAGACTTTTGACAAGATATGCATTTCATTTCATAATTTTATTTGTATTTTGTATTGAATTCTTTTAAAATGTATATATTTAACAGTTTGTTAATTTTAATTTTTCGTGCACATATGGTCTAGTTACCCGGCGCCTTTGAGTTATATTTTGTAAATTCATTTTACATTTTTAAGAATGTAAATAAATAAATAAATAAACAAAAACTAGAAATTCAAAATGAAAATTAAAAAAAATGAAATTTAAATTGTAGAAATGGAACTACAAATTAAACAATGAGCAACAAGGAAACGTTACAGGAAAAAGAAGAGATGAGTTATTCCCAGTCAGGACTTATAATGCAGTTAGAAGAAATTTATGCAGAATATCAGGATATTTGTTTACTATCTTATATAAGAAACCAAATGAATTGGAAAACAGCCTGGGGAAATTTATAAGTATACTAGTGTAAATTTAGTGAAAATGAGTATGTATGCAGTTATATTATTTTGTAATAAAATGAAATATGGACATTGTTTACATTTTGAAAAGGAAATAATATGCATGAAAAAAGTATTAAATAGTAAAGATTGTTTGAACAGCCGGACTCAAGGATTTTCTTCTCTGAGTACGTCGAATAGTGGCTTCGCAGAGTAAGAAATTTTGCAAGGCAGAATATGTTTACCCAGTGAAGCGACTATTCGACATAAAGTCCACCGGACATTATTTCCTTTTCGAAATGGAAATAATATCAAGGAACATTATTTCCATGGACGTTATTGCATGCCACCGTAAAATTCACTAAACGAAGATCATTATAATATCAGATTAACATAATTTTTGGGTAAGTATCTGATTTACCTAAGTGCGAAATTATGAGTCATATATGAGTCAATAATGAGTCATTCCTTATGTAAAGTATGACAATTAATAACATCATGCTGACGTCAGAATGACATCAATGTGTTCAGGCAAACGAGATGGATTTGTAGGCCAGATGAAAAAAATATGAAATTGAGGTTTATACCTTGCATTTTATAGTACACCAGGCTGCTCTTGCTTCTAAATTTATATCCGAGCATTCGGTCATGAAGGCTACTGAGCGGATAATTAATAGGATAAGGAGCGGCCATAACTCACTGACTCATAGAAAATTTGTGATATTTCTAAAAAATTCAAATGCTTCTCACCACGATCTATTAATGTTTACAGAGGTACGTTGGTTAAGCCGAGGTAACAGTATTAATAGATTGTTTGAGCTTAGAAATGAAGTATTTGAATTTTTAGAAGCTGAAAATATCGAAATAACCGAAAAAGAATATTTAAAAGATTTTAGACATGGCGTTTTTAACATACATTTGTAACATTTTGAATGAGTTGAATTTGAAGCTGCAGGGAAAAGATAATATTATTTCTGATATGTTTAAAATTCTTTCAGATTTTAAAACTCAGCTATTTTTACTTGCAGCTCAAATTGATTCTGAAGACTTTTCGGACTTTCCGAAAACTTCTGTTATTTACGACAAGGAGAAAATCTTGAAAAAGTTTGAACTTTTGGAAATATTAGAAACGCTTTTTAATAACTTTAATGACAGGTTAAAGGATTTTGAAAATATTCAGCATTTACTGGATATTTTTCAAAACCCTTTTAAATGCGATATACGAATTTCCAATCCAAACAGAACTTATTATACTTCGAAGTGAATTAGATTTACCGGATAATTTTATCAATATAGAATTCTGGAAAAATCTAGATGGTACAATATATCCCGAAATAAAGAAGATTTCATTGAAGTGTTTATCTTTATTTCCCTCAACGTATCTTTGCGAACAAATATTTTCAGATTTTAATTATATTTGCTCAAAAAAACGCAATAAGCTGAATTCTTCTAGTTTGAGAAATATACTTTTATTGCGTAACTGCAATAAGAGTATCAACATAGAAGATTTCATTACTTTTTAATTGCAAATTGAACAATGATTAATTGAGGGAAAATTTATAAACACTTCGAAGAATCTTTTTATTTCGAAATATATCATACTATTCAGATGTCCGCATATATAAATTATATATGTATGTATTTAGATATATATATATCTGTGACATTTTAACATAACATCTTAAGTCGAGATAAGATAGCAAAAAAGTTTATTAAAAAAACTCAATGAAAATGTAATTTTTATAAAATAATAAAATAAACCAAAATTGCAGAAAAATTCCCTTTAAAATACATGTGGTTTCCTCGCAATCTCGTTGACGACTAAATAAAATGAATAGCAAATTGTTTTCTTCCAGTGTTATTTCGCCACTCTCACCAATACAATTTTGGGCATCTTTGATTTAAGCTAAATACAATCAACCATTCAACAAAATACATTACTGCTTTTGTTTTGTTTGTACGATTGAAGCGGGATATTAAAGCAAGCAGATGAGTGAAAAACCAATTATTTTGTTTACATTTTTTTGTCATTGCAAAAGTATTTGTTTTGGTTTTGCTCATGTACGAAAGATTGAAAATATTTTAAAAGTTTGTGTCTTCGCATGAAACGTTTGCGAAAAGTTTTGTTTGTTTGCACACTCTGGTTAAAACGAAGAAAATCGCCAAAAGGAAAAAATCGGCAAAACGAAAAAATGGACAAAACGAAAATAGTCGCCAAGGCAAAAAAAAATGTTTCTGACTGGAAAAAATCGCCAAAAAGAAGAAAAATCGCAACAAAAAAAGGATGTATATGAAATACGAGCCAATCCTGCGTGACGAACGTACATTCGTACTCGTTTTCAGATTAAAAAATAAAATTTGTTGGTCTTTCAAAATAGATACCTTCAACTTATGCATTGTGTTTAGTGGGATTTAATTGTACTTTGGAATTACATAAAGCATAATTTTTTAACAGCGCTATTAGTTGCGAAATAGTTGATCACAAAGTTTTGTTACGCACGCTACAAAAAGTGGAAGTAACTTTGAAAGTTGAACTGTGTTTTCGTATTTTTTTTATCGAATTTTGCATAATAAAGCACATAAACTCCAATTCATAAAAGAAAGAGGAATATAAGAGAATTTTCAAATAACTTATTTATTTGCAGCCAAAAAATATTGTTGTTTTTTTATCAAAAGCCGTGAACCCTTGTGACGTTTGTGAGCTATAACTTTCTAATTGTATAATATACAACAAAAATGTTAGTGAAGTTGTAGATAATATTATTATCTAAAAGAAAGCTTTTAACAAAATTTCCATATTCTTTATAGTTTACGAGATAGTTTCGCATATTCCGGAGCTACTTGTTGACGTGGCGTCAAGACAATACCAAAAAATTGGCACTTGCCTACTCACTGTCGGCAAAAATTTACTACTATTAACAGCCTCTTTCCATTTTCTATGCCTGGGACCATAGATGCGCAAAATTTAAACTGTGATTGTATTGTTGCTTATTAGTATTAGTGAAGAAAACGAGTTTTCCCAGCAAGCACAAGGCCAAGCGTTTGAAATATGATGCTGCATTACATTGTTGTTTGCAATATAAATTCCCAAACGTGAGATTTTATTTTATTTTTAAAAACAGGCAGTAGTTTTTATTTTTCATTGTTTTTTTTTTTGCTTCTAATAATACGGCTTTATGAAAAATGGCCCAAAAATTTTTTTTATTTTCAATTAAAAAAATTTTGCGGCCAGTTTTCATTCTTGAGGAACAATGGCCGCAAACAGAAAAATGAAAAATTACCCCAACATTTTCCATTAAAAATAACAATAAATATTTAGACCTTTTTTCCTATTTTGTGCAATTTTTAGTTTGGCGCTATTTTTCCTATTTTGTGGCTATTTTTCATTTTATATGTTTTAATTTGGGGACATTTTTTCTTTTTTGGGGCCATTTTTAATTTTTTAGCTTTGGGCCATTTTTTTTTTATTTTGGGGCCATTTTTAATTTTGGTCCTTTTTCATAAGAATGATAAGAATGATTTTCATAAGAAAATATGTATACGAAAATTAGCGTCGAATTCAAATATAAAAAATGTCGCCGAAAATAGGAAAAATAGCCCCATAACTTGTATTGTTGTTTTCAGTTCAAAATTTTTGGGTCATTGTCTTACATAATGTCTTTTAGTGATATATGTACATATTCACTTAAATATTTGACAACATAAAAGGCGTTGTATGTTACCAAATGCATTGTTTATAATAAAATTATTTTTCGCATATCATCAATTGGAAATGAAACACGAGTGTTTGCTGGATAACTCTTAATGATTGACGAAAAATAAACACCAAGTAGATTTTCCATCAAGCGTCGTCGGTTTATCTAATCCTAACGAAATTTCACACATACTATTACCACTCTTGTCAAGCATTTTGATGGTGTATTTTGCCCTTTTGACAGCAGTAAGTGGCTGTCAGTAATAGTAAATTATTGTCGATGTCGAGTATTGTCTTGACGTCGTCAAATAGTTACGGAATAAGGGTAATATAAAAAAATGGTCACTCCCTTATTTTCAAGATAGGTGGCGTTCCCGACCACCTCCGACCTCGAAAATTCAAACTTAAGCTTACGGTCACTTGTGTAACTAAATACATAATAAATAGCATCCTATATGAAATGTAAGGTTCGACCTTTTTTTCGGTGTAGGCATATCCCTGCCATTCATAAAGGGATCACCCAAAAAAATTTTCCTTTATATATTTTAAGGTGAAATATATAGCACATTATTCCATCAACATATATAAATAGTTTTAACAACTCTAAAATTCTGCCCTTGGTGGACCATTTCTGGGATTTACCCAAGTGTATGTATGTAGTACTAACACAACGGGACCTATAAGAACCCAAGTGGGCTGGTTTTAATCTTTAAACTGGCAACCTGCACAGCCTAACCTATGTATGTAGTACTAAATACTTAGGCTGATCTCAGAGTGCGCGCTACAAGCGAAGCTAAGCTACAAGCGATAATAGTTCTTGCTATACAAATGCTACATGATGTCAGAGTGGATGCTAGATTGAGCAAAGCGTGTTGTTCAGTTTAGAGTACATAATTTGTGTTACTTTTTTTTATGATTTGGAATATCTCCGTGCTACCTTGCTATACAAGGGATGGGAGGTTTACTTGGCTGAACCTTAGGTTATAACGCCATCAACAATTTCTAAAAGGAGTCTCTTCCAAGATAATTCCAAGCGACGTATACCGTCGCACACGAAGCCGGAACTCCCAAAATCCACTCCTTGCTTCTTCGCAATTGAGGTTTTGTTTGGTTCTCCAACCAGTTATTAATATTTTTCTTTATAATAGTTTTTTTGCATGTGGTTAATGGAAACCAACGGGATACTGCACGGTTTACCGTTAACCGACGCCAACCACTAATCACATGCGGTGTGAAACGCAAAACTCTCTAAGGCCAATAAACGACAGTGGCCTGGTTGCATCTACGATGTAATTGCCAACGACGCGTGATGTTGACTCGCCCAGAGCTGTTTTACGAATCCTTGTGTTACTTTTAGTATGTATATGCATTGTTTTGTTTAAAAAAATTACTTTAAAATTGCATAAAAATCCAAATGCAGCTAAACTGTCAACCAATAATAACAAAAAGCTAGTTAAATTAAAAATAACAAAAAGCAAGTTAAAATAGACATAAAATATTTCTTTAAAACAAAAAACAGACGAAGCTATAACATGCTACAAACCATTACACAACCTACTTTATAGCACGTACACGCTTCTCGCTTCACTTTCACTCTAATATCTTTTGAGCGATCACATAAGAATATATATGCAGTGGTTTATAGCGAGTTGTAGCGTAATATTATATCATCGCTTATAGCGCGCACTCCGACATCAGCCTTACCCGCATATTCACAAAAAAAGTGTGCCTGAATTGTACATTACTACAAAATTTCAATGGAATGTATACTTCAAGCATCCATTATTCTTTATGAATATGGGGGTTAGCATTGTACGGAACCCTTGCACTTTACTGAATTTATTTTAGTTGCTGTGGTAGTGTATTGTCTGTTTGGGGTTCGCAGGATCGTTTCCCGCCAGAGGCTCTGTTCTCATTCATTACAACGGTTGCAACTTACCTCCAGTTTAAGTTTCTCTACATCAAAAGTGGAAATTAGGTTGATTGCCGCTTCCTGATTACTGGCGCTCAAGTCATACATTATACGTGCTGCTTCGTATAAATGCGATATAGAAGAGTTGTTCTTCACAATAAACTCGTCATTCAATTCTTTAACACTTTTAGTACCTATCAGTTCTTGAATAGCTTTGTCCACAACGATTTTAACGTGTACGTTCAAATCCTTCGTCAACGTTGGCAGTACTTGCATCAAACGTGTTAAGCAACGATGCACCTCAGGATGCTCAGCATCTATTGCGCGTGCTCGTTTAATCGATTGAATCATTAGCAAAATTTTACTCTTGCGCGAATAGATTTCAAAAGCCAACAAATGCGTATCAATGCGTTCTTTGGCTAATTGCTGTAGTGGCTTCAAAAAGTCAATAGCTTTTTCCAGCGCATCAGTTGGCCGCTCTAACTTTTCGGGTATTAGCTCATCCAGTTGAGGAGCTTCAGGATCTGCTTCTTGGTTGGCTTGTTGCTTTGACTTCTGGTGTTGTTCGCGTTTAATTTGTGCCTGAGCTGCTTGTTGGCTTTCTAATTCAGCTTTCTTTTTGGCTTTACGCTGTTTGCTGCGAAGTTTCTTAAGTTCTGAAGGAGGTAAGTTTTCTGTACAAGCAAAGAAAAATTTAAAAAAAACAAGTTACAAACAAACAAAAAAGCAATTTAAAAATATAATAATGAAAGGACACAACATACCAGTATCGATTTCCTCAATAGTTTCCTCAGACTTTTGAGGTTTGTCATAAAGTCTAATGTAAACCTAAAATAAACAATTTCAGAAAATGTTAAAGTTGCAAAGAACAATGTAACTGTATTATCTATTACCTCTATGGCACATTTCGCCGCCTTATAGTAGAATGGATGACGTCTTAATACATCCTCCAAACGCAACAAACCCACATAGGCACGCATTGTCATTTTACGCATGCAGTACGTATGGAAATCAAATTGGTCTTCAATTATCTCTGAAAAATGTCTATCTACTTCATGGCATTTTTTCAAAGATTCACCCCAACGCTCCATGCGTTGATAGGCCAAAGCACATTCAGTTTGGAACCACATGCATTGCATTTCGTTAAGATTTTCCATTGGCGACACTCCTTCACGCGTAAACTTCCCACAAATCTCCTCAGCGTCCTTAATCAAATTAGCGCGCAACATATACTTGGCACATTTCGAGTTTATGTACCTATCGGCTGTATCCATACTTTGAGCTTCATCAAGCCACATATAAGCTTCGACAGGATCACCAGCATGCTTGTAAATGCGCCCCTTGGCTATAAACAACTCGATTAGCGTAGGTGTATGCTCAATGGCTGCATTAATGTACTCTAACGCCTTGTCTGTCTCACGCTTATAGTCATAGTGCTGAGCTAGGAACAGAAGTGTCCACACGACGGCAGACGCTGGCTCTACAGGTAGATTACTGTCAGCGTCTTCGCGTGAAAAGTGACCAGATCGCGTTAAGTTTTCATAATACTGCAAAATTAGTTCCTCTACAACTGCCGCCTTGTCTGGTTGCGAGTGCAATGAACGTACATTAACGAAAAGTGGTGGTACTCCCTTACGTAGACCACGCCTTAAATAGTCATCCAACACCACACGAAAAGAATCACCTGTAGCCACGTCTAAGGGCAAGCGGCGGGGACACATGGCGCGAGGATAAGTCTCTTGCAATTTTTTAAAAGCTAACAATTTGTTATCGACATCTTCTAGTTGTTTTGCAAGGAAGTATTGTTCATAATAAAGAGTATTTTCGGGGTTGCGACGCATAAGATCCTCAAAAATTGGCACAGCCTTCGGTTGTTGACCTAATTTGATAAACAAATCGCCCATACTTTCTTGAACAGCCAATTTATCAACCATTTGACTTTCGTATTTAATTAAATGATCCAGCGCTGCTTGATATTTTCCGGACTCTACTAATATTTGATTTTGATAAAGTAGCAACTCTGAGTGGCGGTAATCATTGGGCTCCTGCAAAACAGATAAAAAGTAAAAAAAAACTGTTATTACAAACATTTTAGCGCAGAATAATTTTTTTTATTTTTTTAACTTACCACTGATGTTTGGGATTGATTAAATGCATCCAATATGCTATTGGCCATTTCTAAATCACCTAAAAGGTGATAACTCATGGCAAAACCAATCCAAGATGCATGCTGAGATGGACGTAATTTAAATAAATGATGCCTGGTCTCTTTATAACCCTCCAAATCTCTCATTTGTATTTGCAATAGCGACAAATCTTTCAGAATTTGCAAATTATCTTTTTCCCACTTCAAGGCATTGCGATAACATTTAATGGCTTCATCATATTTCTTATCGCTGCGCTGCAACAGACCATACACATGCCAACACACATGTGATCGTAAATCATTTCGTAGTCCTAAACGAACATATTTATAGGCTTCTTCGCGTCGTCCCAAACCATTAAGAGTTAAACCTTTCATTGCCAATGTTTCTCCATGTTCGGTGTACTTTGGATTTGAAAGTATTTGTTTCGCTAATTTTAGACCATTCTTGTATTGTTTCATTTCATAACATTTCTAAAGCAAATATAAAATAGATCTATTAAAATTTGTGTTCATTTATATTTTATTACATAAATGAAAAGTTATATGTAAGTATTTAGTTCATCAATCATCGTTTTGTATTAAATTAAAATAAATATAAATGTACTAAGTGAACACCACGCTCAAGGCTATAGAGCAATTTTGGTAAAGTGCATTTTATGAATATTTTTTATTACTTATATATATTAAGAAATTTATTATTTAACATATTGTCATAATTTTATTTTAAATGAAAATTTATTTGCTGATGGTTAAGCATTGTCTATATCAGTGGTGGCCATACATACACTATCTTATTCTTTGTTTGTGTATGTGCTTCGCGGCTAAATAGATAGGCTGTGTGTCTCACACACAGTGTACGTGTGTTGATGGTAAAAAAAGCCTATACTTGGGAGATTCAGAGAATGGCCACCACTGGTCTTTATGCATTTCATTGGTGCTTTACGAAATCGTCAGTAGAGTTCAATCATATTTTTGAATAGTTACAAACATCTTATCTACATACTAATCATATTCAACAAGCCTTTTGAATTTCAATTCACAGTAATTCATAACACTAAAGTCACACACACACAAATCTCAAAGCAAAGCAAAACAAATGAAAGCAACAAACAGTTTTAAGAGAATCAAGTCATTACATGAATTGTTTCTCTCAAATGAAAAAAGCACGCCTGCAAAAACCAAGAAGTACTTATAAATCATCAAAATGACTTGAAACAAATAAGTCACACTTGTCATTTGTTTATATTGTATGGAAGGAAAAATAAATGCCGTTTTAAGATTAATATGAAGAAGATATATTTAAAAAATAATCTTAAGAAACAGTATTTCATAGCAGACATATTTTTTACAAAAATTAATACTTTTTTAAATATTACCTGGAAGATACTTAGGTGATACTTCCCAAGAATTTAGCCGAGACCCCTGGTGTTTAGCCAAGGCACCTTCACTAAGCAAGGTCACCATACTTAGACACAAAACCGGTCTAAGAGTTCCCTAAAACTGGAACAAAACTCTCCTCGAAATCTGAGAAGTTCCCCGGATTCAAAAAACTAGGACAGAAATCTCCCCAAAATCCAAGAAGTTCCCCGGACTACCAATAGCTTTTACAAAAATTCCCAAAGTCGCAGAATTTCCCCGAATTTCCAGCAACTTTTAAAAAATTCCCTAAATCCCAGAAGTGCCCCGCATTCCCAAAAACTTTTACAAAAATCTCCCCAAAATCCCAGAAGTTTTCGGAAAACAATGTTGTTTGACTAAAAGCCGTAAAAATATTAAAATGGCAGCACTCAGTAAAGTTGTCTACCAAATTTCAGATAAATCGGTCAACGGGAAGGGTGTAAATTTTCAATTACTAGATTTGAACTATACATAGTAAATAAATATGTATGTACAAATAAATCTACATACAAACATACATAAAAACAAAAAAGGAAAAATTATACTAAACACATATGGGCATTTCCATGTCAGCGTACGTGACATTTGTAACGCCTACAAAGTGGAATAGATTTTGCAAAAATAGGAGTAACTGAAAAAAGTTTTGCCGGTATATTCTACTCAGAGGGTACAAAGTGTGAAAAAAAATTTATTACATTTAGAACCCTGTTGTCCAAAATATCGAGGGAAATAAGGGCATAGCGTACGAAGCATAAAACGGAAGTGGTGTTAAGTTGCATGTAATAATATGCGAAAATCTGCGAATTGTGAAGTTTTTTTATTTTTTTTTTAATTTCTTAAACGAAGCCAACTAATTTTTCTTTATTATTCGTAAATTTCAAATAAAAAAAGTTTTTGGGTGATTTTACAATGAACAAAATTTAATAGCGTACGTGACAGATTCTTTTCTTATAGTACTCTTAAGTAAAGAAATATATGTTTTGTAAATATATGTATATGTAAACAAAAACTTAAAAACAAATAAAAAATATGTGTTTGGTGATAATAGCAATAAAAAGAATCAAGATTCAAATTCATTTGCATACTATGTATTTGGGCGCTGAGTTTACGGCACGACCTTAGTAGAGTAGTAAATGATAATTAATTTGAAAATTTTCCACTTAATGAATACGCAGTTCGAGAATCATATATATGCTGACTATCATGATATGAAAACGGAGTATTTTTTATTTTTGAACTTTTATGGACATTTCGCCATTTTTAATTTGAATTTAGTTACATTTGTAGTACTACAATAGCGTGCGTGACGAATTTTAAATGCTTATAAAATTTTGATTACACCAAGTTGAAAAAACTTTCAATCCATATTTGCTTGCGACAAATATCTTGCTGTTTTTTGTGTCTTATACGACAACAGAACATTAGTTCTTATGAGACGACACACACCAAATTTTTTTTGATGTGCGTTATAATTATACGAGTGTGTTTGACTTTAAGACAAAAACGTTTTGTCGTATTTGGTGTGTTTTCAGTCTTAAACTTTTATTTTGAAACAGTTGCCAGCGGTCAAATTCAAATGACGTAGACAAATAATGTTTTTGCACTTTCGTACGTGTGACATTAGAATAGCATCCAAAGAAAATAAAAATAATATATATAGCTAAATGAACTCTGTCCTTTCTTTCCTTTTTTTTTGGTTTTGCTTGTGCGTAAGCTCCGCCTACGATCATTTAAGCTATTGTTGTTGTACATGTTTAAACAGGTTATATTTATGTCTTATAATTTGCATTCTGATTTTCAGTGTTAAATTAGACCGCAGAAACCACACATGTATGCAATTTTTTGCGCGTGAAGTCGCAAATTTTATTAATTGTACGTAATTATTATTTGTCAATTATTATTAATTATTAGTAATTCTTATTTATCAATGGGGTAAACCTTTAAGACTGGGTCTTTTACATACAGCTTAAACGACAATTAATAACTTGATTAGTTAATCTTAAAATAAATGTAATCGAACTTTAATCTACTTGAACGTTTTTCAGTTCTAGCTTAAACTTTTTAGTATTGTCATACGAAATGACAGTATTTTTTTTTTTGGTTTATTTATTTATTTATTTATAAGCTATCTTAAAAGCTAGTTAGGATAACTTATATAGGAAAGCAATGGCTGCTAAGGCCTTCAGCTGATTAACTTTAAATATACTTGTGTTTGTACTTTTGTTTATGAGTTTTGTTTCAAAGGATATACAAGAGATTACTTGCTAACTTTTTTGTGAAATATTTAGGTATTATTGAATTGTAGGTAAAAAGTGCCTACTGTCGTTTTACAGCTATATGTCTTTATAGATATTGTTTGTTTTTAAGAACTTAATAAGAATTTTGATATGATTAATGGAGGGGTTGGATAGGAAAAGAGAGGGATTAATTCGGAAAAGATTTCGACTTAAGTTGAATTTGTTGCTATGCATTAGAATGTGTCTGATGGAGATTATGGTAGTTTCACAATATGGACATATGTTTGAGGTATTAGGGTCAATCAAGAATTTTTTTGTTATTAAAGTATGGCCGAGTAAGTTTTATGAATTTCCTACAGTCAGTTATGTTAATGATTTTGTTGATATTTGTTTTTAGATAATCGTTTATATTGATTCTTTTCTGGTTGATTTCTTTGTACCAGTGTGAAGTTTTCGACCACATATTGGTTTGTAAGACGATAGTTTTACTAATAAATTTAATCACGTCGTTAGTGTTAAAATTGTCCGTAAAGAGAACGGGGGATCTAATAAGGCAACGGCCTGGTACCCAAAGAATTGCAATTCTCGGATAATTGTTAATAATAGTGTTCCTAACGGAGGTGACGTAGAAATTATGGTTGTGTAGGTTTCTTATAGCGTGTAATGTTTTAGTGGCTGCGTATTTTGTAGCTTCGATGATTTCCGCCGAGAAGATTGTCGAGTATTCGAGGAGTAAGGATGTTTTTAATATAGTATTTTCGGTGGTGATGCTATAATATACATTGTTGTCATCCTTGGAGCCATAGGTAAATATCAGTGTGTAATTTTTGTAAGAGCTTGTGGTTTGGAGGAATAGTTTCCTATAAATATCAGGCGGGGTATTGTCTTTGGAGTATTGGCTCAAGGAAGTGTTCAAACTAATTTCTTGAAGATGCTATGGAGGTCTGTGGGGTTGAATACTTTTTTGGGGTTTAGTTGGGAGATTATTTTCCTTAGCTATGTTTATGATTCTGTTAATAACTGAGGGAGAATTAATCGAGAATTTATTGAGCTTTCTGGAATAGTTGTGACATTTTGGAAACGGGAGAGTTGGCACTGTCGATGATATTACGTAGCAGTTTGAGATTGATAATATTTCTTCTGACTTCGAAGGTTTCAATATTTGCTTCATATAGCATATTATATGTATATGGCCGTGGTTCGGAAAGCTCCAAAACAGATTCTAAGTGAAGAGTTAATTATTATGTTTTTTTTTGTATTAGTATGGCAATCGAAGTAAATTTAACAAAATGTCATCAAAATAATGAATACATCATTAACAAGAAGAAGAAACAAGTGCGTTTTTTTCTTGTGTGTGCGAAATTATAGTCAAGAAAAAATATTTATTTACTATTTTAAGTTTATCAAGAGAAAATTGTAAAATAAAAATAAAATAACATTAAAAGTGATAAAGAAAATTACACCAGAATCTAAGAAAATTTTCTGTAGAAAATTTGAGAAGAATTAAACCGCCAATTATGGTAGTTTAAGCTAGCAAATAAACTGAGATAATCGACTAGTGAAAGACAACATTCAAAGATTACATTGAAATATTGTCATAATTTTATTTTAAATGATATGCATATAGACAATGCTTATCCATCAGCAAATAGATTTCATTTACTTATAGGTATCTATTTTTAATAAAATTATAATATTATATGACAGCAGGTTAGAAAGGATTTTAGTTGGCTACTCATTTTATTGTGTAAACACGTACACAAGTAGGATTTGCATGTTTTTTTTTTCTTTGCTCTAGTTATACTTGAATTTTGTGTCATCTTATTGCATCTTTACTGTTGCAATCAATATGCACCTGCTTGTTTCTTCGTACACATTCATCTTGATTTGAATTTCTATAAATAGAATGGATTAAAATCAAGTTTTTCTAGATTTTTCAGCCTACAAATCATAACAAAGTTAATTAATAGAAAAACAAATTAAAGCGATATAATTAAATCCATCGATTTGTTACTAAAAGTTATAACAAGCAAGATGCTGTAGTTATAAACACATTTAGAAGAACAAATATTATATTTATATAGAGCGTTTTTGTTTTACATTAACTATCCTAGTATGTTTAACCAAAGCTGCAGGATGCCAGTGCATATTATAAAAATATTAAATGCCTGAATTTTAATTTTATACCGACTACCATTTGGAATAACGCCATAATCATCTCAACCATCAATATTGGGATTTAAGATTTTTATTTATGTATTGATACGTATGTATTCAATTGTATGTAAGTACGTTTGAGACATTTCTGAATATACTTTTTGGGGCCAAGTTAGGTAGCACCCTCAACTTTGAGGTTATGCTGAAAATAATTTGCAAATAAGCTTTTTTTATAAACGATTGTTCTGTATTAATTTAAAAAGCTTCATTCCAATAAGAATTAATTATATACTTCTGCTATATTGCCTTCTATAATCTTAAAATAAAAAGGACACTTCAATCTTACAAAACGAAATATTGTTATATGTATGTAATGGACCTATAAAAATAATGCGTGTTTGCACTTCTTTTAGTTTTAAGGAAAATAATATTACCATTAATTTCCTAAAGAGTGCACTCTCTTTTTGAGGCAGTGGATCGCTGGAAGGCATTTTGTTCTTTTTGCTTGTCCAATAATATTTTTCTGCTTTAACAAACACCGGTTACACTGCTGATTGCGAACGTTAGTTGTATAGATAAGCACGCTTCAATTCTGTGTTTGACCAACACCACTATATCTCTGCAAATATATATTTCCGAGTTTAAAAGGGTCTTGCACTCGGTATGTTTATATATTCAAAAATTTTAATTATTTTAGCACAGTATTTTTATTTCTTCTTTCTATTTATTGTACCGTGGAAACCACGGGCAAATCGAGGTTTCCTCAAAGATGGAAAATTATTGAAAACGAATAGCACAAAATACACACATACACAGAAAACCACCTTTAAAATTAACCAAACCAATAAATGAAAATATGCACATGCACGAATGACCATAGAAACGTCAAATGAAAATTTTATTTGACAACTAGTCATGGCCAGGGATGATAAAGCTAGTACAGTCGTACGTTTTTGGTATTATTAAAACCAAAAAAAGTTCGATGTACCACCGTTACTCATTTCGTACTATTTGAAAAATTTCGTAATTTGTATACATTGATTATTCAATAATAAAGGCTTAAATAGGGTTTAGCTACTCCTCTCAAAAATAAATAAAATGTATCCTATCCGATAGAAAATTAAAAAATAAGAAGAAAAAATTAGCTAAAAATAATTAATAAATTTGCACTACTATATACATATATAAATAAATACATACTTATAAATCTTAGCAAACTGTATCTCAATTCATCTGTATGCCTGTAGCCTTCCATTTTTTAAATTGGTATTTTTGGAAATATTTTGAAAATATGTATATTGCTATGGCTTGTTTATCCATCGTGAACGAATTTAAAATTTTTTAGCAAACTTAAAGCTTACACGAGTAAAGAAATTAGTAAATAGGTTCCTTGTTATATGGCAGAAGTGAAGTTTCATTGAGATAAGTTGAAATTTAAGTTGTTTGATTTTTGCCACCATTGTCTGAAAAAGAATTTATCAAAAATATTTTTAGAAAACAAAGCCATATTTGATCTTTGACACAATGAGCACATAAAATCAATCAAAATCATGTGGCTTACTTGGTTACAGCTCAAAAATATTATAGTACTATTTGAGCTGAAATAGTACCAGTTTAGAAGCTCAAAGGTACGAAATGAGTTTTACATTTATCATCCCTGGTCAAGGCGTAACTAACAGGTATACTTACCAGAACAGCAACCTTACACTTCTGTAATGCTGACTTTAGACGACATGTACTTTAAATCTGACTCGTCAAATTTCCCACTGCAAAAGCTATACATGCCGTGTGAAACATTGTCAGATGACATTTACATAAGCAAAGTCATATGAAAAATTTTCAATTAGAGCGTGATCTATTTTCGTCTAACAAGGCATATAACATCAGTTGTATTGAATTAACAAAAGTGTGGTTTGGCTGAAAAATATTTAAAAAGCATAGAGCGCTTTATATATATATGAAAATTGTGCAAAAACTCAGCTGTTGTGAACACTCAGAGGTTATGTCAGATGTAATTGCACATGTACGTGTTAAAACAAACAATTTTAAGCTGTCTGTAAATTGACAATTTTGACAAACATGCGAAGTTATATATATGTCTCACACATCTGACAAGCCATATGTTAAAAACATGTCGTCTAAATTCAGCATAAGCCACCGACACAGTAGTATATGGAACAGAACACTAAACTTTGACGTTTAAAAAGCCCTGTTATCTTATGTTATGCAGTTTTACATGCAAAATGTTCAATTACTACAATAATGTGAAAGAGATAGCTAAAACAGAATAAATCATTTATTGATAAAACTGAGTTTAAAATTCTTCTTTCTAGTGTAGTAAAATAATTGTTAAGGTGGATCCACATCTAAAAATATTTGCGCCGAACGTGTTCGCCGAAAATTTTGCGGCACAATTTTTAGCTTGTAGATGTGAACGAGCTTTTAAGTATTTATCACATATATATATATATATATATATATATATATATATATATATATATATATATATATATATATATATATATATATATATATATATATATATATATATATATATATATATATATATATATATATATATATATATATATATATATATATATATATATATATATATATATATATATATATATATATATATATATATATATATATATATATATATATATATATATATATATTCACGAAAATTTGTACGTCTACCCGCTCAAGCAAATGATAAAACAATAAAATTAGCCCTTTTTCTACAAATGCGTCCACATCAGAACAGCATGCGGTGCAAATTTTTGCGTTGTTCGTCAGAAACCAACAAGCCATGGCTCGTGTGCGTTGAATGTGACGAAAATTCTTGCGTCGTTGCTGTGCGCCGCACAGGTCCACATTAACTAAAATGCGCCGCAAATATTTGCGGCGAACGCGTTCAGCGTAAATATTTACTGCCTCTTCCACTATGTCACAGAATATTGACACTATGTCGAAAGAAAAACTAAGCGAAAGAAAGCAAGCCACTCGACTTCGAATCAATTTGCATTCCACTATCTATGTCGCACGTTTTCATTTGCATCTACTTACGTATGTCATTTTTTATTTCTTACGTACTAATAATGCCAGATCGCAAATTTATAGTTTATTTGGCGATTTCCTTTAAAAACACTTAAAGTAGTACTAAATTGCTTAGATAAAAATACAACTGCGCTTAGCAATAAAGGCCGTGTCAGATACGACTTTGTCGCTTTGCGTGACGTTTCTAACTTTGATAGAAAAGTGTAAAGCAAAAGGTGTATGACACAATGAAAACTTTGACAACACTCGCGCATTGATCGTTTACCAAAGAAGTAGTTGATAATTTTGCTATTTATATATATATTTTTTATAAAAATAAAAGTCAATTATGTTATGTTACGATTTATTATAAATAAATAAATGCCACATACATATTTACCTCTTATTAAAACAGATTCAAACGCGCAATATATTTCGTTTGGCAATATAATAAAAGAAAATTATTCCAGCTGATTGTCAAAGCTAGCAAAAAGATGAGAGTTGCCGAACTTTTCGCTTCACGCTGCGTTAAAAGTGCTTTATGTAGCATGTTTCGTATAAGTATGTACATTTCATCTTAGATGTCAAAGCGAATCTGTAGCGCAACGCGAAGCAAAAGTTTTATCTGACATGGCCTTAAGAAATCATATTACCAAATAGTTGCAGCTACACAGCAAATTTTTATATATTTCCAGAAAAAATTGCTAGTTTTGTTGTAGAGCTGCGACTATTTTATTTGATGTGCCTTGGACAATACAAAACAGAAACTTTCATACGAAAAAGTAATAAATATTGTACTCGAACTGCTAAACATCAAGCAAACGAATCGTATATTGTTTGTTGTAATAATAGAGCCACCTTACTTTATACGCGTTGCATAACGCAAAAGCCATACGTAGTCGTTATCCAACACTAGCAAGTAAACAGCTGTGTTTTTAACCTAAAATCATGGTGATGTGTATTTTGTGGTGAATGGATCAGACTAACAAGCCGATCGGCTCAAAATCGGCGGCTAGCCGCCGCCGGTCCTTTTCTCCAAGCCACGCCGCCGCCAATTGACTTTTGTTATACAAAACAACTATTTTTCGTGAAATATTAAAATTTTTAGCTAGAAAAAAATATATTTAAAAATTGTTTTTATTTTAAAAAATTTTTTCAGTATATTTTCGTTCAAGCCGCCGCCGAGTCATCGTTACAAACGTCGCTGCCGCCGAACAATATTGTCCACGCCGCCGCCGCCGATGAAAAGGCCTCGGCGTGGAACTCTGGAATAGAATTATTCGTTTTTATTACAGGCACGGGAGCAAAACCAGTTAACAGCTTAGGCTATAGTGACAGAAGACTAATGAATTCCATAGCTAGAGTTGGAAGTTTTGTAAGCCAATCCTTAAAATTTGCGGGATGCGGTGTAAGTTAGTAAAACAATTGGCTGAAATGTACCTTAGTGAAGTTGCTCAAAACAAAAATTAGGCTATGATAGAAAATTGATAAATAAGAAAAAATTGGCAGCGACACATATTTTCAGAGTTATGGGCCGCTGAAGTTTTTATGTAAAACTATGATTACGCATTACACTTATGTACATATGAATTTAACATGAAAATATTGGTATCAATTAAAAGCTGTGCAGCAAATCTTTAGTAAGAAGTTTCGTTTTTTGGAAATGCCATGGGAAAAAATCAGTCCGAAGGCTATTCGACATACCTACATATATGAGAAAACCGTTGATTCCGGCCGAAAATCATTCTTCAGTCAAGCCGCTATCCGACATACCTAGAGGAGAAAATGGGTCCATTCGTAAATTTAGTAATTGTGCAATGATAAAAGTCCTGCGTTCAGCAACCAGCACTTGGTAATACTTTTCTTCGTAAAAATTTCTGTACGCGAACTATTGGCAGTGCCGCCGCAGATTGCTGAAGCTATGGTAGCATTTTTGTTATTGTTGCGATTTTTTGGCTACCGGTTGCATAAATGTACTGCATTTACAAATTCGCCCAACCTGTGAGCACGGCCGAAGGCCGGCTATGCAGAGATCATTCTTCATCGAAGCCGATATTCGACATACCTAGAGAAGAAAAATCCTTGAGATTGGATAGGAAGACAATCATTCTTCAGCGAAGCTGCTTTTCAATTTACCAAGATGATAAAAGTACTAAGCCCGGCCGAAGGCCGGCTAGGCGCAAAGTCATTCTTCAGCGAAGTCGCCATTCGGCATACCTAGAAAAGAAAATCCTTGAGCCCGGCCGATGGTCGGCTAGGCAGAAAATCATCCTTCAGTGAAGGCGCTATTCGACATACCTAGAGGAGAAAAACCTTGACCCCGGCTAGGGAGAAAAACATTCTTCAGCGAAGCCGCTATTTGAAACACCTAGAGAAAAAACTTTGTTTAAATTATTAGTATTGACCTGTTAAATTCCTAAATGTAATGCATACAGGCATGCTCTGAAAATCACATGTGATTTTAAAATCAATAACTGTCATGCAGATATATCTTCACTCTTTTTTTTAATTTTTCTATTGTATAGAGCATCAAATGTCATTTCTGAAAGAAAATTATGGTATATGATTTCAAAAACGTATGCAGGACCATTATTGATTTTAAAATCACATGTGATTTGAATTTATGTGATTTTCAGAACATGCCTGATAATCGCAGTTTTATATGAAAACTTCAGAGCCCCACAACTCGGAAAATATTGGTGGCCACCAATCTTTTTATTTAATTTTTTTTTTTGATTTGAGCAACTTTGTTAAAGCACATGTGTTCCAAACAATTTACTAATCTATTTATTCATTTTCAAAACTATTCCCAGTTTCAACAAGTACGTACCAAATACGCTGATTGGAAAATGATTAGGGACGTCAAACGGCGTAAATGTGTATCTGAACATGCAAAGGACCGTTTACGTGTTAACGCTTTACGTAAAAATGACATACTTCCTGCCGAATTAAGAGAAGTCGCCGATGCAGAAATAGCCGCTTTTCCAAGGGACTCCTGTTTAGTACGGGTACGGGAGCGCTGTGCCTTTACTTCGCGTTCCCGTGGTGTTGTACATAAATACCGTTTAAGTCGGATTGTGTGGCGTCATTTAGCCGATTACAATAAATTGTCCGGTGTTCAAAGAGCAATGTGGTAAAAAATGCACAACGCGCTTTTTAAAATTAATAGAATTTATTAAAACTAATATAAACAAATAAATACATAGTAGAAGTATTAAATTATAGGCAGCTGATTTTTAAGTTCTTTTAGATTATAGCAATTGTGGGTAGCAGCTAATGTGCGTTCATAAGAGTCTTTTGAAATTTTGGGATATTGTTTGCTCAATTGAATTATTGTTTCTGTACGAAATAAAATGCAAATTAGAGATAAAACAAGAAATTTTTCAATATTTTTTTACTTACCTCCTATGGCAGACTGTAGACGTTTTTCGGGATTATCGTAATGTAAATATAGCAGGTCAAAGCAGTTTTTAATGAATTTCAACCAAACATCACATTCGTAATTGTAAATCTTATTATTTTCGTCTTTCATTTTCTCATCTATTTTAAGTTTTAATTTCGGAATAACTGATGCAGCGAATATACGAATACCAGATGAGGGATCATTTAAACGCTGTAAGCAAGCTAAAAAATAATTTTCATAATTTTAATTTCCATAAAAATATGTAGAAGTATTACGTACCATATGCAATAGGCTTTAAATATTCAATATCAATTTCTCCAAAATTGTACAGACATTTTATAGAATAATGACGAGTAGATACAGATTGATCCTCCAACAGCGATGGCATATATTTAGCAAATGAAGGTAAAACTTGTGTAGCTTCCTCTGGAGCACCCTGAGATAGAGCACATAATGTAGCCGTTGCTAAAGAACGCATTGCTGCTGCGTTTGCTCCTGCTTTCCAAACAAGATGAGGCTCAACAACCGGTAACAAGAACTCCCTCAATAGGCTGCAGCTCTCAGTTACAGATCTTTGAACTGTTCTATTCCAATCGAGCATTGCAACGGATATAGCACTAAATATTTTAACTTTGGACTCATCCGCACAATTTTCAAATACAGTATTGATCTTTTCTTGTAGCTCTTTGATATAAGGAGGACGGAATTTAGCTAATTTAACAAACCCATACAAAAGTATTATTGGTTCACTGAAAGCGTCAAGTGGTGCATCAATATTTTCCACATATTCCAAAGCGTATATGAAAAACCTTTCATGCAACTCGTCTACATTACATTTACAAAAATCTGAAACTTTCAGCAATATACTCGCGGCTTTAGTTTGTAATTCATCGCTTTTCGTTTGCTCAGATTCTAAACATAAGGACATTACTTTAATTGTTGAACAATAACAATTTTTACAAAGCTCAGTAGAATCTTTGTGATTCTTTTCCGTTCCATATTTATCTAATATAGTTTCATTCGTTTTTAAAACGTACAACTGCATATTAAAATTTAATGTTTGAGAAAATTCTGGAAGTGTGAGCATTTTTGATAATCGCAAATTGTGTTCAAATTTTACGTCAAATGATGCAGTATACATGTAATAGAAACACTTTAAATAGCCACCTTTTGCGTGTTTTTCTAAGCCCTCAAATCCATGCTCGTACCAATCATCATAATTTAAAAGACGACCCATTAAGTCCGCAACTCTAACAGCTTCTTGCACTACTGCAGGCTCGTCATCCATCAATGCTTTTGCAACATCGCCGTAGATTTCAAAAAATTTTGCCGTCATGGCAGCTTCGGCATGCAGAATAAATTGAAATAATAATTTAAGGGAATGTAAACGTACATTTTCTTTCCAATCATTTGATTCTCTCATTATTAATTTTAGTACTCGTATTGAACGCTGAACTATTCCGCGGCACCCAATTATTGGCCTCCTTAAATTCGACGGATAGTTTGGAGGTTTCAAATCGGCGATTTCTTGTTTGCTCAATTCGGCCTCATTTTCATCATAATATTGTTTGCCACATTTTTCCCACAAAGGCAAAATGTATGACTGTACTTCTGGAGAATCATCTTTGAGGCTAAATAAATAAAGAAAATAAAAACAAAAACCTTAAAAAAATAGAACCGACTTTAAAATAAGTATATTTATGAACTAAAAAGCAAAAATAACACAGTTTGTAAAAGAAATGTTTTCAAAGAAAAATATTTTTTGAAATGTTACTTTCAATGAAGAATTCCAGCAACAACTTTATTATATTCACGTTCTTTATTTTCACAAACCGTTAGTTTGTTTGTTTGCAAATACATGACGCACAAAAAGTTCTCAAAAACATGCAAAACCAAAATCATGAATAAAAAAGTGGGCAGTGCCACGCCCATGCAAAGTAAATATCCCTTTTTAACGACTTCTACTAAGCCGATTCTTGTGAAACTTTGCATACACATTTATACCATATTTACACTATGCAACTTTGTTGCATGCAATTTTAATTTTAAGTGAGAGTGTTGAAGTAGAAATGTATACATTTTGTATTTCTTCTCTGTCTTTCTCACTGAAAAACAGAAGTTGCATGCAACAAAGTTGCGTAGTGTAAATATGGTATTAGTTATTGTTACAATACAACATTATGGTTAAAAAAGCGGGCAGTGGCACGCCCATGAAAAGTAAATATTCATTTATACAATTAGTTCTCGTGAAAGTACAGCATTATGATAATTACATTATGATAAAAATTACTTTTAGTTAATTACTATCAATGCGGGAAATGTTGCACCAATTAAACGTACTTGTTCTATATCAGGTGGATATAAGTTTGGGTCTAGAAACTATTACTGAGTATCTTAATTATGTCAATTTTTATTTATTTATTATATTATTTATAAGCCATTAAGGCCAAAAATACGTATTACATAGTTTCAGTAAGACTAATGGCGTTTTCTTTTCTGAAAAAAGTTTTTTTTACTTTTTATTACAAAAATCGCAATCTAGCATTCCTTTGAAGCAAAAATCTACCTTCTTAAGTGATGATACAATAATTTCTAATAACTTAACTTCCTCAAAAAATGATTACATTGCAAACTTTCATTGAAAAGTGCAAATAATGCAACATTTTTTTGAAGAAAAGAAAACGCCATAAGTAAGTATATTGTTTATGTTATGTTTGTAATATTATTTATATAGACTGTTAAGTGAAGTTTAAATGAGTTAAAATTTGGCAATTACATAAATATTTTAGTGTTGCAAGTTCTCTTTTGAAAATCAAGCTGGTTTTAATCGAATGTCAAGCTAAAGTAGTTATTGAATCTGGTAACCCTATAACAAACACACAGCATTATGTATAATGAAAAATTGGCATGAAGTTAGCATAAGTGACGAAATTGAACTTGGTCTTAACGAGTTTCTCCATACAATTTTGCATTAAAAATCGGCGCATAATGAAGTTTTAGCTCACGATTATATTCTAGCGCTATTTTTACTGTAAAATTGTATGACAAAACTCCTTAAGACCATTTTCAATTTTGCCTATTTTTCATTATACATAATGCCGATAGAAATTAAATTTAAATTGTATGTTTCTCTTGTTTAGAAACCCTTAAGTACGTATTGGCAATTTTTGGTAATTATATAAAATATCGCTGTTAAATTTTTGTCTACGACAAATTGTCGTAGTCACAAATTCGACTTCGAAATACATATGTACATGTGTATACTATGGTGTACTGAGGTAGTAAAAAGGATAATCAATATTTTTTATTTTCTTTATATAGTTATTGACAATTGTTTTTGTTGTTGTAGATGTGAGCGCACTTGCATTAATATACTTTGTGTAAACTTTGGCCGCTACAAGAACAAATATGACAGTTAAAAATTAAAGGGTGCTCTAAAGCGAGCAAAGACACATCGCGACCTTAGTATTGTTTTGACCCATATGCCAAAAAGTCGGAATGGAGAAAAACAACAAAGAAGATTTACATAAAGTTTTCTCAAAATATATCCAATATAATTTTTTGTATTCGCACCACTGCTTCCGGCATATGTTTGGAAGAAAAATGTAAATTTTTGTTAACTTTCATCAATCTGATTAGAAATAACATCTTTTGAATGAAAGTAAACTATCTTGTTATGTGCTCCAGTAGCCACTTTTTTATTTTATTTGTAAAAAGTAGCTTTTGTTGCTCCATGTGTATACTAACTGCTGTGTATTGAGTAACTTCTTATTGAGATGAAATTTTCTACTTTTTATTGAAAATAAGCTTATAAATGTTATTAGAAAAGATATTTACATGGAGTAAAAAGTTAATATTGATGAAACTTGGTATTTTACTTGATTTCTGATTTTTTTTTATTTAAAAAAAAGAATTTATTTTTACAAAAAATTTATCAAAAATGATGATATCGAGCACAATGAATGCTTGATATCTCAGAAACCAGGAACAATTTCGCGAAACAGTTTTTAGATTCTGAAAGAGGGTATTCAAAATATATATACCTCATACTTAACTATTTTTTTTTTAAATGGTCGGTGGGCCAAAACAATACTAAGGTCGCGACATATAAACCCACTTTAAATTTTCAAAGTTAGTGTTAATTGGTGCAGTCTGCAGAATAGACTATACCAATTAACACTGATATTTAAAACAATAAAAATGAAAGTGTGTTCTATCAGTTAATGTAATTTTGACTATGTAATTTACATAATTTGATGTATCTTGGAAACCGTAAGATGCAAACTCTTGAAATTTTAAGAAACGCTAAAACTAAAAAATTCTAGTACTAAAAAAATGTCAAAATGAAAAATGCGCATAAAGGACAAAAACAAAAAAAATAGCAAAAACGCAAAGTTACCAAAACTAAAAAATCATAAAAAACTAAAAAAACGTCAAAAATCTAAAAAAAAGTCCTCAAAAAAATGCGCTTAAGCTTAAAAAAATAGCTAAAACTAAAATTATCGTAAAAAACGAAAAAATCGCCAAAAATGGAAAAAATCACTAAAACAAAAAAAAACGCCAAACAAAAAAAACCCCAAAAAATAAAAAAAATAGCTGTAACTAAAAAATTACCAAAAAGCGAAAACAATCCCAAAACCGAAAAAGCGCCAAAACTGAAAAATCGACAAAACTAAAATAAGTCGCTTAAACTAAGAGCATCGTCAAAATGCGAAAAACGTTAAAGCAAAAAAAACGCCAAAACCAATAAATCGTCAAAGCTAAAAAAATCGGCAAAAAACAAAAAAATTACGAAAAATGGGGGAAAAAATCACCAAAATGAAAAAAAGCAAAAACAAAAAAATAAGGACAAAACAACGAAAAAAAATTAAAAAATAAACAAAATTAAATTAAACGAAAAACCAAAACAAAAAATTTCCAAAAAGAGAAAAAAGGACAAAAACAAAAAGGAATACATCGTTAAATAAATCGCAAAAAGCCCCATCTAACAAACACTTTTAATGGGATTTTTAATAAATTCCAATGTTTTTCACCAACACACATAACTGCAATAAAAAACAAACTTATCCGGGCAAAAATAGCGATAATATTTAGAAAATTTAAAAGCAACAAGAACTGACCAATTAATTAATTCAGTATATTTATTGCTTTTTCTGTAAAATGATGAAAAATGTTAGTTAGGGCGTTTCGCGATTCAGGTCACGATATGTGCCTTCTCACGGAACCCTTCGTGTGCGAGCCAAAGTTGCACTTTATTGACTTTATTTTTATTTATTTTTAAAAAGTAACTTTTTGTGCTGAATGTGTATACTAACTCAATCAGGTATGTGATGAAGAACAATTAAGACACTAAAATGATTTGAAAACGATAGGTGTGATGTGTTTGCTATAGTCGTTTTGTTAATAGTTTCCAAATTTGTTTTAATAGGTTTTTCTATATTTTTTGCTAAATTTCTTTTCACGGTTCTATTATATTGATTATATTTTATCTTCTTGTGCACTTTTGAAAAGTCAGTAGTTTGAGTTTGGCTCGAAACTACATAATTGTTTTATAAACGCCCGTGTGGCCTCAGCCTAAGGTCCGCCGCTAATTTTTTCTTCTTATTTTTTAATTTTCTTTCGGATAGGATCATTTTTATTTATTTTTGAGGGGAGTAGCTAAACCCTATTTGTTCCTCCGAATATTTTAAAAATTACATATGTTGGTATTGCCAATTTTTTTGCAAGTTTTTCAAATATGTAAACATTTTGTATAGGATTTATTTATGTAAACCTACCCAGCAAAATCTTCCGTGACAAGAAAGTAGTTTAATCATGTGTTTGAATGACGACGAAGTGGTTCGTGACATTGCAGATCATGTGTTTACATGAAAATTTAAATAAATTGATCTCCATTAAAATGAATGAATTGAACCCATGCAAGTTCCCTGTTTCGATGACGTTTTTTCATGTAAATATAAAAAAATTAAAATAAAACAAATATTGCCGCAGCTGGGATATGAACCATGCTCTTCTGACTGTTAAGAAATGCTCTCTACCACAGCTATTGTCTTCTTCTTATTTTTTGCTGGAGTTAAGACTTGTTTGATGAAAATGTGCCAGTGTAATGATTTAATTCCGTTTTTGCATGCCTTTTTTAGTGGATATTTTATGCAATATATTACCTAGTGAAATCGCATGCGTTTTTAATGAGTTCAAAAACAAGAAACAAGTGCTCAAGAAACCATGAAACAATATTTAATTTTGAACGCATTCATTTATATTTTGCTGGGTATTAATTACTTACCAACACAATACCAAAGGAATCAGTCTTTCGAAATAAGAATATCGATCACGTAATTCTAACAACAGTCGCACACCCAATACGCCACACTCTCTTCGTACAAGTGGCATGGAGTCCATCAGCAGTGGAGATACTTCCATAATTAATTGCGACAAAGAATCACCGCTAGCATCTATGTGCAACGCTACATAGCCCAAAGCTTTAACAGCCGCAATACGGGACTGCGAATGTTTGTGATTTAACATACCATAAAGACCCTTGGCTAAGCTTTCAGCAAATGAATTAAACATATAAGTATCAGCACATGCAGCTATTTCGACAATACAAGCACATGCCTCTTTTTGGACAGACGGATAAGAATCTTTTAGTGCTTTTAAAATAATTCGAACAATATCTTTATAGCAATCTTGCAGAGAGCCTTTGTTTCCCGTTGATATGAATTTATTTTCCAAGTTAAGTAATTGCTGCATGATGATTAAACGTATTTCCTCACTCTCTTCAATTGTTTCCTCCTGTCCCATACGACTCACTAGTGTTGAAACGATATTAACCAAATGAAAATCGTTTGGGGGCAGGCGATCTATAAACATGCTCACAGCTTGTATAGCTTGATCTCGAACACTTTCATAGCGGTCACTATAGCACTTCAACAAATTCAAATAGCATTCATCGAAAATTCGCAGCAGCTCGGAATCGGTAGTGAGTTTAGTATCCAAGCATACTTGTTGCAATAACTCCAATGTTGAAATTTTTACTCTTCTCTCTTTTGATTGCAACTTTTCACATATATCCGTAATATTAAGACCCATGTTTTAAGTTTGTTCCAAGTTAGAAATATACCTTGGTGTATTCAATATAGTAAAAAAAATCAATTATTGTTGATTTTTTTTAACAAATATGTTTTTAAAAATAAGTTGCCAGGTGACATATGGAGCTGTAAAACTATTGATTGTGTCGATAGTTTTATTTTTAAAGTACTATCGATGTTTTTGTTCACTTTACATACTATCGATTTCATTGTAGATTAATATCCCACCAAACCAAAGGTTTCGACTTTTTCTAACACCCCGACCACACGAGCAATAAGGCTGGCAACTATTGCCGTGGCAACCGTCGGATTCGATTGCCGACACAAGATATTTGCGTGTGGACCGTATAAATATGTGTTCAAATACATATTCAGCAACAAATGTTAAAATACATTGCTGAGCAATAATCTTTTAGCACCAGCTGTCAAATTCAATTGCCATTTGAGTTTTTTTTTGTGAAAAGTGAAAAAAATTAACAATAAAGCTAATCTCGAAAAGAACATTGCTGTAAAATGTAAAATTATTATTTATATAATTATAAATTACACACATAAAAGAATACAGTGTAAATAACGCACAACCTTCATCAGTAAAATTGTCAATTTAATGTTTTAAAATTTGTACGTGTTCGCTACCAAGAAATACAAGCAAGAACATTGACAATTGACGTCGCGCTTTTGCCGGTGTTATTGCTTGTATTAAGACATGTACAATTGCTCGTATGGTCGGTGTGTAAAGCGCCATGGCAACACATCAAACTGTTTGATCAACAGGGTTGTTTTACTGTTTAATGCAAAAACCACACACGTAAGTTTGATGGGAGTTTGATGAAAAACAAAACACTTGATTTTCACTATAGCCGCTGACGAAATTTGAATCTTGTTTGATCTGTGGCCGTGTAATTACTTCAAATATCATATTTGTTTAATTTTCGCAGCGACAACATCATTTATTTGGAGACGCACTATTTAAAAAAACGGATAAACAAAATTTCGTTCTTGAATTTATTGAAGTTTATCGTGGTTTGCCTGCTTTATAGCAAGTTAAATCGAAGCAATATAGCAATAGAAATAAAAATAAAAAAATGCTTAGTACGATCTTGAAAAATATACAGAAAAAAAATCCAAATGCGTAATAAGGATGTCGCACAAAAATTTAGCTCGCTTCGAACTCCATATGGAAAGGAGTTACAAACGGAATTAAAAGGATTTGAAAAAAGGCAGCTAAAAAAACCAGTTTTCAACAAACAAATAGTTGATGGAACATTTCCGCACGAAAAATCACATGTTTTTTCTTTTTCACAACAACTTTCAAATGAAGTAAATAAATAATATGAAATTGAAAAATAAATAATATTTAAGATATCAAATAGAAATTTAATAGAATAAAAATGTTATTTAATGGAATAGAAATTTAATAGAAATAGGAATTTAAACTACATATATAATTTTTCTTTTTCTTCGGGTTTCTTGTTTGCACTCATTACACAAATTCATGCGTCAATTCCAAGTACCTATGAAAATTTATTTATTCTAATGCTCGCTAGCATCTTCTACAGTGTAAAGGGGCTATTACACTTCGAGCATGTTGGCGATCATTTATGTTGTGCCAACCGATTCGCTCGTCTTATAAAACAAAAATATATGTTCTCGTGCATGCTGACGTGCTTTAAACTTTTTTTGATATATTGCTCCACTTTCGAGCCATCCAACTTGTGAAATTGCTTGTTCGTCCAACCCACATACAAATCTACATTTCATAAAATATTTTAAACAGGAGAGATAATAATTGGCAAGCGGAAGTTTGAAATAAATTATAGAATTATATGAAAGCTTAGCCGAGTTGTGACATATAAAAAGCGATCTTATACTGCAACAGAAATTTAAAAAAATAGTAATTTAATTAAGCTTATATTAATAAAAAAAATAGAAAGTTTGAACATAAAATTTAAATAAAAAATTTAGTTTAAAATTAAGAAAAATAAAAATTAAGAAATCAAATAGAAATTTAACAGAATAAAAATTTGATGTAATGGAATAGAAATTTGATAGAAATAGGAATTTAAAGTACATATATAATTTTCTTCGGTTTTTCTTGTTTGCACTCATTATACAAATTCATGCGTCAATTCCAAGCATCTTCTATGAAAATTTATTTATTCTAATGTTCGCTAACATGTTCTACAGTGTAATAGCACATGGACGAGCAATGCTCGGCAGCATGTTCGCTGTATAATATCCACTTTAAGTAGTCAACGTTCAGACGATGCAAGTCTTATTGATCAGCTTCTTATTCAGTTGTGAGAAAGACAGCGAAATTAATACAAGTTTCTTTGTCTTTCTCACCGCAGAATAAGAAGCTGATCAATAAGACTTGCATCGTCTGAATGCTTTCGCACTAGAAAAGTTTTCTTCCAAAGTTTTAATTCAGCTAGTAGAAAGACAGAGAGATTAAGTATTCCTCTTTCTGTCTTTCCACCGGCTGAATTAAAAAGTTAAATTTTATAGTGCCAAGGGGTGTAAGTAAACAAGAAATATCGTGTAGCACCGCTTTCGCTCTACGTCGACGTTTAGACGATGCAAGTCTTATTGGTCACCTTCTTATTCAGCTGTGAGAAAGACAGAGAAATGATTACAAATATCCCTGTCTTTTTCACAGCTGAATAAGAAGCTGCTCAATAAGACTTGGTCCCAATTCACATATGCAAGTCTGATTGATCAGCTTCTTATTCAGCTGTGAGAAAAACAGAGAAATATGTATTTATTTATCTGTCTCTCACACCTGAATAAGGATCTTATCAATAAGACTTGCATAGTGTGAATTGAGACCTGCATCGTGTGAATCCCGTAGAAAGACAGAGAGAGGAATACTTCATCTATCTGTCTTTCTATCAGCTGAATTAAAACTTTGCAAAGTGGTGGTTCATACACGTCAAGCAGCTGTAATTGAATTTTTCCATATTCAGTTTGACATTTAAAATTAATTAAGTATTCTTTAATTGATAGATGACACAGACGTGAAGTTTGTAATTTTAAAAGCAACGCAGGGTTGTATGGATAAATACAGTTCGAAAAATAGTACTTTCGACATAATTTAAAATAAATCACCTACTTTGAGGTAATTTGCTGATATGCAAAATGTATGGGTAATCATGTATAAATCAACAAGATTTGCTCAAATTACCATGATTTGTCGAAATCATGCCGGTGGAAACATACTATAAAAGTAAACTTTCCTAGTGCGAAAGCGGTGTAGCCGACTATTAGCCGCCGCCGTCTATATTTGGTCTTAGCCGCCACCGACCATCATTTTACATCGGCTAGGACCTCTGCAGCTGATTTTTGATGTTTAATAAATAAAGTGTAAACATTTTCAATTGGTCTTGTGGTAATTTTTTCATCTGTATCTAAAATGGAAAAACACCAAACAAAAAATGTTCCAAAACCCAATCGTTTGCTTAAGGAGGAGACTAACTTAATTGATTTTTCTTTCTGTGATTACAAATCATCATATGAGCCATTCCTTGCAAGTCGTGATCAACGCTTAACTTTGATTGAAGATCGAAAGGACTTTTGGAAATTTGTCAACAAGTACGAAAGTATGCTAAATAACGTAGGTCAATCAATATTAGCTAATCCATTAAAAGAGAATGAATATAGCAATAAGGTTCCAAGTCACAAATTGAAGTGCATATGCTTACAAGTTAACCTTGAAGTAATCTCAAATAAGGGCATGTTCGAGCACAGGCACTTTTTTGGGGAATCGCATATAACACCATTAAGAATAAAGCAATTCCAAGAAATTATTGTTATATACTTGGACTTTAAACAGAAAGAAAAATTTGCTAAAATAAAGAAATTAAAAAAAAGTCAAAAAGCTCTACCAATATGGAAATTTAAAGAATCCTTGACAAGTTCACTGAGGGAGACAAGAGTTTTAATAATAGCCGGTGATACTGGATGTGGCAAATCAACTCAAGTGCCACAGTATTTGTATCAATGTGGTTATAAAAATATTGGTAAGTAAACAGTTTCAATATTTAAAATGCTAAAGAGCCTATCTAAATTTTAAAAAAAATTTTCAAGAGATACCTATAATAAACTTAATAAAAAGCAAACTATTGTGATTATAACAATTCTTTTTTCAGCATAGTATCATTAATTCAGACATTATTAATGATAATACATTGAAAAAATTATTTTATAATCACAATAGTTTGTTTTTTATCTCCTGAAAATTTGTTAAAAATGACGATATGTATATATCTGTATGTGGGAGGTAAACTACACCAAGTCGTTTAGAGAATTTTACAGGAGACAGGAATAAATTTTTAAAATCGCAAATTGTTCTATAGCATTCGCATATGTAATTAACCCAAGCGTAAATTGAATTAACTCAAAAGCAAATCAAATTAAACCAAACACGAATTAAATTGAACTTAACGCAAATTAAATTAAACTAATCGCAAATTAAATTAAACTAAGCACAAATTAAATAAAACTAAACCCAAATTAAATAAAGAAACAAAGCGCAAATTAAATTAAACCAAAGGCAATTCAAATTAAACTAAAACGAAATTAAATTAAACCGCATATAAATGAAACGCATCACATTGTGATTTATATATAATTAAATTTTTTCCGTATATCGTCGTTGCTCTAACGTAATCAGTTATGTAAAAATTTTCGAAGTTTTTGTTATTGCACCATTAAAATTTTTTGCTCATACATCTATCCACCAAACCGTTTAAGGATATATTGATGCGTTTAGAAGTTAATAAAAATAGCTATGTGAAAGCCATATAAAGAATATTTCAACAATTTAGTTATGTGTATGTATATGTAAATTCAAACAAAAATTTTCCTTCTGATGAAATTTTAAATATTTATTATACTCTATAAACCAAAACAGCTATGTGCTTAGAAATATTCTAAATCCAACAACAATTTTATTAAAAATACTTTATAAATATGAGTTATGTGTAGTTTTTCGAAAAATTTTATTGTATCTCCCCCATGTGCAATTATCCCTATCCTTTTTTACAAAATGCTTCTTTGTAGTAATGCAAAAGTTGCTTTAATAAAACGCTTGACTATAAAAAAATCACAAGGCTAAAGCGGTTGTTTTTGCGCTCCTGAAAACATAGTGAAAAACACATACATAGCTGATTTTGTCAGAACAACGACGATATATTACACTATGCAACGAATTTCGGGTCATCGAATACAGCCTCAATGATTTGAACATAATATGAAAGTAGACCCTTAGAAACACAAAATTGCCAAGGGGTTTGGCCAAGTTCGTTTGAAAGAAATAGTTATGGATCCTTGAAATTTTTTTATTTCTTTTACAATTTTTTTACTATGAGAATTTTTTTTTGTTTTTTGGCTTCCACTACTTAAATAGACTATTTTGTTTTTTTTTACAAAATAGAACAACAATTTTTTTTCATTATACAGTCATAAAAATTTTTATTAAAAAAATAAAATGTTTGTTTTCCTCGTTTTCATGCAAAAGCACTTTTTTGTTGGAGAAATACAAAATTTACAAAAAAAAGTTTAAGGTTGTTATTTAAAGTTAAATTAAAATATTTTTGGCTTGAGTTCGGTTTTAATTTAATTTTTCAATCAAATTATATTTTCAAATAATTATATATTACCGCGCAGTAAAAATTTTCTTTGTCTACATGCTTCACATTTATCTCTAAATAAAAATATAATTTAATTCAAAAATTAAATTAAACTCGAACTCAAGCCAAGAATAATTAAATTTCTTTGGATATAAACCCATACAGCTCGACAAAACTCATAACATCATTGTTAAACTCTAAGGGTGAGTTTTTAATGTGAACATTAGAGATTTAGTCATCCGTAATCTCTGTTTTCTGTTTTTAAAACGATAATTAACTGCTTTTATTGCCCAGCTCAAGCGGCCAACCTTGGTGGTTTAAGCTGTAAAAAATAAGTATGTCAACACACACATTCAATTGTACTTTTTTCAATATGTATCGCACCTGTTCATCAAAAGTAACACAACTCAAAATTTACAAGTTTTCAGTAGAGGCAAAAAACTAATTGCGCCAATATAATGGAATTATTGTTATAAACAAATATACCGTTGTAAAGGAAACTCAATAATATTTCAATAAAATAATACAATACCAACATTTTTACAGTGGTTAGATATGGTAATCATACACTGTTTCCTTCAAAAAAGTGGAAAATATAATTTTTTGAGTTGTGTTACTTTTGATGAACAGGTGCGATATATTAATAATATGATATAAATTCTGTTTTTATGTTGTAAACCCGTCTATACTTTTATTTCACAGTACATAACAATTATTTCTTAAGTTTTTCTATTGTTTTTATTTTATTTTATCTTCTTCTTTTTCTTTTATTTTCTGCAATTTGCAAAGCCAGCTGTTCAGAGATGCCATATTTTATTATTTAGTATGGCAATTTTGAGAGATTTAAGCTACCAGTTAAAAACGGCAAACAGAATTAACACTCAATTAAATTTATTCTCAGATTAATTGATTATAGTTTCAAAGTAAGATTAAATGTTCACATTAAAAACCAACCCTAAAGGCACCTAGCAAAAAGGATGTACTTTAAAGCGGTTCGTCCTCCATACAGAAAAGAAAGTTGAGCTAGTCACCACCTAGGATTAAAGAATATTTGCAAATAATTCCAAAAAAAAAATTCATTTTAATTTTTTGCCACGCCTCTGGATACCGCCCTTTTAGTTTTTTGTGCACTGCGTCGCCATTTGTACTCCTATTATAGCATATTGCATATCGTTATTTATGGCTTGCCTAAGGCTTCATTTTTGCCCTGGGTGACTTTTTTATCCGACATCAAATTCTGGGCGCCACTTATGCCATCTCGGATCCTTCCCCCTAATGTCCAATTTTTTGCACGTAGCTAGAAAGCCCCTCTAAATCTTAGTGTGTCTAGATTTTAACATACTCACTTTTCTGGCACGCCCATAAAGTATGCCCTATTTTTCTTTTACACATACATACATATACTAAAATTCCAACATTTGCTCACCAATGTTTCCATAGTCTTTACATGCTGTAGTAGCAATTGAAATTTTCAAATCTTTTATAAATGTTGTTGCAAGTAAAGATCCATAGCGATCTGACGTACCAGTGCGATCCAATCCTAAAGCATAATTCTGCAGGGTTATGTCAGATACTTTAAGTTGCGGCTCGTTTTGCGGTATAACAAAATGATACAGGTGTAGAAATACTTGAGCCTTGGTCGACCTCAACATTGCTTATATTATTAAATTGCATATTATCTAACATTAACAGCCTTGGACCACACTGATCAATAAAAAAGTTTATTTTATTCACAGGAATTTTTTTAATTGCGGGACATCTGCATCCCAAATTCATTTCAATACCGCACTTGCATTTTGAAATTCTTAATAACATATCCCAATCGATCTCTACATATTTAAATGGTCTTTTAATAATTTTGTAATTGAGGTGTTATTCGCTATTGGAATGTTTGTATGTTGCCACAATTCACAAAGAACTTTTATAATCACTTGTATGTAACGCGCTAAACTTTAATTTTTATAAATATTTGATGTAACATTTGTCTTCAAATATAGAAAATATTGAATTACTTCACGTTTTGTAGGTATTTTTGTTTTTACAATATCGCACGCTTCAAAATGCATTTTGTTTTAAAGTTAAGTAGTTTTTTATTGTTATTATGCTTACACTAACTACTCGGTCTATTTATTTCATTCAAAGCTCAATTTGCTAGAACAAAGCCGAATTCAAGAAAAAATAAGTTTATAATACGTTAAAAATTGTAATTTGAAATGTCAACAAAAAAGCTTTTGGTGAAATGAAAGGTAATTTGTTGAAAATATTTTTCAATAATCTCAAAAGCTATATTTTGGGGCGTGGCGAAAACTCCTTTTTACACTTCTAGAATCTTCATTAATATGAGTTTCATTCTAGGGCGCGACTGATGCACTTTTTTCGTTTTGTATGTTGATCGACCTGTTTTAATTTAATATGTATGTGTAAAATAAAATGAGGTTTATTTTTGGGGCGTGGCATAAAAGTGAGTGTATTAAAAGCTATAAATACTAAGTCTTAGACGGGCTTTCTTGCCACGTGCGAAAGATTAGACATTAGGTGGGAAGGATCCGAGGTGGCATAAGTGCCGCCCAGAATTTGATGTCGGATTAAAGTCACCCAGGTCAAAAATGAAGCCTTATGCAAGCCATAAATAAAGATATGCAATATGTTATGATCGGACTACAAATGGCGACGCAGTGTACAAAAAAGTAAAAGGGCGGTAACCAGAGGCGTGGCAAAAAATTAAAAAAAATGTTTTTGGATTTGTTTTCAACTAATCTTTAATCCTAGGGGGTGACTGGCTCAACTTTTTTTCGAACCAGCTTAATGTACTTGTTGAAATAAACTGAACAAACAAACATTCACACACACTAGTACTTGTAATTATCAATGGTAATTCATACTAGAATAGAGAAATAATGAAAGAAGCTTAACACAAGACAAAGAAAAAAGTGAATATCAATAGCTATCAAATGAAATACAGCTCTAAGACTGACAGTATGAATTGATTAAAACTAGATGATATTCAACTCTTGACTGAAAACCACCGACTTTGGTCGAGTGGTCTAAGCGGTAAAAAACTCTGATGAGATTAGCGGGAGCTATCGAAACGTCAGTTCAACCCTCCGCGCAGTCAAAATTTTCTTTGTCCACATGCTTCACATTTATCTCTAAATAAAAATATAACTTAATTGAAAAATTAAATTAAAACCGAACTCAAGCCAAAAATAATTAAACTTCTTTGTATATAAACCCATACAGTTCCACTAAACCATAACTTAATTAAATTAAAATATTCAAACCCATATTCATAAAATTTAAAATGAGTTTGAAAAGTATTTTATTTCAAACTTTCATAAAAAATTTTCTTAAAATAGATTTCAAATACATTTATTTTTTATGAATATGGGGGTTAAAGTTTTAGAGGAGAATTTTTTTGATGCACGTACATACAATAAGAAAGTTTTGTAATGTTTTGTAAACTTCCTCAGGCGGCTCTTTACCTCGATATCTGCAAATTTAACGAATATGGAATGTGCTTATTCGTTGGTTTTATACAAACATTTTGGCGCTTTAATTGTCGCACAGTGGCGTATATTAAAGAAAAACTAAATGTACCTTCTAAAGTACTGAAAGTATTTGTCTTAAATCTAATATGGTTGTAGAGGAGGAGTACAGCTTTCAAAACAAATAATTAAACAGTTCAAAAATATGTTATAATACTACAAAAAATGAAAAATGTTGTTACATCGGTTAATCGACTGAAATTACTAGGCTCAAATCGTCACATCCGTGAACGTACAACTCGTCACGAAAAAACGCAATTTTCGGATTATGACATACGTAAACGTACTGTAAACCCATACAGTTTACGATTGACGTGTCACGTAATTCATTTTAGTACGATTGCCGATACGATCACAGAAATTTTTCTTAGGTTCTGCTGAAATTTTCTACAGAAAATTTTCTTAGATTCTGATGTAATTTTCTTTATCAATTTTTATGTTATTTTATTTTTATTTTACGATTTTCTCTTGATAAATTTAATTTAAAATAGTAAATAAATATTTTTTCTTGACTATAATTTCGCACACACAACAAAAAAACGCACTTGTTTCTTCTTCTTCTTCTTCTTCATAATGATGTATTCATTATTTTGATGACATTTTGTGAAATTTACTTATATTGCCATACTAATACAAAAAAATACTCTCATTTCGTATGGCAATGCTAAAAAGTTTAAGCTAGAACTGAAAAACGTTCAAGTAGATAAAGTTGGATTACATTTATTTTAATATTAACTAATCAAGTCATTAATTGTCGTTTAAGCTGTATGTAAAAGATCCAGTCTTAGGGTGGGCTTTAAATGTGAACATTTAATCTTAGTTTGAAACATAACCAATTAATCTGAGAATAAATTTAATTGAGTGCTAATTCTGATTGCCGTTTTTAAGTGGAAGCTTAAATCTCTCAAAATTGCCATAGTAAAAATAAAATATGGCATCTCTGATCAGCTGGCTTTGCAAATTGCAGAAAATAAAAGAAAAAGAAGAAGATAAAATAAAAAGAAACAATAGAAAAACTTAAGAAATAATTGTTATGTGCTGTGAAATAAAAGTATAGACGCGTTTACAACATAAGAACAGAGTTTATATCATATTATTAATATATATGTATATACTGAAAAAAGTACAGTCGAATGTGTGTGTTGACATACTTATTTTTTACAGCTTAAACCACCAGCGTTGGCCGCTTAAGCTGGGCAATAAAAGCATTTTATTATCGTCTTAAAAACAGAAAACAAAGATTAAAGATGACTAAATCTCTAAAGTTCACATTAAAAACCAACCCTTAGAGATACATATTTCGCTTCGAAATTAAAATTTTTCTTTTCTTGCTTCGCCTTTTTTTGTGTTTTGGCTTAACATTTTTACTAAGCATCTGATTTTAATTTTAAGTACACCATTAACTTTGATCGCGTGAAAAATGAAAAAGAAAACATTTGTTTTTATTTCAAAATAAGAAAAAAAGTTCTCAATTTATTAAATATATTACCTTTTTATTTGTGAATAACACAGCAACACAGCGAATGGTACTTCAACAAGTAAAAAAATATGCATTTTAACAAAATATAACAAAAACAAGGTAGCAAATGCATTGTTTATTTTAGCGCTTTAATGATGAAACAGAACAAGTCTGCAACTTCAGGCAAAAACGCTGTAAAAATAAACAGGCCCAAAACTAAATTGACGACAGTAGCTTATTTTGTTTTGTTCTTATATTTCGTATGAAAAATTTTTGAAATTCTATTAAAACACGGCAACATTGTTGAGAGAATGAGTGGCTAAAACTTAGAGCATGAGAAAAACGTTCTTAAAACAAAATAGATTCTATCTCATGACTGCTTTTTACGGCGTATGATTACTGTTAATTTGTATGGAAAAACTCGTCTATCCTAAAGTTGCAGACTTGTTCTGTTTCATCATTTAAGTGTAGCATGCAGCTCTACCTGAATTTCAGGCTGCCGTAACATGCCGTCTATACCTGATATAGCGTCCGCTTCATGTTCCTCATTTAAATTTTCTTGCTCTTGGGAAGTGCTGGTACCGTCTTCACTTGTTGGTGCAGGCTTAACGCCAAATTCCAAATCACCTGGCAGTTTTAATTCCTTTCCGAAGATAATTTTAGCAGGTGTTCGTGATGTCGAATCATTGAGGCTGCATTTTAAATACAATTGGGAGAATATCTCAAATAATAAATTTAATAAATGCTTTTTAGTTTTCTTTTTCATAACGGGAAGTTCTTGCCTTAATTTATGAATCAATTACTTTTTCAAAAATATTGCTTCGTTCTTTGCCATGTACCAAAAGTTACGAAAATTTGGTAAAATATAACAAAATTATACATGTTACATTGGGCCTTCAAAAGTTACAAAAATGTAACAAATGTAACCAAGCGGCATCACTGATTCACAATCACCAAAAAATATCCCCTATTTGGGGACAAATTCCCAAAACTGGGAACGCTGATTTGAACATATTTTTTCATTGTTATTTCACATCATATCACAAAACTAGAACAAAAATTTTAGCAAAACACATTCATTGTACAAGCAGATCTTTTTTTTTTCGAATTAAAAATATGTTTAAAATACAGTAATTTAACTAGTATTAAAGAACCCATCACACGACAAGGAGCTTAAGTTTGGGTCACTGAGTATCTTAATTATATCAATTGACCCCTCCCCCAAGGGGGAGGTTCCTTTCATATAAAGTTCCGGAACTCGAAGTGGTTGCTAGTCCTTGGGAACCAGACACGTGACCTGTCTTGTGACATGTTTTTTCCCTCTAGGGAATTTTTAAATTCCTGAGTTTTGTTCTAGTTAATAAATTAAAGAAATTTAGTACTACATATAAGTAACTTGAACTAACAATAAATTTTCATAACTTAACTGCTCTTGTCGCAATGTACGAATAAAAGCTAACGTGGATTTTAACGGCAAGTTCGGCATACGAAAATTACCATTAAACTCCACGTTGAGTTTTAAGACAATAATGGACAAAATTAGTTTCATATTTGTTGCTATTGTTGCCACTTGGCATTTACATCTCTTGGTCCGTGCCTATGCGGCTATGAAGATCCGTATGTATATTTTTTTGTTTTTATTTCCCTCAAAATAAAAATACTGAAGATATACATAAGTTTTAAATATTTTCTTTAGCAGCAATGCCGGGAAAAGTTATAATATTTTCATTTCGAGTGAAACGGGATATTGTCCCAGTATACTGGATTGAAGAATGTAGAAGTTTACAATCAAAACTCAGGGCTGCATTCTGCCAATAATTCAATTGAACTACTTAAAAAGTAAAATATTAATTTGGGAAAAAGCACGTTACAAAATTAAAATTAATGTAATTTAATAATTCCCAAAAAAAAAACTTTTGTTGTAAATATGAGAGTGCCCGCGCAAAAAAAAATACATGTTGGCATCACAGCTCATTGCGAAAACAATTTGTAGCTGCTGTTGCTTATATTTATTTTCAACTGCCTTTACAACTACAATTTAGAGTAAAGAAAATAAAAAAACATAATTGATTATTATTATTTTTATTTTATTTTATTAATAGATTTTTATAATTCATATAAGTATAAAGGTTATATTATATTAGTTATAATCTATATTTGGCATAGCATTATTGCTGTAAGCCTGATTGGCACTGATTATGTAATAATTGTAAGTGTAAAGTATATATATTTTATATTATAGTATATTAGTACATATGTATGTAAAAATAGAAGTAATAGGTCTATTATTATTAATATTTATTTATTTAATTCATTCACTTAATTATTATTAAGGACTAAATTCATTCAGTATAAGCATTCTGTATTTTATGCATGTTTCAATATATTTGTATAAAGCATCAAAATTAGAGCCATTTAATATTTTCAATACATCATCAATACATATGTAGTGTGCGCAGACCCAAATAAATGATTCTAAATTCTCTGTAAGCAGGGCATATCACAATGAAATGGAAAGTATTTTCGGGTTCTTGCATGTTGCAAATTGTACATATACCGTCCGTGTTATTTCTGAAGCATCTAGAGTTTAAATCCTGTAGACCACCTCTTACTTTATTAATTAGACTGGTAGCACGTGATGAAAAATCTGGAGTAAGCTTTGAAGTTTTAGTAAAATCCAGTTTCGAATAGAGATCATGAAATTGTGAGCTGGATGCAAGGGCGGCAAAGTCATTGTTATTTTTCGTCTTCAGGAGGCATATAATCTCTTTCCATGATGTACATAAAGGAGCGTTGGTATTTCTAGGTTGTGTACTGCAGTGAGTTACATAGATTTGACCACTCTTGTGCCCAAGATATATTGAGCTGTATTACGTTTTCTGCCAATATGCGTGGTAGTCTATGTGGACTCAGAGATAATAACTTATTCACGTAACAAAAATGCATTTTCATAGTTGATATATATAAGGTGTTGAACCCAGTTTCTAAATACATCATGTAGTTTGGCGTTGTGGTAGGCAAGTAAAGCATTTTTTTAATGAAAAAAACGGAATAGTTTTTCGACGTTATCATATCTTTTGTATCCCCAAACTTGTGCAGCAAAAAACATGATCGATTTTGAGCAAGCATTAAATATTTTTGACTTATTTGTTTTTGATATTTTTGGATGATTAATATATTTAGACCAAGTGGATGAAATAGCTACCTTGGAAGTTGAAAGTTTATTGTGCAAATGTTTTTTAAACGATAGGTTATAACACAAATTGACTCCAAGATACATATAACTGTTAACAATTTCAATATCTTCTTCTCCATACATGATTGATTATGGAGCTCATGTTTCAACTTTGATATTAAAAACTTCTTATTAGTATAATTAGGAGTTTAATGTAATATCTTTAGTTTTTCTATGAGATTTTTGGGTAAAGGTTCCCTGAAGATTTGCATTAGCCCCAATGAAATGCGCATAGGAACTAGTACCCCTCCATAATTAATTTCAATGTATTTTAATACAACTTTAATATTTTACTTAAAAAGTTAAATATTAATTTGAGAAAAAGCACGTTACAAAATTTAAATTAATGTATATTAATATGATTATTTCGAACGTATTTGCTTGTGAATCTAAATTGATTATTAGGCTAAAGTTCGTAACGTTATATTCAGAAAGAATTGGGTATGATTAATATTCCAAGGAACAAGGGAAAAATTAACATCAACTTAATTTTCCAACGTACACAGCAGAACAGAGTAGCGCCACTTTCGGAAGCCGCTACACTTCCATCGTCAGTGCTCACGTGTATTTGCTATCACCACTTGTTAGGTGGCTCTGTTGAATGTGATTTTAATTCTTATATATACAACTTTTTCGTGAAAATTGAATACGAGAATTAAATCACTCTCAAGCTGATAGTAAAGTGCGCTTTCCCAGCGTTGCCATCGGTTTATTTTTCTTCATTCCCATTTTTCTGATTTTTGTTCTACTCAAGACAAACTTTTTTGGTTTGATTTTATACTTAAGTATATATGAACATGTAAACATGTGAAAAGCTCAAGCCAGTAGCTAATTGTTTATTAATATGATTATTTCGAACGTATTTGCTTGTGAATCTAAATTGATTATTAGGCTAAAGTTCGTAACGTTATATTCAGAAAGAATTGGGTATGATTAATATTCCAAGGAAAAAGGGAAAAATTAACATCAACTTAATTTTCAACGTACACAGCAGAACAGAGTAGCGCCACTTTCTGAATATAACGTTACGAACTTTAGCCTAATAATCAATTTAGATTAAAATTAATGTAATTTAATCATTCCAAAAAAAACTTTACTTTCAATTTTATTTTAGCTCAATAAACAGAGTGGGAATTAAATAGCCTCCTGTAACATTGAATTTTAAACCGATTTGTTTTCTTCAAATAAGGAAATCAAAAGTTTCAGGAACTTGTTTTTGAAAAGAATAAGTTAAAAACTAATAAACCAAAAGAAAATTTAAATAGTTTTTGGAAAGTTTTTGATTTTAATATAATTTTGGTTAGTATTTGTTAAAGTAACATATTAGAAAAAGTATTTTTATGTCGTGGGGGTACTGCGGTATTTTTTAAAAGAAAAAGTACTGAAAATAGTATAATAGTAGTGAATTTTCCATCACTGATGTAAAACCTCCATCACAAGAATGAAAAAAAAGAGGAGTAATAAACTCTAACGAATTACCAACTTGGCAAACAAAAATAGTTAGGGAGTTCACAACAGGCTCGGCCGGAGGCCGTCTAGGCAAAAATTCTTTACTCAGCGAAGTCACTATCCGACATGCATAGAAGAGAAACCTCTTAAGTCCGGCCTAATACCGGCTAGGCAAGAAATCTTTACACAGCAAAGCGACTATTCGACGACACAGAGGAGGAAACTATCCATATTGATAAACTGAATTAAAAACTTTACAAGATAATGACTAAGATCTGTAAAACTTTGTTGGTCCGTAACTCCGAAAATATGCTTTTCCTAGGATTTGTGTACTTTACTTTTTTTTAGAATTAAAATTCTATCACATACGTTATTATTCTATTTGGAGGAGTGTAGCTAAAGTAAATTTGTTCCTAAATATTTTATATAACTACGTAAAATTCGCTTATAGTCCACTGCCTCAATTGCACCTTTTTTGTGGACTATTATATAAGCCAATTTGTGGCTTATATGCGAATCCCCATATAGTTATTTCTTTTAACAAAGAAAAATAAAACCAACGTTTAGAAATTACTTCCTTATTTACTCAATTCACAAATATTTTAATTAAGATTGCTAAAATAAAAACAATTTCTACTTCAATATCAATAATATTTTCATAAAATTATGATTACAAAATATATTATTTTAGACTTTTGTATTTTGGATTATATCTTTACTTGCATATATTTAAGATATTTCAAACCAAATCTTGGTGGCGTATAAGCGAAAATGGACTATAGGACTAATGGACTAAATAAAAAATATTTTGCATGTATTTTACTTATAGATGACAGAAAAACTAACATTTTGGAATATATCGCTAATTCTACTATAAGCGGTGTGGATTATAAACGAATTATACTGTAATATTATTTTTTGATATCTAACATATCCTTAAGAAAATTACGTCATAAAATATCACCGTTACTTATTAGGTGTTCTTTACCTCCCACATGGTATTGATCAGTTCTACTGTCCCTTGAAACAAAGGACTTATTGGATTTCACCTATTGATAGAGGTAAAAATGCTGATTCAAATAGAATATAAAAAACGTATTTAAAAAAACGTGACTTAGTGTAGTTTACCTCCCACCTACAGATATTTAAAATACATAGGAAATTAAAGTGGTTTTACGCTTTTTTACAGCATGCACACAGCCGCGGCGATTAGCTTGTGTTTCATTATCGAAACGCGTTGCTCACGAAATGTTAGAAGATTACGGCTCTAAGGTTGGATTCCAGATACGGTTTGAAAAGAATAAAACAATGCATACAAATATTCTATTTATTACAGAAGGCCTACTCTTAAGACAGGTAAGTTGATAAAACAACGGGTATAGTCAACGGACGGCACAATCGTCCGCATTGTAGATTTAAATATGTAATTTTATTAATCTTCATTGATTAAAGACGAGAGGTATTTTGGGGTACTCGGTAAGAGCTATGCTTCTTAAAACTGGACAATTTTACTGTTGGAAACATGGTAGAATAATATACAAGGTAGCCCTGGAACGCCAGCTGATTAGTTTTTTATTTGCTTTTTTCATGGTACGAACTGCGAAATCTTGTGTATATATGAAATAACTACGTTGCACACACAATACCACACGTATTTTTGCTGCTTATGTTCCACAAACACACACATACCCTCTCTATATTAATGTTTTACATTTCGTACCCCAAATATACATTTGTATTACTTATGCGGCTACCTATTATACTATTCTACCATGGTTGGAAATAGCGAAGTATTTCGAATGAGTTGACACTATTTGTCTTAGTATCGTCTCTTATGACGTTTATCATTTCTCTTTCTTTCTTATATTACATGCGATTTGAAATAACTGCCTTTTTAAGCAAGTCAGTTCTAACTAAACTCTGTACAATAAAGCACGCATATTTTGTGTATTAAAGACTTTTTTTTCTCGTAGTTTGAGTTTACTCCGTTCCCCCTTTAGTGCCTAAGGGATGGGAGAATTATTTGGCAGAACCCTCGGGGTCAAAAAGCCACCAAAAATTTCACAATTTCTCCTTCCTCTACAGTCTAATCTTTGCCTTCCTCAGAAACTCTGCCACAAGGTGATAACTGTCTATACCCTCACCCCTGAAAAAATCTGTTGCGTTATCGTATCTTTCCAGCACCGGGAAGTCGAATCTTATCACGTTGTATTTCGGACATCTAAACAAGAAATCAGAGCCATCCATTGTTTCACCGCATACTTCACACTAGTCGTCATCTATCACATGTAGCCTCCTCATATTGTAAGGGCCGAACGAGTGTCCAGCCAATATTCTATTCAGGCGCCTTAAATCTATGGCATCCATCTTTATGCTGTTATTGCAAAACCAAGGCCTTTGCTTTAGTTCCGGAAAGATTTTGTTGTATTCTCTTCCTTTTAACCGACATATTGAGCTATAATCTCTTTCCCACTCGTTCCATAATTTCGCCTCTATTTGTCTAACGGCTTCCGCCCTAGTCCAGCGGACCTGATATAGTTCACCATTCTGCCGGCCGCAATAACTCTTTACTCAGCGAAGCCACTATAAGACATACATAGAGGAGAAAAGCATTAAGTCCGGCCGAAGGCCGGCTATGCAAAAAATCTTTACTCAGCGAAGCCACTATTCGACATATGTACATAGAGGAGAAAAGCCTTAAGTCCGGGCGAAGGCCGGTTAGGCAAAAAATCTTTATTCAGCGAAGCTACTATTCGACATACATATAGGAAAAAACCGTTAAGCCTGGCCAAAGGCCGGCTACACAATAACTTTTTACTCAGCGAAGCCACTATAAGACATACATAGAGGAGAAAACCGAAGTCCGGCTATACAAAAAATCTTACTCAGCGAAGCCACTATTCGACATACATAGAGGAGAAAACTATTAAGTCCGGCCGAAGGCCGGCTATGTATAAACTCTTTAGTAACAAAAACAAATTATTTAACTTTTAATATATTAAAAGTATATTAACATATTGCTATATGAATTAAAAATTTTGCAAGTAAATCCTTAAGATCTGTAAAACTTTGTAGGTCCGCAACTCCGAAAATATGCGTTTCCGAGGATTTTTGTACTTTACTTTTTTTTCTTAGAATTTGTCTTAAATTTTCTATCAGATACGAAATTTTCATTTTATTTGGAGGAGTGTAGCTGAAGTAAATTTGTTGCAAACATTCTTCAGGGAAGCCGCTATTCGATATACCAAGAGGATTAAACCATTTAGCGCGGCCGAAGGCTGGCTAGGCAGAAAAGCATTATTCAGCGAAGCAGCTATTCGGGATACGAAGAAAGAATCATTAAGTTCGGCCGAAGGACGATATCTCGAAAACGAAGCGTGATATCCAAAAATTTCTAATAGAATTTTCGTCTTGTTTTGTCAAGTTATATAAGAAACCAACAAAATTAAAAAAATATATATACATACTTATATATATAAAAAAATTCTAGTTTCAAACGTCGATATCTCGAAAACCAAGCGAGATATCAAAAAATTTTATTAGAACTTTTTGTTTTATTTCGTTGAGTTCTATAAGGAACCGTCGTCAGATCGAGGCGCCGTAGAAGCCGTAGCACTGCCCCGCATTCTATAGCTAACGTATCGAAATTTAAAAAAAAAGTATCTAGTTTTTTATACCGGCTGTTGAATCGACTAAGAATTTGTAATACATTAAAGAAAAATTTTGTTTCGTTTTTCTGTTTTGGGGCCCTATTTCCTGGGGCCTTATTTAGCAGCGCCAATTAAAAAGTTATTTTACTTATACAAAATTGAGGCTCATTCGAAGTTTTCGCAAATAATAACGGTGCTTATTGTCTTTTTAAGCAAATGAAATAAATGTTACGCACTATCATATTTTTATTTATAAAAAATACCTCTGTAGAAGTAATTAAAAATAAGTTCATGTGCACTACTAAAAAGAACATAAAAAATCAACTTTTCTTAAGATCATGAACATGTTTTCGGATCCAATGAATAGGCATAAAAAAACATCTTCTTGCAATGGCTGCAATTCGAAGCGAATGAAATGCTTTCGCATTGCAATGTAAATAACATACAAATGCGAACAGTTTTCCTTTTGCATCGCATTACAGAGTAGCCCCCGGATCACAAATTCAGGATCTTATTGACTTCCTTTGAAGCTCTTTTTTTACTGAGCTCTTACATATGCACCCATCACGATAGGTTTGGATAATTTTAAATTTTAGGGTTCTGACATTATAATGTCCCATGGCCGTCATTTTGAATTTTTATGATTTTTTTATACTTTTTTAAATTTATTTATTGAATCTTCAATTGTAAATTGAAATAACAATAAGTATTCAAATCTTAAAACTAAAATTGTTAATAATTAGTCCAGCCACTGCTAAACAAAATATTAGGTTGGTTCTTTAGATGTCTTACGTCTCTCGTGTTCGGCTGAGAGCAAGAGTGTCTCTCCTTCTCAGCCGAGAGTGCCCTCTAAAGTTAATGATGGTGCGGGATAGGGGATTTGGATGCGATTCGAGCTTTTTTATATACATATGTTGTCAAATGTTTTGAAAACAGTCTTTAGTAATGGAACATCTTGATCTTTATGAATGCACTGTTTCTGACATACCAAGGTGCCACTGTAATCAAACGAAGAATTTTATTTTGTCACCTTTGAATTTTGTCTATATTTGATGCAGAGGCGGTGCCCCATAATTTGTTATGTGTCGTTAGAATCTTATTGTAATGTTCTTTAATATCATACCCATCATGATAGGTTTTGATTTTGGCTCATGGCGTTACGCTATCCCATGCCGGCCATTTTTAACTTAAAAGAAAAAAATTTAGCCTATAACCATCTCAGCACAATAACGAATTGATCATCAAAATCGGATAAGTGGTTTAGGTGTTAGGTGCAATCAAGCTACTGTTCGTTTATTGGCCGTCGGTTAACGTTACCGATTTACGGTTTTTTGTTGGTTTCCATTAACCACATGCAAAAACAATTATAGTAAAATACATTTAGATAGGTGACATTGGCGAAGACCACAAAAAAACTTATGGAAAAATAATCTGATGGAAACCAATAAATTCTAAGAAGTGAATTCAGGAGTTACTTTTTCTTATGCGAAGGAATAGATTGTCTGAGGGTCGAGAAGGATATTACTCATAATAGTCATTGTGTATATATTATTTAATAAAATACTGTACTTTACGAGGAAATACCCTTTTTCTGAATGATATGTCAAGAAGAAATATCAAGTTTTCCTGCTTCCTATGCGAATGCTTGGGTCGTGGGTGGCTTTTGGCGCTCCTATGTTTTGATACTTAGTAGCAGTATAACTTATATATAGATTTAGCCAAAAGGATGTAAAGCAAAAAAAAATTAATATTTTAGTAAATTTTGTCAATTAACAGTGTCTTGAAACGGATATTAAAAAAGATAATTGTTCAATTCACAACCTGTATGTGTTGTACATCGTATAAATGTTGTTGGTAATTTCCACATAAACATGTTTCTAAACAAATGTTTATTTACCAATTGCCAACAACATTTATACGATCTACATACAACGGGTTGTGAATTGACCAAATGTATTTAAATGTGCAAACTAATTGGGAAATAAACTTTTTGTTTTTAACTAATTCAGCTGGCGCTTGAAACCAATCTAGATCAATATGACGTTTTAATACTCGATGAAATCCATGAACGGAACCTTTTTGGGGATTTTCTTTTGGGTGTAACCAAATGCCTGTTGCGTGCTAAGCCTGACTTAAAATTAATACTTATGTCAGCCACAATAAACGTCGAACTATTTCATAGCTATTTTAAAGAAGAAAAAGCAAAGCTTTTGCAAGTCCCAGGACGTCTTTACCCTATTAAAACAATATATATGCCACCTCCTGCTTTAGAATTACAAAATAAATTATCATCACGCTCACAACAAACTTCAAGTCGCTTAGATCCAGCTCCATTTGTTCAAGTACTTAATTTAATCGACCAGAAGTATTCACGTATGTAAACCACACCCATTATATAAATTTTAATATTTTTCTAAAATTTCTAATACACAGCGAGTGATCGTGGTGATGTTTTAATATTTGTCAGTGGAGTAAACGAAATCACTACGGTTTGTGACGCAGCCAAAGAGTATGCCGAACAGCAATCTCATTGGATTATATTACCCTTGCACAGTGGACTATCCTTAGCGGATCAAGATAAAGTGAATAGAAAAATTAGCTTACGTTTCGGATAGATATTGTTTATCAAAATATGATTTTCTAAGGTATTCGACTACGCTCCTGATGGAATGCGTAAATGTATTGTATCAACAAATATTGCTGAAACATCTTTAACTGTTGATGGCGTGCGATTTGTAATCGATTCTGGTAAAGTTAAAGAAATGTCATATGATGCATCTTGTAAAGGACAGCGACTTAAAGAGTTTTGGGTGTCCAAGTCATCCGCAGAACAGCGTAAGGGGCGAGCTGGACGTACAGGACCAGGAGTAAGTTACTCAAACAACTTTTAATATTTCATTAAAATTTTATTAGCTTTCATTTATAATGTAGACATGCTTTCGATTATTTTCGGAGAAGCAATATGCCTCTTTTGAGGCATATCCAACTCCAGAAATATTTCGAGTACCACTTGATACAATACTGCTGCAAATGATATCAATGGGCCTACCAAATGTTCGACAATTTCCCTTTATAGAATCTCCTGAAGAAGAGAATATTGAACAAACAATATTGGGACTAAAACAGCATGTATAGTTTTTATTTATATATACATACATACATTTACATTTAATAATTTAATTGCATATTACGTTATTATTAACAGAATGCATTAACTCCAGATGAGAAAATTACAGCACTTGGAAAATCTCTTTCTAATTTACCAGTCGAAATCTCTATTGGTAAAATGCTTTTAATGGGCTGTGTTTTTCCAGATGTAGAAAAAATTTTGACATTAGCTGCAGTCATGAGCGTGCAAAATCCATTTACGAATCGAGCGTATAGTGATCCCAAGTGCGAGGTAAACGCACATATCGCACTTCTTTAACAATAGTGTAACAACTTAAAATTTAAAAATTTTCAGTAGAGAAAAAAACTGTTTTAGAAAATAGGAAAATTATTATAATCAGGTATGTGATAGAAATCGATTTCGAAACGAACCCATTTTAAAAGGTGTTTTCAACAATATTTATTTATTAAAAATAATTTTTCAAAAATATGATAAAAATATTTATTTGATAAATATAATTTTATCAAAAAAATTTATAAAAATTGGATGGTAAGTATTTTACCTTTAAAAGTGCTTCGTTTTCAAAATCGATTTCTGTCACATACCTGAATATAATAGTTTCCTTTCTTTTTTGTTAATCAGCTGCAGAGAAAATATAAGCTTTTGAGTTACTAACATCGATTTTGAACAAATTCTTGAAAAAAAAAACAGTATTATCTCAAATTTATTTCGAAAAATTTCAACAAAAAATATAAATGTATAAATTGAAACATTTGAAGCATGATAACAGTCACAACCCAAAATACTTAAAATATTAAAATGAATTTGAAACAATTTATTTTACGAAAAAGATCCCAACTCGTTTTTTTTTGTGAAGCAGTGGTCATAAAAATACAATATTTTTACGGTTGGTAGATATGAATAAATAATGTCGATATTCGGTAAAATGTGATAAAATTACAATTTTGAGTTATTACATTATTGTTAAACAAGTGCGATATATAAACTATTTATTCTAAACTTTTTATTTATATAATTTTGTTGCCTAAATAGGAAGCCCGATCGTCGTTAGAGTCGGATCAAGGAGACGTGTTTACCTTAATGCGAGCCTACCATGAATGGTTACAAATTAAGGTCGAACGGGAGAACTCTCGCAAATGGTGCCATAAGTTAGGCATTGAAGAACAAAGGTAAATGCTGTCATAAAAATAAAGAAACAAGTATTTTCAAAAAAGAAACACCAGAATTGAAATTTATTAGCAAATCCTTTATTTAATATTTATTTATTTATTTTTTTGTTTTGGTTTTTAATAATGCATTTTTTAGTAAATTTAAATGTTAGTGTTTTTGCTATATGATTATTTGGAGCGTATTTGCTTGTGAATTCAAATTGATTATTAGGCTAAGGTTCGTAACGTTATATTCAGAAAGAATTGGGCATGATTAATATTCCAAGGGAAAAATTAACATCAACTTAATTTTTCAACGTACACAGCAGAACAGAGTAGCGACACTTTCGGAAGCCGCCAGTGCTCACGTGTATTTTGCTTATCACCACTTGTGAGTTGGCTCTGTTGAACGTGATTTCAATTCTTATATATACAACTTTGTCGTGAAAATTGAATACGAGGATTAAATCACTTTCAAGTTGATATTAAACTGCACTTTCCCAGTGTTGCCATTGGTTTGTTTTTCTTCATTCCCATTTTTCTGATTTGTATTCTACTTAAGACAAACTTTTTTTCGTTTGATTTTATACTTAAGTATATATGAACATGTAAACATGTGAAAAGCTCAACCCAGTACACAGAAAAGTATTACTTATATCCAAGGAATTTTTTCATAAATGCTATGAATCTAACATGAAATTATTTTTCCAAACTTTTTTCATTGAAGTTAGTAATTTTTACCTACACAAAAAAAAATATTACTTATATCCAAGGAATTTTTTCATATATGCTATGAATCTAACATGATAATTTTTTTCCAAATTATTTTCATTCCAGCTAGGAACTTTTACATAAATTAATTCATATTTTCTTTAAAAATAATTTTTAAAAATTCAGTATTGAACTTGTATAGTCTGTTGTACTAGGCACAACTTTTTCCTTTCTGCCAAACACACTATTTGGAATTAATTGTATTTTTATTTTATATAAATAGAAAAGCATTTTAGAATTTGTTGACAAAAAAGTTGAAAATTTTTTTCAAAGCAACTTTGATGTCATAAATTTCTGTGTATACAGAAAAAAGTTTGTACATAAATAGTATGAACAAAGTTCATAATCTATTGTTCATATATTTTAATAATTTATAAATAAAAAACAGGAATTATTTCATTCGCAGTATGAATTTAGTTTCTAATAAATAAATTTATGAAATCTAAGTTGCTCTGAAAAAATGTTCAACTTTTTTGTCAACAAATTCTAAAATGTTTGTTTTAGTTACATATATAAAGTAAAAGTATAGTACATTTCAAATAGTCTGTTGGCAAAAAAGAAAGAGTTGTGCTTAGTACAACAGGCTATACAAGTTCAATACTGAATTTTTGAAAATATTTTTATTAAGAAATAGGAATTAATTTAGGTGAAAATTCCTAATTTCAATGAAAAAAGTATGGAAAAAAATTTTATGTTAGATTCATAGCATTTATGAAAAAATTCTTTGGATATAAGTAATTTTTTTTCTGTTTAGCTAATTGTGTATTATTATGATTATTTCGAACGTATTTGCTTGTAAATCCAAATTAATTATTAGACGAAGGTTCGTAACGTTATATTCAGAAATAATTGGGCACTATTAATATTCCAAGGAAACAAGGGATAAATTAACATCAACTTAATTTTTCACCGTACACAGCAGAACATAGTAGCGCCAATTTCGGAAGCCACTACACTTCCATCATCAGTGCTCATTATAGGATTTTTAGGTCTCTTCGGATTTCGATCCATTATGGCCTAAAATTTTTGTAGTCGAATGGCCTCTTCAACTAAATTATAAAACTATGGTTTTTAGGGTTCCGTACACCAAAAGTGTAAAGGAACCCTATGCAGGAATCGCAATGAAAATTGGGGTTTAGGCTTAGTTAATGATATTATTGTTTGTTTAAAAAGATGACGCGATATAGGCGTTGAAAACTAGGATGAAAACCCTTTTTTGGTTATAATAAAACAAGACACATTCAGAAATAGTGCTGTTCTTTAATAATTCTTGTGATCGAATGAAACCGTTTTACAATTCAAAGTAAAATATAAAAAAAAGCAAAATGAATGAATAAATTACTTATATCCAAGGAATTTTTTCATAAATGCTTTGAATCTAACATGAAAATTGTTTTCCAATTTTTTTCATTCACGTTAGGAATTTTTACCTAAATTAATTCATATTTCTTAATAAAAATATATTAAAAAATTCAAGTATTGAACTTGTATAGCCTGTTGTACTAGGAACAACTCTTTCCCTTCTGCCAAACAGACTATTTGAAACGAACTGTATTTGTACACTATATTAATAAAAACATATTTCAGAATTTGTTGACAAAATATTGAAAATAAGTTGTGCAAGTGCCTTAATTTTTTAAATAACGGTATATCTCGAAAACTGAAACTGATAAAAAAATGGAGTTCAGATTCGCGTTCAGCGGCCTAAATAACTGAAGAAACATGCCGACTTCCTAAACGCCAAAATGCATTGCAGTAATGCGCTTTACATTGTTTACAACAACAAATCACATAAGAAGACTGCATCACTGCAATGCATTTTGGTGTTTAGGAAGTCGGCCACAACTTCAATTTCTACAGAACGAAAAAGTTTAGCGAAATTTGGATTTTTTTTTGTTATATTAATAGTTATGGGCTTATTCGATATTTTACTGTTTATTTTTTAAACATACTATTTAGATAATAGTCGGTAAGGCTTCGCATACAAATATTTCCAATTTAAAAAATAACGGACACCCTAATGTATATACATACATGAAGTCCATTTGCTGATAGTTAAGCATTGTCTATATGCATTTCATTGGCGCTTTACCAAATCGTCAGTAGACTTCAACCACAACTTTGAAAAGTTACAAACCTCTTATCTTATGCACAGACTTTCAAAACCCATTTGAGAATTTACAAATGATAATATTTTCGAAAATCACAAAAGAATAAGATAATCGTACTAGGCTTAGAAACTTATACAAAACCAGCAAATAATTTGTATTCGATATGAATCAATTTTTTCTGCACCTTTGTAATAAAATAAAATTATGACAATATGTCAAATAATAAATTTCTTGAAGTATATACCATAGATTATACGTAGATAGTCAACTAAAACTTCAAAAACCTAAGTCTGCTGTCAAAAACCTAAGTTTAAGAATGTGTTAGTAGAACATTTTTTTTAGTATTGGTTTAAAATAAAATATTCCCCACAGCTACAAAACCATACTTAGTTGTACAAAAAGCATTTAACAAAATTTATATTTTTTAAACACGAATTTTTAGTTGTTATATACAATTAATTTTGCATTAATTAATGAAAATATGAATCTAGAATCATTTTTATTGAAATTGAGCTCAAAAAATTTTGATTCGCTAAATATTTTTTGCATTTTTTCTATTTGGCACTAAAAAAAATGTCCCAAATAGTATTAAAAATGCAATACTGTTGAATGAAAAAAAAACGGGTGAAAACTTTGATAAATTTCAACACACGAATGTCAACAAAATTAAACAAATATTTTAAAATTACAGCAAGAAGAAACATAAAATTTGTTATATGGCAAATAAAAATATTTAATAATATAAAACAGTGTTTGTGTGTGCAAAAAAAAATAAATTTTAGTGCATTTTCAAGTGCAAAAATTACGTTCTCTGATGAGTGTTGAGTTGCCTCTCTTAGTGTTGTGGATAACAAAATACCCATTGGTGTGAAGAGAGTTGTAATTTTTTTTGACAGGAGCCCAGTTGACTATCTACGTATAAGCTATGGTCACAGCGGCAACGCTGTATATGACGTCATTGAATATGGCTTTATTGCACTGCACCACAGCATCTCGTCTATGAGATTTTATTTTAATTTAAGCTTGTTTTTTAGGTTTTATGAAATCACAAAATTACGTAATCAATTTCAAAATATTTTGGAGTCTTGTAATATGACTACCTGTAAAATAACGGATGAATTATCTCGTTCGGAAAGATCCCGACGCCATGGAGAAGTTCGCATGCTAAAAGCTATTAAACGTAAGCAAAAATATCAGGAACCTCGTAAACGAAAACTGCTTAAACATCATACGAGTCAAAATTATGATGACGATGACTTTGAACATACTGGTGATGATATTCGAGATGTTGATTTTCGCTTATATAATGATTGTGCAAAACTAGAGGTAAATGTCCACATATACAAATATGTCGTGCATACATATTTTATTTTAATGATTTTTTTTCTCCTTTTATGTATCGTAAAGATTTTAATAAATTCGTCCAAAACAGATAAATTGCGCGACGTCACTTTGTTAAAACTTATTATTGTAAGCGGGTTTTATCCCCAAATAGCCATAGCAGATGAATTCAATTATTGCAAGGGGGGATCGCAGCAATTTTTCCATACGTTTTTGAAACCTTTTATATCCATACATCCAAATTCGTACTTTGCAAAAGCTTTCGATATATTAAAATTAAATGATAGTGACATTTTAGAAAAGCCTTTGTATTATATTCCTAAACAGGTGTTGAGCGAAGCGCATCAAGTTCTGTGTTATCAGTAAGTCATTTATTAAGTAACATTAATAATACTATTGATTTATAAATTTTTTTAACAGGAGTTTATTAGAGACTGCTAAGCCTTATTTAATGAATTGTATACGAATGCCAGCTGCCCAATGTTTATTGCTATTTTCCTACAGTATTGACACAAATGCTTCAGTCACCCGCTTAATATGTGACTCTTGGCTGTGCCTAGAATTTCCTACACCAGAAGCGGGATGTGAATTATTACAAAGAGCAATTAAATTGCGTAGACTATGGAACAGACTCTTAATGAATAAATTAACTGGTAATTACTATCAGGAAACATTTTATTTTCAAAAATTTTGTTAACATTAACTTTTATGTTCTTGAGCAGATTTAGAACTAAAAATCGAAGGTCAATCAATCGCAAAGACATCATCAGCATCAAGCAAATGTGATGAAGAGGACTTGTGGCAAAAACTAATTTGGTATATGAGTGCCAATGTTGCATACACCATTAAGCGTTTACTGCCAGCGGACTTAAAAAATATTTACACCCACAATCCTTTACAGAATGTAGACGACAAATTTAAAATAAATCCATTCGATAGTGATTATGAAGTAACAACTAATTCAGAAAAAGGTGGGATAAATATCAGCGAAAATGTGGTTTATAATTGGTAAGTTTTATATAAGCATTCACCCGGATTACGACAATTGTTCTAGATTAAATGTTGTATATGTTTAATTTATTCTATGGCAATTATGATGTTACAATTATACCCATACCGCCTTTTATCGTTATAAAATTGTTCCGCCTGACGAGGGATAATGTAATAATATAAATGAAAAGGTTGCCATATATTTGTTAGAGACCCTACAATCTCCCACGCTTAACGGAGGATATAGTATTTAAGATAGGTATGAGGTGCACTGGCTCGGTTGGATCTTATTATGCCTTCTTCTCTGCTCCCACAAGTCGAGTCTCATTAAACGGTTCTGGACTTGCTTCAACGATGGGTGTTGTTGCTGTAATTTCTATTTGTACTTCTTCAATTCTAGTTTTCTGCTATACAGGAGCAAATGATAAATGGTATGATAAATGGTGCGAATTACCGTCTTCGTTATTGTAACGAATCGTAGTAAAAATGTATAATTTGTATGGGATCTAGGCTACCTAATAATCACGGCCATGCTCGTCGTTGGGGGGGGTGGAATATTCCCATATACATAAAGTTGAATGTTATGATTCAGTTACAAATGATTTTATACTTTAGGTAGCAAAATTAGACCAATCATATATAAGTATAAATAAACAAAAAAAAAGAACAGTTGATGGAATGTTGAGTAGTCTTTGATGAAGTTAACTACCCAAGTCTTAAGCCCTCCCTCCTTGCTAACGTAAATCAAAGTCTAATGTTAGCCCAATTCTAAATTCAAATTTATATACTCCTACCCCATATTTCTAACTTCACCTTTCATAATTATATAATAAAAATTTATAGTTTCATGTTTAACGTTATAACAATCATAGTATATTTACTTTTATTGTATGGACAGTGTAGCCAAATGTCACAAAGAAACAACAAACTAACATCACTCAAGAACTAATAACAAATATGTAATAGTAAATGACATTTAAGATAATACGAGAGAATTGGAAAAAAAAAAGTGGCGTTAAAAGAATGTTTCGTATCAATTTTTCCAAAATTTTAAAGTATAGTTTGTAAACATAATATGATAAAAAAAAATTGTATTTTTTTTCTCTTTTTTTTTATTTCAACTAAATTATTTTGCATGCAAATAGATTATTTCCCAATTCTTTTACTCAATATTAAGAAATTATTGTTCAATATTAATAAAAAAAAATTAAATATAAATCATATTATGTTCGTAAGTGTAAATGATTGTTTTTAGATAAGTATAATAAAATTACAACTTACATTATTTATTAGGTCCAACGTAGTCACCAGGCGCCGGATAACCGTAGACGTATTGTTGCATATTTATAATTTATTTATTTAGAGCAGAATTGTTTTAATTTTGATAGTTTACTTGAGAATGTGCATATTAGTAGGTAAATTTGTTTTTATGGCTGTGTGTGTTTGTGTTTGTGTGTTTGCGTTACTTTGGTGTGTGAATTGTGTTATTAAAAGAATTTAATTCCTCTCAATAACAGAATCCACACTAATGATGGTATGAAAGGATTATTTAGGTAAGGTTATTGAATGCAAAAAAAAAAATAATAATAAATAAAAATAGTATGTTCCTTAAAGAAAACTTATATGCCAAATATTATTAGTGAAAGTGAAATTTGGTTCGACAGCAGAATAGTTAATAGATGTGGTAGTGAATGATTAATGATTTCTCGTTTCAATGATGATGTTACTAGTGACTTAACAGCGCCCACAATAATAAAATCACTTATATTTTGCTAAGTCTGAAAGCCAGGATGCTGGATTTGTTAGTATTCTTCAAAATGAATAACACAAATAGTACTTTGTGACCGAAGGTGAACACTTCATAACATTTTGCCACGGGAGAGATTGCTCCTAAAAATTAGCTCAATAAGATCGTCCTTTCAGAAACCCCGTGTGGATTTTCCCAGTGAACTTAACTTAAGGTCAACCTGCAATCTTAAAAAAAACAATTGCCGAATAGAAATTAGCTTAAATAGCCTATTAGCTGATCCTTCCCAGGCGATTCTTAACTGATCAAAGTAAACTCGCAAAAAAAATATCCTAGAAATAAAATATACATAGTTAAAATAATCAAATATTCTACAGATGACCTTCCTAAAGATTCTCTTACCTTTTCAGAATTATACACCAATTGAAATTCCTTGTAAGCCTCAAACTATTGTTCCAAAATCTTTATTTAAAATATCCAAACAACCGACTTCAATGAAAACTTATTTCCAAATAAAAATTTTCAACATAAAAAAATTCAAAACTAAAAAAACTAAGCCAACACCAAAAAAAAAATAATAAAATTTCTTGTCAATTATAACTTAGTTACAGTAAGTAGAATTGATATACACCCAGAACAATCATTTAGTACAAATTATTATTTCAAATGTGAATTCACATGTCGCTATCACAAAGCAGAATAAATTCAAAGGTTGCTGCAGAATATAATCTGAGAAAAAGCGACACGACATAACATGAAAGTGATCATCTAAAACAAAATCAAGACCAAATATCCTTGATGTGGTACACACCTGTATAACAACTATTGACATCTTCCAACTCGTAGCTGACATTTCCAATTTTTCTTCTCACTACGGCTTTAAGCGCGGTTGGTGCAAGTTTTGCATTATAACTGCATGCTAATGAGCTTTGAGTGAAATTACGACGAAAAACAACCTGACCAATATTAAATTCCCGATTGCGAGCCCTGAGGTTATAAGATTTCAAGTTTCGTTCATAAGCATTTCTGATCTTTGTCTGAATGGAGTCCCGTAATATAGTAAAACTGTCCATCCTTTCTACACTAGAATCCGTTTCAGCCAAAAGTTTCAAATTGTGTAAAATTTTATAATCGCTTCCATGGTTTACCATCATTTGGCCGAATAAAAGTTCATAAGGAGTTTTTCCTGTTGATTGATGCACACTGCTACGGATTGCGCAATTAATGCTAGGCAAATAAGTATCCCATTGACGTTGATCGTTACGTACAAAAGTTCGTAGCGCCTCATTAATTGATCGATTGACCCTTTCACATGCGTTGGACTGTGGACTATGTATTGCTGTAAATTGATGTTTAATGCCAAATTTCTCCATTAAATTTTTAAATTCTTTTGATTTGAACTGACTTCCATTGTCCGAAATAATAATTTCTGGTACGCCAAAACATGTAAAAACTTCGTTTCTTAAATATTCCGCAATAGGTCTCGTTATGAATTTTTTTAAAGGTTTAAGAAACGTAAATTTAGTGAAATGATCTAATATAATAAAAATGCCTATATTACCACTTTTCGCACGGGGAAATGGTATTATAAAATCTACATACAGCCGCTGGAAAGGCCTTTCGGTCTCGACCATTTTGCCCATGTGTGGTTTGAGTGAAATATTAGGAACTTTAGAGGTTTTGCATAATTCACAATTCAACACATAATTCTTGATATCTACGACCATTTTTGGCCAAAAGAAGAACTCTCTCACACGATGTAAGGTCTTGTTTATCCCACCGTGTGAAGCACTAGGTACATCATGTGCAACGTAGATGACATCTTTACGCAATTCCTGTGGTACAAATAGTTTCCATGAATCAGATTCATCTTCATTACCAGAAGAAAATTGGGTTCTTTTGTAAATATACTTATCTAAAACTTTGTAATCGGGTAATTCAGACTTCATAAACTCCTGTTTTAATTTCTGGTATTCAAAACTTTCAAATGCAGTTGAATTAAGATCAATTGATGCCAATACTTGCAGCTCTAGTTCTTCTACAGTCCCCATATCCTCAAAACTTCGAGACAAGGCATCAGGCACAACATTATCCCTACCTTTACGGTGTTCTATTGTAAAGTCAAACCCTTGTAACTTCAGGGCCCATCTGGCCAATCGCCCTGACAAATCTTTTTGCCGCATAAGCCATTTGAGGCTTGCGTGGTCTGTTATGACCTTAAATTCCTGCCCCTCTATATAAGCTCTAAATTTCTTTATCGCCAAAATAACCGCTAAGCATTCTAGTTCTGTAATGGAATAATTCCTCTGGGCTTTATTTAACTTTTGAGACATGAAGGCTATTGGCCTTTCATATCCTTCGCCATCAAGCTGAGCTAAAACACCGCCTATTCCATACATACTTGCATCACATTGAACAATAAATGGCATGTCGAAATTCGCATGGACTAACACAGGTGCAGATGTTAACTTTTCCTTAATATTTTCAAAGGACTTTTGAGCATCTTCATTCCACGAGAAAGTTTTTCTTTTAGATAGCAATTCCGTCAAAGAAAAAGTTGCGCTGGCATAGTCGTCAATAAATCTACGATACCAACCAGCCATACCAAGAAATTGACGAAGCTGTCGTATTGATTTAGGGAAAGGAAATTCTGAAATGGCTTTCACCTTATCAGGATCCACTTTTAGGCACCCTCCTCCTACTATGTATCCTAAATATTGAACCTGTTTAATGGCAAAACTACTTTTCTTAATATTGATAGTCAATCCAGCTTTACGAAGTTGATTGGCCACTTCTTGTAAGTGTCGTAAGTGATCGCCATAGTCTTTCGAAATTATAAGTAGGTCGTCTAAGTAAACAAATACGTTCGCCTTTAAATTGTACGGAATGACTAGATCCATCAGTCTACACATTGTTTGTGGAGCATTACACAATCCAAACGGCATTCTTGTAAATTGATACAAAGGCCGATTAGGGATTGTGAATGCTGTCTTAGGTCTTGAGGCTTTGTCCAATTTTATTTGCCAAAATGCATCTTTCAAATCTACCTTTGAGATATAAAAAATTGGAGGAAGTCTCGAAATGAGTCCGTCTATGTTAGGTATAGGGTAAGCGTCTTTGGTCGTCACAGAATTTAATTTCCGGCTGTCCAAACAGAATCGCACTTTGCCAGGTTTTACAATTAAAACTCCAGGAGATGACCATGGTGATATTGGACACTCTTCAATAACTCCTAAACTCAACATACGGTCAATTTCGCTACATAATAGTTTTTCTCTCGCGGGGGAAATAGGGTAAAATCTCTGTTTTACCGGAGCATTATTACCAGTATCAATTTTATGTTCAATAAATGAAGTACCACCAAGACCATCGCGTACCGAATTCGGGAAATAATCAATGACTTTCTGAAGTTCTTGTTTTTGCAAATTAGTCAAGGGAATTTTATTTGGGTCTTCCTCTGAAGTGATTTCGTTAACCGTATTTATCGCTGCAATCTGTATGCCAAACTGCTCCCAAAAGTCCATTCCACAAATGACATCTTGTACAATTGACGGTATTAGTAAAAATTCGATTGATTTTATCTGACCATTATAGTCGACATCAAGTGTAACCGAACCTTGAACACGTTGATACTGCCCGTCAGCAGTTTTAATATTACCCATCCTACGTCTATAATTTTTAGCATCAATAATATCCATGCATAAGTTTCCACCCACAACACTAACATTTGCCCCACTGTCTAACAAGGCAAAACGCTTATCACCCTGAAAATTCAGTAAAATATACGGTCTGTTATCATTCACCTTGCTAACTAAGGACGATATAACAAATTTCTTCAACAAATTTCTTCGTCTGAAGTAGTCACGAATTCTTCTTGAGGATCTATTGGGCTTTTTCTTTAATTCTGTGTTACTAAAAATCCTGTTTCTAGCACGATTATACTCTTCTAAGCGTATGTGGTATGGTCTTGTCATATCAGGTTTATGAGTTACGTCAGGTATTGGCGTTTCAAGCTTAGTGCTCCAACAGGGAACTATATTTTTAAATATCTCTAGTTCTGTTTTGGATGCCCGTCCTGTTTCATACGAACATCCTTCGGCCAGTTTCCCCGCTTTTTCAAACACTGAACATTGGGGCTTGTACACATTTTTCTCTCCGCAACCGTAGCAAAATACTGTTCGAGGCTCCATACAGTCTATGAAACTATGACCGAACTTCCCACAATTCCAACAATTTCGTGTCTGAACCATTAAACATACTTCACAGCTATCATTCAAATTTTCATCTGATTCCAACAAATTATTCTCACTAGATACTTCAGATACCTGTCCCTTTTGATGTGAACGTTTAGAAAAATTAGACGCAGCCATATCTTTTACAAATTTTTCGTGTCTACGTACAGCACGCCGTAAATCAGCTACCTGCGTAATTTCCAGATGAAGAAGCTCGTGTCGTAATTCCGGTGTTAAATTCCGTTGCAAAATCTCGCATAACTCAATATCGGATAAAGATGTACGTAATTTATCACTGAGGACAACAAGTACTTCGTAGAATTCATCGAAAGTCTCATCCAGTCTTTGTTTCCTCCCAAAAATTTCATTCCTAATGTCAAAATCAGTTTTGTATTCTTTATATTGATGTTTCAATGCATTACATAAGTTGATCCAATTCATGTTATCACAAGTACGATGAAATCTCCAGTACCATTTTAAAGCTTTCCCCTCAAACAGAATGTGTGCATGTTCACAAAGTAAAGAAAAATCTCCTCGCAAATTGGAACTCGTAAGAGTATTCACTCGATAAATAAACTCTTCAACCGATAAATCCGAAACTTCACCTGTGAAGCGCATCTTCCAATTACGTATTATGTTCAAAACGTGTTCTGAGTTTTTATCCCTAAAATCATGAGTGCGATTAAATCTATGATTTTCATCGTCAATCCCTCTATTTGGAGAGGCTATACCATGAGCATCACTCTCTTCCGGATTATTATGATGTTGTTGCCTGTCTTGCATATTAAGATCTCGGTTATGTAAATTCATATTCTGAAATGCGTCCGCAATCATATTACCTATTTGATCCCTAAAACCACTCAAAGAATCATCCACAATGCGTCTAACACGAATATCATCCACACTTCCCTGTTCCGTTCCTTCTCTGCGAGTCTGTAACCTAGTTCTAGGCCTACCTATTCGATTAGCCGGAGTAGAAGCATCACCACCAGCTGCCTGATCTTCTATCAGGTTTGCTTCTTGTTCTACAAGAAACGGAATATCACAGCTACTTCGAACCAACGGCATTATAAATGAAATAAGCTATATATAATAAATAAAAAATTTATGAAACCAAAAAAAAATAGTTTCTATATAAAGAAATTAAAGTACCAGTCTAATCAAACCAACAATAATTAAGCAAAACCTAATAAAATAGAAAATAAACGAACAAAAACAAAACAAAAAAAAAACCCGTCAGGAATCAATGAACAATTCTATTCAAAGAATAATAAATAATCAGAATTAATCACAAAATTCGAAGTCGAATTCCCCAATGCACAAGAGTTAAAAAAAATTATTTAAAAAAAATCTACAGTAATGTCACAAAAAAAAATATATATAATTACTACTCAGTGAAGCATCTCAATATGGGTAGAATAAATTAAAAATCTAAACAAACAAAAGCATAAATCATAAAAAAAATAGAATTCGAACAACCACCAACTGCCAAGAAAAGAAATTTTCTACTCATAATTGATGGACATCTTCCCAAAAATAAAAAGAAAAATGTATTTCTCCAACCAAAATTGAGTCAAATAAATCAAATATCTCGATTATCGATTGCCGGAAAGAAATCGCTTAACGCAAAAAAATACTTTAATCCAAAACAAAAGAACAACCAAGTCGAGTAAATTAAAATATAAATATAGAGTAGAGTCTAACAAGAATTGAACCGAAACTTATCCAGAAACAACCTCTCAAGCTCGAACCCAAACCCTGATATTAAATATTAATTTTGGAATAGTATATCATAAAAACAATTAACTATTATGTCCAAATTAACAAATAATATTAGAAAAGAGGAAAAGAAATAAAATGAAGGAAAAATAAACTATATGATAAGTGGTCACACACGAAAGATTCAAAGGCCCTCAGCATCTAGATGAAATCGCACAAGTTAATTTTCTAAAAGTTTACGACTACTGAGGCCCCACGTTGGGCGCCAAAAATCTCTGTAACGAATCGTAGTAAAAATGTATAATTTGTATGGGATCTAGGCTACCTAATAATCACGGCCATGCTCGTCGTTGGGGGGGGTGGAATATTCCCATATACATAAAGTTGAATGTTATGATTCAGTTACAAATGATTTTATACTTTAGGTAGCAAAATTAGACCAATCATATATAAGTATAAATAAACAAAAAAAAAGAACAGTTGATGGAATGTTGAGTAGTCTTTGATGAAGTTAACTACCCAAGTCTTAAGCCCTCCCTCCTTGCTAACGTAAATCAAAGTCTAATGTTAGCCCAATTCTAAATTCAAATTTATATACTCCTACCCCATATTTCTAACTTCACCTTTCATAATTATATAATAAAAATTTATAGTTTCATGTTTAACGTTATAACAATCATAGTATATTTACTTTTATTGTATGGACAGTGTAGCCAAATGTCACAAAGAAACAACAAACTAACATCACTCAAGAACTAATAACAAATATGTAATAGTAAATGACATTTAAGATAATACGAGAGAATTGGAAAAAAAAAAAAGTGGCGTTAAAAGAATGTTTCGTATCAATTTTTCCAAAATTTTAAAGTATAGTTTGTAAACATAATATGATAAAAAAAAATTGTATTTTTTTTCTCTTTTTTTTTATTTCAACTAAATTATTTTGCATGCAAATAGATTATTTCCCAATTCTTTTACTCAATATTAAGAAATTATTGTTCAATATTAATAAAAAAAAATTAAATATAAATCATATTATGTTCGTAAGTGTAAATGATTGTTTTTAGATAAGTATAATAAAATTACAACTTACATTATTTATTAGGTCCAACGTAGTCACCAGGCGCCGGATAACCGTAGACGTATTGTTGCATATTTATAATTTATTTATTTAGAGCAGAATTGTTTTAATTTTGATAGTTTACTTGAGAATGTGCATATTAGTAGGTAAATTTGTTTTTATGGCTGTGTGTGTTTGTGTTTGTGTGTTTGCGTTACTTTGGTGTGTGAATTGTGTTATTAAAAGAATTTAATTCCTCTCAATAACAGAATCCACACTAATGATGGTATGAAAGGATTATTTAGGTAAGGTTATTGAATGCAAAAAAAAAATAATAATAAATAAAAATAGTATGTTCCTTAAAGAAAACTTATATGCCAAATATTATTAGTGAAAGTGAAATTTGGTTCGACAGCAGAATAGTTAATAGATGTGGTAGTGAATGATTAATGATTTCTCGTTTCAATGATGATGTTACTAGTGACTTAACAGCGCCCACAATAATAAAATCACTTATATTTTGCTAAGTCTGAAAGCCAGGATGCTGGATTTGTTAGTATTCTTCAAAATGAATAACACAAATAGTACTTTGTGACCGAAGGTGAACACTTCATAACATTTTGCCACGGGAGAGATTGCTCCTAAAAATTAGCTCAATAAGATCGTCCTTTCAGAAACCCCGTGTGGATTTTCCCAGTGAACTTAACTTAAGGTCAACCTGCAATCTTAAAAAAAACAATTGCCGAATAGAAATTAGCTTAAATAGCCTATTAGCTGATCCTTCCCAGGCGATTCTTAACTGATCAAAGTAAACTCGCAAAAAAAATATCCTAGAAATAAAATATACATAGTTAAAATAATCAAATATTCTACAGATGACCTTCCTAAAGATTCTCTTACCTTTTCAGAATTATACACCAATTGAAATTCCTTGTAAGCCTCAAACTATTGTTCCAAAATCTTTATTTAAAATATCCAAACAACCGACTTCAATGAAAACTTATTTCCAAATAAAAATTTTCAACATAAAAAAATTCAAAACTAAAAAAACTAAGCCAACACCAAAAAAAAAAATAATAAAATTTCTTGTCAATTATAACTTAGTTACAGTAAGTAGAATTGATATACACCCAGAACAATCATTTAGTACAAATTATTATTTCAAATGTGAATTCACATGTCGCTATCACAAAGCAGAATAAATTCAAAGGTTGCTGCAGAATATAATCTGAGAAAAAGCGACACGACATAACATGAAAGTGATCATCTAAAACAAAATCAAGACCAAATATCCTTGATGTGGTACACACCTGTATAACAACTATTGACATCTTCCAACTCGTAGCTGACATTTCCAATTTTTCTTCTCACTACGGCTTTAAGCGCGGTTGGTGCAAGTTTTGCATTATAACTGCATGCTAATGAGCTTTGAGTGAAATTACGACGAAAAACAACCTGACCAATATTAAATTCCCGATTGCGAGCCCTGAGGTTATAAGATTTCAAGTTTCGTTCATAAGCATTTCTGATCTTTGTCTGAATGGAGTCCCGTAATATAGTAAAACTGTCCATCCTTTCTACACTAGAATCCGTTTCAGCCAAAAGTTTCAAATTGTGTAAAATTTTATAATCGCTTCCATGGTTTACCATCATTTGGCCGAATAAAAGTTCATAAGGAGTTTTTCCTGTTGATTGATGCACACTGCTACGGATTGCGCAATTAATGCTAGGCAAATAAGTATCCCATTGACGTTGATCGTTACGTACAAAAGTTCGTAGCGCCTCATTAATTGATCGATTGACCCTTTCACATGCGTTGGACTGTGGACTATGTATTGCTGTAAATTGATGTTTAATGCCAAATTTCTCCATTAAATTTTTAAATTCTTTTGATTTGAACTGACTTCCATTGTCCGAAATAATAATTTCTGGTACGCCAAAACATGTAAAAACTTCGTTTCTTAAATATTCCGCAATAGGTCTCGTTATGAATTTTTTTAAAGGTTTAAGAAACGTAAATTTAGTGAAATGATCTAATATAATAAAAATGCCTATATTACCACTTTTCGCACGGGGAAATGGTATTATAAAATCTACATACAGCCGCTGGAAAGGCCTTTCGGTCTCGACCATTTTGCCCATGTGTGGTTTGAGTGAAATATTAGGAACTTTAGAGGTTTTGCATAATTCACAATTCAACACATAATTCTTGATATCTACGACCATTTTTGGCCAAAAGAAGAACTCTCTCACACGATGTAAGGTCTTGTTTATCCCACCGTGTGAAGCACTAGGTACATCATGTGCAACGTAGATGACATCTTTACGCAATTCCTGTGGTACAAATAGTTTCCATGAATCAGATTCATCTTCATTACCAGAAGAAAATTGGGTTCTTTTGTAAATATACTTATCTAAAACTTTGTAATCGGGTAATTCAGACTTCATAAACTCCTGTTTTAATTTCTGGTATTCAAAACTTTCAAATGCAGTTGAATTAAGATCAATTGATGCCAATACTTGCAGCTCTAGTTCTTCTACAGTCCCCATATCCTCAAAACTTCGAGACAAGGCATCAGGCACAACATTATCCCTACCTTTACGGTGTTCTATTGTAAAGTCAAACCCTTGTAACTTCAGGGCCCATCTGGCCAATCGCCCTGACAAATCTTTTTGCCGCATAAGCCATTTGAGGCTTGCGTGGTCTGTTATGACCTTAAATTCCTGCCCCTCTATATAAGCTCTAAATTTCTTTATCGCCAAAATAACCGCTAAGCATTCTAGTTCTGTAATGGAATAATTCCTCTGGGCTTTATTTAACTTTTGAGACATGAAGGCTATTGGCCTTTCATATCCTTCGCCATCAAGCTGAGCTAAAACACCGCCTATTCCATACATACTTGCATCACATTGAACAATAAATGGCATGTCGAAATTCGCATGGACTAACACAGGTGCAGATGTTAACTTTTCCTTAATATTTTCAAAGGACTTTTGAGCATCTTCATTCCACGAGAAAGTTTTTCTTTTAGATAGCAATTCCGTCAAAGAAAAAGTTGCGCTGGCATAGTCGTCAATAAATCTACGATACCAACCAGCCATACCAAGAAATTGACGAAGCTGTCGTATTGATTTAGGGAAAGGAAATTCTGAAATGGCTTTCACCTTATCAGGATCCACTTTTAGGCACCCTCCTCCTACTATGTATCCTAAATATTGAACCTGTTTAATGGCAAAACTACTTTTCTTAATATTGATAGTCAATCCAGCTTTACGAAGTTGATTGGCCACTTCTTGTAAGTGTCGTAAGTGATCGCCATAGTCTTTCGAAATTATAAGTAGGTCGTCTAAGTAAACAAATACGTTCGCCTTTAAATTGTACGGAATGACTAGATCCATCAGTCTACACATTGTTTGTGGAGCATTACACAATCCAAACGGCATTCTTGTAAATTGATACAAAGGCCGATTAGGGATTGTGAATGCTGTCTTAGGTCTTGAGGCTTTGTCCAATTTTATTTGCCAAAATGCATCTTTCAAATCTACCTTTGAGATATAAAAAATTGGAGGAAGTCTCGAAATGAGTCCGTCTATGTTAGGTATAGGGTAAGCGTCTTTGGTCGTCACAGAATTTAATTTCCGGCTGTCCAAACAGAATCGCACTTTGCCAGGTTTTACAATTAAAACTCCAGGAGATGACCATGGTGATATTGGACACTCTTCAATAACTCCTAAACTCAACATACGGTCAATTTCGCTACATAATAGTTTTTCTCTCGCGGGGGAAATAGGGTAAAATCTCTGTTTTACCGGAGCATTATTACCAGTATCAATTTTATGTTCAATAAATGAAGTACCACCAAGACCATCGCGTACCGAATTCGGGAAATAATCAATGACTTTCTGAAGTTCTTGTTTTTGCAAATTAGTCAAGGGAATTTTATTTGGGTCTTCCTCTGAAGTGATTTCGTTAACCGTATTTATCGCTGCAATCTGTATGCCAAACTGCTCCCAAAAGTCCATTCCACAAATGACATCTTGTACAATTGACGGTATTAGTAAAAATTCGATTGATTTTATCTGACCATTATAGTCGACATCAAGTGTAACCGAACCTTGAACACGTTGATACTGCCCGTCAGCAGTTTTAATATTACCCATCCTACGTCTATAATTTTTAGCATCAATAATATCCATGCATAAGTTTCCACCCACAACACTAACATTTGCCCCACTGTCTAACAAGGCAAAACGCTTATCACCCTGAAAATTCAGTAAAATATACGGTCTGTTATCATTCACCTTGCTAACTAAGGACGATATAACAAATTTCTTCAACAAATTTCTTCGTCTGAAGTAGTCACGAATTCTTCTTGAGGATCTATTGGGCTTTTTCTTTAATTCTGTGTTACTAAAAATCCTGTTTCTAGCACGATTATACTCTTCTAAGCGTATGTGGTATGGTCTTGTCATATCAGGTTTATGAGTTACGTCAGGTATTGGCGTTTCAAGCTTAGTGCTCCAACAGGGAACTATATTTTTAAATATCTCTAGTTCTGTTTTGGATGCCCGTCCTGTTTCATACGAACATCCTTCGGCCAGTTTCCCCGCTTTTTCAAACACTGAACATTGGGGCTTGTACACATTTTTCTCTCCGCAACCGTAGCAAAATACTGTTCGAGGCTCCATACAGTCTATGAAACTATGACCGAACTTCCCACAATTCCAACAATTTCGTGTCTGAACCATTAAACATACTTCACAGCTATCATTCAAATTTTCATCTGATTCCAACAAATTATTCTCACTAGATACTTCAGATACCTGTCCCTTTTGATGTGAACGTTTAGAAAAATTAGACGCAGCCATATCTTTTACAAATTTTTCGTCAATTATAACTTACGTCAATTATAACTTACGTCAATTATAACTTAAAATTTCTTGTCAATTATAACTTACTTACAGTAAGTAGAATTGATATACACCCAGAACAATCATTTAGTACAAATTATTATTTCAAATGTGAATTCACATGTCGCTATCACATTATCGAGTAGGCTTTCGTTTCGAACAAATTTTCGGATTACCGCTTTCGATAGCTAACGTATCGAAATATTTAAAACGTCTACCAATTTCGTTTTATATCGGTTGAATAGACTAGTAGCCCAGTCATTTTAGGGTTTCACTGCGGAATGAGAGATAATAGCTGAAAATTCGTATACACCTTCATTTTGGTGTTCTAAAAGTTGTCTCAAATACTTATATATTTATATATATTTTTATAAACTTTATACAAAGTCGTAGTGTGTTGGTTTTGTTTGCTTGTTGATAGCCACAATTCACTATTGTGTTATTGTTGTTGTTTTTGTTGGTATTTTTGTTTGCTCGTGTTACATGCTGCTTGCTGGTGTATACTAGATTTTAGGTGTCGTTCTTTCATGTACTGATTTAGCTGAGTTGTCTAAGGCGTTGTTTTACAAACATGATCAGGTAAGTTCAATACCAGGAATGAACAAAAATAAATTTTAAAATAAAAGAAGTACGTAACAGTATTCTCAAGTCTGTTCTAGGATTAAATAAGGAGAATTAAACCTGATTCGGGCTTGATTTAGGTACGCGGCAGATTGATTAAAGTAAGCAGTAGGATTGATTCAAGTATGCGGCGGGATTGATTCAAGTATGCGGCGGGATTGATTTAACTATGCAGCGGGCTTGAATCAAGCATGTAATACAACATTTGTCGCTACTTGTCGGCTATGCCCAAGAAATGAAAAGAATCAACAACAAAACAACAACAACAACACATCAGTGAATTATGGATATCATCAAAGCAAATAAACACCAACACAGTAGGAGCACGACTGTGTATAAAGTTTATAAACATTGTCGTACTTAAAATAAGAATTTTTTACATGAGTAAAGTCGAATCAGGCTAAAATTAAATAAAATTTTTGTCTCAAATTTTATATTCTAAAATTTGTATAATAACTGTTAACATCATAGGAGCTATAGAAACTGAGACAATCGCGAAAAACTGATTTCTGTGACCTTTGACCTTGAATAACTTACGACGCAGACACGAGATTTTATGAGACTTTTGAGACAACTTTTAGAACACCAAAAGGAAGGTGTTTACGAGTTTTCAGCTTATTATCTCTCATTCCGCAGTTGGCCACTTTTTTCTGGTTATTTGACTGGGCTATAAGAGTTTGTAACATATTAAAGAAAAATTTTGTTTCTTTAAGCTAGTACAACAACGAAGTCGTTTTGACAGCTAAATTTATTGGTCCATGCATTTTTGCAAATTTCGAACAATTTTACTCGATCACGTAATTCGGCGATCCAAATTTCTGAGTAGTTAAATTTTTTCTGAACCATGACAACTGCACTCTATCTATCACGCTTAAATTACGCACAGCGGGAGTTATTCACCCCTATCGCGAATAACAAGTGAAATTTATGTTCCCATAAAATTTTCATTTCTCGTCGAGGGAAAATTGCTATCGTGAAGTTCCCTTGTACATCTTTTTCGCTGTCAGTTTTCAGTGAATGTAAAACCGGAATGAAGCTTAACAAAATAAATTAATAAATTAAGAATTTGGCTCGCACACGAAGGGTTCCGTACGTATACACATATGGTTATTCAATTTCTGGCGATTTTTTGGTTTTGGCTTTTTTTTTTTTTTTAATTTTCGTGTTTTTCTGGCGATTTTTCGTTTTTTGTAATTTTTTTTACCGATTTTTTTAGTTTTGGCGATTTTTTGGTTTGGGCGTTTTTATCGTTGTGCTTTTTTGTTTAGTTTTATTTTTAACGTATTTTTCGTTGTTTTTTGCGATTTTTCGTTTTTTGCATTTTTTGCGTTTTTAACGTTTTTTCACTTTTTGACGATATTTTTAGTTTTAGCGGGTTTTTTGTAATTTTTATTAGTTTGGCGATTTTTTTTTTTGTTTTGACACTTTTCGTTTTGGCGGTTTTTTGGTTTTTGGCGATTATTTTACTTTTGGCGCTTTTTTTGTTTTTGACGATTTTTTCGTTTTGGTGATTTTTTTTATTTTTTGGCAATTTTTCGTTTCCAGTTTTTTATATTTAGTTTTAGCGATTTTTTATGTTGTAGTGCTTTTTTCGTTTTGACGACTTTTTTCGGCTTTTGGCGTTTTTTTTTTAGTTTTTTAGCGATTTTTTTAAAATTTCAAAAGTTTACCTCTTAGGTTGAACCCACACCAACATAAGACAAAGCTGTTTTTTGACTAATACGACAACGGTACATTAGTTCTTATGAGACAACCCACACCAAACAAAACAACCGCAATACTATCTCTTCGACTTACTGCGCAAAAACACTGGTTGCAGAAAATACAGCATACCCACAAAGAGTAAGACAAAATAGACTGAAACAAACCTCGTTGCATACAATTGCGTGCTTTTTTAAGATATAGCCCACACCAATTAAGGCAAGTCAAGTTGTCTTTTAAGACAAAAACTTGATAAGACGTATTTTTTTGGTATCAAACAAGTGTATTTGACTTGAAATACAAACACGTTTTGTCTATTTTGTTGGTGTGGGTTCAGCCTTACGGTTTCCAAGATACATCATGTCTAAATTACATAGTAAAATTACATTAACTGATAGAACACTCTTTAATTTTTATTGTCTTAAATATCTGTGTTAATTGTCTATTCTACAGACTACACCAATTAACACTAACTTTGAAAATTTAAAGTGTCTATATATGTATAAGTGTATGTATATTACATTAGTATTTCAACATGTTTCGTTGCACGCTTTAGAACAACCTTTAATTTTTAACTGTCATTTATTTGTTGTAGCGGCAAAAATTGTACTTATTATGCAAAATTTCAGGTTCGTAGCTCTTATAGTTCCCGAGAAAACATCCTGTGACAGACAGACAGACGGACAGCGTAGCGAAAATAATAGGGTTCCTTTACACTTTTGGTGTACGGAACCCTAAAAATCTAAGAAATTGTTTAAAAATAAAAATACAGTGGTAAGAACTAGAATTATCTTGTCATTCCATGAGGAATCTAAACAAAATCGAATTGTTCCTCCAGGTTTGCTAGATGCATCCAATCCCTTGGAGTGCCCGAGCCATTGCAAGCAGCCTAATTAATCAAATAATCTTTGGCGTTAAATTAAATTTTCTCAAGAGTGAATAAAGCTGTTTTTATATACTTTTGATGTGACAGAAATTGCCCGGATAGTTAAGAGGTGGTGTATAAATGATCAATATTTTTGGTCCTTTTTCCGATGTCCTCAAATAAATTCAGCTGCTTTATTAATAGCAGCATTTAAAGGTAACTCCAAATTTTTCTTCGTCGTTAAATGCATCAAAAAGACGTTCATCATATCTAATTACTAGGGTATTCATTTAATCGGGGTTCTGCTTTAATCGGTTAATCGCTCGATTAATTAATCGAGGGTTTGGCTTAATCGGTTAATTGCTGTATTAACCGGTTAATCTATTAATAAAGTTTTTTTCATAAATCAAGTAATTTTAGCAAATAAAATTGCATAAATTATCTATTACATATTTTGAATTTATTAGTAAAAAAAATCAATAACATAACAAACATAACAATTCTTGAACTTAATCAAGCAAAAAAATATGTATTCAATTAAAAATAAACAATTTTGTGAGATCATTATCAGTTATTTCAATAGTTTAAGGAAATCTTAAACAATCTTTCAGAAAAATAATTTCTTTAGTTTTGATATAACTTGGCTTGAAAAAATCCTTTCATTTATCGTAGATGTTGAGGAAATCGAAAGCAATCCATAATACAGAACATCTAGTTTCTCAGTCATTTTCCTGGATTTCTCTAAACTTATAAAATTAGAGTCCTGTTTTAATTTTTTTTCAAATTCTTAACACTTCTAATTGTTTCGGTTAATTCTGTTAAAACATTTTTTGTATTACTATCGATAATTTCTTCTGTTGTAAAGTCATCATCTAATTCATGCTGGCAGAGCTCAGCGAAAAAAAGCTTATTTCCGAATTCCTTAGTTTCAGTTTATGTACTGTATTTTAAAACACTGTTGCTAGAAGGAAATATTCCTGAGTGGAGGTATAAAATAATTGAATTCGTCTCCAATTAAATCTAATCCTTAGATTTTTAATTAAATCGTTGGCAAGAGTATTATTAGATTTTATAAAACTATTAAACAAAAAATTCATAAATAATTCCCTCAAGTTCAATTAGAGTAGCAGAGTCTTTAATAAATTCTTTTATAGCCACGTCCAAAGATTTTAATATTTTACTTAAGTTAAAATCACTGAACACCATTATTTGTTTGTATGAAAAGTAATTTCTAAACACATACATTTTTTATATGAGACGAAACAAATAATTACCCACAAAAAAATATAATACTACAAAGTACGAAAAAATTTTTTTACGTCGGTTAATCGACTGAAATTAATAGGTTTAACCGTTAATCGAAAAAAGGCAATTTTAAATTAGCCGGTCAGTTAATCGGGTAGTAATTAACCAGTTAACCAATTAACGGTTAACCGAATGAATACCCTACTAATTACCGTGCATTTTGGTGCATATTGAAAAATATTGCAGTTGCTTTACTAAAATCATTTGGTTCTTTTGAAAAATTAATCAAAGATACAAATTAACTCTAATAAGTACAAAGATACAAATTTTATTCTCTTCGTTCTTCAATCCAAAATAATTTAATATACACTTTGAGCCTTTGTTAGTTTCTTTCCCCTTACATAGATATTATTTAATGATGAATGATGCCAATAATTTAAAGAAAAAGAAGCATTTTTGTGTGCCAAAATCAGTACTATTTTATGTATAAAAATAGATTTTTAATCCCGGGAATTACCGCATAAATTTCCCGAGAGAGCGGGAAACGAAAATAAGCAATTTTCCGGAAATTCCCGGTACAGGAAATCCCGGGATAAAACCCTACTTGCAATGTAGGCTTGTCAGACGTACTGTTTTCAGCAGTACGCGTACTTTTTTTTCATCCAATGTACTGTTTTCTCCATTAGCCCAAATAGTAGGGTATTCCCTCGATTAATCGAATAATTGAAATCAAATAATGTTCGATCAAACAAAAAATTTTAATTTCGAGTAAAAATACTCGACTAAACAATTTTATATAAATTATCTATTCTTGAAAGAGTTTTTTGGAGATTTCTTAATAAAAACTGGCAACATTTTTTTAATTGTATGAAATTTGCCATGCAATTCGAACGTTATTTCATAATAACATACCGCATGATCAAAGAATTAAGTAAATAATGCAGTAACAATAATAAGGAGAAAGGAACCAAGTTCAAATATCTTGTAAAAAAATTCGGAAATATAACCATCAAACAAAAATTTTTTTAAGTAAAGAAGGTATTTCGAGAGCAACTAGTTAAATAGATTTTTCGTATTTAAACATTGAATGTAATCTAATCGCGAAATTCAATGAAAAACTAAAAGCATTCACAAAATCAAAGAACAAAAAAATTAGTTTTGTCATATAAAATACTACTTTATGGATCTAAAAAACAAGAATTGATCCGGTAAATTGGAAATGCTCTTTAATTCACTTTTCTCAACTTCTCCAGCGTCAACGATTAATGAAAGATCATTTTTATTAATGGGAGAAATGTTCAATCGAAAAAAATATCTATGAAATTAATAAAAATCATTATTTTTTAGGACTATTGATTTTGTTCGATTGTATAATGAATTATCCTGTTCTGTTCTCCATGCGAAATGAAAATCATTGTTGTTACAAGTTAATATTGAATTTTGTTAAATATTTCCTGGTGCGAAGTTTTCTCAAAGAGAAACATTTGAATAGTAAAAACTCTTAAATGATTAGTTTGATCTAATTTATGTAGAAATATTGTTTTTTCTTTTGTTTTTATTATTAAAATATATAAAAACGGGAAAAAACTTGATTTGCTTTATTTTTGTCCACAAAAATTTACAATAAACCGAGTAATTTAAATATTTTGCTAAATAATTCGAATAATTTTTAGCAGTAAAGCTTACTCGTTTAACTGGAACGAAATAAAAGTTTTACTCGATTGCTCGACTAATTTAAAAACCTGAATTTCGATTAATTGATTAATCGAACAATTAAAAAGTCGATTAAAATGAATGCCCTACCAAATACTAAGTACGGTACGGTATAAATTAGCTCATATATATTCAATAATTTCTCATTTTTATGTAATGATTTCCTTGAAAAAGTACAATTTACCACTTTTCTTTCATTTGTACTTCTTTTGTTATAAACAAACAAAAATTTCTTTCATTTTTAATTTATTTTATTAAGCTTCTTTTCTTTTTTACATTCACTGAGAACTGATAGCGGGAAAAATTGTTCACGGGAATTTCACAATGACAATTTTCCCTCAAACGTAAATGAAAATTTGATGGGAACATAAATTTCACTTGTTATTCGCGATAGGGGTGGTTCATGATAAGGGGAATTTTTCGAATTGTTATTCACAATTGCAAAAGGAAAACGGAAAACTTTTCGAGGGAAAAAGTATTCACGATAGGGGTGAAAGTGAACAAAAACAGGGGAAAAGGGAAAAAATCGACATTGAAAAAAAATCATTCATGATAAAGCTGGTGACAGACGAGTCATTATTTAACTTCAATAAATGTGTTTGTGTACGTTTGCTTACAAAAAATAATTACACATATATATAGGGGAAATATTGAAGAATATCAAAATGCTTTTGATTTTCGTAACAAACGCACACAAGCACATATATTGACTCGTCTGTCATCCGTTTAAGGGAACATTTTTCGAATTTTTATTCACGATTGCAAAAGAAGGGAAAGGAAAAATATTTTGAAAGTATTCACGATAGGGGTGATTAATTTAGATGTTGATTGTTTCAATGGACGCATTGCATCTGTCGGATGCCTCGACCGAGATAAAGTTTTGATGGACTTTGTCCATTCGCTAACGGTGTTGCTCTATATTGAAAAAAATTTGTTGCACTTTGATGTTTAATGGTAGATTATCTACTTCCATCGCTTTTAATTTAGTTTTTAGTATCTGAACATATCTGGCATTTGTTGCTGGACGGCCTGGAGCTATGAACTTTTGTACAATACCAAGGGTTGCATTGTCTGAGACAATAGTTTTGGGAGACCATGCGTAGCGCATATATCTTGCAATATAGCAATTGTGTTTTCAGAAGTTAGCGCATCTTTTATTATCCTATTTCGAGCCATTAAAGATTTTGCGTCTACCAGCAGGAAAAATTGTAATTTTGAAATGAGCCCGCGTAGTATCTGTAGACACGTTTTAAAATTGTCACTTGCCTCTTCCCATAAATGATGTGTAGCTATGTACTTTTATTGAATTTCTCTTTACCTTCGCACAACTGATACATAGATGATATATAGTAAGCGATAAAACCTTCTGGCAACTTCTTTAACTTTCTGGAATGTTGTTGTCCCTTTTTATCTTTAACTATACTGTAATGCCTTACTATAAGCAACTCAGTTAACTTTTAACGCACTATGTCGGTTTTGTACGTTTTCCGACTATTTCTGGTTGAGTGCTTGTTTTTGTATTCGCTAAATAGTTTAAAACATATTTATGTCGTTGTCGTTGAAAATGACAAATTATTACGTCCAATAAAATAATTGGTTAAATTGCCACAATAGAATAATTATAAGTTAAACAAAAAATGCAGTCCAAATAATTGCTTAAACTATTATGGCTTTTGCCTTGGCAATACCTTATTTGAAATTATTTGTATCCAAGTCGTGAACCTCGTAACTCAAACGAAAAAATAACGATTTACGGAATTTCATTAGTGCGTGCTTTCCGTCTATAGACGTAACATTTTATCGAGATACTGAAATGTGCTATAAGCTAAATATTTTGCAACTAATGGTGGTTGATGCCTGGATTACTTTTAATGGAGTCAACTGGGTATTTTAACATTGCGATGTTCTAGGCGGTAGTCAATTGTCCTGCATTACTCTGCATTACTTTCCAACTAACTTAAAGTTGACTTTGTTTAAGTCAACTGGTAGTTAGTATGCAAAAAGATGATGCTGGGATTCGAACTATGTATCACACGTTTTATAGGCAACGCGCTGACCACCCAGCTAAGGTACAATTTAAAAAAATTACTGCCAAAAGTTAATATAGACTCGAAATGAGTTGCAAAGTAGCTGAGAGAGTAAAATTATTAGCTCTCACCAAATACAATTATGCACTCAACTTAAGAATTGATTTTGGGTCAGTTCTGGATTACATTTTAGTTAGTATAAAAAAGTTTACAATTTTTGTTATTGTAACATCTCTGCGTCAATATCAAAAGTAACTTCGATACTCTTGTAACCATGATGAAATAATATAGATGGCATTACTACGCCAGATGACAATTTTTTGCTCGCGCATTGTTTGTCGAGACTCCTGTCAAGGTCTTGTTTTTGTTTATAAAAAGTCCACGTGTTTTTTTTTCTTCAAAAATTTATTTAATTAATCACTTGCAGCGTGTCCTTTTGATTTTTGTTTACAATAATTTTTGACATATACGACGACATTACACAAACAAAAATTCCTTTTTTGTTGTAGTGTTGTATTTGTTGGCCTAGTAATGTCTTCAATATTATTTCATCATGCTTGTAACATCACAACAACACACAAACATAACCCGCGAAGCATTTACCTGTCGGCGGAAAACACTCAGGGGCCTATGGCAGGAATCGAACCCACGACCTCTGGGATGACAGGCTAGCCTCGCTACCAATGAGCCGCAGAGGCACTCTAGAAAAAGTTGACTATAAATTTATTATTTTTGTAGTCGGCTACAAATTTGCTGGTAGGGATATTATATTTAGCATACACACATACACTAATGTTGACAAGATTATTATGATACTTAAACAAATTGCGCCGTTACAAGTTTATATTTCTTTCAGCTGAGGTTGTTTAATTTAATTTTGTCGCTATTTACATTGGGCGCGTTCAGCAGATAGAGTTTGCTACTCAACTGTTGCTCACAATCAGATGAACGCACTGATTACTGAGCTGTTAGTCAACATGTTGAGTAAGCGCCACCATTTTTGGTAGCAATGAATAAGTACGATACATTTAATCAAATTACGATACACCAGCTTAAGTTGACTTTTATATCGAGTTTCATAATATATTTTAAAATTTTAATTGATTTTTATTTTTCAAAGAAATATACGACCCTGTTCTGTAAACCGAATCCGAGTAAATTTCTCGTTTTCCAAAAATAAATAATGCCCCCATTAATCACCCCTATCGCGAATAGGAAGTGAAATTTATGTTCCCATGAAATTTTCATTTCCCTTCGAGGGAAAATTGCTATCGTGAAGTTCCCGTGAACATTTTTTCCCGCTATCAGTTCTTAGTGAATGTAAATAAGATGCTTAATAAAATAAATTAAAAATCAAAGAAATTTTTGTTAAAAAATAAAAAAGTGCAGTGCTAAGAATTGGAATTATCCATGAGGAATCTAAACAAAATCGAATTGTTCGTCCAGGATTGCTAGATGCATCCAATGCCTTGGAATACCCGGGCCACTGCAGGCAGCATAATTCAATAAAATAGTCTTTTGGTGTTAAATTGAAATTTCTCAAGAGTAAGTTAAACTGGGTTTTTATATATTTTGGACGCGATAAATGATTCTCTACAGACGCGGAAAAATCAATTGCTTTTCAATCATCGCGAAACCTTAGTTCATGTGTGCCAGGAAGGTGTTGCATGGAGGTAGTGTTAAGATAAATGTGTTAGTATTAAGATAAATGAACACCATTTACTGAATTTGTCCTAAAAATAAATATTTATAAGCTTTAATAATTAATTGGAAAGATAAAATAGCAATTACATGATGTATTTATCCATTTCGCTTGCTAAAATAAAGTGAACAAAAACAGGGGAAAAGGGAAAAAATCCATGTGAAAAAAAATCATTCATGATAAGGGGAATTTTTCGATTTTTTATTCACGATCGCAAAAGAAGGGAAAGGGTAAACATTTCGAGGGAAAATTATTCACGATAGGGGTGAATGTATTTAAATTTTATATATTAAATTTATTTCAGATATGATATTTGAAGCTCTAGAGTATGAAACTGCAAGAAAATCTGCAAAAATGTTGCTATTGGTGTATTTAATTTCTCTAAATCGAGCGTTTTGAAATAGACTCGATTTACAGAACAGTCAGGATATTTTTGGACAAATTTTTGATTAATTTTAATTAAAAAGTCTATTTTTTTGCTTGTGTAATAAAAAAAAAGTGAGCATATCGTTCAGAAAACCAATAAAATAAAAAGCTGCTACAACTTAACTCTTTGGTATCAGGTTTTTCTGCTGAACACCTTGCGCCCATTGTCTTTTATCATTCTCGAATAATATTGTATGTTCTCGGCACTGTTTTCAGAAAGTTCCATTTCCATTATTTTGCATTCTATCGGCTGTTGAAAAGTACTAGCAATGCTTGCTTATTCTGACATTTCATAGGCAGTGTTCTATTTATGGTTGCAAAATTTTCATTAGAGCTGTCATTTTTGTGTCGTTATATTTGAATCTGCATTTTTCATTTCGTAACAATATCGACACTAAATACACTTAATATGATTTGTCCTTGTAATAAAATTATACAGAAGAAATTTACAAATTTGGGAAGACACTCTATTTTTATGGCAACATTTTTTAGCTTTGTTTACATTCTTGTGATTTTCTTTTCCTTTTTAGTAGTCATACACGTATGATTTATTCATGTTCGACCTAAGTTTTTATGTTTATGGGGTTGTTAACGAACATATCAGATTGGAAAATTTTCAAACTTTTGGGATTTGTCCGACTTTGTTTTTATGTTTACGGAGTTGTCGCGAAGATTTGAGAATTTTTTATTGTAATTTTAGTTCTTAACGCTAAATACGAACTTATTAGACAAATAAATTGTCATAAATATGAAAAAGTGAAGACTCTATGTATGTAGTATGTGCTTTCGTTATGGAAATTCAATAAATACTCAAAATCTCAATTGCATCACCCGCCTCGTCACCAATGTTTACTTATTAAAGTTAAGCACAAAATGATATGTTCGATGTGTAGGGAAAAATGTTTTGCGAAAAAATCAGACAAGCAAATCATGCGTGTATGGCTAGCTTTACAACAATGAAAGTCACTACTAAAAATTAAAAATCTCGTGATTTTTAGAACACCAAAATATCACTGGCTTTTTTTCTAAATCGTTTGTGGTTTGAAATCACGGTGATTTTGGAAAATGCCTGATAATAAACAAAATTTTAATTTTTGCACGTTTCATTATGAACGTTTTAGCTACTTTTTTTGATATGGTTGCAAAATCGAAATATTTTTTTCTGTTTTGGAACTTATTATCTTTTTCTTATACATATCGCTTTAAATCGTCGAAAAATTTATAATTGGATAATTTATTAATGTATATGTATGGACAAAAATATTTAGTTTGCAGGAGCAGCAGTGGTCTCTAAATATGGATTTGGAATTAAGTTCGCACATATGGACTTGCACTTATTGTGACATTGAAATGGAATTCAGTGTTATAGAAAAACTGTTGCACAAAACAAGTATGAAATAAAATAATTTAAATAAATATAAAAAAAAATTAAATTATTTTTTTTACAGATTGTTATAAAAGGCAGAAATACTATGAACAAAAAGACGTTAAAACAGAAAAAGCGCCAATAGCATTACAGGCCAATATTTCAAGTAGCAGTAAAAATAAAATTACATACAACTGTCTAAAATGTTGTAAAGAACTTTTCATAAGTCAAATTGATATTCTAAAACACAAGAAATTCTGCAAATAAAATTAAAGCAAGGAAAACTGCTTTTTTAGCTTAAAATATATGTAAGTTTTTATTTATTAAACTTTAAAGTAACTCACAGATGAAAAAATACGTCTACATATGTGAAATTCATTATGATAAAACGAATGTAAAATAATTTAAAATCAATAATATCTACAGTCGAAAACAATAATGATGACAACTACAATACATTCCTTTAATTTATTAACATTTTATTGAGCATTATCAAATTTAGCTCCAATTTTTGGAATACGTGGCGGCTTCTTTCGTCCATATGTGGGCTGGAATAAAATGAAATTAAAATTCTTAAATAAGTAACTCAAACAAATTAAATATTAAAGTAATACTGTGAGTGATGTTTAATTCACAGACATTATTATTAGGCCAAAGTTCGTAACATTTTTAGATGGGACATGACCAGGTTAATGTTGGAAGTAGAGATGGGCGCGGTTCGACATTTTCCAACACGGCACGAACACGAATCCTGGATGTCCAACACGAACGAAACACGCACGTTCAAAATTGTCAAAATACGAGCACGACACAACACGCATGAAATCAAATCCAAAAACAACAAAAAAAAAAAGATTTTTTATATTCAAAAACACATTTTTCTTCTATTTTAACGTTTCATATTCTATTTTTATTTGCATACATATTTTTGTTGAGAAACAGTAACTTATCAAGATTTTCGCTCAATAATCTTGTGCGGCAAGCTTCTGCATTCATTCATATTTTAATCTGAAAATCGTTTCGTGTTTTTTCGTGTCAAGTTGGCTCAACACGAACACGAACGAAATCAGATTTTCTGTCACGAGCACTTCGTGTTGAGCAGTGCGTGTTCGTGTCACGAGCACTTCGTGTTGAGCAGTGCGTGTTCGTGTCACGAAAAAAACACGACTCGCGCTCATCTCTGGTTGGAAGTTTTGAAAAAGTCGCACAAAGTCGTTTTAGAAAAATAAAGTCGACCAAAAAATTGCTTCAAGAAAAAAGTCGCACGTATTTTTTACCCGACAGCCAAGGAAGAGTTGTTTTACGCGCGGCTCGTATGTTTGTAAATTTCTTTACTACCTCGTATCTTCCAAACGGCTGGATGGATTTCGACAATTGAGGGATCATTATTTTAAAAAAATTAAAACTTTTTGTCGCCAAATAGTAATACGTTAATAAATAAAAGTAACCAAGCCTATCTGTTGGATATCAACAAAATACATACTTGTTATTTAAAATATACTTTAATTTAATTGTTGCAGGAATACACTGTACAGTTTTTGCCAATTTATATATGTAATTTACATTAAATGTAATTTTACATAAAATGAGTTTTATTTTGACGTGAAAAATAAAAGTACTCAAAAGAATTTTATTTTATGACGGCAAAATAAAGTTCCCTTTTTAAGAGTTTCATCTGATCTTTTATTTTTACGTAGATATAGTGTGCCAACAAAAAAACTTTTCGCAAATGTTTCATGTGAAGACACAAACTTTTAAAATATTTTTTCGCGATTTTTAAACAACGTTGAATTTGCGCATTTTCCCCATTTTCGCAATTTTTACCGAATTTTTGGCATTCCTTACAGTTTTAGCGACTTTTAATCAAAATTATGGATTGTTTAAAATTTTGCCATTTTTCGCGAAAGATCAAATTTTTCCAAAGTTGTTGGTTTTTTTTTACATTTTTAGTAACTTTAAAATTTTAGCAAGCTTTTGCGAATGTTCTTAATTTTCGCGAATTTTCTCTAGTTATTGACTTTGCTCACAGTTTTAGCGAGTTCTAAAAAAATTTAGGGCTTGTTTCCATTACTGATATTTTAAGCGAATTTTCAACATTTTCGCGATAGATGTGTGTTACTCCATGTTTTTGCCTTTGTTTTGTTTTAATTCGCAAAAAAAAAAGATTCACGTTAAAGTGTGTAGATGCTATTTCGTTTAGAGTTGATTTTTTATGTACTTTCTGGCAATTTTGCTGTAGATCGCACAACTTTTTTAGTATGATAATCTTGCACTTACTTAGACCCGACAATTTTGCATCATGTTGTGCAAAATAAGGGCGAAATCGTCAATGCAGTAAATTTGTGCAACCGGTCTGCAAACTATTGTAACTGTAGTAAAAATGCTGCCGTAGTTGCAGCAATATGCAGCACCACTGCCAATTGTTTGCTTAAAGAAACTTTTGATGAAGAAAACTATTACCCAATGATGGTTTTCGAACGCAGAACTTTTGATTACTGCACAATTACTGAATTTACGAACATACCCTAACTGTGTAGGTAGTTGTTGTTATATTTTTGTAATTTTGTTTTTTCGCAAGAGTGCAATTTGAACGTGAATTTATAGTTGTTGCCGATTTTCCGATTTTTTATTTAACTGAATAGAACAAACCGTTCTCCAGTTAAAACTTTTTGTACAACTGCTTCCTTTTTGACATAATGGTATATCACGAAAACTATGTAGAATCAATATGAAGAAACCGAGTGTACATTCGAATTCAGTTCCACATATAACATGAGAATCAACTTTCCGTTGCTCCAGCCAAAAAGTTTAACTTAATTTGGAGACTTCTGTAATCGGTAATTTTAAAAGTGATCGATTTTCGTCACATAGATAGCTCGTAATAAACATTACTAGGCCGATAATGCGTTTATGGAATCATTAAAAATTTTATTTCATAAATCTTTTCAGCAGATATAGTGTAGCTATGGCTATCAAACCCTCGAATACGTTTTAATACTTTTATTTTCAGCTGTTGGTCAGAGAAGTTTTATGGCTCGATTATCGATGGCAACCGAACTTCAGTTGCGTTGCCAGCCGGCAACTGAAAATTTTTGGTTGCCAGAAAAGCACTAAAAAGCAACTAAAATTGACAGTTGCCATCCGTAATATGATTTTTAGCAACTGGCAACGCAACTGAAGTTCGGTTGCCATCGATAATCGAGAAATTAATTAATTTTTTTTAATTGAACTCAATGTTTCCTTCGTATTTGATTTAGGAGCTTCATTAAATTACTTTTTTTAAGTATATACAATTTTCTCCAATTTTTTGTTTGTAAAACATCACTATCATAAGAGTGCTCACTTGCTTCTAATGCATCGATTTTAAAAATTTTGTCATTATATAATTATTCTGCATACAAAACTAGAGAAATTGCTTAAGCATTTTGGAATAAGATCTTGATTTTATTAAACATGTCAGGACTATTAAAGTATTTTATTAGGACGTAAAGTAAAGTTCTCGCAACAAATTCCCGGGATTGAAAATTTTGCACAGTTGCCGAGAATGCATGCAAAACGGAACTTTTTTTAGTTAACTCCAAAAAAGGGTAAAGCCATTTAATAATCACTTTGGATTAAAAATTGATCCACTTCAAAGTCGCATTACACATCAATAATTGTTATACATTGATGTAATCATATTTAAATAAAATTACCTTTATATCAATTTGTTGATTTGATGATACAGCTCCAGTAGGTAAAAACACATCATTTAACTAAAAGAACATAGAAGATGATATAAACCGGAATTACTAAAAAATTATAAGATACTAAATTTTTATCATACTTACATTTTGAGTGATATCTTTATGCAAAAATGAATCACTTAGGCGATCCGATGATGTAGTTGGTACTTGAGAATTTTCAGAACAACTTGCCCGGGAAACTTGAAGCGGTATAAATGCGCCTTTTTGATTTAAGATGTTCAAACTGAATTTTTTATCTTGAGATAATTTATTTTGCTGTTGGAATTGTGGTGACTGCGGCTGATTTAACGTGTTTTCTTGGCGGAACCGCAACTGTAGAAAAACCATGAATATAAACATATTAAACTTTAAATCGAAATACTTACGTGTGGCTGTTGTTGATAATGAGGCATCATTTCTTGGGATGTCGGCAATGGAAAAGTATTGCCCCCTGCAAGAGCTACTGGTGCATTAGATCGCATACCTTGCGGATTTTCTGGCAGTGGCATGAGAGGAAAATTATGAGGTATGACAGGTAGTTTTTGAGCATCAGTACGCCAACTTGTTGGTGGCTGTGGCAATTGTGGCTATAATGACAGGTTTATGTGGATGATTGAGATTTAACAAATATTTCAAAAACATACTTTTGCTGTAATATTTTGGTCATGTGCTCCTTCTGCTTGATTGACAGATAAACCTAGAAGAGACTTTAAAATCTGTGTACCATCATTACACTGTTGTGGTTCTATTGAAGACGGCGTAATTTGTTGTTGATTTTGATTGGAATTTAGCATATTTGTATTTGCATGTTTAGGTTTAGTATTTACAGCAGGCATCCAAAAATCATCGCTACCTTTTTCCATAATTTGTTTTTGTGTAACATCTGGTGTTCTGCTAAAAAACGGTACACAAGATTCGTTTCTTGGCAAGTTTGTCATCGTCTGGCTTCTCCACGAATTTATTGAGACGTTTGCACTGTTTTCCAAAGGAGTGGTTGTTTGCGAGTTATACATATTTCCATTTTTCTTATTATCTGAGATTGTTCGGGTTAGATTAAAAATCAACATGAGATACATTTTTTCAAAAAGTATTACCTTGAGTATCTATTAAGAGGACGGAGGATTCTGGAACTTTGTATACACGTTCTGTGGCAATACCGTGTATATCGTTCGCATTTGGTACATGCTTATCAAAAAGAACTTCATAAAAGTTATCAACAGCTTTGACACATTCCAAACGAACTGGATTTGGATCACTCATGGGATAAACTCCAACAACTGTACCTTTAGAGCCTAGAGGAACCTACAAAGCATAGTGTTGAACAAGTTTGTGTTTTTGATTTTATAGTCATTATCAAGATCATGAATTTTTGATCGATTAAAGATGTAAGATTCATCAGGTATTTAAAAAACTTCTATTATCAGGCATGTTCTGAAAATCACTTTTGTAAAGTGATTTCAAATCACAAAAAGGTGTTCTGTGCACAAAATTTTTTTAAAATATGTGATTTCAAACCGGTTAGTTAAGAGGCTGCCGATTTCAAATCACTTGTTAATTTTTACGACAACTGGTTCATGAATTTTGTAAACAAAATGCCGAAATTAATAATTTGATGTGTTCTTTATAAATTTTAATGATTATTTTAGAAATTTTTCGTGAATTTCACGACGAAAGCGACTTTTTCGAGTTTTAACTATTTTTACAAGTTCAATAATTTTGAACCAATTTTGTTTTTTTTTAGTTTTTGCAATATTTGCGAAGTTTTTCATTCCTGATAAAATAATTTTTTCGTGTTTCGACATTTCTGCAGTTTCGGCCCTTTTAAGCCAATTTTGATTTTTTTTCCGATTTTCACAACTTTTTGCGAGTTTTTTGCAACACATTATGCATTTTTTGATAAAACTAATTAATTGCAATTTTTTGTAAGAAATGCCACCAAATCTAAACAAAAAATCAACTGTTTTCTTGTGTTTAAGATGTTCAAAAGAAAATAGTCTCTTATTTTTATTTATGACCATGAAAGCCCAATATAAAGAAAATTACACAAAACATAAAAAGTATTTTTCTTATAAATAATTAACCTGAAATGAGGTAATTTCCAACTTCCTTACTATTTCAACAATATTTCATGAAACATACATCAAAAAAATTATACTCAAAGAAGGATAATTTTTCGAATACACAAAAGACGTAAATAATACAAAAGATTTTGTTAGTAATATTCTATTTAATGAAGATTATGTTGAAATTAAAAAAAATTGAACAGAAAACAAAAACAAGCTAAAAAAATATCGAATTTGATACGGTCGATATTTTTTTAAAAAATACCGATACATCGATATATTGCAATTAAAAATATCGACGATATATCGCGACCTCAGTTTTGTTTTGGCCCACAAACCATTAAAAAAAATTGAGTTAAGTATGGGGTATATATATTTTGAATATCCTCTTTCAGAATCTGAAAACTGTTTCACGAAATTGTTCCTGGTTTATGAGATATCAAGCATTCATTGTGAGATATCATCAATTTTAATAAATTGTTTGTAAAAAAAATGTTTTTTTAATAAAAAAAAATAAAAATCATAAATCAAGAAAAATACCAAGTTTCATCAATTTATTAATATTAATGAAGATCAATGTATGTATTTAAATTTCCGCACAAACACATGATCTCCAATGACCTTGCTAAAAAGAATAACTTACCATATATGTTGTTCTTACAATAACAACACGGTCGAACAGTTTTATTGGGCATTTTGGCTTGTATACATCTGGCAAACTTATATCAGGTTTAAGCAATAGATGGGGCTTAACTTGTAATTTTACAGTCTTAACTGGCAAAGTCTAAAATATATATGTAAATATTATAAACAGATAACAACAATGTCAGGATGAACATTTTCTTCAAACAAACCTTTAAGTGTTCAATTGCTTCTAGAATTTTTTCTACAGATTCCTTTTCCATTGTTTTTGATCCACAAGCAACTCTTTCCGCTTGGATGTGATCTTGCTCTTTCAGCCAGGCCACTATTTCGTCCACCTTTTTTTCTCCCACCTGTGAGGGAAACAGATCCTGTTCGAAAAGCAAATCTGCACGATCTGAACAATTGCTCAAATATTCAATTACAACAGGAAATCTGTCAATGTACGACTGTACGAGAGCAATAGCTTTTGATGACAAATGCCAATGATTATCAATGCGTCTAGCATAACCAGACAATTCCTCCTGTTGTTTTATATATTTGAACTGTAGACCAATATTAAGTTTAGACAAATTTTCGGGCAAATCGTGTTTAGGACGTCTGGCTCCTTTAACTACCAATACAGAGCCTGTAATGCGGAGCAAGCTTTTAATATGTACGCCGATTTGGGCAGCTGCTTGAAACGAATTAATATAATCACTTTCAAGTACATTTTGTATATATTTTGCTTCGGTAAAGTCCGGTTCGGGTAAAACGGTAATATTAACTAAATTGATTTAAAATTCATTATAACATAATAATAACATTATTTAAATAATCTTTGCCTCTTGCCTTTAAGTCTGCCACACTCATATACCAACATTGGATTCATAACAATACCCTCGCTGCCATAATACGGACTGCCAACGAAAAATATTTTACTGCTTTCAGGAAATAATTGTTCAATTCTCTTATGTTGAGGCACCGACAAATTGTGAACGGGAATCTGCGATACCACACCCTGTGCGGGGTAAGCAGTCGTTGATGAACTCCATACGTCAGTAACGGAAAGTTTTCCCTGGCTGCCGCATGTGTATGAAGTACCCATATATGTTCGTACATGAACTAAAACAGAATAATCTGGAAACTCGATGCCCATACGTGTGGATAAACTAAAAATGTAATTATTTAGCATTTATTGTATTTTAATTAAATATCCATTGGTACTCACTGCTCCTGTGCGGTTTTTACATGAAATTCGAATATTTTTGGTTCTAAATCTTTTATACCATCCACGTCTATATATTTCTCCTTATTTGATACTCCTATAACTTTGGCCTTAACTAAATGTGGCCAACCAATGAATATATTCTGATGAAGGTATTTTTCAGCTACTGCAAAGACATCATCCATATTTTTTCGACTTTCTGGCTTAAGAATCATATTTTCATTACGACTAGGGTAGTCAAAAACCTTAACACGACCATTCTTGATTTGAAACTGCAATAAAATATTATTTCGAATGCGCTTTAAAAACGTGCGTAGATATTAACTAACTTTATATTTTAGGTGTTTCATAGTAGGAAAACCTGCAAAAAATTCGGTGCGCCCTGCATTAGGCAACTCAACACAAACAGTCTTAAGAGGAGATACTAAAATATCTTTACACCAAAATGGCTTTTCGGTGCAAAATACATGGTGCAATGATTTTAGAGAATATATGCCTGGAACCTGTCCTTGGGATTCTGTGTGATAATCGTACTGCAGCATAGGGCCGTGTTGGTTACGTTTGTGCTCACTGGGTGTTAAGTTTTGGTCGCATACTGCCATAGCATCTAATAATTTTTTCTAAATATATAAAGAACATATAAAAATAAAGAAAACTAAACTATTTATTATTCAAAAATTCAGCTAATATTACTTCATTGATAAAAGGTATAAGAACTACTGCCTCCCATTCATGTTGCTTTCCGTTGAGATCTGTTTGAAAGTTTTCTGGATAATAATCTATCAATTCGCTGCTAGGGCTAGTCATTAAATCTCTATAGGCCGCTGGTAACAGTTCTTTACTAGCTGCTGGAAGGACTGCCAATAACTATTTTTAAAAATATGCCTATTTTAAAATTAAACAACAAAAATTTGTATTGTTAAACAGACCTGTTGAAAGGGTAGAAATGGTTTACCCATATTAAATGTAATTTTATAATCTTGAAAGTCTTTTAAATCGCTTATAAACGGAGCATAGTGATGAGGATAATACCAATCCCATGATTGAACTCCACGATAATAGTAGTCTAGTATCCATTGTAGTGCTGTTATATAGCAAATAGCTTGTTCTTTAGTATGTTCACTAAAACAACGTCGCTATTATTGCAAAATTTACACAAACAATTTTATATCCATAAAAATGTAAATACCTGTTTGAATGGTCTTTATTCAGTTTATTCATATAATAATTGCGTTTATAATTTTCAAATTCATCATTTATGTGCTGGTCATTATCTGACAAGTACTCGTCGTCATCCTCAAGAAACTACCATATTTAAAAACCCAAAAGAAATTCAAATTGTAATTAATGCAGTCTTTTTGAAATACACAAAAAAGTTCGATATTGTACCTGTCTACTACTTTCAATTAAAGCTGTCAAGTCGTTGTCAGTATTTTCATTATTAATTTCATTTACGTCGAAATCGAAGGCCTCATCAATGCCATTCTAACGAAATGAAAATTTTATATTGTATTAAAAAAATATATGAAATATGTAACATCGAAAATTACCTTTGATTGTTTAGCTTCGAAATATTTCAGATCTGCATGGTTTTCCTGAAATATTTCAAATTCAACTTCGGCTAAAGCTGCAAAATATTTTTCTAATCGTGCCAAATTTAATTTGCCGTTTTCATTAATGTTGCCTAAAGAAATTAAAATCAAGTCATATATGGACTATAATATTAAATATACTAAAGTCTTACCTCCTAGGCTGCTATATACTTTTTTGTATGTTTTATATAACAAAGGCAAAGCATTTGATGAAATATGAAGACACGGTAAATGCGGTATAAAATCGTTACCAACTAAAAATCCCATTAGTATCCAATCATCTATTAATTTGGCAATGTCAAAACTAGGATCATTTTGCTTTAACTCATCAAATTCTAATTCCAAGTATTCACGCAATAAACCTAAATGTAACAAGAAGAAACGTGTCTGCTCCACAGATGTCTTTTTTGTTTTTCTGCCAAATTTAACTTCCTCGCGCAAAACAACAAAATGAAGCTCATGTGTACAAAGGCCCAATATAATTAAATCAGCATCCAGACCATAGAGGCAGTGACGAGTGTTTGGATTGAAATCACTTTGAGCTTTTAAATAACGTATGTAGTCCATAATCTTATGTTCACCTTCTCCGGGAGACTATAATAAGGAAAATAGCACATTCAATTATATAAGATTATAAAACAACTCAATTAAAAAAATTATGCATTGTTAAATCGTACAAAATAAGTGCAAAATATTTGCTGGTATTTGTTGGACTTTCTATGCTGCTTTTCGCTTGTGCTTACGCCAGGCTCGCCACGAAACAATCCTTACTAAAATTTTTAGAAAAAAAAAAATGGAAATATATGGAGCATAAACGCACAAAAAATTTAACAAACATAATTTTCGAATCAATTTTATCTGAAATGCATTTTGCCTTTTTTGTAACGGACGAACTCGAATGTGGCTTGAACGGGGCTCGAATGTACACTCGAGACACGGATCAAATGGTAGGCGTACCGCTTAACTGCTGCAAATCTCATATTCAGCAGGAACTTTTTGGGATCGCGCAGACCAGATGGTCAAACGAGGCCACCTGCTCGATTTCGGGGTTAATATGGCCCCAATACGATTGTAGTCGATCTGCAATCCTTGAATGTGGCTCGAACGGGGCTCGAATGTACACTCGAGACACGAATCAAATGGTAGGCGTACCGCTTAACTGCTGAAAATCTCATATTCAGCAGGAACTTTTTGGGTCTGCTTCAGGATCTAGCAGCCTTATCAAACCGCGACATTAGACGGATAAATTCTTTCATTCGATCGTCGGGTTGATTCAACACTGATCCGAATAGGGAAACGTAGTAAGGGGTTTCTACTTTTCACGCTCCCGCTTCAGGTAACACAACGGGACCTATAGGGACCCAAGTGGGCTGGTTTTTAAATCTTTAAACTGGCAACCTGTACAACCTAATCTAACCTATTCGTTGTACCAACAGTTAAATGAAAATATCTATAGTATCAAAGTTATTTCAGCACAAAAACCATATAAATTTGTTACTTCAGGCAAAACGATAAGCAACATGTTTTGTTTGTTAGAGTAAAGTGAGAACGTAAAAGAAAAACTATACAATATCTGTTACACTCATTCTCTCATGTATACCAAAAGTAACTGGTATGTACCTAGTACATCGGTTTTTGCAATACTTTCAGTTGCACTCGTGTACGTGTTTAGTACAGATCCACTAAAATAATTGTCGGAAATTAAAGTTTTAAGAGATAAAAACGGGTAAATTCGGTAACCTTATTTATATAATTGTTTCAAGGGTAAGGGTGCTGTTGGCTGAGTGGTTATCGTGTTTGACTACTAAGCCTGAGGTCTTGAGTTCAAGACTAGTTTCAGGCAAGCCAGCAACATCATACATTTTTCTCATGTGCATTTGTGTGTTATTGTGTTTGTTGTTGTTGGACTGTTAAATTAATGAAAGCATAGCACTGATTGCTTTGGTAGTACCGTGTAGTGAGCAATTTTTTTGTAGTTTTTTTAACACGTGCAAATATACCCAATTTTGGAGTAAATTTAACGCCTTACAGCGGCAGGTTTTAATATCCGTGCTATTTCCATTAAACTTTCAAGGTCTACATGTGAAATTTGTGCACATGTATACTATCTTACAGGAACATTTTGCTAAAACATTTTACATTGCGGTAGCATTGTTTATCACGAAATCTGGTAACAACTTGCCTATGATCCTCAGTATACGTTCAGACGATGCAAGTCTTATTGATCAGCTTCTTATTTTGTAGGCGAGAGAGGCAAGGGGAAAGAAACGGGTACACAACCTCATGTTCTCAGGAAATTCGTTTTGCTCTCTCATTCGTAATGTAAGAAACGCACACATTTATTCACATTGTGTATAATTCATACAAAAGAAAGAAACAATTAAGCGATAAGACTTTCAACGTCTGAACGCCAAAGAAAGTTCAAAGAAGAAAAAGTAAGAAGCTGATCAATAAGACTTGCATCGTCTGAACGTTGACTCAGTGTTGCACATTTTTCTTACTTCTCGGATATCTACATCATTTGATACTTTTATACAGATTTTTTTTGTATATTCCAACGGTATAATCGTACAATGAATTTTTAAGAGCAAGAAAGGAAGAAAAAAAGAAAAACTGTAACTGAAATGGATAGGAAGATGGCGGGTTTGAGACATTCAGTTGATGACCGTGGATAAGCAAAAATCATTAAAAAAAGAAGAAACAAAGCAAATTAAATATTTTTTTAGTTTTAGAATAACTAATTATGTAGCCACAAGTAAAATAAAGAGAAAAGTATTGTGAGCTATTACATTTATGTGGTAGTGATTAAAGCTATGTTGAAAATAATTTAACTGTAAAAAAAAAAAAATAGAAAAGAACCTAGTTTAAACAAAAGGTTTATTTAAAATAACCAAACCAACTAGATACATGCTTTTGAGAAACCAAAGAAAAAAAACTATGGTGATTTTGTTATAAAATTAAAATGTGCTCAACAAGGAAAAAAACCGAATATATAAATTTGAGAAAATTAAGTCAAAAATAAAGAAATAATAGAATAAAAGCAGTTAATAATGTTGTGAATGAATGAATGAATATATTCTTTGTACTTATTTAGATCTTATATGTAAGTAATGTACTTGTTGATATAATATTGTATTATTTATAAGTAGCTTTGTTATACTTGATACCTTTGATATTGTATTCATAATATTTTCAGTCTAATTAAAACTCAAACTTAACAGGTTATGGGCCGCATGACGCGCTTGTATTAAAAAAATGATTTTTTATTAAAAAAACAAAATTATTTAATATGACGCACGCAGCTGGAATTTTTTCGATGGAGCCTTTACGTGGAAGGGAAAACTTCGACGTCTGGAAAAGGCAAGCCAAGTCATGCCTAGTAATCAAGAAATGCTGGTCACTGGTGGCAAATGGTATTATCGGGGCTGATGAAACAAAGCTAGATGAGTGTGCACTGGCTGAACTTACATTGATGGTGGATCCAAGTAATTATGGGCATATCGCAGTAGCAAAGTCTTCAAAGGAACGCTCTTATGAATGCGTACGAGGACACTGGATTAACTAGGAAGGTGGAACTCCTGAAGCAGTTGGTGAACATCAAATTAGAAAATATAATTCAATGCAGTCTTATGTGAACGAATTGGTCATCATAGCACTAAAGGTAAAAAATGCTGGTCTGAGCATAGACGACAAGTTGACAGCTTCATTAATGTTAGCTGGATTGCCTGACGAATTCAAGCCTTTGGTGATGGCAGTAGAAAATTCAAAGGAAAGATTGACAATTGATGTAGTGAAGAATTTACTTTCGCAAAGTGCAAAGTTTGACCACAAAACAGAAAACGAAGCCGCTTTGTATTTGAAGAATCACAAAAAGGCCAAAAACCAATACAGTGTTACAATTGCACGGAATTTGGGAATTTTGCAAGAAATTGTAAAAATAGAAGCAAAAGTGATAACAAGGATAATGCGTTTTTTAAAAAAGTTGGTAAATATAAAAGAAATGTTGAAACTACACTTATTGCAAAAATAGGCAAAGTTTCGAATGCTCGTGTTGAAAAAGATACCGCAGAAAAGATCATAGAATTAATTCTGTTTGTTGGAATATTGACAGCGGCGCTAGCAATCAATGATGAGTGTAAGTAGATATATGTACAACAAACGTAAAGTAGAAAACAAAAAAGTCCTTATAGCAAACAATAGTGAGCTTTATGTAGATTCTGTTGGTGATATTGATCTTACTATCTATTCTGAAAGGAAGAAGAAAAATATAACAATCAAAAATTTTGAATTTGTACCAAATTTGTGTGCAAATCTGTTGTCAGTGAAACAAATGACTGAGGGTGGCAAAAAAGTAGTTTTTGAAAAAGATATGTGCAAAATTTATGATGCAAACAGAAATCTTATTGTAACTGCTACAGCGTATAATGATATTTATCGTTTAGATAGTAAAGCTCATTTCAACGAAAAGGTTTTTCTGGCTTAGGAAAATTTTAGTTTGTGGCTTAGGCGAATGGGCCATATATGTAATAAAAGTTTGCATGAAATAAAGTCAGCAAACGTTGGCATCAATTTTGGCTTAGATAATGATGAACGCTGTGTAACGTGTGTTAAATGTAAGCAAACAAGGAGGCCTAATAAGGAGATTGGCACAATAGCTACAGAATTGCTACAGCTGGTGCATTCAGACGTTTTAGGACCGTTGAGCACACCTTCGTTCTCTGGTGCCAGATATTTGGTCACGTTTGTGGACGATTTTTCAAGAAAGGTCTTTGTTTATCCTTTGAAAATGAAATCTGACGTTTTAAATGTTTTTGTGGATTTTAAGAAAATGGTTGAAAATCAGTGCTCCACAAAAATAAAAATATTACGTACTGATAACGGTGGAGAATATTTGAATAACAAATTAGCCAATGTATTGAAACACAATGGTATAGTACATCAAAAAACGTGTCCATACACTCCGCAGCAGAATGGTGTTGCGGAAAGAATTAACCGTACACTAGTAGAGCGGATTAGGTGCATGCTTGGTGACAGTAATTTAGACCACCGGTTTTGGGCTGAAGCGGCGAACACAGCTTGTTATTTAATTAACAGGATTCCGTGCAGAGGTAAAAATTTTACTCCAGAAGAAAATTGGTCGGGACGTCGTCCGAATTTAAAACATTTAAAAATATTTGGTTACCCTGCGTTTGTGCACATTCCGAAGGAAAAACGTCGTAAATTAGATTCGAAATCTATTGAGTGCATTATGATGGGATACAGTTCTGAGTGCAAGGCCTACAGATTATTTAATCTTCAAGATGACAAAATAATAATAAGTCGGGACGTGGTGTTTCTGGAAGAGAAAAAACCAAATCTGAAAATAAATAAAAAACATTTATGTGTAAAATTGTATAATTTCGATAATGTCAATTCCGAGGAAAGTAATAGCTCTAATGAATTGATACCTGAAGACTATAATCAATGGGTTGAAGAAAATGTTAGCAGAAGTAATGCAATTACACCTGAAGACCATGATGAGGATATCGAAGTTGATGAAAATAATAACAGTAGTTATGAAAGTACACACGAGTCAGATGAATGAATGGTCATTGGCTATACCACGAGCCGAAAAATCTGAAGAGGCATGGGTTTCAAATAGTTATGAGCAGAAAAATGTGCGTTTAGGTGAAGATGTTCGTCTTTCAGAGCGCATTGCGAACAGAACTTCGCATTCTCAATTATTTTGTGCTATGCAATTTGTCTTCGGTGATCCAGTCAGCTTAGAAGAAGCCATGTCAACAAACAATTCCGATGAGTGGAAGATTGTAATGAAACAGGAGTATGATTCATTGATAGCTAATAAGACGTGGATCCTAACAGAACTACCAAGGGGAGAAAAGGCGATAAAATCAAAATGGGTCTTCAAAACAAAAACGGCTGAAGACTGTAATAAACCACGTTTTAAGGCAAGATTAGTAGCTAAAGGTTTTTCGCAACGCCAAGGAATAGATTATAATGAAACTTTCGCTCCAGTTGTGAGGCATGAGTCACTTAGATATTTATTTTCTTTGGCAGTAAAACATGATATGCATATTCATCAAATGGATGCAGTAAGTGCATATTTAAATGGAAATTTGAAAGAGAAAGTATACATGGAACAACCCGAAATGTTTAACGATGGTACATATAGAGTTTGCAAGCTTGTAAAATCTATATATGGTTTGAAACAATCTGGTAGAATATGGAACGAGACAATAAATCGCGAGTTAGTCAAAATGGGACTTGTTAGAGGCGAAGTAGATTTACCATACGTTGCCATCTATGTAGACGATGTCTTAATATTTTCGAAAAATATGTCATGTATAAAAATATTAAAGGAGAAACTTGCATCTAAATTCAAATTGAAAGATATTGGAGAAATATCGTCCGTTCTTGGTATGAAGGTTACCTGGAAAAAAGATTCAATAAAGGTTGATCAATCCCAGTACGTGTCTGATGTTTTAGCTCGTTTTGGAATGGATGATTGCAATCCGGTATCAACACCTATGGACTACAATCAAAAGTTATCAAGAAATATGAGTCCAAAGAATGATGAGGATAAGCAAAAGATGTCGCAAATACCATATATGCAGGCTATAGGGTGTTTGCTGCACAAATTACAAGACCAGATATTTGCTATGCCGTGAACTTGCTTAGTCGATTTGGATCAAACCCAGGTAAACCTCATTGGGAAGCAATCAAAAGAGTTATGAGGTATTTAAAAGGCACAATTGACAAAGGAATTGAGTATAAAAAGCAAGTAGACGGACGAATAAAAGGTTATTCCGATGCTGATTGGGCTGGAAACGTCGATGACCGCAAGTCCACAACCGGGTACGTTTTTGTGTATCAATCTGGTCCCATATCATGGGCCACCAAGAAGCAGAAAACAGTGGCATTGTCTTCGACAGAAGCCGAATTAATGTAAATGACTGCAGCAATCCAGGAATCAGTATGGCTGAAACGTTTAGATGGTGAACTAAGTCCAGAAAGTGAATGAAACATGATTTTGTTTTGTGATAACAAGGGTGCTATTCCAGGGTTGGCTGCCCACTGGGTAACCCAAAAAAACCCACCCGGGTTTTTATGGGTATTTTGTTTTAAAAACCCCAAGCGGGTTTTTTACGTTATATCCATTCAAACAGAGATGAAGATAGTTTTGAAGTTTCATTTACGGAAAAATAAAATAAAATCATTATAAAATTCATATAAACGAATAACCCAAGTACATACACATGTATTTATATGCCCATTTGTGTGAATGTACATTTAACCCTTGTGGGTTTTTCAGTACTTTTAATCTAAATAAAGATCGTATATTATATAAAAAAAATTTTTAAGACAATAATTAAAAAATTCATTAAAAATAGTAGTCCAAACACGTACATAAAAAGTTATTTTAAATCAGTTACCACTCTTGTGGCTCAGATTTGAAATGCTTTTAACAACCCTTTTCATATTTAAAGTTAACGCGGACTTTAATAGCAAGTTTTCTATGCCGAACTTGCCATTAAAGTCCTCGTTAACTTTTAATCGCACATTGTAAAAAGGGGCGTAAGAGAGCTAATGCTTTTTCCAATCTAAGGCGATTTCAAAGGTTACGCCATATTAAACCATAAGATGAGAACATTCTTTCTATCGATGGTGGCAATTCATTACTAAAGTGAAATAATCGCAAAAGTTTGCAGGTAAACATTATAAATTTTTGTCTTTTAATATCTTCAACCATTGTTTTTTTTTGTGGAAAGTGTTCTGCATCTTTAATTTTAAATGCCAAAAAAGGGGTACTAAAAATGGGGTGCTTTTGACTTACGCATTCTTCTGCTATCTTTTCGCTTTCTTTATTAATGACTTTGTCCATATATTTGGAATGCACGCTTTAAACAAAATCCTGTTTTGACAGTAGTATAGCATTGTTCAACAAATTACAGTCTAGGCACCCCAAATAGCCCAAAAAACTAATTTTTACCTTAAAAATTTTAGTTTTTTACCGGTTAGGCTATATTTTTATTGAATTGTTTTTTTTTTACTTTCTTTGTTATTGTTTTATTTCTTATGCTGTTGATTTTAGTATTAACTATTTTTTTATTGTTGTTGTTTTGCCAAATATTGTTAGTGAAAAATGTGGAGTCGCTGTACACAGCAAAATAGACACAGCAGAATAGAGTAGCGCCACTTTCGGAAACCGCTACACTTCCATCGTCAGTGCTCACGTGTATTTTGCTTATCACCACTTGTCAGGTGGCTCTGTTGAATGTGATTTTAATTCTTATATATACAACATTTTCGTGAAAATTGAATACGAGAATTAAATCACTCTCAAGCTGATATTAAATGCACTTTCCCAGCGTTGCCATCGGATTATTTTTCTTCATTCTCATTTTTCTGATTTTTGTTCTACTAAGACAAACTTTTTGGTTTGATTTTATACTTAAGTATATATGAACATGTAAACATGTGAAAAGCTCAGGCCAGTAGCTAATTGTGGCGCTACTCTGTTCTGTTGTGTACGTTGAAAAATTAAGTTGATGTTCATTTTTCCCTTGTTCCTTGGAATATTAATCAGCCCAATTCTTTCTGATAATCAATTGAGATTCAAAGTATGTAATTGTTTCCTATATTTTTCAAAAAAAGTGCGGAAAAAAATACTTTTTTTTGCACAAGATGTTGATGAAACACAATATAACATAACATAGAATTATGCAATTGAATATACTTTTTAAAAAAAGTTTTAGCATAAAAAATAGCGAAAACCCAAAATTTTTAAGGTAAAAAGTGGTCTGTGTGAGCTAATAGGGTGGCTAGTCAAGTTCAATTGTATTGATATTTCACAAAACTTGTGCAGCTCTACCGTAACTACAAGTTTGCCGAATATTGTTAGTAAAAAATTACGAGTACCAGTAAGTTATTCTGAAAAAACTTAAAACTTAATTTTTTCAACAAAAAGTGTACGGAAAAATTTTTTGGCATTAAATGTTAAAAAACTGTTAAGCGGACATTATTGTCATATACAGTTAAGCGGTATCATTAAGTTTGAATTAGCTGTTGGTCAAATACTGATGACACCGTTTTTTGGGGTCCCACTGATTTTCAGAAATTTTGGAGGTCCATGAAAAAAATTGGTTACCAAATTCTCAAATTGAGAATAGGATTTTACTACCCCGTGGTAGTAAAATCGAAACCGTACTGTCAAGTCCTTGTATTTTTCCAAAAGTCTTCATTTGTCGCATAGTTGTATTAATGATTTTCTTGATAAATCTATACCGAAAAGGGCTAATGTGACAACATTGCTTAGATCATAAAAAAAACAATTAAACCCAATAAAGACCAATAAAACCCAAAAAAAGCCCAATAAAACCCCAAGAAACCCATGATAAAACCCGCCGGGCTGGGTTTTATTTAAAAACCCCGGGTTTTTTCCAACCCTGTGCTATTCAGGTTGCTCTAAACAATAATTATTCTTCTAAGACGAAACATGTTGACATAAAAGCCAAGTTTATCCAACAAAAAATTTAAGCAAAGGAAATTGTTTTACAATATCTGAACACAGATGAGGTGATTGCCGATGTTTTTACCAAAGCTGTAACACCGCAGAAGATGAAATATTTTGCTGATAATCTTGGACTTTATTAAATTATTTATTGTTTTAATGAATTTAAATTGAAATGTTATAATTAATCATTATTATTTTTAAGGATGGTTTACATGGGAATATTGAAATTAAGAGATTCATCATTCAGGGAAAGTGTTGTGAATGAATGAATGAATATATTCTTTGTACTTATGTAGATCTTATATGTAAGTAATGTACTTGTTGATATAATATTGTATTATTTATAAGTAGCTTTGTTATAATTGATACCTTTTTATATTGTATTCATAATATTTTCAGTCTAATTAAAACTCAAACTTAACAAATAAACTATCAAAGAAAAGAACTCCTACCCATAAGTTCCAAAACCAATTATCCAACTGAACCCAAAAACCTCCACCATCATCCATCAACCTCTACCAACATCGATGCCATAGAATTCAGTCAGTTACAACAGGCAGCCGTAATCCTGTTTCCGCAAGTATCAGACTCTGTAGAAGAGACCCGTCTCCAAATCAACCTTGAATAGTGCCGGAAGGTCATCGGGTTAGTCGTATGTTCATCATTTTCCGGCCAAATTCCATTGTGTCATTGTGGCAATTGTGTTTTTCATTATTAGATTTTGGAAAAAAGTAATAAATACAATTATCCGGTGTTAAGCCAATCCCTGCAAAATTTCATTTTTATTTTGTACCTAAAAAAAATTTTAAACTAAAAAGAAAAAAGTATCTAAAAAGAAAAAATTCCCCAAAAGAAAAAAAATTCTACTGGTTGTATACAAAAAGTGTGTAGAGAAACAATTTTAAATTGCAAAGTTATAATAGAAAGAAAGGAAATAAGAAAAATTAGACGAAAAAAGTGTAAAGTAGTTAAGAGCATTGCTTGTAAAAGGAAAAAGAAAATGGTTAATTAGTCACCGTATAAGTGTGTATATTAGTAAAAGAAAAGGAATATCGGATCAGCCAAAAGGGTGAAGATCATAAAGTCACATACCTAACAGTTTTTTTCAGCTAACCTACAAATCGTGTTCATCGAGTTCCGGCGGCCTTCGAGATCATCGACACATGATTGGTGAGTTTTTTTTATTACCATATTTTAATATGTTTAATATTTTCATATTCAAATTAATAATTACTTGATCGTAAATTATCACTCCCAAACGTAGTGTAAAGAAATCCCCCAAAAATCCGATTTTTTTTTATTTACTAGTTTTTTTACCCTTGTTGTAATTTGAAACCCTGTAATTTCCTCTAACCGGATTAATTAACAAGTTTTCATTTCCTTAAGTTTTTTTATTTGATTTTTTATATACTTTTTATTTGATTTTGTTTATTTTTTTTATTTCATTTGTTTTTTTTTTATATATATTTTTATATTTTTTATTTTTTTAAATTTCCTTTTTGGTTAAAGTTTTATATTATCCCTATTGATTAACCTTAAAAGAACAAATATAATATACACTAACTTGTCTATTGTTATTATCCTTAGTAGTTTGGTATTACAAAATTGTAAACATTTTAATTCCTAAGAGAAATATATTACGTAGGGAAAGTCCTCTAAATTATTCATCATCCAGTAGTCAGGGAACACTTGTGGTATTGATACAATGGGGATTCCCAACAAACACTCTATAAACCAATTTATATAATGATCAATAAATGAATTCTTAATGTGTTAAATAACATGGAATAAGTCGTAGTTCTTTTTCTTTCGGAGGTTTGGGTAAAAAAGGGTGATATTTTTGGGGTCCTAGAAAACAATCTAGTCGCTAGGACACATGGGAGGTAGGGTCAAGGACTTAGCTCATCAATAACACCGGATGTAGCAATTTTTTAAAGGATACATAACCAATAAAGTAAGTTTCCATAGTTCCGAAGTCATTTTATATTCAAATCTATTTCGACTCGGTTGTTTTTCTTTTTTTTTTGGTTATCTTGGTTCATTTATAGTCATTTTTATTAAGTAGTATTCATAAAAAATAGGAGTCTATAATAAAACTCAAAGGTTTTGCTGTGAATAATGGAGATTGTTTCAATGTGGACCGAACCCCCCCACTCCGACTATCAGCTAGTCAATAATAAAAATATCAATGGCTCCCGCAGTCCCCATTCAAGCATTCTCTCACTACTATCATTTGATAGTAACAAAAAAAAACGTACGTGTTTATTCGTGGTCATTACAACCGGCACCGATTAATACTAACATATCCTAATGCACTTCACAGCACTCTCTTTTGTCGGTATTGTAGCAGAACCGTCGGTGAAGTAAAAGAACTAATAAAATGGATACAGCTTAAACAACTCATTGACTCTACTTTACACCAAAGGGGCTTGCAACACTGCTCTACATAAAACGCGCAATTGCAGAGTTGTAAATGAATTAAGCTTTCTATCTATCTCCCACTTCACCACCTGTGCTCTCTATACTATCCCTTTCCCAAAAAAGGTAACACATTAATTAATTAACTGGTAGGCATTAATTGCCTGCCAGATCTAAAACTAAGGTACACGTGAAATTCGAAAAACATTAAAATTAGATCGAAATAAAAGCGGACGGTATTTGATACTTTTTTAAGTTTTCGTATTTAGGAAAGAAAAAGAGTAAAAATGTAATTTTGGTACTTTTTTGATAACATATTTATCTATTAAATATTACAGAGAAAAATTTAATTTAAATTGGATTCTTCTCTCCTTAAGAATCCCTCATATACGTTTAGGGGGCGATAAGGCGCAAAAATATAATATTGGTACTTTTTTTGTAATCATTTGTCTTCTAAAGTAATAGTTACGGCTGATTTAGCCGACCGTAAATGTAGAAAACGTAGATGTAGTCGAATGTGCTGGTCGTTTCTGTTACATTGAAAAGCTTAGAGACAGAAACGATCAGCACATTCAACTACATTTACGGTCGGCTAAATCAGACTTTAGAAATAAAATTTGGCTTAAATTTACTTTACCGACATTCCTCCGTTTTTAAAAAAAATTTCTATGATAGAAAATTTAGTTCTAAGAAAAAAATGTTAAGTACAAAAATTCCCGGAAACGCATGTTTTCGCAGTTACGGGCCCCAAAGTTTTACAGATCATAGGTATTTTCTACATAAATTTTTGATACATTGTAACAATGTGGGCATCATATGAAAGATTGTCAACATTATTGTATACTAGTAAGCATAAAAACAAATAATTCAACCATTTTTATTATATAAATTATTCTTCAGCGAAGCCGCTTTTCGACATACCTAGAGGAGAAAATCAATAAGTCCGGCCGAAGGCCGGCAATGCAGATAATCATTCTTCAGCGAAGCTGCTATTCAACATACCTAGAGGATAAACGCAGTAAGCCCGGCCGAAGGCCAGCTACGCAGAGAATCATTCTTCAGCGAAGCCGCTATTCGACATACCTAGAGGAGAAAATTATTAAGCCCCGCCGAAGGCTGGCAAGGCAGGAAATCATTCTTCAGCGAAGCCGCTATTCGACATACCTAGAGGAGAAAATCAATAAGCCTAGCCAAAGGCCAGCTACGCAAGAAATCGTTTTTCAGCGAAGCCGCTATTCGACATATCTAGAGGAGAAAATTGATAAGCCCGGGCGCAGACAAAAAATCATTTATATGATACCCATATTGTTATACTGTAGCAAAAATTTATCTAGAAAATGCCTTTGATTTGTAAAACTTTGAGGGTCCGTAACTCCGAAAATATGCTTTTCCGTGGATTTTTGTACTTAAATTTTTTTTTAGAATTGTATTTTCAGAATGTCGGTAAAGTAAATTTGTTCCTAAAATTTAATCTGTATTCTATCCCTAAAACATATTTTTACTAATAATACTATCATTTTGACGTTTATTCAATTTGTTTATTGCCTTGGTTTATTAAAATTTGTTTAATGTTGTATTCAAGTGAAAGTTTTAGTGATGAGCGAACAAATAAAGACTTCTTCTCTTTTGAAAAGTTCTTCTCCTTGGTGGTATCTTTCCATCATTATCTTTTCTTCATTTTCAATCATTTTCTTTTCTGCATTAAAAATTGGCACTGTGTTTCGCAAATATGTAATGCGTTTCTGGAATTAGCTTCTTCCATTCGAATAGCATATGTGGAGGTTAACGTTATGTTAACCTCCACATATGTTATGTCTTTTCAACATAGTATCATTAATTCAGACTTTATTAATAATACTACCCAGAAAAAAATTATTTTTGTATTCACAATAGTTTCCTTTTTATTAAGTTATCTATCTTTCCTGAAACATTTTTAAAAATTATGATAGGCCGCCGCTTTTGCATTTTATATGACGATATATTTTCTGGTGCTTACCGTTTGCCAACCATCACTATGTCTAATTAGTGGTCCAATAGATTTAATTTCGTCGCAATTTATTCCAATCCTTTCTTAAAATTATTAGGAGTTCTGCTCCTATGAAACCCTTTTGCTAGGCTTGGTTTACTTTTAAGCCGCTGAATTAATTCCTAAAACTGTTTGTTGGTTATTTTAATTTTTTTCTATTTTAAATAATTTTCAAATAAATAACCGTGACAGCTAAAAATTTCTATCGAGTCCTTGCCAAAAATTGTATCGACAAAAACAGACCCAATTTAACACAAATGTTGTCTTAAAGTCGCCTATTAAAATGCGAAGCAGCTGTCAATTGTTATCGAAATCCGTTAATATTGACAACGGCAATGACATTATTGCACCGTCGACGTCACTTTTGGCGACGTTGACATTCGCAATAAGGGTGACTAATGTTTTTATTGTTTTCGAGGCTTAGAATATTTTATTCGATCTCACTGTACCGTGCGATTAACATAACACATATATGGCTATTATTAGTTTGATGATATCGAGCGATTTGAAATCGATCGATTTCCATCACATAACAGATTATTAATTTTTTTACATCTGCACAAATGAAAGTTCAATAAAAATTATACTTACATTATGTCCGCTAAGTATAACCCGACATTTTTGCCAAAGTGGATCCGCACTTATCTTGCTTTTAATAAAATAGCGCAGCGCTTCATGTAAACGATCCATGAATTCTGTACCAGGTGTTATACAATTACTATCAAACCGCTCATGTTCTCTTACTTCTCCACGGCTTTTAGATAAATTTTCCAAAATCTCAGCTTCCTTTGCTGAACGAAAACGGCGACTTCGTTGTTGATTCATTTTTGCACGTGGTGCAACCCCATCAATTGCCATAAAGAATAACTTTTGAGGTTTAATTAAAAAGAACAATTTATCAATGTAGTTAAAGATATCCTTGAACATTTCCTCCTCCGTTATATTAAAATGGATGTTAGTATCATCAGGATGTGAACAGTTGTGTATAATGCCATTCATGTCCAAATATAAATTATCAAAAACGGGGATCTACATAAACATAATGCATGATTAAATTTTTCCGATATTGAAGATCCCGTCGTAAAATTCAATATGGATTAATAAATAAATTGCACTTACGAATCGCTCTCTTGCCAACTCACTAAGGCATGGATAACGTTCACTTATGTAGCGGAAAAACTTTGGTACTCCCATGATAAAATCCTAATTTGTAAATTTAATTTCTTTGTGTAGTTGGACTAATTACTGTAAATGTATGTACATATAAATTTGTTTTACTGATGCCACCGTATTCCTTTCTTTTTTATTTGTCAAAATCAACAAATGACAATTTTTTCGTGTGGCATTTGGCGTTACTTACTTGTTGTATACTTTAAAAATAACTTTTCTGTGTTCGTCTTATTGGCTTATAAATATTTTAATTACTTTTCCTAAAAGGAATTTGCAAGCAGTTTTTTTAAAGAAAATTTCGCCAAAGCCAAATACCAGATCCCTGCGCCGGGTCGTCTAAAGCCGGCTAAGCCTAGCCGCCGACAATATTTGGTAGCCGCCGATAATTTTGTGGCTTAAATTAGCCGCCGATTTGTTTTTGAAGTGAAAATTTCTATTGGCACCAAGGCGAATTGATACGAACCAAGGCGAATTCAGTAATTCGCCTTGATTTAACCTATGAATTTTTTTGTGTGTATCTACAACATATTGATTCTTCGTGCGAAATAATATGAGCACCACTTTTTCCGTGTGGAATTTACAACAAACACATTGGGTGCTTTAAAGCGTACACAATTGCAGCATACTTTTAAGGGCTAGTTATGATTGGCTATACGCAATTTACATTGTGCCTTTTTCGCCTGGCTTTAAAGGCAGGCTTTTTTAGTATGATAGAGAGAGGCGGTGAGAAGCTAGCGGAGTAAGAAAAAAGTCATAAATTGAAATTTGAGGGGTTTTACTTATTTCTCTTTGTCTTTTTCGTACTCTCAGCATGAAGCATGTGTATAATCGTCAAAAAAGGCATGGATAATAAGTCTGTAATTTGCAGTCTACACCTAACTTAACTTAACAATAACTTCAAGTTCATGTTAAGTGTAGACCGCTCAAGTTAATGCTTTTTTCAGGTTATAACATAGTTTTAGCAATGCAGCCATAACTTCAAGTTACAACAGCATTTCAAGTTAGGTGGAGATGTAGAGTAATGTAAATGTGTCTGACTTTTCGTGGGGATTCAAAAGAAAAAGCCAGGCTAAAAAGGCGTAGTGTGAAAAGTTCCTTACTTGCAAGATCCATTCAAAGCGAATTAATTTTACAGGTGGTGGTAATAATACAACAAACCCAATATCAATTCGCCTGGTTGGACGTATATGTCAAAAACAGAAGACGAAAATTTATTAAAATTTAGTTTTAACAACTGTGATTGTAATTCATATGCCTAAAATACATAACTTCTTTTGTTGATTGCCACATAAAAGTGTCTGCCTTTCCCAATCATTTAAAAATACACGATTAAAAAACAATTGACATATACAGCCAGCGCGGCGAAATAGTTACATGTGCATTCAACACGACCTGTATTATTGGATCATGGATCCAATAATACAGGTCTGTGCAAGAGATCAGCGGCTCCCTTTGTTTTCATGCTGTGCTTGTCAAACTTTATATAGAAAAAAACATAAACAATATTTTTTGTATATAGAGTTATTTTGACCATCACAGTAGGAAGACGTTTTTGTTGTACTGCTGCACAGACCTGTACTATTGGATCATGGTTATTTGTCATATTTTTCATATGAAAAAATCAATGTTGATCAAAATTTTTCGCAAATTTGAACAGATTAGTCTCGGTTCAGATTATGAAAGTTTTCTTTCAGAAATTTTCATTAATTCTCTTTTAAACTTTCATTCATGTCTACACATTAAAATTTTTTCAATGAAATTTAAAAGAAAATGTAAAATTAAGCTGCAGTCAATATCAGGTTGGTCATTACGAATTACAAAACAAAAGGAAATTTCAAAGAACATGAAAGCGTGTACCCCCTCCCAATCTTCTCTCCCGTCTCACCCAAATACTCAGACTTTCTCAAGGCGAATTCATACTGGGTGGCAGCAGGAGCCCTGATGTTTACGTAAATCTTTACACATTTGGCCTCTCAGCAGTGTTAAGGGCAATATACACGGTCAATCAGATTGATGTCAGATTCGTGTACGTGTGCTGAACGAAAAATCAAAACCAAGTAGATTTTCCATCAAGCGTCGTCGGTGTCACTAATACTAACGAAATTTCACACATACTACTACCACGCTTGTCAAGCATGTTGACCGTGTATATTGCCCTTTAATGTATCAACTTTTTTGACACCCCAAATGTAAATTCTCCACGGCGAATTCTCTTGCGACTACCTGGTGTTGATATATCTTGGACTTTCTGAAAGAAAACTTTTATATGTGAACCTTGACTTACTAAGCTATAGACCAAGGTAGATCAACACCAGGTAGTCGCAAGAGAATTCGTCGTGGATAATTTACATTTGGGCTGTCAAAAAAGCTGATTATAACAAAGCGTATTAATAACAAGTGACGGCATTAGAGCAACAACTGGCATTCACCAATCTGTCATGTTAAATGCATGCATAAAAAGTTGTTGCTTAGTTTTTTTACATAGAGTTTAACACATTGGTGTAGTCAGCTGATGAACATTTTTGCTAATAGGGCCACCTGGTATCAATTCGCCTTGATTAAACTGCTGACAGCCCAAATGTGTAAACATTTACGTAAACAGCTGGGCTCTAGCGGCTACCTAGTATGAATTCGCCTTGCTATAGACATCAAGTGATATTGGGAGCTTCCCGGATTTCAAATTACTCGAAATCAACTCTGATTTTCCAACGCTATTTTCAAGATATATCAACACCAGGTAGTCGCAAGAGAATTCGCCGTGGAGAATTTAAATTGGACTGTCAAAAAAGTTGATAGATTAACACTGCTGACAGGCCAAATGTGTAAACAATTACGTAAACAGCAGGGCTCTTGCGGCCACCTAGTATGTAATCGTCCAAGGTGAATTAATTTTATCAGGTGGTGTTGATTCTAAAACAACTACAACATTACAATAACATTTGACATCTCAGCCCTTATGTCAACGTATACAAATTTTGACATCCGAGCATCTAATTTGCGGAAAAAAAGTAGAACAGCTGTGCTTATGATATCACCTGTATAAATCCACCTTGCCTATTTTGTTACCCGTCTATTATTTGAATCAGCTGGCTGTCGGCATATTTGTTTTTGTTTCCGAATTGAGCTAATTTAAATTTTTTGTTGTATATACATACTTATGTGCAGTATTTGTTATATTTTATAAAAACAAAAGCACAACTCTATTGATAAGACACTCGATTTAACTTAAAACCAAATAAAAAATGTGCATATTAACAAACTCTCATAAGATTAAACAACATCAAACATGTTAGGAAATAAAAAACACCAGAATATAAAATTAAATACATAGAAAACTAAAAATAAAATAATTAAAGTTATGTAAAGTGGATGGTGAAACAATAGAAGTAAATGAAATACATATATAAAAGTAAATTACAAAACCAAATCAGATGTGGAAGGAGATTTGATAGTGGCCTCATTTTGTGCACTACTATCAAAAGACGAAAGTGATTGTGAAGTTGATAATTGAAGGAATTCCAACAATTAAGTGCGAGATTTCTTTATTTGACCAAGAAATTTTTATTGGGCAAATAAAACAAAGCGACTGAAAAGAATTCTTAAGGGATATTGTTCTGCTATTTTTAGGGTTGAACCAATTTATAATGCATCTTAAAAATATTTAAACAAATTATTATTCAATACTTGGCGTCTTTATATCTTTTACATCTACAAATTACATATTTTATATATACATATGTACATTCATACATATATCATCTGATATACATATGTATATAATTTTTCAATTATTGCTAACAGCCACTGCGCCATTCATTATACACTTCCAACAAGTGATCTTGTTTGTTATTAACTTTTTTATACCTCTTTTTATCAATCAACCAAAGAGCAAAGAATAAGTTTCTGCGCTATTTATTTTTTATTTTTATACGCCAATATTGTCAACATAAATTTTCGAGCAAAAGTATTTCATAACAATGCAAAGTCAAAAGCAGGCTGCAACTGCTGCAGCTGCGAAAATTTCATCCGCTGCTGATGCAACAACCTCCACAGTAACAACGACAGCAAGTGCAGATACCTCTACAGTTACCCGAAATCAAATGCGTCCTGTGAAGTATGACTACGCTGATAGTTTTGCATGTACTTACATTGTATCAGTTGTAGCAGCCTCAAATGCTGAATTAGTTACATATCCTTTGGACCTTACAAAGACGAGACTACAAATACAGGGCGAGGGAGCAGCGAATACAGTTCATGCTATTAGTACGAAATCAGCAAAGCCACAGGTGAACAGTTTTGAAAATATGTACAAATATCCACTACATATTTAATAATAAGTTATTAAACTTTGTAAATAAGGGGCAATATGTATAACGAAAACTTGGCATGGAGATAGCATAGCAGATAAATTGAACTGGCTCTTAACGAGCTCTACTGGACTGTTTGGCATTAAAAATCAGTGTGAAATGTAGTGATGAGTCAGGACTACAAGATACACTGCATTTTAATGTCTTATTGTATGGGAAACTCTTTAAGAGTTGTTCCATTTCGACGCTTATGCCAACTTCCTGCCAAGTTTTGCTTTTGCATACGGTAGATTTTACTTATTTTTGGCCTTAGGCCAATTTAATTCGTATTAGAGTAATTCCATTTAGCTGGGCGTGACCATTTTACAGAAATTCTTTTTGCTATAAATCAAGAATATAAAATTGTTTACTTAAAAACGTTGCGGCTCGCAAGGACATTAAGCTTTAAAGTCGTTGAATAACGGGTATACGCTGATAGAACACGATTTCTGCTCAGAATGGTCGCCAGAAAGCTGCGACGGGTGTGCCCTTACAAATCTTAGTTTTAAAGAATTATGACTTTCAGTATAAATTCTGTAAAATTTTGACTATAAGGTACACAATAATTTTGGTATAGGTATCTTTTCAATGTGCTTTTAATTGTATTATGTATTTACTGTTTGATAAAAAAATATTTTTCTTATAAAACCCCTATTTTTAAAATGGGTCGGGTGTGACCTAGTACGAAAATGTAAGAAATTCGAGAAATTAAACTTTTTATTGATTTAATTAATATAAATAATATAAAGATAAACTTCTAAGAAAATAATAAGATATTAAATTATTTAATATCCGTTCTATTATAGACAGCTGAATACTCTAGCTGAATATTTTTTAATTCAATAAAAAGCAAAAAAGTATATTCTTTTCAGAGATAACGGTTTTTATTAATAATGAGAAAGGGAATAAAAGTGCCTCAAATTGATTAAAAAATATTAAATAGTGTATTTTTTTATTTTTTCTATAATTGTGATTCTATAAAAAACATCAATTGAGAGATTTTTATTAAAAATGAGAAAATTATTTTTTCCTTGCATAGGGCCGTTTTACGTGGAATCACTCATTACATGTTTCTGAATATGTATATCTATGCGTATTTAGAAAATAAAGAAAAACAATGCGCTCTCAAACATCCCAACGACGCCCCCATCACAATTAAAAAGAAAGGAAAACACATACAATTAAAATATATATGTACAATGAACCCAGTCTGCTAATATTCAGGTGGTGCCATGTTATAAAAGCCTTCAAGTTTCCTCCTAAATGTTGAAATTGAAAATGAAGACACGTAACCCTCTCGGCAAAACATTCCATAGCCTGGCAGCGTGAATTAGCATAGATCTTTCATTCGTGGAATTATTAATGCTTGAAACTATCATTTGAGGATTTCTTAACGTTCTTGTAAAAGTTATCATTTGCGCAATACGTATAGGATTTTGATATTTAATAATTCTAAATATATAAAACAAAAGGCGAAACTTAATATAATCCTCAAAATTGAATTTTAAGAAACTTTTCACGCGGTGACATGCGCTCCCGGTCTCATCCCATACACAAATCTAACGATCCTATACACCACCCCCTTAATCCTATTTCTGCTACCAATGTTGCATCCTGAATAATCCTCAATGCAATAACTCACCTGAGACATCAAGAGTGCATGAACAATAATTTTGCTTTAAAACTTTATGTACATAGTACCTACAGTGAACAAAAAAAAAAAAAAAACAATTGTACACTTTCTTCATTGAAATAATTCGATCTCTTATAGAATAAATATGAAATAAAACCCGACAAACCATATACCAATTTAAACGGTTGGCGCCATAGACTTTGAAGCCACAAAAATGATTTTGAACACTCTTGGAAAAATGTTAGTAATTCACAGAAACAAAAAATATCACTTTCTAATGCAAAATAAAAACTTATACACTTCAAATAAAAGAACTTGTATACGAAAGCAAAAATTTTAATTATTTTATTTATAGCATTTTGCTTCTCTTACGTCCCTAAGTCGACTCGGAGAGAAATCAGCCCATTTCCCTGTGCAATTTATATTTATTTATTATGCAAAATATTCCATAGTGCCTGCACCTCAAAGACTTTTCCTTTAATTCAAAAATTTATTAATCTGGAGAGATATTTTCCTAGCTGTTGCCGATGAGGATTAAATATAAGCTTCCGAAATGACGAAACGTACCGATTTGACATTATTTTGCATCAGGTCCTTAGCTTTTGGTACTATATGCTGTACCTCGTCATAATGATCCAACACAATAGCGTAATCTTAAACCATTTAGATAGCTAAATTGTCCGAATTATTTGTGAAAAATTATTAAATAGTCTGTTAACTTCACGTTCCCCATAAAAAATAGCTACCTCATTTTATCTTATTGTAGGCTAACCTCATAATATTGCCTTTACATTTCGAGGATTTGACATTTACATTTCGAGGATTTTACAAATTGTCCTGCTTTCTCCTCCGATATTGATAAAAGTTATTAAATTTACTTTTCGATAGCGACTAACTGATGAAGAAAAATAATTTTTAGATAATGTATTACCAACCGGCGAATCGAAATTTAATAATTGTTTTCAATATCGGAGGAGAAAGCCGGACAATTTTTTAATACTCGAAATTTAAAGGCAATATCATGATGCTATCCTACAATAAGACAAAATGAGGTAGATACATAGCTATTTTTTTGGGAGAACGTGAAGTTAACATACTATTTATAAATTTTGCACAAAAAAATCGGACAATTTAGCTATCTAAATGGTCTAAGATTACGCTATTGTGTTGGATCATTATGACGAGATACAGTATATATGTAGTTCTAAACGCTAAGGACCTGATGCAAAATAATATCAAATTGGTACGTTTCGCCATCTCGGAAGCTTATATTTAAGCCTCATCGGCAACAGGTGGGAAAATATGTATGTGACGTGCAAAATAGAAAGGGACCTAAGGGTAAAAACCGGTTTTGTTCAGGAGAGCCATTTTAAAGATTTAAATACGTGTATCTTTGGTGTACCATCACTGAGCGTGTTGGTATTGGTCTCATTTGAGAGCGACACATCTCATGACGTCAGGAACGTGTTGGTCAACCTTGAAAACGCGCGTAGGTCGTCCCTACCTCTTGTTTTGTGCAGTTGGTTTTTACTGTTTTCTACCTAGCGCGCTGTTTTCATGAGCTTGATATCAATTTTGCTCGCGTTTTTTTCGAATCCAGGGGCCGAATTACCGCATTCGTTATGGAGTAAGCTTTCGTATCGAATAAAATTTCGTCACGTATCGAATGGATGGATTACCGCATTCGATAGCTAACGTATGGAAATGTTTAAAAAGTATACCAAGTTTATATTATACCGGATGTTGAATCAACTAAAAATTTGTAATACATTAAAGAAAAATTTTGTGTTTCTAGCAGCTAGTACAACAACCAAGTCGATTGGCCAACTGTAATATGGTTTATAGGTAATGTTCCATGCTTTTTTGCAAAACAAACACAATAAAATAAAATATTGTATTCGATCGCTCTAGTGCTAACGAGTGGAATTTAAACAACAGCTACTCGATTATCGGATGCCGTAATCCCAAAAAGAAAATTTTCGAACAATTTTACTCGATCACGTATGTGGTAATTCGGCCCCAGGCTTATTTTCTGAAATTATTAATTGTGAATTATAATAAATACTCATTTATAATTCTTTTAAATCGTGAATATCACTCTGTTAGTACGAAAATTTTTTCACATAACATTATGTTATTCGCGAAAATAATTTAAAACTAATAACATTCTTACTGACTGTTTTAGGCTGAAATGGTGGACGAATTCGAAGAAGTAATTTACTTTTCGCGTCTTCAATTTCATAAAACGCGCATATCTCTGGGAGGGAACACTTTTGGGGCATGGGATCGGTCTCATTCGATGCTCAGATGTTGTCCACATCAAAAAAAGTGAAAATTGATTTTTTTTACCCTTAGGTCCCTTTCTCTATGCGCTGCCACATATATAGAATAAAATCAAGAAAAATAAAATTTAAAATAAAGCAAAATTAAAATTATTTTAAATATATAAACATAATGATTTCTTTTCCCTAAACCAAATTTTGAGACTATGATCATATTTTATCAAGCCTATTATAGCAGATAACAGTAAAAGGGAAAGTACAGTGGTCTGATGTTGGATCAGAGAAATATGCTTGCAATCTACGCTTAAAAGTAACATTAGAAAGCGAGATGAATTTCAATCCTATAGGAAGGAAATTCCATGCTCTATTGATTCTTACATGCAACGATCATTCATAAGTTGATGAAGGTAAAATTTCTACAAATTACACAGGGAAATTGGAAAATTTTTTTTCGAATCGACTTAGGGACGGAGGGAAGCAAAATGCCATAAATAAAGTATTTAAAATTTTTGCTTCCGCATACAAGTTTTTTCTTTTATTCGAAGTGTACTACTTTTTTTCCATTAAAAAGTGGTTTTTTGCTTTTGTACATTACTAAAATTTTTCCAGGAGAGTGTTCAAAAACATTTTTATGGCTTTAAAGTCTATGGAGTCCACCCTTTAATCCATATTTTATATAAAAATCAGGTGTATGCTTGTTTGTTTACAGATTTTTGTTACGGCATCACGGCTAAACGTTTTTCCCTTATTTTTGACCGGGAGGGGATAAAATGGGTTCAAAACTTCCCCCTACGCATAACTCGGTCATTTGTCAACCGATTTTGAAAATTCTTTATTGGGTTTCCTTTCAGTTAGTCACACAACCAAACCCCCATTGTTAAATTTGTCATTTTTGAACCGCAGATTTTTGTTACGGCATCACGCCTTGAAATTTCGAAAAACAAAAACGATTAGAGTGCTACGATGTACAAATTAAAGTGGTGTATTATTGGCAACAAGTGTGTATAAAATATTTCGTTAATTTTTGATATTAAAACTATAAAATAACTAGCTTTTTTGACCCGGCGTTGCACGGGCTTTAAACATTTTTAGGAGAATTCCTTAGTGCGTTGTCTATCTGGTCTAGTAATGTGGATGTAATAACTCTGCAAAAAAAAAAACTATTTCAATACAAAGATCCCACTGAACAGATTACAGCACGGACGCAATTATGCGTTAGGTCAAATAGTGTGTCCTTCTACTAATTGTGTGTTCGTCCCCATTTTTTATAGTACCAAACCTTTAATGTCCTTTCAAATAAAAATATTTGAAATCGGTCAAGAAATTGCATAGCTATGTTATCTCAATATATCGAGCTACCAATTTTTCCACCCCATTTCCACTTCTATGGGACCAAACTTCAATCGAACCCTTTCAAACAAAAAATAATTTTGAAATTCAGTTTAAATATGACAGAGTTAATCAGGGGGAGCAAACTTCCCCATCGATTTTCAAAAAAAAAAATTATGGGACTAAACTTCAGGCAAACCCTTACAGACAAAAAAAAAAGAATTTTGAAAATCGGTTAAAAAATGACAGAGCTAACCATGGGAGGCGAGCAAATATCCCCACCGATTTTCGAAACAAGTTATAAGACTAAGCCGCAAGCAAACGATTTCAAACCAGAAAGGATTTTAAAAATCGGTTGACACATGACAGAGCTATTCGTGGGAGACCTCCCCCCACCAACTTTCGAAAAAAAGATTATGGGACCAAACTGCAAGCAAAACCTTTCAAACAAAAAGAATTTTGAAAATCGGTTCACAAATGACAAAGTTAAGCATTGTATAGGGGGAGTCAAACATCCACATCGATTTCGGAAAAAAATAATGGGACTAAGCCGCAAGCAAACCATTTCAAACCTAAAAAGAATTTTAAAAATCGGTTGACAAATGACAGAGTTATGTCTACCCTACTTAGACTCGGAGATATAAGATAACGTAAATTCTAAGGGATTAACCCTTAGAATTTACGTTTTCAAAAATCTCTTCTTAGTGAATATATGGATATATAGAAATATATTCATTCAGTGTGTATGTCAATGTGCATAAAAAATAGTTGTATGGAAAAAAGTACCAAAAAGGGCTACCGATTTTACCCGTTATACATTCGAATTTCAAAAAAGTACCAAAATGTGTTGGGGGCTTCGTAAGGAGAGGAGAATGCATTTCAAATTTAAACTCTATCTCCATTACTTTAGTATCTCCTAAAAAGGTTAACAAAAAAAAGTACCAAAATTATATTTTTGGCAAACATTTTTTAACCTTTTTCGACCCCTAAATGTACAAATTTTGAAAACTACCAATCATCTGCCCGCTCATTTTTCTATCTCATCATGATGCTTTTGGAATTTTATGTCTACCTTACATAGATTCAAAGATATAAAGTTACCGATTGTAGCCGTTTTTACCCCTTTTATTCCCCTTAGAATTAAAATATTCAAAAATCCCTTCTCAGTGAATATATACAATCATATGCATTCAGTATGTATGTATATCATGCATAAGAAATAGTTGTATGGAAAAATGTACCAAAATGAGCTACCAATTTTATCCTTCATGTATTCAAATTTCAAAAAATACCAAAATGTGTTTGAGGGCTTCGTAACCAGAGTAGAATGCATTTCAAATTTAATGTCTATCTTCATTACTTAGGAGATAAAAGGTTAACAAAAAAGTACCCAAATTATATTTTTACCCTTTTTCGGCCCCTAAATGTACAAATTTCATAAAAGTACCAAACACCTGTCCGCTCATTATTCTATCTTATTATGATGCTTTTGGAAGTTTATATCATCTACCTTACTTAGATTCGAAGATATAAAGTTACCAAATTTACGGAGGGCATTTTGTTGATATTTGTATGGGAATATATAGGAAAATCTAAATTCCATATCTCCGGAACCACCGGACCGATTTCGTACAAACTTCACATACACCATCTTCAACGTACCCTGAAATTTTGGTTGAAATCGATCGAGGCGTTTTTGCAGTTAGTCGTGACATCAAAGTGTACACTTCTTTTTATATATATAGATTTAGTTCATACTGCATTTACATTGCCTAGATTTCGAGACAATTTGACAGTCTTTAACGAAATCTATATCGTTTACACTTACATTTTCCAAGATTTCGTATCCAAGACAAAATCCTTTGACTGAAATTTATATTAAACTGTAACCCAAAAAGTGGCGGCTTAGCTATTTGAAACACGATTTTTTAGAGCGTAGTATTCTTGTACCTAATGCACTCACTTTTTATATAAAAATGTTGTACAGGGTAGTAAAAAATAAATAAAAACACTAGATTTTGAGTAGATTTCATCCGAATCTACTGATAAAGTAGATTTCATTTTGTATGGGAAATCTACTAAAAACCAACTAGATATAGCTCAAAATCTCGAAAGTACTAGATTTCGAGACAATGTACATTAGAGTGGAGCGTTGGTGTATGAAGAAAAAAAGGCATCCAATAAATTTCGAATACCTCCGGAATGGTGCGTCTAACTAAATTATATACAAAAACAATTTTTTTAATTTTTTGCGACATATCTTTTAGCCCTCTACCACGGCTGGAAGCTAGAGAAATTATATGAATTTTACATTAATTTGCTTCATTAATATAGAAAAAAAATTTTAATAATTTTTTTAAGGCTACACGTAAAAAACATTTTTGTCCCGAATGAAAAAAATTTAAGATCGAGGAGAGCTGGCAAAATATAATAATACAGGGTGTTTTTTTAGAGGTATAGAACTTCGAATTGAAATAAAACACAAGAAAATCGTTTTAATGTCCATCAATTTGGCTTTATTGGAAGGATAATTTTATGCCATTAATGTTTAAATATGATTTCGGGCATGTGGCCGCCGCGGCTGGCTCGAATAAAGCCAATTCTACAGGTCCAATTTTCAACCACTTTTTCGAGCATATGGGGCCGTATGTTGGCAATCTCATTTTCGGCCCATACACCAAAATCACGACGCATTGCATGGTCTCGCGGCTTTAATTCTTGCACAAGCTGAATCTTGTAAGGTCGCAAGCCAAGATCTTTGCGCAAAATCTTCCATAAAGTTGATGGACAAAGCTCCAATTGCTGTGCACGGTGGCGAATCGATTCATTCGGGTCCTCTTCAACACTTTGCTCTACAGCGGCAATTGTTTCTTCGGTGCGCACTGTTCGACGTCTCTGCGGATGCGTATTATCACATAGAGTAAACGTAGTGCGAAAACGATCCATGGTTAACCGAATTAATTGCTCTGATGGACGATTATGTCGACCATAAAATGGACGGAGCTTGCGGTAAACTTCGCGAACTGAACCATTATTTTCGAAATAAATTTGCACGATTTGCAAGCGTTGTTCTTTTGTCAACCTGTTCATGATGAAATGGCAAACCAAACTAAATATTAATCACTTGACAGCTGACAAAATGGCCGCCAGTTAAAAAAGTGATGCCAACTTAAAGTTCTATACCTCAATAAAAACATTTTTTTTAATACAAACTGATTTAAATTAATTTTTGTATAAAGAATAACTAAAAAATAATATGGCTGTTTTCGCTTAAGGGCTAATAACTTTCTTATTTTTGTCAGAATTTAGCGATTGCATCCATATTGTGATCGTCACAAAATTATTTTTGAAATACAGCCCGAAAAAATATACTTAGTATATTTTTTCATCTTAATAGAGCAATTTAAAATCATAGTTTTTGGGAGAAGGTCTAAAATATACTTTTTTAAAATATACTTTTTTTATACTATCGGCACAATCAGTGCATTGAATGAAAGAATGGAGAGATATCTACACAGAAAAAAATAAGTTTCGTTTTTGATAACAAAAATCCCGGTATTCAATAATTTTTTTTTCAAATTTCCTGTGATAAAGAATTCCCCTATATTGATAACAAAATTATTTCAAAATAAAAATATATATATAAATTAAAAAAATGTTGACATGGCTGGAATACGAACCCGGGCTTTCCGGACGTAAAGCATACACTCTCTAGCTGAGCCATATCCCATTTATTTTTTTATGGGATACAACTTGTTTTAAGTACTTATGTATAAAAAGAAAAGAAATAACCGGCATGGAAAAGAAATACTTACAACGAAATATTTTATTATGTTAAAGATAAATGTTATTGAAATTCATATTTTTTTTTCAATAACACGGTCTTATTGAATATAATTATTGTCTATTTTTTTCTGTGTATACAACAGTGTGCAATTTATTTTATTTTGATGAGCCGTGCTCGGAACTTTCGCCAATAAGTGAAAAAACTAAAAAACAATAAAAAAAAAACGGTTTTTTGCAAATATCGGGAAAACTCGCATAAAAAAAAAATAAATGAATATTATTTTCGTGTTCAGCGACCTCAAATTATCTTAGAAAATGTTTTTTGCAAGATATGACAAAGACTTAGAAGTTCGAAAATCTCCTTCATTATTTCATCTTAAGTTTGTCTCAAATCTGACCTTGTATGTATATAATAGTGCATATTTTGAGTGTAACGAATTATAACAGCTATAAAGAATATATAATGTTGCATCATATGATGTTTCACAAATTGATCAATTCGTGAAACTTATGCAAAAGAAACCCATATTTTATCAAAATTTTTGGCTTTAAAAAATATGGCTTGCTTTTATATATACTTTTCTATAAGTTAATGGAAACAATTCTGGATTTTGTTTGTTCTTTTTAACCGACTTCAAAAAAAGGAGAAATGTTATCAATTCGTCATGTATATATTACTTTTATGTATGTTCCCTCAAAACTCCGCCATTTATGAACCGATTTCGAATTTTTTTTCTATATTCAAAAGGATGTACTTCCAGATTTGGTCCGTTGAAAAGTGGGCGGGGTCACGCCCATACAAAATAAATACACATTAGTTTTCAACTACTTCTACTCAACCGATTCTTGTGAAACTTTATACACACATTAAGCTTCTGTTTAAATACTACACCAGGATAAAAAAAGTGTGCTGTGCCACGCCCATGCTAAGTAAATACTCTTTTTCAACCACTTCTACTAAACCTATTCTTATGAAACTTTGCATACACCTTTAATTTTCGTTAGAATACAACTTTATGTTTAGATAAGTGGGCAGTGCCACGCCCATGAAAAGTAAATAAGCATTTTAAATACTTCTATTTATCCGATTCTTATGACAGCTCGCACACACAATTAGTTCTCGTAAAAGTATATGACGATAAAATAGAGGGGCGGTATCACACCTATTTTGTAGTCGGTTTTTTTGCAACAATTTATTTTTTATTAATATTTTAAAAATAAAAATTTTGATGAAAAAAATTTTTTTTTGCAGAGGTCTTACGATATCTCTGAAACTACTAAGCAGATAAAAAACAGCAGTTGTACGACTTAAAGATAATATTGTTGTCGAATTTTGGTTTTATGTTTTAATTGAATAGGACAACCCGATTGAGCTGAATATTTGGCAGGATCAGTTTTTTTTTGTTGCCAATTCTCACCAACTGGGGGTGAGACTGGGAGAAACCGAATTTTGGCAAAACAAGGGTCACCCTATCAAATCGGAATCTTATTGATTCTACTCCAATGCTTGTGCGTAACAGGCAGCCACGTAAACCAAGGGTCACTCTAATGTATACTTTGTTCGAAAGCCATCTGTCCTTAAGAAAAATAGTTCAAACGTTAAGTTTTTGCAATTTTAAATTTTTTATAAGTTTTTGGAAAGAAGAAATTGTTTAATTTTGCATGAAAACGCACTTTTTTCTACACTGATTTCTGAATACCTCCGAAGACACTGATCAAATCAAAAAACTGTATTAAGAAAGTTTGAAAGTATTTTTGTCACGCTCTGGGGCTCAGTTGATCGCAATCGGTTGGCCGTTCTCGATTTAGGTTGAAATATATTGATGTACATGATGGAAATATTACCCAGCAAAAAAAATAAATGAACGCGTTCAAAATGAAATAGTGTTTCATGATTTATTGATCACTTGCTTCTTCGAATGCATTCTGAATGTCATCCTAAATAAAGCTTTAGTTTTTGAACTCATTAAAAAGGCATGCAAAAAACGGAATTAAATCATCACATTTAGGTATGTGGTGGAAATCGATTTTGAAAACAAAGCACTTTTGAAAGTCCATTTTAAAGCACTTTTCATAAAATTTTTAAAAATTTTGTGATACAACTCTTTTGTAATAAAGAATATTCGGTGTTGTCATATCGCAGTATTGTTATATCGTAAAAAACCTACGATATGACAACACAGTATATCATATCGTTTTTGTCATGTCGTAAAAAAGATCTAAAAATGGCATTGCTGATTACAACCCAAATCACATGCAGTCAGCGCCCGATTTGTAGTTTCATTCAACCATTTATATTATATTCGTTATTTTGAGTCCTTACGAAGAAAATAGACATTTAATTTTCCTTCTTCAGGTTCAGTATAGAGGAATGTTGGCAACCGCTATTGGAATTGCGCGGGAAGAAGGAGTACTTAAGTTATGGCAAGGCGTGACCCCTGCCTTATACAGACATATCGTTTATAGGTAATAGCTGCAGTGTTTGTTGTTCACGAAATATTTTTGGTATAAATTTTTTTCATATTACAGTGGTGTAAGAATATGTACTTATGACTTTATGCGCAAAGAATTGGCTAAAAGTGAAAATAACAAAAATATATCCCTACCATTATACAAATCTGCTATGTGTGGGGTTTTTTCTGGCGGTTTGGCACAATGGTTGGCGTCACCAGCCGACTTAGTTAAGGTACAAATACAAATGGAAGGAAAAAGACGTCTAATGGGTGAAGCACCTCGTGTTCACGGGGCAGCTCATGCTCTAAAGGAAATCGTCAGAAGAGGTGGTATTAAAGGACTGTGGAAAGGCAGTATACCAAATGTACAACGTGCTGCTCTAGTTAATTTGGGTAAAAATGCTTGGCATTATGAATGTAATTGTTTATTAAATTTTTAAAATTATTTTATAGGCGATTTAACGACATACGATACTATTAAGCACATGGTCATGAATAAACTAAATATGCCGGATTGTCACACTGTTCATGTTTTAGCGTCTATATGTGCTGGATTTGTTGCAGCAATCATGGGTACTCCGGCTGATGTTGTCAAAACTCGTATTATGAATCAGCCTACAGATGATAAAGGAAGGTATGTATCAAAATTAAAACAAATTTAATATTAACTATATAGTAGTGCTCTGCATAAAGCATGTCGTAAAATTTAACAAGTTTTGCATCCTACTGGTAAAGTTAATTCGAGTACGCTGAATTCAATTAGCGAAGTTAGCGCTCGTATTCGCGATATTCGCGATTTAAATTTTTCGTAGTAAATTACGATAACAATTTTTTATACTTTTAGGATGACTTTAAAATTTAAATTTAGTTAATTTGATTATGTATGTGCAACATTAAGAGATTCTGTGACCTTTTTCGCAAAAAAAAATTTTTTTAGGAAAAATTTTTTTTTTTAATTTTTTTCCTAAAAACTATTTGGCACGTTGAAAGTTAGAGTGCCATTTTGTTTTATGTAAGTTTGAAAGAATTTAGATGACTAAAACTCGAAAATTGTAAAGTTTGCATCATACAAACATTTTTGCGAAAAAAGGAAATTTTTTTGTAAAAATTCAGTGGTCGTGTTATGTTTTGTTTATTTAACCGATTTAAATTCGAAAATTTTCGCAAAGTTACGAAAATATGGTTTTATAGTAGGGATGTAACGATATGCCTTTTTGCCGATACATCGGCGATACCGATGTCGATACCGAAGACAAAAGGAAACGAACACCAAAAAAATTTAAGGAAACATGTAACCTGCAGAGCAATGTGGAACAATACTTCCTTAAGACGGATAACGATAGTTATAGTAACATAAATGTTCCTCGCAGCTTAAGTGGTATCAACCTAATTTTGTATAATTTCGACAATGTGTTCGAAACGTTAAAGCAAGAAGTTTCAATTTCCGCCAATATCGTAAATCTTGAACTTTTCCAATCTCTAAACGCGAGCCAACTTCTGTACAACAATATTTTACAGTTGTACATTAACATTTTATTTTTAAAAATAAAAATACAGTCGGCAAAATATTTCCCAGTTGAAGTAGCACTACAAGTTTTTAACTCTGACAGTTCCGACCTGCAGTACGATATTCTGGAGTCAAATAAGGAAACAGAACATATATTTATGCCAGTGTACTGAGCAAATCATTATACTCTAATTATTATTAATACAAAACCAAAAATTTTTCAATACATTGACCCGCAAATCGCAACAGTAGATTGTGTTGAAAAACAATTTCAACACTTTAAAAACAAAATAAACCTAAATGAGGTACAAAACTGGGCATATCAGCAATTTGACGGACATAACTGTGGCGTGATTTGTTGCCAATTCGCGAAAAGTGTTTTAACAAAGAAATCATTAGAAGATATTATTTTTCCAAACAAATACCGTATAATAATGAAAAAAGATTTAATATTATATGGAAATGCGGAGATATTTCTGTAAAAAAAATTTAAGAGGTGTAGACAGGAACTGCCTCCAAACACATTATAAAGTGGCTGTAAATTTATTTAGGGGCTATTCACATATTACGTAACGCTATTTTCGGATTTTTTATACCCATCCCCCTCGTTACGCTTTTTCAAAATTTTAAGTATAATTGATCTACTCCGTAACAAATCTTTAACCCCCTCACCCCTTCGAACGTTACGTAATATGTGAATAGCCTCATATGTGCTATTTATGCCAAATTAGTGCTTAGTTTGGATTTAGTAATTGTTACTAATTATTTCAGACACGTGACCTAACCCTACATCTTCACAAGCCATCGACTTGAACATGACATGAACATGACGCCGGCAGAGAAACTGTAAAAAATTCATAAATTTCTTTCTGTGGTGAATACGTACGATGTCCATGTTCTGCCTTATCAATGTGTTTCTTGGTAGTGCAATAGAGATTGAATATTTACCAATTTTGTTCTGTCTCTTTTCTTTCTATTGAAAATGGTTGTTGGCGGCGAATCTCATAGCGAACATTGATGCTCAGACATATGTTCGGGCATCGATGTCAGAGAATGGACGAAACATGGACATGAGCGGTCTACATTAGCCATATGCGATGTACGACATTATGTTCATACCAACTTCATAGCTAATGTAGACCCCCAGTAAGGCAGCAGGTGTCTGATTGTCAGACATGGTGGCTGCAGATGACATTGTAGCAGTTTTGCCGGTATCTGCCGCTGATGTTGTTACACATATCTCTGTGTTTAAGCTCTCGCTGGTCGCAGTACTTGCTTCCTGCAAAATAACTTCGTCGTTACTATGATTCACGTGCTCAGCCGGCGCCAGCGATTGCTCATACAGAGTACACAGCTGGGCAATAGTAGCCGACAACGGGAAGATAACCCTTTTGCGAGCGCATCCACAATTTCTTGGCGTGTTTCCATGACAGCGTTTGCTCTACTCCAATTCTGTGTAGTTCATTTGATTGTTCAATGGCTAACGTGTGTACCCCACACCTGAATTTTAATGAAACGCTTAAGTTTTAAAACGTTATAAATTTTATTCACGCCACGATGTGCGCTGATGTTTTTATGTATGAAGTTTGGCAAATGTTAGAACAAAATTATGTCTCGTGAAGACATAATATACAGAAAAAATTCAATGTGTTTTTAAAATGGCGATCAGCAAGAGATAGAGTAAAGTTAGCAGTCATACGTCTGTTATCAACCGTGTGTCACGGCTACCAGACAGATCATTATAATACCATAATTACACTCACTGACATCGGCAACATAATTACACTAGCAAATCACAATAACACACTTAAGGCCGTGTCAGATACAACTTTGTCGCTTTGCGTGACGTTTATAACTTTGATAGAATAGTGTAAAGCAAAAGGTGTATGACACAATGAAAACTTTGACAACACTCGCGCATTGATCGTTTACCAAAAAAGTAGTTGATAATTTTGCTATTTATATATAAATTTTTTATAAAAATAAAAGTCAATTATGTTATTTTACGATTTATTATAAATAAATAAATGCCACATACATATTTACCTCTTATTAAAACAGATTCAAACGCGCAATTCGTTTCGTTTGGCAATATAATAAAAGAAAATTATTCCAGCTGATTGTCAAAGCAAGCAAAAAGATGAGAGTTGCCGAACTTTTCGCTTCACGCTGCGTTAAAAGTGCTTTATGTAGCATGTTTCGTATAAGTATGTACATTTCATCTTAGATGTCAAAGCGAATCTGTAACGCAACGCGAATCAAACGTTTTATCTGACATGGCCTTTACTCCTACTCAAATTGGCAATATAACTACACAAACAGAGCACAATTTTGATATCACATTTACACCTACCCCAATTGGAAATACCTATACACAAAAAGATACAAATTTACACAAAATGGTTACATCCACTCAAATTGAAAGGACCTTGACACCAAAATATTTAGATTTCTCTTCGGTTGCTCACACAACTGAAGAAAACGTTGAAAATGATGAATATCATATAATATGTAACAAACTGGAATGGCCTTCGGTTCCCAATAGATCTGTTGAAATGGTTACGTGCGGCGAAACCGAAGAGAAAGGTCTCAATTTCTATTCAACACTTGATGGTGAATTTTTATTTTATGTCTTATTTAAAGGAGTATTATTTGCAAAACAACCTTATAATAGATAGAAAAATATTCACAAAATGTATTGAAGACATGGTTCGGCAGATATATAAAACAATTAATAATGTCTGTCCCCTAAATTTTGCGAGTCATGCATTCACCAAAAATGCAAAGAACGTGCAACTTTATGCTAGATGCATATACATAAATAACTGTAGCAATTACAAATTTTCTTTAAATCTGTAGGATGTACCAATAAATGTTAGGGTTTTTACAAACAAAACCAAAATCAGACATCCCACTACAGCCAAATCCCAACAAATAAGAGCGCAGCGGCGATTGCTACTTTGAAATCAGATAAAAGAGCAACTTCCTTCAAAGTTCCGCATTAAATTGTTATTAAAAAAGCGCCACGTGTTGGCAGAAGTAGGGAATCTGCAGCAGGTTCCATCGAAGGATGTTGCTTAAATATTATTTTGTTGTAGAATTTTGAATTTTTACTTAACTGAATAGAGCATGGCCTTCTCAAGCTATGCTCATACATATATGTCCTGCAAGCAGTGATGTTATATGTAGGGAAAAATCCCTATTCGCAGGGATCTTTGTCTAAAAAAAATGTCCGTAGGGAAAAAGGAACAGATTTTTTCAAATCATTGAAATGTAGGGATTTTTAAAAATGCTAGTTTTTTCGTTATTTTATTACAGCATTTTTAGATTTTGGCCGATTTCGGTCCATTATGGCCTACAATTTTTGTAATTGCATGAACTATTCAATAAAATTATAAAACTATGGATTTGTTTTATTATTTGTGGTACATAAAAGTGTTCGAAATGACAAAAATTGGTTAAAAATGTTATACAATTTTGAGTTTCATCCATTATAACTCCCTAATTTTTTATCTGATCAAAGCCAATTAGCCAATATTCGACGCGTAATTTAGTAGATATATAACTCATTTTATTCAAAGAAGCCTTTCAGTCTGTATGGCACTTTAAAGACGAGTGTGCATCGAAAAACACAAATGTACCGTCGTTATCTGGACAATGGCCGAAAAGATTTTTTCGTGTTTACACATCCTAATTAGTAATACCTTTAAAAAATGCATTAGAAAATTTTAAACTTTTCAAAAATAAAAGTTTGTAAAACAGTGCAATTCATATAAAAGTGTATATCTTTATATGTGATGATCCCTATAAAAATGGAATTTGTCTTCCGTAGGTCGAAAGTTAGCTACATTTCCTAAAACTAGATAAATTTCTGAAAATAGTGCAATATTTTTACCTTGAAATTCTAAAAATTTGTGTAACAACTTTAAATAAATTGTACATATCAATGGCTTAACATAAAAAAGGCGTATCTCGATTTTTTCGAAGTCGCGTTTTTAACGTTTTCTAGTAGTCAACGTGTCATTAAATCCTTCTTAACGAACTAAGAAAGTTGCAGCTCAGTTTTTCCTTCTCCCGTAAACTATGGAAAGTTCGAGACAAGCTTTTTTGGTATTAAGCCATATACGTATATGTACATTAAACACAAAGGGGCTTATGTGCATTCATATATTATCATTTAAATTTATAGGGATTTTTGTAAAGATAATTTTTTGGGCGCGTAGGAAAAAGTAGGAATTTTTTTCGGGCTGCGTAAAGACTTTTCAAAAAAGTATATAACATCACCACTGCCTGCAAGTGCCTTCATTTTTGACATAACAGTATATCTCGAAAACTAGAGCTGATAAAAAACTCTAATTATATATTTTAAATCTACATAACATATGTAGTCGGCAACGGCTACAATTTTTCTGGAACGTGATGTACTGTAAACATGTGTAATCAATTCTAAATTGTGGGAAAATAAAAGACATATGATCGTTTAGATATTTTAAACATCAGTTTGAGTGTCTTAGTTTCCCAAGGTGATCATACGGCGCGTGTCTTGACAGTTTGTAGTTTCTACGAGTGCATACAAGTGTGTACCAGTAATAGATCTTTTTATAAATAAAATAGCAGGAATTGTTCAAGTGACTTAAGCAATGGCCGCCGATTCAAACACAAGATATCAAGTGAGCGTTGTACAAATATTTTGTCTGGCATTTGGCAATGTAATTAGACGCTATGCATGTTGCGGTACTGTAGACTGTAAATGCTTACTAAACACTCTTAGTTATACGCGGTTTACATTGGGAAACATTTTTCGTCGAACATTTTCTTTTGCGTGAGAGTGATGAAGTAGTAATATATACCACTTGTATTCCTATCTCGCTCTTTTGCACTGAAAAATAAAGTTTTCGGGAAACAATGTTTCCCAGTGTAAATCAGCACTTATAGTAATTGTTAGATAGACTAAGATACAATCGTGTCTATCATAACTTCCGAACTACTTTAATTAATTTTCGAATCTCAGGTGGTGTCATCAAACCACATATTCTTATATTTTCCGACTTCCTAAACGCCAATATGCATTGTACTGATGCGACTTCACATTGTTTCCAACAACAAAGCACATAAGACTTTGCATCACTGCAAAACATTTTAGCGTTTAGAAAGGCGGCCTATGTTTCATATTAACATCCTACTGCTAGTTTTATTTCCTACGCATAAAATATATATAAAAAAGTGCTTTCCAAACCGCTGCATCGCACTTTTGCAAGATTGGTAGTTAATATGGGTAGCTTTTTATCAGCCATGTCACATATTTCGTTCGGATTAGTTTTGATCCGTAGTTGTCATTCCGAAAAAGTACATATTTGGTGCTTTAGATTCCGTTTATTTTGTATTTCGTTTTTAAAATTATAAAGTTTTTATACCTTGAGGCGTTTGTTTACTCTTGTTTTTAGATGCAAAGCTCACATTAAGCTTTTTATTAACATGGAAAGCTCATGACCAAATATTTATTTGACGCTCCTAAAAGTATGCACGTTTTTTTAGTATTTACTGTAAATGAAGTCAGTAGAAAGTGTTTTTCAATTCCACTTTGAAATTTAAAAGAGGTTTGATTACGAAGAAAAATTTCGCTTTCTGAAGAAGCAACTTACGGAATTGAAACCACTTCCGATCGGAATGGTATTCTGTGACGTGGCTGTATATCTCAGTTTCTCTATATTTATTTTAAATAAATATTTTTTTAAACTTTTAAATTAGATAGATAATATATCAAACACTATTTTTTTAAATTAAATGTATTTTTTTTATGGGTAAAAAAGCTAATTCTATTTGCTTTCACTAGATTTACGCGTTCGGAAGTAAAACGAAAAAAATTGTTCGGAAGTGAATGTCAGGACACCAAAACATTCGGAATAGATTCACTTTCACACGGATGTGAAACTCATGACAGATACGAATATATGTGTGCGATAAATTCATTAAAACTAAAAAAAATATATTAAAAAAGGGTTATTTCAAACTTGACTACCAGAATGCTTTAAAAAACCCAATCAATAAATTTTAAGAAATTGTTAGGTTTTAAACGGTTTTGGTAGTTTTTTGAGGAAAATTTGGTAGGAAAATTTTTTTTCAGTGGCAACGCTGACTGCAAGTGATGCCTTGCAAAGTATTTCAAATTACAGTATTTATCGCTTATATGCACGTCGGTTGTTTGCATTTAACGTTTACATGCATTCTATCATGAGCAATTTTCTCTTGTATTAAAAAAAGACATAAATATTTTTTGTATTTGCATTTCGCTTATATGCATTTCTTGCTTTTATGCACTGTAAAGTAATGTAAATATTTTCAATATGTATTAAAAAAATACTCATTTATGCATGTGGTACATGTTAAGAACATTTTCCAAAAATTACAGTTTGTGCACCAATTTTCAGCAGGAAACAAAAAGTTCTTTCTCAATTTAACAAAAAGTAAGTGTAAAATAACAAATTGAAATTCATTTTTTGGGCAATTTTCTATTTGGTAGTACGCAGTTGAAGTGACAAATCACTAAAGCAGCCCATCGCTATTTGATATAGCAAAAGTCGAATTTTTTCTCTATAGCGCTTTTTTAATAAAGCGCTGAATTGGCGCTTTTTTGTCAAGAGTTTTTTTCACATTTAGTTATTAAAACAGTTTTGTTTTGGCTTTGAAATAAAAATTAATTAAACATGTTTATCTTAGAAAGATGTATCCAAGCTATTGCTAAGAGTATTTTGTTTCAAAATCCACCAACTTGCACAAAGATATTTAGGTATAATTGTGCGTATCAGGATATTGCGCTAGTATTCCTAGAATAATTAATACTTTTTAGCTAATTTTTTTTATTATCAACTTTTTAGTGAATTACCAATATTTACTTTACATCAATCTTTTTTCATAAGCTCTATTTTATACGGCATTTATTCTCGAATATAATTTTACGTTAAATATTGCCTATAACAAGATCAAATATGTGACATGGAATGAAGTACGCAAACTGCGTCAACAATCTACTTTCAGCCTTCGGTCGACTCTTATGCAAAAAACTATGCCGAAGTGATTCATGTGGGCCACCTTCGAATATGACATATATACATATTAGCGATATTATTGTACAATACGAAAAATTGCACAATTATTTGCAAGTGGGTGGGCCTCTAAACATTTTTGTCTAATACAGGGAAATCATATATATTACCATGAATGAATGAATGAATTTAAATTAAACGGAAAACACAGGACACTGCGACCGAAGAAGATCTATTGTATCCCTTGCCAGGTGCTAGAGCTCCTCATCTAGACCTACTCTCCTGAGGAATCTGAAGATTGCCAGTGGTTCTAGTGTTGGCTGTTCTCAATCCTCCGATAGGTGCTTGCCCAATTGGCTATATCTTCTGTGGCATATCGCTTCACAGTCCATCAGAATATACTCTGGAGTTTCATCCACATAATCGCAGAATCCGCACAGGTTGTTACTCTCAATGCCCAGTCTGTTGAGGTGTTTTCTCAGTCTGCAATGGCCTGTGAGGAAACCTGTGAGTATTCATAGATTGTTGTTACTCAGAGACCATATTACCATACGTCTCCACGTATCAATTTTTACTGCTGAAATGGTCAAGCTTTATTTAGAAAATACTAACTAGCAAAATAGTATAATTTTCCATATGGAATTTGACAATTGCCGGCAATAAAAATTGCTACGTGGAGACGAAGGGTTAGCGAAAATATTTTTTCTGTCAACTGAAACAAAGATTAGTGTTCAGATAATTGTTTTTAAAGGCATTTTTGACATTTTGTGTCGTCTTGTAAATAAATTTTTGTGTTTTGTATATTGTAATTAAGAAATTTAAATGCGTTTTGGCAGAAGTAAATGAAAAATTTCGAACCTTAAATTTAGGCGGAACTGCGTACGAGGCTTTGAAAACAAAATTTTGGATTTTGTTTACTCATTAAAGTTTTTTTGTATATGCACCACTGAAACATATAAACGAGTTTTTTTTATAAGCACTGCCGATGCATATAAGCGAGTTTTTATAAATGCATTTCTCGCTTATAAGCAGCCAAAGACGTGCAAAATTTTAAATGCATATAACCGATAAATACTGTATTTCAAAAATCCCTCATGTCTTGAAATAGCTTTGTGCAGGGCTTTAGTCTGTATGTACATATTTGTTTCTTCTTCTCGTTATTCTATTATCTGCTTTTAACAGCTCAAATATGAATTTTTCTCGGCGAATTCTCTTGCGACTACCTGGGGTCCGTTTCTCAAATCTTACAAGTTACAAATCTACAAGTAAAATACACACAAAACAACACACTTACAAATTTTATTGTTGTTTTGTGTGTATTTTACGTCTAGATTTGTAACTTGTAATTTTGAGAAACGGGCGCCTGGTGTGAATTTGCCTTGTATGTGGTTTTGTATTCTATATCTTGTCTTATTTTATTTATTTTCTTATATTTATATTTTCCAATGCAAATTTAAAATCTATTAGCCTTAAGCCCTTATGACACTACATTTTTCTTGAAAGAAATAGCAAATGATAGAAAGAAACAACTATACAAAATGTAAACAAAACGTAATTACTTCTTTAAGTGCTGCCTACTTTTTATTTATAATAAAACGACAAAAGAAAAAAAAGTTGAAAAAAAGAGACGCTAAGTCGCTGAATTCGTGAATAAACCGCTAACTTGGCAACACTTTAATGTTTCAAGTTTGAAATGTAAATTTTAAGTTGAACATTTTTACATTTTTTTTGACCGGTCCCCATTTTTTATCGATAACATTAGTAAAAGCTTTGGTATTTATCTTAATATAGCTGAACTCTTTGCACCTGGTAAAATTTCCTATTATATTCTATTTGCACTGTTCTCCAAAATTTGAAAAATGAAGAAAAAATGTAGTGTCATAAGGGCTTTAGCCACCTGTTTTGACATTTGCTTGAACAAAAAAGTGGCTTTGTTGTATCAATTCCCCGATAAGTATACCTTATTGATATGCCTTGATTTAAGTCCTACATTTTTAAGCAAATGTCGGAGTTTTTTCCCCTGCTGTTCTCTTTTTATTAAATTAAGCGATAACAACCCTACCTTCGGAAGATATCTTCTAAACGTCTGCACGTATTTAGGTCTCTCTTTAGTATGCACAAATTCAATACATCTGAAAATGCTTGTTACATTTTTGTTTTTTAGACAGACTTTTTTATTCTAATACGAAGTTTTCTTACATTTTCAGAGGACTTTTATATAAAGGATCGGTGGATTGTTTGCGTCAAACTGTTAAGAAAGAAGGGTTGCCAGCACTTTACAAAGGTTTCCTGCCATGTTGGATTCGAATGGCTCCCTGGTCTCTCACCTTTTGGTTATCTTTCGAACAAATACGCACAATGTTGGGTGCATCTAGTTATTAAACGCACGATTAATAAAACATACATTTCAACATATTTAGCGAAATTTATCATAAAAAAAGGTATATTTATATAATGCTGATGCAAAATTATTATAATATTATTGTTATTTGTTGAGCTAGATACATTTTTTTCTTTATCATTCACCGTTATCGCGGCTTGTGGTTTTATATACTTTTGGGTGGCATGTCCATGAACGCAGTGTCGCAAGGTCCATGACACTTTTTGGAATGTAAAGATTTTTGCTTCGCTGAGATCAGATTTTCTGCTTGGCCAGGAGAAAATCCTTAAGCCAAGGACGGGTATGCAAAAATCTTTACCCAGCGAAGCAGCTTTTCGATATACTGAGAGAAAATCCTTAAGCACGACCGAAGGTCGTATACGCAGAGAATCTTTTATAATAAAAATAAAATTTCTTAAAATTTTTCATTAATTTAAATATTTTCTTAAGTCTACATACTTTAAGCATTGTTGACGCTATTTTCTAATTTTTGTTGACGTCAATTGACTTTATTTCCCACCATGGTGAATTTGAATTTGTTTTAATTTTTAAAATTATGAATAATAATAATAATAATGTCATGAAGTCCATGGACATTACGACGCTTTCAAAAGTGTCATAATGTCCATGGACGTTATGACACTCTTTGGAGTGACATAATAAACCTGGACATTATGTCACTAGACATTATGACATGCCACCTACTTATGTCGAAAGTTAGTCGTTAAAAAAATTATATCGTTTGTGGAGAAAACGCTTAAAAGTACTTATTGGCACTTTTGCCAAACACAGAAAAATACCTAATCGCGATAACGGTGATTATTCCGCATGCACATACGCATATTGTACAAAGTTTGCTAAATCTTTTAAAACATTCTTACGTATACATACTACATATATTATTACGAGTGTCGTATTTAGACTTCGACATGTTTGCCCTAATCAGCGTTACCGTTGTGACTTTAAAGGTTCCAGTGACCCTTTTTGACCGCCTTGCCACTTTTTCTGACCCTTTTTTAAATTTATCGTTTTGTATAATTTTTAACTAGTTCGTGGTACTTTGTACCCTTTTTGACAATTATTAATTCGAGTTGGCATATGTGCTGAAAAATATCAAAAAGTAGTGTTATAGAAACTAAAACCTATATTTCAAATTTTTACCAAAAATTGTGTTACGAGAGATTTAAGATACTTAGATCCAATATTTATAAAGTCAAGAAAATATATTAATCATTTTAAAATTTTTTCCGAAATCAATTAAATAATTAGTGAGCCAGAGGCTTTCATAAACGAATTGAAGGTATTAGAAAGGCTATATTTAAAATACTCGTACCTAATGCAGAAATGTATTGGTTTGTAATCGGCAATTTGAAAAATAGATTTAACGAAAATTTATACTCAAATTTATATAATTTTGTTGCATATATATTTACTTTGCTGCATAGTAGCGCCTCCGTTGAACGTGTTTTTTTTTTCAAAATTAACACTACTGGAAAATAAACTTTTTAATAGACTAAATGTAGAGACTTGAGACTGCATGCTTTCGTCTCCACATTTATTCACAACAGATCTGAAAGGCTAGACTTCAAATGAGGACTTAATTAAAAAGTGCAAATGCATAATTTCTTAGAAATAGTATCTATATAATATTTTGGACTAAAAAAAAGTGTTTTTATTGAAATGAATGGGAAGTACAAATATTTCTTTTATGTTTATATCATTATCAATTTTTAGTTTTTTTCTTTATACTAAAAATGAAGAAAAAAAAACATTAATATATTGTTTAAAAAAATTTACCCCTTTTTTCTTTCAAATGCCCTTTTTGAGACCCTGTTTTACAAAAGACCATTTTTGTGTCCTTTTTGAAATATGTCAACGGTAACGCTGGCCCTAATTTAGGACACAAACCGATATCGAAATTCGACAACGAATTCGTACAAGATGGGCTTTTAACTGTTCGTAATCACTTTATTTATAATTAAGCGCATCCTTGGTTTTTATCTTAATTTAGTTTTTCCTGTGCCTGATTTACTTTTATGCAGTTGTATTAAAATAAGATTTTTGTAAAATAAACCGAAAAAATGGAAAATAAAGGTAAAATGGAAAATGAATGAAAAATAAAAGGAAAAAAGTTTAGATTGCGAAAGTTGCTATCCAATGTAGAGCTGCCTCACTTGGAACCTGTTAGATGTCTTTGTAATATCCCAATTATTTAAATTACTAACTTCTTAAAATGCGATAATAAATTATTTAATTTTTTTTTTCAAATTAATTGCGTTGGTAGAATCTAATTTAATATATCCGTAACTAAGTTAGACGGATAAGTGAATTAAGTATAATCAAATGACAATATAAATTATCTATACATATAGTAATTACTAATTAAAAATAGATGTATATAAATAAAAAATGAAAATTTCTACGGTTAATAGACAGTGGTTTATTTAATGATCAGGTCTGTTCTGTACTCCATGCGGAATTAAATGCTATGATAATGCATAAAATTTTAGCGGAGTTCAGTGTTTGATGCAAATAATACTGCGAAATTTTCTGTATTTTATTGTTGGATTTCATATAAAAGCTACGATATTTTGCATTTGCACTTTTGTACGACCATTTGCATCAAATACTGAACTCCGCCTTTTATTCCGCATGGAATACAGAACAGACCTGAATGTATTTTATAAAATCAAAGGTAAAGTTATTACTTTTTCAAATAATTTTAAGTTTAGTAAAACTTTGCTCAGATACAAAGATTTTAATAAAGGTATTCACGTCAAAAGTCGCACTCTAGCGAAGCATAATCGCAAAAATATAACAACAACATGGACAATTATTTTGCACAACATGATGCAATATTGACAGGGTCTAATAGTATGTTTTCACCAACTTTAAATTACGTAGATTTGGGTAAATTACTTCGAAGTGTTTCCACCGACCTTGTGAGTGATTCGGTGTTCGAATTTTCGTAGTCAAATGATGCACTTACTTTATAAGGTGAACGCAGGGTTGTATAGATAAATTCAGTTCGAAAAATAGTATTTTCGACATAATTTAAAATAAATCACCTACTTTGAGGTATTTGGTCGTATGCGAAATGTATAGTAAATCATGTATAAATCAACATGGTTTGCTTAAATCACCATGATTTGTCGAATACATGCCGGTGGAAACATACTATAAGTAAGTAAGTGCAAGATTATCAGAGTAAAAGCAAAAAAGTTGTGCAACTTTTTACAGCATTGCCATCTCCAACAAAATGGTCAAAAAGTACTTACAAAGTAGCATCACTGTAGAACCATTTTAATGTAAATTTTTTTCTTTGAATTAAAACAAAACAAAGTTTATATCTAGATACCATCCACATACAAAAATTATAAGAGGTAATATTAACTAATGGCGTTTTCTATTCTACAAAAAAATGTGACATTTTTTTACTTTTTATTAAAAGAATTGCAATTTAACATTGCTTTAAAGGAAAAAATTGCCTTCGTAAGGGATGATACAATAATTTCTAATAAATGCACTTCTTCGAAACGTGATTATATTGCAAATTTTCATTAAAAAGGGCAAATAGTGCAACACACTTTTGTAGAAAAGAAAACGCCATAAGCTTACATAGGTAAAATTATTTTATATGAAATTAAAATTCCTGGGTGTTTTTAACTATGAAATTAGGTAATTTTAGAATACATTTTACATAAAATTTAAGGTAATTTAGCTAATAGAATAAGGTGCCTTATTCGAAAGTATTTTTGTTCTTGTTTTTTATTTTTTATTTTATTTTTTCAAATGAAAATATATTTTGGGAAGAACGGTAAGTACATATTATTTTAAATAAACATTTATTGATTGTTTTGGAATAAACACACATCTTTTATAGATTTTATAGACATCAACTTTGGAATGAGGAACGAACAGTTTGGAACGATTGGGATGAAGATTTTATCTAAGAGAAGATTTGATTGGCTTACGAAACGATAAGTCATTACATAATTAATATTCCTGCTGTAATTATTTTTATTATTATAACACCGGTACACAAAAGAACAAAAGTTGACTGTACTTCTACCTATATATGTTTTGACGCGCTGATTCCGAATCTGATATCCGTATGATTCGAAATTTCGAGTAAATTGCGAAAAACTATTTTCCAAAATTGTTTGAGTTTCCCCCAATTTACTTGAAATTTGGCTAAACGGACCTCAGATTCGGATTCGGCGCGTCAAAAGAAATATACGTAGGTGGACCAAGTCGAATGTACACTTTTGTTTTTTTGTGTGCCAGTATAATCGTCATTTATTCTAACTTATTACTTTTATGATTGTCTATACAAATAAAAGTAAAAACAATACAATCCTTTTTTATTACATATATAGTGGATGTTTGAAAAATAATTATCAAAAATTATTTAAAAGTCAACTACAGTCATCGGTAATTATCTCTGTCCCACTTCACCACCTATTGTCTCTACGCTATCCCTTTCCCATAGAAGTGGTAGGCATTAGTTGCCTGATTGTGTTACTTCTCTTTATAAAAAAAATTAATAAAAAAAGTATTCTAAAGTGATAAGTAATAAAGTACTATTTAAGGCCAAATATCACTACTTGAACGGCCTGTTGTATTACCATATGAAAATTTTCATACACGTTAAAAGTAAAATAATATAATAAGTCCGTTTGTTTACTGTTACACTAAAATGCAGTAAATGAAATTACTTGGTAAAATTTACTCTCAAAAAATCTATTGCCCATAAAAATGCGTCAACGGAAAAATGTTTCAAATTAGTAACATTAGGGAAACAACTGATGGCACATAAATGTAGAGTTGAAAAACATCGACATATCGATACAATACTTTTTATAACATTTACATCTTAGCAAAATGTGAATAGTTTATTTTGCGTAATCTTTCCTATTTGCTTAAAAAATTTATTCAGAAGTATATAATCATTTGTTTTTTCTATTGGCCTTAAAGGCAAGTTCGGTACCAAGTATTCAAGTACTTAGCATTTTCACAGCACTAAATAATTAAAGTAATACAAATAAAACAAAACAATTGGTTTCTAAACATTTTATTTCCTATTTACGGCTCTTTTCACAATGTACTATTAAAGTTAACATGGATTTAATGGCAAGTTCGGCATACAAAACTTGCCGTTAAAGTCCACGTTAACTCCTATTGCCCTTTTCATAATGTATGATTAAGAGTTTAACAGCTAGTTTTGTATACTGAAGTTTAAGTTAAAGTCCATGTTAACTTTTAATCGAACATTGTGAGAAGGGCCGTTAATCATACATTGTGAAAAGGGCAGTTAAAGGTATATAATTGTGTTAAGAAGACAAAAATTTTATAATAATTATTCATTCACTTTTTAAGTTTGTTCCAGTATTATTAAAATTTTTCGTTTTTCGACCGTTTTTTCGAACGAAGCTAATATTGCAAATAAAAACTTGCGTTGAATTGGTAAACAAAACACAGATGCGAGTAATTCTGAGTGAATTCAACCAATAGGTGTGCCGTATGGCTTTTAATTTGAAAAAAAAATTGAGGACAATCTTGTAGGTACTAGAAACACATAACCGCCATATTTTTTATTTATTATTGTACAGCTTCTGATTAGTGGTCACCCGAAGTAAAAAGTTTGACCAATTTCATACATTTTTATAGAGCAATTATTTTTAAGTAGAAAAGATATTGAAACGATTCGTGCTTTGTTGTATAAGGCAGAAATGATCATTTCATATTGTTATGTAAAACTGTACTGGAATATATAAATGGCCGAAAAGCGGCCACTTGAAAATTACATAGTTTGTTCTCATTTTATCGATTTTCAACTGAACCCTGTTGAACATAGAGAATTGATTTTTTTTAGTAGTGAAGAAGGAATCCTTATGATACATAAGTTTCATTGTGCTAAAATATTATCTTCTGCAAAAATAAAGATGCGAAAACTTATAAATTAAAAAAAAGCTCAACTTTGAGCTTCAAAAAAGCCATGTTGGGATACACATAAAAATCAGATTTTTCAGAAAATATAGGCCAGTACTTCGTTAGTATAACCACTTAGTGCCGTTTGGTATTTTCACTCTATTACGAGATATGATTTTTTTTAAAGTGCATTTTTTATAAAAAAAATAATGCGCCCAAAGCCCGATGTGGGGATACAGATAAAAATCTGAAATTTGTACACTCTACTTTGTTCATTATGTGCACTAAATGACAATCTGTTATTTTCATTTGCTTACGAGATATGATTTTTTTAAGTGAAAATAAAAAATATGCATTTTTGAACCTTTTTTATTTACCTCATATTTTAGAGTAGCACTTAAAAAATATCATATCTCGTAAACAAATGAAAATAACAGATTGTCACTTAGTGCACATAATGAACAAAGTAGAGGCTATACAATCTAAAAATTTCAGATTTTTATCTGTATCCCCACATCGGTTTTTGGGCCCATTATTTTTTGTAAAAAGGAATGCAACCTCTCCAAAAATATCATCGACATTCAAAACAATCTAAGCAATGCCAAGCGAATAGAGAAAACTGACCTCGTCACAAATTGCCGAGGACTGATATAGCCTTTCTGTGAAAAATGACCGAATTTAATTATACTCCTCATATATGCATATCAATTTATAAAAACAGTTTTATATGTCGGGCTAATATATAAATACATATTTCGACTTACATACCGTGAAAATCTAGAGATAGATGGATTGTCACAGAGCCCTTGATAGTTTTATTGAATTAAAAATAAATAGTTTACTTAAAATACGTCTTTCTGAAAGACAGAAAAAGTAAATATTTAAAATATGTTAAAATCTTTTTTTAAGGGTAAAAACCTTTTTTTATCTTCTCGACCCAGCAAAAAACTTCAAAAATAAGATAAATCTTCACATATAGTAACACTGTGTGTACTACTCTGTAGTAGGCTAAGGTGGAGCCGTAAACTCAGCGCCCAGGTATGTAGTATGCAGTAAGAAATTAACTTTAATCTTGATTGCTTTTATTGCTATTATTACCAAATACATATTTTTTTTTAATTTGTAAGTTTTTTTTTGTTTACATATATTTACAAAACATGTATTTCATTACTTAAGAATACTACAAGAGAAAAATCTGTCACGTACGCTATGTCACGTACGCTATTAAATTTTGTTCATTATAAAATCAACCAAAAGTTATATTTGGGGTTTTTTCGGCTCTAGATCACAACAATGTGTTTAAATAAAACTTCGTTCTTTTGTTCTATTAAATATTGGTAAACATTTATATGTATATTTATTCGATATTTCGAACACCTTCGGTGCTCTTCTTCAGGAATTTTGAGTAAAGCTGTCTATCCGTTCTAATTGGGAGTTATAAGCTTATAACAGTAACATATAAAGAAGGCCTTAATGAAGACTTTTTCTTAAGTAACTCAAAAATTTTGGTTTTTGAGATATGACTACGTTGCAATAAAGGAGTGATATATACATTGATCTAAAAACGTTTCCCGTTTCACGCTTTTCTAAAACTGTTATACCCTACGAAATTGTTACCCGTTGCACTTAAAATGATTTTTGTTTTATGCATAAACGCTGCCCCGACTCTTATCACATGCAATGCCATACCATAAAAACACAAAAACACTGAATACGCCAAAAGCTTTAAGATTCCCTTTCCAACTCGCATTTTGAAAACACATTCACAGTCTTTGATCTATGTAGCTTTATCCAGAGTAAGGTCCCAAGAAGGACTTCATACTATACATATTGGTGGGAATATACCATACCATGGTAGACGAGTAAATGAAATGATGCTACCATTACGGAACGAGTTTACCCGTCTTTCTACTGTTTTTTATCTCACCTCGATTGATCGAACTATACTCGACAAAATCAATTCAGTAAATATGATAATCTTTTCTAGTTGTCAGTCTACGTGCACATGCGCGTGATCTCCATAGCAATATAATAGAAAAGTCACATGTATTAATGTTATCAGAAACATGGCTTGGTATCGAGGAACTATTCGAAATTAAAAATGCCGATCACATTACAGACGACCAAGCATTAAACATGGCGGTGGAGTTGCCATCTATCACAATGTTGGCGATTCGCAACACGATATTACTGTCTGTAATGATGATCGTTTGAGAAGAAATTCCAGCTGCGTAAATCAATCGAAATGTAAATTATTTAGACGTATTTAGTATTAAAAGAGGTTAATTTATTTGTCACTTTGGTTATAAGAGTACACTCCAGTCGCGCGTCGGTGCTGAAACGCACAATCTTTTTTTTCTACAAAACATAAATAAAAATACAAAAAGTTCTATCGGCTTAGGGAATGGTAAATTTATTAAAAAATCGACTTTCGATTTTCCGATCAACTTTTTTCATTTCGAATTTCAAATTCGATTTTAGAATTGACTTTAAAGTCGAACACTAAAATGAATTTCCAAACTTTTAAACATGTAAAATTTTATTAATAGAAATTCAAATAAACAGTAAACAACTTTAAGAAACAAAACTAAACAAACATAGAATTAAACATACAATAGATTACATATTTCCAAGAAATATTTATCAAGATTATTCATCTTTTAATAATTACATTACATCCAACTAATATTCTTCGGCAAGATTTTGTAAAATTTGTTGTTGCTTTATGCTTTGTTGCTTTATGTGATAACTCTTCGTCTATATCTTTGCTGAGTTACTATTGGTTTTTAACTTCAAATTCGCCCTTTTCCAAATCAAACTCAGGTTTTAAAAAAACTAATTCGGAATTTCCCAAATCAAATTCAGTATTTTACAAATCCAATTCGTCATTTTGCAAATCGAGTTCAATATTTTACAAATAAAATCGGTTTATCCTGATCTTGATTTTTTTAACTTCCGAATTTTGTTCGAAAAAGGGTACGTTCGTAAATTTAGTAATTGTGCGATAATCAAAGTTCTCCGCTCGAAAACTAACACTTGGCAATACTTTTTTTCATCAAGTTTCTTTCCACAAGCACTTGATAGTGCTGTCGCAGGTTGCTGCAACAAAGGTAGCATTTGTTTGTTACTGTTGCAATAGTTTTCACACCGGTTGCACAAATTTACTGCATTTACGAATGCTCTCAAATTCCGAATTTTATTATTAGAATACTGAATTTGAAAATTCAGAAATTTCTTTTAATCCCTGAATTTTTTTAAACCCTGATTTTTTTTCAAAAGACCGAATTTGAAGTTAAAAATCTATATTAAGCCTGCTTTAGAAAACAATCGTTCACATGACACAGATGTCGAGAGAATAGACTAATATTTAGACTTGCGTAGTTTACGAACGAACTAGTTCAATTGAACTATTTCATCAATTGAACTAAGGAAACTAGCTTAAGTTTTCACTATTCACTAGTTCAATTGAACTATGAAACAAAATGAAATATACCTTTCCCTGTGAGCAAATGTACATATGAAATCAGTCATGTGTGTATGTATGTATAGGATGAAATAACATACGTATGCATGTACGTACATACATAAATAGCTATGGGGCATCGCTTTCACAGAATATGTTTACTACATGGTAAATTTATTTACTTTTTCAAAATTAGTATTTATTCTTATTATTCTCTCTCTAGTTACTGTTCTACAATCAAAGAATTCATAAATATATTGAAGATATTTTTATGTAAGACGCTAATTCTACAACAACAACACATGGTCCAACAATAAACACAACAAACAAACAATAGAATGAAAAGCTCATAGAATGTTTCCTCGTATCATTCTTATATTTCACCATTCATTCATAGTTCAAAAAGAGCGATTGAACTAGAAGATCGACCTAGTTCATTGAGGAAATATGAACTGAAATGACCGAACATTCAAATGAACTATTTGGCACAAGTCTACTAATATTCACTTGAAATTTCATATATGTACATACATATGTGGGGATAAATTGTTTTGGGTTTGGATTAAAGTATTGATGTAATGCAACAAGAATGTCATTGAAAATCTCATGGTTGAAGATTGAAAATGAGCTTTCTTCCTACTTTGATACTATTAAAAAAAATTAGATTTTGAGAGCCCTATAATCGATTTGAGTACAAAATCGCAGACGTAAATTCGATTGCGAAAAATCGATTTATTATAACACAAAATCGACTTTCGATTGGAATCAAACTCGATTTACCATTCCCTATATCGGGTTATTTTGAGAACACTTCATGTAATTCTCCTTGGTCGTTTTTCTCCATTCCGACTTTTTGGCATATGCGCTAAACCAATAATGAGCTGACGATATGTAAACAAATAAAAATTTTCAAAGATAAAAAACTTCTTCGTGCATCAGCCCATGTAATAGGTAACCAAGATGTCAAATTTTATAAGATTTTACCAACGCACTCTTATTTTAATATTCACTTTGATTTTTATCTATTAATTTTTTGACAACAATTACCAAAGAAGTTGGTTTGTTGTATCAATTCGCCAATAAGTACACCTTATAGATATGCCTTGATCAGTACAACATTGCCCATAGCGCATAGCCAAAAAATTATTTCTTTACTCCACACGTATGAAGTCAGTGTTTTCTTCAAAGATTTTAATAGAACTTTAAAACAATTATACATTGTAACGTGCCTTTACAAAATTCCTAATGTATAAATCATTTGTTTACATACCCTTTTGTTATGTAGGGCACACACACACACATTCGGCCATGTAACAGAGTTCAATTCCGTTCGGAAACGGAATTCAATCAACCCTAATGTCAAGCCGTAGCTGGAGCATACCGCACCATAATAGCGCCGCCAACAGTCTAGACACACTTGACAAATTTGCGTATTTTAGTTTTGTTTTTTAGACACCAGCTGCTAAAAAAATAGGGTAGGTTGAATTCCGTTTCCGAACGGAATTGAACTCTGTGACATGGCCGATTGTGTACAAATCAGAGATAGCAGATGCGATTTTTAAATTGTCCCAATTATTTTATAAAATTGTATTTTTTTAAACTTAATTTTACCAAAACATAATTTTACCACCAGAAACATGCATTAGGGTAGAAATACAATAGCACGGCAAATCAACATCAGAGGGGCCATAATCATAGTAATTCTCAAACAGTCGATAAAGTAAACAGCATAAGAGTTCAGTTTTTATCCTTAATCGGGGAGCAAGTCACGATACCGCACGAATGATAGTTACAAGTCGGCCGCTTGAACTGTCATCCGAGAGCTTTACATACTCTTGTTCCGAAGTATATGTGCATGTTATTTGATGCTTATTTTCATTGTAGTACGTAATCGTAGTTTGCCGACCACATTAGATCCCTCGCATTCATCTTGTGGTTTTATTGTAGTTAACCGAGCACGCAATCAACGGTTCTCAAATGGTGGTCCGTAGCATCCATAAAAGGGGTCCGTGTGAAGAGCCGAAAAAAAGTGTTTTCAAAAATAATAAAAGTTTTTATAAATATGATTATTTCGAACGTATTTGCTTTGTGAATCTAAATTGATTATTAGGCTAAGGTTCGTAACGTTATATTCAGAAAGAATTGGGTATGATTAATATTCCAAGGAACAAAGGAAAAAATTAACATCAACTTAATTTTTCAACGTACACAGCAGAACAGAGTAGCGCCACTTTCGGAAGCCGCTACACTTCCATCGTCAGTGCTCACGTGTATTTTGCTATCACCACTTGTCAGGTGGCTCTGTTTTTATTTTCGATCTACATACTTCTTTTTATGTTTTATTTATTTTTATTTTATATACGTACATATATACATATGTCTTTAAGTTTTGAAATCTTCAAACACAAACAACAAAATACTAGTGCGATCTTTTACTCTTCACTGCTTAATATAAAGTGCCCCAGACTCTGTACTGACTATCAAATCGGTAAAAGCCCTAAAATTGACTAGATATCGTCAAAACTTTTAAAAATAAAAATGTGAAAGAATGGGAAAAATCGGAAATCCGCGAATATGTATAAAACGTAATGAAGAGATTACTTGTGTCTAGTAACCATTCTTGTTGTTTAGCTTTGATATTTTAATAAACCCCCATCACGGCAATTTAAATTTGTGGATGTTTTCTTGTGAATTCAACGTTGGAAACAAAATGTACAAAAGAAAATTTTTTAAAAGTTTTATCTCGGAAGAAATTTTTTATTTTGAAAACTTTATTATATTGAACTTGAGTGATATTTATTTTAAATATGTTTTTAAATATTTTCTTTCTGTACAGTTAATATTTTTTGAACTTCAATGATAAATATTTTAGAAACAAACGAAATAAAAAACGTTTTCCGGCCCTTGGTTTAAACATATTTATGAGTTTTTAATTCAACCTAAAAAAACAAAATACAACCTGGTCTTCTGAGGGGTCCGCGAAAAAATTTTTTTTTACAAGGAGTCCGTGAATAGGAATTTGGTGAGAACCCCTGCATTAGATCACCCGCATTCATCTTGTGTTTGTATTGTAGATAGTAATGGTAGTTTGCCGACCACATTAGATCACTCGCATTCATCTTGTGGTTTTATTGTAGTTAACCGAGTACGCAATCGTACTTAGCCGAACACATTAGATCCCTTGCATTAATCTTGTGTTCGTATTGTAGATCGTAATCGTAGTTTGCCAACCACATTTGATCCCTCGCATTCATCTTGTGGTTTTATTTGTAGCTAGCCGAACACATCAGATCCTTCGCATTCATCTTGTGTTCGTATTGTAGATCGTAATCGTAGTTTGCGACCAGCGTTGTCAACTCAGTGCTTTTCGCACCGTTTTTATTCTTTTTTCGACGCGAAAAATTTTCAAGTCAGTGCTCGGTGCTTTTTTTGTATAATCTTTGGTGCTTTTTATTTGTGACGGTGGCACTGAACATAAAATTTTAAAATAATTTTATTTATCTAAAAAAATGTTTTCAAGAGTAAAATTCTTTAATGCAATCCATTGTTACACATACTTTTTGCAGCCTTGTGGAAGTATAAACAATTTTATTTATATTTTTATAAATAAAATTGTTTATACTTTATGCATTCTTAGCTTGATGAATCTATTTAATATGGTATTCATTTTACTCGACTTGTCCATTGTTCCATTGTGCGATTTTTAAATTAATCGAACAATCGAGTAACACTTTTATTTAGTTCGAGTTGTTCGAGTAAGCTTTGCCGCTAAAAATTATTCGAGTTAATCGGAAAATTTTTGAATTTACTTGTTTTTAGCACATTTTTGTGAACAAAAATAAAACAAACAAAATTTTTTCGCGTTTCATATATTTTAATAATGAAAGCATAAGAAACAATATTTCTACATAAATGAGATCATAAACTGGCCATTTCAAGCAAACCATTTCAGGCCATTTTTTCACTATTCAAATGTTTCGTTTTGAGAAAAGTTTGCATCAGGAAATAATTAATAATATTCAGACCTGTTCTGTATTCAATGTGAATAAAAAATAATCATAAGTATGCTTGTCATTAAATTGTAACAGCAAAGCTTTTACAATTCCAAAAATTTTTATTTTGCATGCAAAACATAACACGATAATTCATTAAATAATAGAACAAAATCTATACTATACTATACATTTAGTTCTAAAGATAACATCTTTTTCCTTATATCATAAATATTATTTTCGATCGAACATTTCGATCGTACATTACTAAGAACGATCTTTCCACTAATCGTAGACGCTAGAGAATTTGAGAAAAGTGAGTTAAAACTCATTTCCAATTCATCCGAAGTAATATTTTATATGATAAAAGTAATGTTTTGCTCTTTGATTTTGTGAATGCTTTTAATTTTTTACTGAATTCCGCCGTTAAAACAATTTCGATACCTCAATACGAAAAATCTAGTTGACTAGTTGCTCTTGAGATCTCTTCTTTATTTCAAATAATTCCTGCTTGATATTTGCGAATTCTTGTGCAAGATATTTATTGCTATTGCATAATTTACTTAATTCTTTGATCATGCGGTATATTAGTATGAAATAACGTTTGAATTAATTTCAAATAATTTAAAAAATATATTCAGAAATCTACAAAAACTTAATCAAAAAAGGAAAATTTACATAAAATTGTTTACTCGAGTTATTCGATTAATAGACTTTAATTACTCGAATAAATTTTTACACGAAATTAAAATTTTTGTTTGAACATTATTTGACTTCAATTATTCGATTAATCGAGCAAACTATATAAGTCTAAAATACGTAACAGAATGTCATTGCATGCTTCACATAAAAACCGGGCTGAAGCGAGAAAATTCATGTTGTGATACTTATGAGATACCAACTGATGTACATCTATTTAATTACACTATGCAACAATGAAAATGCTTCGAGATCAAAATAGCAGATCCTTATATGTATATTTTCATCTGTAGAACTCAGAAATTACCATAAAAATTTCCAATTAGCTCTAGTTTTAATGATATAGTGAAATGAATGAAACATTTTATATTTAGTGCTTTTTTGCAAAAATTACGCGCTTTTTTCCTGGTTTTAGTGCTTTTTGAAATTTAAAAGTTGACAACGCTGTTTGCGACATTAGATCCCTCGCATTCATATTGTGGTTGTATTTGTAGTTCGCCGGGTGTATTAGACAGCCGATTAAATCTTGGCGCCCGAAATCACATGCCTGATCCGTCAGACTCTGCTGTCACCGCCAAAGTTCACTATAGTCAAGTAGGCGGACGAAACTGAGTGAAATGTAATCGAGCCCGAATCGTCCACCAAGGAGTCAAAGTAGTTTAGAGTACGTATAGATAACCCTATATATCCCACGTAGTTAAGTTAAGTAAGCTTTCGTAAATAAAGGTAGCTGTGTTCAATAAATAAAACCCCTAATATCTTCGTGTTTTATTTACGAAGGAGGCAGACCTTTGGTAAGGCCCTGGACAGGCTGACGCCTACCCCAGCTGGAAACAAAAACTGCGTGACAACATATATATCAGAGCTGTGAAATATTGCAATCAAAATCGTACATTTAATTTCATGATTTCAATTTGCAAACTGCATGAAATGGCTAACAAAAATACGTTTTTCTACTTTTTTATACTATTTTGTTGGACTTTCACTATAGTTGTAATTTCAATGGAATTGATTGAAATCGCATTATTTCAACAAAAATTTTATTGCAATTAAATTGATTGCATTCAATGATTTCTAAAGAAATGATTTCAATCACAAACGATTGCAATTTTTAAAAGATTTCGTTTTGAAATCTGAAATAATTTTGAAATCAAAGAATGAAATCAATTTGGTTGAAATCACAATTGATTGCAATTTTTTACAGCTCTAATACATATATATGTAATGTGTTGGACATTTTATGAAACACACAAAAGTTTTAAACTAGAATTATATTAATGCATTTAAATAAATTTTGGATTTTATTAAAAGGTGTTTAAAGCAAAATAACTAAAGAGATGTTATGTAAATAATTCACGTAAATTTAATTTGACTAGAATTTGAGGCAATTAAATATTATTCTAATCCTAATACCCAATTGATACCCTGAACAATGAAAAATATCAATGGCTGCCAAGCTACTAAAAATCGTATCCAATCCAATAAACGGCCATATAAGACATGAGGTCGTTCCCACCTAAATGCAAAAGGTTAAAAAACAAAACATATTCAATCAATAAATCTGTGGACTTTTGACAAAACAACTTAAGTCTAATTTAAAAATTTTTAAGGCGAGCAAAAAAAAATTATTTTAAAGTGTTGAATATAACCTTTTGTGTATGCCATAGATTATACGTAGATAGTCAACTGGGCTCCTGTCAAAAAAAAATTTACAACTCTTCACGCCTATGGGTATTTTGTTATCCAACACACTGAGAGAGGCAACTCAACACTCATCACAGAGCGTACTTTTTTTTGCACACACAAACACTATTTTATATTATTAAATTTTTTATTTGCCATATAACAAATTTTATGTTTCTTCTTGCTGTAATTTTAAAATATTTGTTTAATTTTGTTGACATTTGTGTGTTGAAATTTATCAAAGTTTTCAACCGTTTTTTTTTATTCAACAGTATTGCATTTTTGATACTATTTGCGACAATTTTTTTAGTGCCAAATAGAAAAAATGCAAAAAAAATTTTAGCGAATCAAAATTTTTTGAGCGAATAAAAATAATTCTAGATTCATATTTTCATTAATTAATGCAAAATTAATTGTATATAACAACTAAAAATTCGTGCTTAAAAATATAAATTTTGTTAAATACTTTTTGTACAACTAAGTATGGTTTTGTAGCTGTGGGGAATATTTCTTTTTAAACCAATACTAAAACAAGATGTTTTACTAACACATTTTTAGACTTAGGTTTTTGACAGCAGACTTAGGTTTTGGAAGTTTTAGTTGACTATCTACGTATAATCTATGGTGTATGCTTTAAGAAAAGTAAACATTAGGTACAATTAAATGATTTTGATTATAGTTTTATTTAGAGCTCTTTTTCGGCATATTTCAAATTCTTCATTAACCAGCCGCAATTATCGTAGGAATATGGGATTACACGAAAAAACGCGTCTAAAGTGTGTATTTAAAGATAGAAATTTTCTTAACTCGACATAAGTGCTTTTGTCAAAAGACCACAGATATGTTTTCTGCACATATGCAGAAGTATTTATAGTACAAGTAAGAACTCACGGATTACAAAACATTTTTTTAAGATCAACTTTTTCCTTGCAATATGGGCAGGTTTGTTTCTTTCCTATGATGCACCAGCCACGTATGCAGAATTCATGAAATACATGATTACAAGATAACTTGTAAGTATTTTCAATTATTCCCTCTTCCTTTTCACTAACTAGCAACAAATTACCGCATACTGCACATACATTATCCTCCAAATGTCTCGTAGGAATACCCTGTGGTGTATAGTACTGCATTCGAACAAATATATTAATAAGCTTTATGTAAGTGAATATGAAATTATTACAACATTTTCACTTACACCTATCAACGATGCCATTTTTTCCGAACATATTTCTGATATGTCTCTACCCAAAACTCCAATATAAAGACCATAAAATACAAACATCGAGCCAACATCCATCCAAACAGTTGGAGCTTGATTAAATATAAAATTGAAATTCAAAAAAGTCGCCATCATTATTAAATATCCAACAACGCCTAGTCCGTAGCTTAATTTGTAAATAAAATAAAACCATTTATAAACGAGCCTGGAAGTATTAAGAAGGATCTTTAATTTAATCTTTAGTAAAATTTATTTTAGTAAACAAAAAAATTGTAAATACCTTGGTGTAGTTCCTTGAATGGGTTTACTTATAGCTCGTCTTATAACTACTGCTGTTATGATAGAAAACACCGACCAGATTATAATAAATCTCATCCAGCCATGAAAGAATGATATGCCTAAAGGTATGGTCCACATTGCTAAGAGTGTGACGGCCTTAAGATATTAAAGTAAATTTTTTTTTATTTAATTTTGTTGAATTAATTCTATTTATATTGCATTTTTGTGCTTTACACTTTATTTATATCATATTTTTTGTTTCTTTTATTATTCTATTAAAATGTATGTATGACTAAAGTTTTAATTCGAAAACCCTAAATATTCATCTTTATCGTGAGTAAAGGCAAACATTTTGTACGTGAATTATTTCCCATTAGGAAAATATAGTGACAAAAGCATACAAAAAGTGCAGAATCACAAAAATACAAAATTATCGATCGCGATTTTAGGGAAAGGGCAATGATGTAGCTAGACAAAGCCTCCCTCCCGCCCAGAAAATTTCTAGCTACGCCAATGAAATAAGGGAACAAATTTCACATACAATTCAAACCAGTGACGGAAAATACAGATTTTGAAATGGTACTGAACTTTATTTAAAAAGTACTTTTTCCGGTTAATGGTACTTTTTTCAGAATTAAAAAAAACGCAACTTCAGGTATTTTTATTTTGATTATAATACAACACACCTTTTACACAGTGAAAGTTACTTTGCAAGATCTTGCGTTTATAGAAGAGAAGCGAAAAGAAAACGAGGGGAGTACAGACTTTCTTGTACTCGCAAATTTGTTCCTAGCTTATGTCCGAACAAAAGAAAACAACAACAGCGTTCAAAAAACCCAAAATTTGTAATACTACACTTTCTGTGTCTAAACACCAAAGAAATTTCAAAAGAGAATTCAAAAAACTTTGTCATACTTTGCGTTTCTAAAAGGCGACACTTGAATATATATTTTATTCATTATTTTCCTGGTTTTGTCTCTATGTAATCGCAGCTCTTCAAACTCTTTTTTTTTTTTGTATTTGTTAATTTTTAACAAACACAACCCGCGAAGCGATTAGCTTGTCTGCGGAAAACGCCCAGGGTCTATGGCTGGAATCGAACCCACGACCTCTGACAGGCTGGCATCATTACCACTCAGCCACATGGGTACTTGGTTAGTCTTCAAATAAGGAAATTCCTGTGTATTGTTGTAGTTGTTAAATTTAAAAAATGTAGATGCACAAGTACCTTGAACAAACATAAGCCAGTCGCATCTTATAGCTGTTTTACACTGTCGAACAACTTGTATAATAGTCTAAAAACAGCTTTAAGAAATTGATAAATAAATTCAGCTAGTTTATTTGCATGTTTATTGATACCATTTGGTATTTACATCTCTTGGCCCATTTAGACCTTCGTGGATATGCGGCTGTAATAACTGGTCTGCAGTAAAAATTTCCTGTAAATAAACATAAGTGGAATATACAATCAGGGCTCCCATTTTGCCGATTTTTTCATAAAAAAAATTACCAAATGCCGGTTTTAGGTGAAAAATTCAGATTTTTATTAAACCAATAGACAACACGCTAACTCCGGTTTCAAACCACATTTTTGTGATTTGGCAATATGTAACTATATTTTAATAAATAATAGGCAAAAAGTTATTTTTGCAGATGATATTCAAATCTAAATCAATCAAATCTGAATTTCACAATATAATTAATAATTGTGTAAATTTTTATATAGAAATTCTCACTCTCATACGAAAACTCTTTGATTTTGAAGGTAACTTCAAACCAATAAGATTAATAAATCTAGATATCGTAATGCAGAAAAAAATCAGCACTATTCTTGATATTCTTAGGAATTTCAGAATTTTATAGATTGTAATTTCTTGCATTTGAACAAATATTCAATCCCTTCTTGGCAGTCGGTTAAAAAGACTGAAATTGATTTATATAATTTTTGGCAAACAATTTCTGAAATAAATCAAAGGGATTCTACAAAGGCTTATCCAGTTTTAGCAGAATTTGTGATACAAATTATGGTTCTGACCATTCGTCTGCCGGACAAATATTTAATGCCGTCAATTTAACAACCACACTTACTGATTTAGTCTTTTTTAATATTTTCAGCAGAAATACCCAGTCTTGGCAGGAATCGAACCTGCAACTACGGGGGTAACTAAACTAAATTTCAATGTTCCTTAGAAAATGAAACTGTAGAAAGAATCTTTGACACTCATATTTAGATATTATAAATTCGGAAATGTATTAATTATGTAAATCATTTATATTCCATGGTATGTATTTAAAGGCCATGATTCACTATTCTACACAATCGCGTGATCGATCGATTTATTCAGAAATTAGCGGCGAAATTTTTTTTGCAAAATTGGACTTTTTTTGTTTTCAAAAATTCATAAAAAAAATTTTAATGAAATTTATTTGCTGGTGTTTAAGCATTGTCGATATGCAACATTTCATTGGTGCTTTACCAAATCGTCAGTAGACTTCAAACACAATTTTGCAAACTTACAAATTGTGTTTGAAGTCTACTGACGATTTGGTAAAGCACCAATGAAATGTTGCATATAGACAATGATTAAACACCAACAAATAAATTTCATTTAAAATAAAATTATGACAATATGCCAAATAAATTTCATAAAGATTCATAAAAAGTTTAACACGCAAAAATTTTATATTTTTATCATTAGTCGAGAGCTAGGAAAAAATAGTCCATGTCATGAAAATCGATGGACAAATGTTAATGTTATTCGCAATTAAGTGAAGGATATCTATCGCTCATTTCTACATAGTTGTACAAAAAGTATTTGACAAAATTCATATTTTTTAAACCTGAATTTTAAGGTATTATATACAATTAATTTTGCATTAAATAATGAAAATATGAATTTAGAATCCTTTTTAATACATTTGAGCTCAAACATATTAATTTGCCAAAAATTTTTTCCAATTTTTCTATTTGGTATTAAAAAAAATTATCCCAAATATTAACAAATATGCAATACTGCTGAATGAAAAAATGGTTCAAAACATCGGTAAATTTCAACATACAAGTGTCAACAAAACTAAAAAATATATTTTAAAATTACGGAACGAAACAATAAATTTATTAAAAAACAAATAAAAAAAAATTAAACAAAGCAAAAAGTGTTTGTGTGTGCAAAAAATATATATTTTAGTGCATTTTCAGGTGCAAAAATTACTCTCTCTGTTACTCTCTCTCTCAAGATTGTTGAATACACAATAGCTCCGATGCCGTATTTTCTGGGTAAAGTTTGGTAAAATGAGAGTAAGCAAGAATTACTCTCACTAAACACAAAAGTACGGGAACAGCAAACACCAAATTTGTATCCCAAAAAGTAACAAGAATGTGTTGTGAAAATAAACAAAAAATAAAAAATAAAGAGCAACATACTGATTTTAATAGTATTTTTAGTTTTTTGATACATTGCTGAATATATACAAATGTATTTTGCCCTGAATTTTGACTAAAATCATATTTTTTATTTGTTATTATTTATTTTTCAAACAGCTGACTGTTTTCCACTTTACACAATCTGCCCGAAGAAAAAGTACGTGCAAGAAGAAGAATATTTTCCTCTCAAACTCACTCTCATTTACCAAATCTTGCAGTAGGGGAACAGTTTTCGTGCAAATTGGGATCCCGCGGTATCCCAATGTTGAGTACGGGATCGCAACTTATATCTATACGTGAAGAGAGTTGTTAATTTTTTATTTAAAGGCCGAGAGTTTGAAATCTACGTATTTATCTATGATATCAGGCATTTAAAAATCCTAATTTCCCCAAAATAACTTCCTATAATTGTTTTCATTAAAACTGAAAGTCCATAACACGCGTTTTTGCGTCAACGCTTTCACACGTTTTACGCATTTCACGCTTTTCAGCGTATCAAGCTACATGCCACGCTGAAGTTATTTTTTGTTATTTTATGATCGCAAAACAGTAAACTATACAAACATACCTGCATGTTCTGTAAATCGAGTCAATTTAAAAACGCTCGATTTAGAGAAATTAAATATACTAATAGCAACATATTTTTAGATTTTTTTGCAGTTTCAGATTTTTAGATCTTAAAGTATCATATCTAAAATTAATTTACTATATACGATTTGAAATACATCAATTGGGGCATTCGACCCTGTTTTGTAAACCGAATTCGAGTAAATTTTTTCGTTTTCCAAATATACATAAGTAATGCCCCCGTTGATGTATTTTAAATCATATATAGTAAATTAATTTCAGATGTGATATTTTAAGCTCTAAAGAATAGAAAACTATAAAAAAACCTAAAAAATTTTTGCTATTAATGGATTTAATTTTTCCAACCCGAGATCGATTTACAGAACAGGCAGGATATTTTTGGTGTTCTCAAAACCGAATTCACATAGTTTTATTCGTTTTAAAATCGAGCAAACAAACCTGCTCGAAAGTAAATCGAATGCCATTTTTCCTTAAGAAATCCTTTCCAAATGGTAAAAAAGCACTTTATAATTAAAGTTCAATGTTAGTTTTTATTTATTTGGACTAAAATATATTTGTAAATTAGTTTTTATAGAATTGTTTCTATTCAGGCTTCTAAGGTCATTAAATTTGATTTAAATGCAAATCTAAGACAATTTTATTTAATTTATTCATATCCGACGTTTCGTTGGGATTTTCCAACATCTTCAGGGATAATAGTTTTTATTGAAATATATTTACTCTCTTAATAAAAGTTGCACTTAAATTTTGTTAATGTAATATGACGCGACATGACTATATACGACATAAAACACATAATTTAAAAAATAATTGCAAAAATTATTAAAAATTGGTAAATATCACAGTATAAGCTTATTCTTAACGTTCTAATATCACAGCTGGAGTTACACTAAAGTTTTATTTGCATTTAAATCAAATTTAATGACCTTAGAAGCCTGAATAGAAACAATTCTATAAAAACTAATTTATATTTTAAATAAAGGTCGAAAAATTATACGTATATGTAAAATATATTTGTTTTTATACAAATTTCTTCTAAAAAAAATAACAAGAAATACTATCAATGAAGAAAAATATATTTGATGAAATGAAACGAATGTTTCTTTATTATTTCTATTTTTGATTATTTTTCACCTGTATATGACATGTTTTATGATGTTTTTTAACCGACTTCAAAAAAAGGAGAAAGGTTATCAATTCGTCACGAATTTTTTATCATGTTCTCTCAAAACTCCGCCATTTATGATCCGAATTCCGATTTTTTTTCTTTATTCAAAAGGATGTACTTCCAGATTGGTCCCGTTGAAAAGTGGGCGGGGTCACGCCCATACAAAGTATATACACATTCGTTTTCTACTACTACTCAACCGATTCTTAAGAAACTTTACACACACATTAAGCTTCTGTTTAAATACTACATCAGGATCAAAGAAGTAGGCTGTGCCACGCCCATGCAAAGTATATATTCTTTTTCAACAGCTACTGCTAAACCGATTCTTATGAAACTTTGCATACACTTTTAGTTATCGTTACAATACAAGATTATGTTTAGAAAAGTGGGCGGTGCCACGCCCAAGAAAAGTTAATAAGCATTTTAGCTACTTCTACTTAGCCGAGTCTCATGAAACTTTATCGTTACATTACAACATTGCGGTTAGAAAAGTGGACAGTGCCACGCCCATGAAAAGTAAATATTGATTTTAACTACTTCTACTTATCCGATTCTTAAGAGATTTCGCACACACAATTAGTTCTCGTAAAAGTACATGATGATAAAAACGCGTGCTATGGACTTTCAGCTTAACTGCAGTGTCTTCATGATAGGCGTTCAAGAACAAATGTATGCTTCTTATAATTTAGTGTTAATTATAGGTATTTTTTGACATTTTACCGAATAAGATCTGTAATGCCGTTTCTTCCATTGTACCAAAGCAATTTGAGCCACTATAAGTGTGGAAAATAATATAAGCACCATTTCCGAATGCATAGCTTCATGTCCTTTGTGTTTTTCATGTCTCATTTGATGTTCATATCTACATTAATAAATTAAAATATCAACGTATTCAACAAATTTTCAACTACTTTAGTTGATACCATGTTTTTTTATCTATTACTTACCTCATTTTTTCTTCGGGTGTCATTTCCTCGAGCGACTTTTTTTTAGCGTTAAAATAAAGCATAATTAAAAACTCGTAATTTTTAAAGGCAAATCGAGCCCTTAGAATAAAAGGGTTCCAACTAACATTTTGGCCAAAATGTCGTAGCCAGTTAAAAATGTTTCCAACTACGTGGTATCACAACTTTCTCGAAAAAACAATTTCATATGCCTTCTTAAAATGAAAGTACTAGCTAAAATTGATTCTAACTCAAAGATTTGATTAACATATTGATTTAAAAAGGTTCTTTTTGCAGTTAGAGCTTTGTTTTACTTTATTTCACATGGAACCTTTTTATTCTAATAGCTCGATATATACAATTGTTTACCTTGTTAAAGTCGACAGGAGCATGTAAATCTCGATGATCCATCATGACTATTTTAAATGATTATTATTCACCACTTCCTTTAGTTATTGGCTTTGTGATGAACTGAAAATACTAAACTTCTTAAGGCTTTTTAACATTAATATTATGTTTTAACATTAATATTTATTAAAAATTATAATCTATGAACAGAGGACGAGGCCGATGTAAAATGGTGGTCGGCGGCGGCTACGACCATATACAGTCTGCGGCGGCTAACAGCCGGCTAAGCCGTAAACTTTTCGCCGGGAGCGGCTAGCCAAGGTAGATTGAACAGGTACCACTAGGAGATCAGCTGTTTTAGTAAATTTGAGTGTTTGCGTCACACAGACAATAGATTTTGACACATTTCTGCTATGTTTCTATTAACAACGCGCATGGGTTAGTAAATTTGAAGGAGCTTATGAATGTGTGCAACACACAGCCAATAGATTTGACATTTCTGGTTTGTTTCTACCAACAAAATACATGTGTTTTTTGGTGTTGTATTTGTTGTCGTCGTGGTGGTACCTATGTTATTGTATCATGCGGCTAGCAAAATGTTTCGGCTAACGGTCGGGTAACAGTATTTCTTGTTTACTTACATACGGGGGTCTCCACGAGCAATAAACTTGGAAATAATTATGTTCTCATCTGTCAAATTCTATTTCCAACATCATATGTTCACGTGTGGACCGCAGAAACATTTATTTGCAAATAAATTGCGACATAATTGTTCAAACTTATGTTCAAGTTATGCTGACTTAACACATAATATTTGCTTTCACACGTACATGTGCAATTACATCTGACATAACCTCTGAGTGTTCATAACAGCTGAGTTTTTGCATAATTTTCATATAAAGCGCACAATGCGTGTTAATATTTTTTCAGCCAAACCACACTTTTGTTAATTCAATACAGCTGATATCATATGTCTTGTCAGATGAAAATATAACACGCTGTAATTGAACAATTTTCATATGACTTAGCTTCTGTAAATATCATCTGACAATGTTTCACACGGCATGTATAACTGTTGCAGTGGGAAATTTGCAACGCAAAATTTATTAAACTAGTTTGCAGCGGCAAATAATAAAGCGGCGATGTATTAGAATATAAACGGCATAACTCTTTTGATCAGCTGTACCTGCTAATGCCGGCCATACACTACACAAGTTCACTGCACAAGTTTGGCACTGTACAGTGCGTTTGTGTAGTGTATGGCGGTGGTTGTGCTATTTACGCAATGAACTGAGTAAAAATCAAAACTATTTTGATATATGCTCAAGTTTCTAAAACTGTACAGTGAACTTATGTAGTGTATGTTGCAAACGCTCAGTTGTGACAAGTTGTAAAAACTTCTTGTATTGACTTGGAATTTGTTTTTAATTCTACTTAAATAGGAATAATAACATTTTTGATTGATTTTATTATATTCAGCGTGGACAGCGGAGTATTTCGCATAGTCACTGGAAAATCCAGTCTTTTTGTATATCTTGTAAAGTTTATTCATTTTATATTTAACTTTTAGTAAAAGCTTGGAGTTCCATGTAGGGCCAAAAAATTAAAATCACTTTGTTTCGGAATACATTCATTCATAATTAATTAAATATATTTTGTTGTAAAATTGTTCAATTACATAATCCATGGCATCAGTTTTGATACTAAAATTGGGAATAGATAATAGGTTATGCCAGTTTGTGTTAAGTAGCGCATCAATGATAATATTATAGTTTGCTCTTTTAAGCAAAAGTTTTTCCGTTTTGAATTGATACCAGTGGCAGGAGCATGATAGAATGGAAAAGACATATTTATTTCAATAGTGGGATGATGACGGTCCTCCAGTAGAGTGATTGGAAAAGAACGTTGAATATAAATGTCAGTATATTCATTTACAAATACCAAATCTAATAGTTTTAGATTGTCATTATAAATGCCGTTTAACTGGTAGAGGTTTAAATCCAACAAACTGTTGAGAATTTCTGTATATTTTAGGTTAGATCCGGACTGTAATGGAGTAAAGTAACCATTAATTGATGAAAAGTTCCATGATATTGTAGGTATATTAAAATCACCGACGACAATGATAGAATCGTTCTGATGTGAGTTATGAACAACAGTAGAATAGCTTCCGCATGTTTCTGGTAAGTTAATTCAGACGAGTTTGGAGGAATTTAGGTACAAGTGATATTAAATTTTTTTATGCTTTAATTTTACTGATACACTTATAAATTCAATTATCCCCGAAAGAGTCATTCGGTAAAGCTTCAGAAGCAAAAACGTTAGATATTGCAATTAAAATGCCGCCTCCTTCTACGTTGCGACCACGATCACGCCTATAAATTATGTAATAATCACATACAATTTCTGTATTTAAGATATTATCGATAAGCCAGGTTTCAGTGAATACGATTATGTTGTAGTTGAAAGAGTAACTCTGATTATATAACGATGACAATTTTTTGTTAATGCCACTGACGTTTTGATAAATAAGACAAATGTTTTCAGCGTGGTTATTTAGTTAGTTTTTATAGAATTGTTTCTATTCAGGCTTCTAAGGTCATTAAAATTTGATTTAAATGCAAATAAAAGACAATTTTATTTCATTTATTCATATCCGACGTTTCGTTGGGATTTTCCAACATCTTCAGGGATAATAGTTTTTATTGAAATATATTTACTCTCTTAATAAAATTTGCACTTAAATTTTGTTAATGTAATTTGACGCGACATGACTACATACGACATAAAACACATAATTTAAAAAATAATTGCAAAAATAATTAAAAATTGGTAAATATCACAGTATAAGCTTATTCTTAACGTTCTAATATCACAGCTGGAGTTATTAGTTTTTTGAAATTTCTGACGAACGTGTTGGAAGACGAGCAACAGTACATGTATTCTATTTTTGATAGTTTGTAGTCGGTAGCCTGCTTTGGTGAATGTGGTTAATGCAGACAATATTTTCGAAAAATCAATGGCTCAGAACATCTTCCACGGTTGGAGGTGGTTGAGAATTGTTAAAAATTTCTTTGACTCAGTGACTCTCATGTGAAATGCACTGCGTAATGATTTATAATTGGTAAATACTTTTCCACATTTTAAGTACAAACACTTAAGCACATGGTTTTTTCTTCTTTATGTGCGTATAATTGTAAATGATAGATTCTTACTTACGTCATTTTTTTACAAATTTTGCAGGCAAACATTTTTCTTTACAAATGTTACAGGCAAGCATTTTTTTAATGTTTAACAATATTTCAACTGGTAGTTAGTATGAAAAATGCTGCTGGGATTTGAACTATGTATCACACGTTTTATACTTAACGCGATGACTACGTAGCTAAGGTACCATTTAAAATAATGACAGCAAAAAGTTGATACAAACTTGAAATGAGTTTCAAAGTACCTGAGAGATTGTTAGCTCTCAACGAATCCTATTATGCAGTCAACTTAAAAATTTATTTTTGGTCAGTTCTGGATTACATGGTAGTTAGCTTCTAGTTAGTGTAAAAAAGTTAAGTATAAGTCGGACTGAGCTAAGCCCAGTCGGATATGTGCCCCGGCCTTTATCATATAAGTTTTCTTACTAAAAGCAAATTGCCACTAGAATTGGAATGCCTTTATTACACCCCGACCACACGAGCAATAAGTTTGGCAATTATTGCCGTGGCAACCGTCAAATTCGATTGCCGACACAAGATGTTTGCGTGTGGACCGTATGAATATGTACTCAAATACATATTCAGCAACAAATGTTAAAATACATTGCTGAGCAATAATCTTTTAACACATGCTGTCAAATTAAATTGCCATTTGAGTAAATAATTTAAATAAAGCTAATTTTAAAGAGAACAACGCTGGAAAATGTAAAAAATTATTATTTATATAATTATAAATTACATACATAAAAGAATACAGTGTAAACAACGCACAACCTTCTTCAGCAAAATTGTCAATTTAATGTTTTAAGTTTTGTACGTGTTCGCTACCAAGAAATACAAGCAAGAACATTGGCAATGGACGTTGCGGTTCTGCTGGTGTTATTGCATGTATCAAGAAACGAAATGTTGCTCGTGTGGTCGCAGAGTTACTTAAACCTTTCATTTCATCTAGATGATTTGCAATAACAAATTCCATGTTTTTAATCAATTTATTTAAATTTTTTCTCTTAGAAGATTTTTCTAAGATGAAAAGTGGCCTAAAACTGAAAAAAATGGCTCCGAAAAAAGTAAACTTGGGTTCAAGTAAGAGGCCCAACGAGATAGACAATGTCGCCCATTTTTTATTTTTCGTTTTTCAGTTTAGGGTAATTTTTCATGGAGCCATTATTTTTATTATTAAAGGCAGACACTTTTTTATGTCTTTTTAAAATATTTTATTTTGCCTTCATTCCATTTATTTTTACGTCTTATTTCGGTGAATTCATTTATTTCCTCTTTAGCTTGCAAAATACCATTGCTAGCCATTTTATAGCGAAAAATTTTATCCTTGCGTTCTTTTTTCTTAGCCCATGTATCCACTTCTTGGCGTGATAAAATATAATTGGCATCAACAGCAACTAAACTGAATACATCTTCATTAATATTATGGTTTGCGGGTTCATAAACAAGCCTTCTTCTTATTTCAGGTCTCTTTTCTGGTCCTTTGGTATCATATTCAAAGTCTTGGTATGGATTGACAAAACAATCGTAGCCTTTTAGCAACTTTACACGATTTTTATATTTGGTTATTCCTTTCGGAGAGTTATCTGTAGAGACATTGCAAAACTCATAGTGTTTCTTTAAAATCTCATTTAGTTTTTTAGTTAAATGTTTTTGCATAGATTCAGGTAAATTAAAATCAGTCCAGGAACTATCATTATCTTCAAAATTATAACGTTGGGATTTCGGTAGATCTGTAGAGATAGAAATTTTAGATTGGTATTTTCATGGCATAAATAAATATTATTTAATATAGGTAAAAAAGCTTTACGGAAAAGATATAACGAGCAGAAGTTGACTTTTCTAATCACAACATTGCATATATGTTGGGGCAATGCAATAATATAAAGGTAGAACCCATAGATTATACGTAGATAGTCAACTGGCGATCTGTCAAAAAATGACTGCTCTCTTCACACGGACAAGCACTGTGTTTCAACTCACGTGAGCGGGGTAATTCATCAAACATTACACAGAAAAAAGATTTGTAAATGCAATTAATTTATTTGTAAATACAATTGAACTTTATTTTAAATGGCACCTACAACGATTTTTGTAAATACAAACACGGCATTTGTGACATTAGAAAATAAAATCAACTCGATTATTTCCAATTAAAATTATTGTGTTATTCACAATTGAGGTGTTAACAAAAAACAATAGTTTTAATAAACTGGGTTCTCAAAAAAGTTGGTTTTACAAAATAATATTTTGAATTAAATACAATTTTTGTAATTTTTTAATTATTATGAATTTCTTAACAACAAAGAATTAAAAACTTTTTTGCCACGATCTCCACCATATCTCTGAAACTACTGAGCTGATTAAAAAACAATGTTGCTTTCGCACTAGCAGTTTTCTTTGCAAAGCTTTAATTCAGCCGATTGAAAGACTGAAAGAGGAATACTCCATCTCTTCGTCTTTCTACCGGCTGAATTAAAACTGCAAAATAAACTTTGCTAGTGCCAAAGCAGTGTTTTCATAGCTTAAAGATAATGTTGTTGCCGAGTTTCGGATTCTTTATTTAACTGAATAGGACAAACCGTTTTTTTTCAGTTGAGTTTATTTATTTACAGCATTTAACAATTTATACTATAATAAACACTACATAGTAAATATAATAATAATTACATCAATACAAAGTCCCACAAACGAGCTCTCGAGTATTTTGAATATATGATATAAGTTTTGATTTGCAAATCAATATTTTTATTACGTATTTAATCAATACGGAAATTATAAATTTATTTGTAATGAAAATTTTTATAAAAACATTACTTGGATATAAGGCAAGGATAAAAAATACTAGAGTCTAGGGTTAAAACGAAAGGATATTTATAATTGATTATTCATATAGCCACCAAAATTTTTTGGTATTTTTGGCAATATGCGAATTTCTTTATCGGATATACTTTTGTCGTATCTACTTGAGATATTTAATAAATTGCAATTAGCTGCTTTGACATTGGCCCGTCTAAAATTATGATAAAAGACTGGTATACCATTATTATCTTGAATTATACTTAATTTATCTAAGTATAAAAATGACTCGGGTGGACCAAAGCCATTTTCCAATGCATTTGCTATATAATTTAAGCTTGTATAATACGGTGCCATTATCAAATTGTTTTCATGACATGAAGTACATCTTAGAACGTAATTTCTGACAAACCGTTCTCCACTTAATATTTGTCGTACAACTGCTTCCTTTTTGACATAACGGTATATCTCGAAAACAAGAACTAATTTGAAGAAACCGAGTGTTAATTCGAATTCAGCGCCCCAAATAACAAAACACTTTCCGTTGCTTCAGTCCAAAAATTTACCTGAATTTGTAATCGGTAATTTTAAAAGTGATAGATTTTAAAAATTGTTTTAGCAGATGTACTTTTGTTTTCACCTGTTGGTCAGAGAAGTTTTAATTATTTGTTTTATTGAACTCAATGTTTCCATAGTATTTTATTTAGGAACTTCATTAATATTACTTTTTGTAGTATATAAAATTTTCTCCAGGTTTTTTCTTGTAGAACATCAATACCATTAGAGTAGAATATTCACTTGCTTCTAATGAATCGATTTTACCAATTTATCATTATATAACTATTCTGCAGACAAAACTACAAAATTGCTTAAGAATTTGGGAATAAGTTCTTGATTTTATTAAAAATGTCAGTACGCACTATTGTTATTTTATCAGAATGTACAATAAGATTCTCGCAATAAATTTCTGGGATTGAAAATTTTGCATAGTTTCCGAGAATGAATGCAAGACGTAACTATTTTTGTAGTTAAAGTTAAGGTCGCAAAATAAGATGAGTTTGAAAAAGTCACACAAAAGCTCACTGGCCTTCAAAAAGGTGGCAAAATGCGACTTTAGTCGACGAACGGTAGCTCTGGTAAGCGTTTCACTTCGCTCGGTTGAATGAATGATTCAATTGAACTAGTTCGTTCAGGAGCCGCACAAGTCTAATATACTATACTTCAGCCAATAACAATACCACATAATAACAGAAACACTACAATACTTATCAATACACTCATAAGAATTAAGGTCTATTTAGTAAAAACGTATCCCGTAACGTTAGAACTTTCAGTACCGCTCAACTTTAGGTGTTAGTTATAGAAAACGTATCACCCCATGTAAATTTGCCATCTGTTACCCCACGTCTTCACGAGCCATCGACTTGAACATGACATGAACATGATCCCGGCAGAACAACTGCTAAAAATTCATCAACTTTGTTGTGGTGAATACGTACGATGTCCATGTTCTGCCTTATCAATGTATTTGGTGGTAGTGCAATAGAAATGGAGTATTTAACAATTTCTTTCTGTCTCTTTTCTTTCTATTAAAAATGGTTGCTGACGGCGAACATTGATGCTCAGCCATATGTTCGGCCACCGATGTCAGAGCATGGACGACACATGGACATGAGCGATCTACATTCGCCATATGCGATGTCCGACATGATGTTCATTCTAAGTTCATGGCTAATGTAGACCCCCAGTTAATATGTATTGGATTGTAATGCCTTTGGCATTAGTTTGACATTTGCTACGTAAAAATCTGCTTTCTGTAGATTTTCTACGCGACTGGGGGTCTACATTAGCCATGAACTTGGTATGAACATCATGTCAGACATCGCATATGGCTAATGTAGACCGCTCATGTCCATGTTTCGTCCATGCTCTGACATCGATTCCCGAACATATGGCTGAGCATCAATGTTTACCACGAGATTCGCCGTCAACAACCATTTTTAATAGAAAGAAAAGGGACAGAAAGAAATTGTTAAATATTCCATTTCTATTGCACTACCACCAAATACATTGATGAGGCAGAACATGGACATCGCACGTATTCACAACAAAGAAGTTAATGCATTTTTTGCAATTGCTCTGCCGTCGTCATGTTTATGTTATGTTCAAGTAGATGGCTCGTGAAGACGTAGGGTGACGAAAGCAACGATACGTTTTTAGTAAACAACAACGAGCTTTGTTTATGTTACAGATTTTGCCAGCTGATCCCACGAACGTGATACATTTTTTACTAACTAGACCTTTAACACACAGAAACTGATATAAACAGATGTATCTGTGCACGTGACTAATGAACGTAGACTTGGTAGCCTCTGATTTTTTCCACCATCAGAAGTCGACAAATATTTTTCCTGGATAAATGCATGCACACGAACTTACCTTTCTTCACAGCTTGTTCGACACTTTCAAGTTCAATATTTTCTTCTTTTCGCTGAAACATTGAATTATTTAATAACACAGTGTCTGCTGCATCCAAAAATTGTTTCATTTGAATATCATCATCGGTATCTGAATCACTTGACATTTTTTATTGTCCCAAAATTTTGTAAATGAAGTAGTCCTCACTTGGTTTTACAGTAGACAACTAACTAGACCTGACAACATTACAGCGATTATATGAAAGGGACGACAAATCTTATGGTTGCTAATTTCGCTATCTCTTTCATATTATCTTAATGACTGTACATTTCTCATGTAAAACTGCATAGCACATGATAAATGCCTTTTTTAAATGTACAAATTGGGTGTTCTGTTTCATATTCTATGGATTTTACTTTGTAACAAGTGAACGAAGCCGATCGGCTGTGAGTCGGCTAATAGCCGCCGCCAGCATTTTTTGAAGTCAGCCGCCGCGAAGAACGATATAATCAAGGTAGATAGAACAAACAGTTACCCAAGGTAGATTGAACAGGTACCACTACAAGAACAGCTGTTTTAGTAAATTTGAGAATGTGGGCGTCACGCAGACAATAGATTTTGACACATGTCTGGGATTTTTCTATCAACAACGGGCATGTGTTAGTAAATTTGAGAGAGCTTATGAATGTGTGCGAATCACAGATAATGGATTTGACACATTTCTGGGGTATTTCTACCAACAAAATAATGTGTTTTTTGGTGTTGTATTTGTTTAAGTTATGGTGGTACCTGTAATTAATATGCTTTGCAGGTACCAAATTAAAAAGCTTTTAGCTACTCATTTTCGAATGCTAGCATAAAAAATTACAAGTTTCATTTAAATGACAATTTGTCACGAATGTTTAAATTTAAGTGTTCATAAATGAATAATTCTGAATCCTGTAGCTAAGTAGTATTTTTAATACTTTTCAGAATTACAATTACTGCATTGTTAATTATCTAACTTTAAATTTTACATGATCTGATTATTATCAATATCTCCAATAAAATTAACAACATTTTTTTAAGTTCATTTGTTTTGTTCATTTTTGATATTATTTGACATCGTGTTGTAAAGCCTCAGTCCTTTATAAAATAATGACCTTTGCATCGTACTTGTATTCGCATTTTGTAGCCTGAAATCACTTGCATTCCTCAGATTATACGGTTGAACATCCCCCACGTATCTTAGTTGTTCAATTAGATAAGCAGGTGCATCTGCCGTCTTCATTTTTTGGATGGAAATTACGGTATTTAATTCCAGCCGTTGTCTTATATTTAATAATTTTTATGTATCCAACATATACTTTATTGACGTGAACCGATTGCATTTTAGAATTGAGCGATTGCTTTATTTTGTAGCTTTTGCAATCTTGATAGTCGTTGATCCGTGCAACACGTGTAAATTATTGTTGATCCTTATTCAAAATGTGGCTTAATAATTGTATTATAAATATTAATAGCAGTCAATGGATACTTTACTTCTTAATCGCTTAAAAAAGCCAATTTTTTCAGATTTTTTTTTTAATTTACTCAACATGATCTTTATCTATGACAAAACCGACATATCTTAAGTTATTAACTTTTTCTATCACAACATTATCTACTTGTTATGTTATTAACGTGTTCATGTTCATTTCCATTAATTTAGTTTTGGTTTCATTAAACTTTAATTTGTTCATTTCTGTTTTTATATTTTCTGCGCAGAGTTTGACTCGATATTGTTTACTTTTGTAATTTGTACTCGATTTGTTAAATATGATTCAAACAATTTTAATTCTTTATCTTACTTGTATATTTTGTGAAAAAATTATGTAAAATTTTAGTTTTTGCATATAAATTAACACGTCAAACAGTTTCCTTACGTTTTTTATCAAGGCAAATTTGTCTGAGCTTCAGTTCTTACAAAATTATCAAGTGATTTACTTACGATTTCTTTTAATCGAAATAACTTATTTGTTTATATAATGTTACTTACAAAAGGTCTGTTCATTTACTTTGATAGCAGAAACTAGCAACGAGAGAGTAAAGCAGAAATTTGTAAAATTACTCTCCCAGACATAGCTGCCAGAAATGCAAATTTTTTGCGATATGACATACTGTGTGGTCATATCGTAAGTTTTCTACGATATGACAACACTGAGAAACCCATACACGGTGTATGGCCTTCTCAGTGTAGTTATATCGTAAAAAACTTACGATATGACAACACAGTATATCATATCGTTTTTTGTCATATCGTAAAAAATCGGCATTTCTGGTAGCTATGCTCCCAGATATGAAAAAGTAAATGAACGCTTTACTAGCAAAAATTTGCAAGTAACACAATAAACAGTTTGTACACCAAAAAAACTTTACATTAGCTGTTAGTACATTCCATGAAAAGTTGAACATATCGTAAAAAATATATGAAAATTTTATAATTTTAAGGTACATGAGAACACAACTTAGGATAAAAAAGTGTTACCTTTTAACTGTCAGTAAATAAAGCTTTGTGTGTAAAGTATTTAAATAGCAGAAATAAAAATACAACTGCTTATACATATGGATTTTTTAGTTAAAATATCTATAAACAGTAGAAATAAAGTTAATTTCAATGTAATTGTGGAATTTTTTTATTAATTTATTTGAATTTGTTCTTTGCATGAACTTGCCAGGTTTTTTCTTATATTTGACTCACATAATATTTCGAGTGTAACTTTTATGATTTAGCCTTAAGGTGGAAAATTTTCTGCCACCAAATTTATTTATTTTTTGTTATCCTATACAACAAGACATTAAATCTTATAATTCAAGCGTTTTAAACTCTTTTAACGGCCACTGCTGCAGTCAAATTAAAGAAAAATATCCAATCTTACCGTATTTAATATTTTTGACTTCTTAAAAAGTATTAATTTTAAAATAATTCATTAAAATTAGAAAAAGTTAACTTTTCATGAATTTTTCAAACATTTATTTTGTAAACAAAAGATCTAAACAGCTGTTTGGCTAATTCCTGCTAGTAAAAATTTTACTAGCAAAAACTTGCAAAAATTTTTTTCTCTCAACTTTTTATGCTCTTTTTTCACTCTCTCGTTGCTAGTTTTTCGAGTACGTGAACACTTTCCAGTAACAACTAGCAACAATTAGTAACAACTTTCAGTTATTGAACAGACATAAATTCGTTGCCCACCATTTTGAGTAAAAAATAACTTATTTAGAGTAAAATATGTCTTTTATTATTTAAAAAAGAAACGTGTAACAAAACTTCAATGCATTTGGTGCGTGAACTTTTTTCACGATCGTGATAAAGTGAAATCGCTGCACTCTTTGGAGCTGGAACTTGCATAATGTATGTACATTAGTGAATGGTAAGTCGATTTCGATTGTAGTCGAAAATCGATTTTCAATGCCAAAAAACGATTTTTTTTGTAATCGATTTTAGTTCCTTAAATCGAAGTAACATAATGTGAAAATACCCATAAATTTCCCCCATTTTTTCCCGGTTTCTTATTCCCAAAATCGAGCTATTTTTTCGACGCTTTCTTGGCGCACTTAAAATTTTACTAGCAAAAACTTGCAAAAAATTTTTTCTCTCAACTTTTTATGCTCTTTTTTCACTCTCTCGTTGCTAGTTTTTCGAGTACGTGAACACTTTCCAGTAACAACTAGCAACAATTAGTAACAACTTTCAGTTATTGAACAGACATAAATTCGTTGCCCACCATTTTGAGTAAAAAATAACTTATTTAGAGTAAAATATGTCTTATTATTTAAAAAAGAAACGTGTAAACAAAACTTCAATGCATTTGGTGCGTGAACTTTTTTCACGATCGTGATAAAGTGAAATCGCTGCACTCTTTGGAGCTGGAACTTGCATAATGTATGTACATTAGTGAATGGTAAGTCGATTTCGATTGTAGTCGAAAATCGATTTTCAATACCAAAAAACGATTTTTTTTGTAATCGATTTTTAGTTGTCAACTTTATACTGAAATTGACTTTTGGCTCTGAATAGTCGAAATTAGAAAATCGATCAAACAATGAAGATTAGAAAGAAAGGTTTTGTGAACCATATACATTTCTATGCTTCAATACACACAAAAAAATATAAGAGGTAATATTAACTAAGCTTGCATAGGTAAAATTATTTTATATGAAAATAATATTCCTGGGTTTTTTTAAACTATGACTTTAGGTAATTTGTAGAATACATTTTACCTAAAATCCAAGTTAATTTATCTAATAGAATAAGGTGCCCTATTCGAAAGTATTTTTGTTCTTGTTTTTAATTTTTTTGTCAAATGAAAATATTTTTGGGAAGAGCGGTAAGTACATATTATTTTAAATAAACATGTATTGATTGTTTTGGAATAAACACACATCTTTTATAGATTAACATCAACTTTGGAATGAGGAACAGTTTGGAACGATCGGGACAAAACAATAACTGGACTTAACAGAAATATATACGTACATATGTACATATTTTTCAAGAATTATGAAATATGTATGATAGATAATTTTCTCATTATTTGAGAAAGGGCAAAACAGGGCTCAAATCGTCACATCCGTGAACGTACAACTCGTCACGTAAAAACGCCATTTTCGGATTATGACATACGTGAACGTACTGTAATCCCATACATTTTATACGATTGACGTGTCACGTAATTCATTTTAGTACGATTGCAGATACGATCACGGATGTGACGATTTGAGCCCAGATATACATATGTAGCTTTGCAATTGAAAATAGGCAGAGCAAAGTTTTAAATTTTTTCTGCTGTAATTATTTTTATTATTATAACACCGGTACAAAAAAGAACAAAAGTTGACTATACATTTATTTGGCCAGATCCTACCTACCACCTGTCTGTATTTTGATGCGCTGATTCCGAATCTAATACCCGTATGATTCGTACACCCTCAAAATTTCGAGTAAATTGCGAAAAACGTTATTTTCCAAAATTTTTTGTGTTTTCCCTAATTTACTTGACATTTGGTCAAACGGACCTCAGATTCGGATTCGGCGCGTCAAAATAAATATACGTAGGCGGATCAAGTCGAATGTACACTTTTGTTTCTTTGTGTGCCGGTGTAATAATCATTTATTCTACATTATTACTTTTATGATTATGTCTATATATATATATATATATATATATATATATATATATATATATATATATATATATATATATATATATATATATATATATATATATATATATATATATATATATATATATATATATATATATATATATATATATATATATATATATATATATATATATATATATATATATATATATATATATATATATATATATATATATATATATATATATATATATATATATATATATATATATATATATATATATATATATATATATATATATATATATATATATATATATATATATATATATATATATATATATATATATATATATATATATATATATATATATATATATATATATATATATATATATATATATATATATATATATATATATATATATATATATATATATATATATATATATATATATACATATATATGATATAATAAATATTTAATATTTATTATATCATGAATATATCAGTAGTTAAAAAAAGTTTTGACACACGTTTGAAACAAACAAAAAACTGCAATTATATTTAACGAAGAAACTAAAAGGAATAACCAAGTTAAAAGAAACAAATATAAAACGCAAAAGGTCTTAACAACACATTTTTTTCCATATTTAATTTTTTGATTGACTAGGACGTAGGTAACAACATAACATTCACCAGCTAAATTTTATGCGTATATGTCTAAAAATCGGTATTTTTCTTGAAAACCGATTACCAATATTTCAAAACTCATCAAAATCAGTCCTCCAAATATATTTTAAAGTAAACATAATGATTGGATTTCCTTAACGACTGGTGATAATTCATTTCTCAAACTCTCAGACATGTATTCTTTTATAACTCACTATCTTACTAAGTAATTACTCTAAATATTCTTTAACTTGCATTTTTATTTTTTATTTTTATTAAGCAACACTAAAATAATGTCAAAGAATTAATAAAAAAATAAATTTAATTTTTTTTATACTACAAAAGTATACTGCAGGCGTATCTGAATAAATTAAAAAAAAAATTCACTAAATGTCGTATCTGCTTCAAAGTCACAAAAAAGTATTTTAAATAAAAATTTTTATATTTTTCTTTATTTAAGACTGAAAAAAAGAGTCTATATGTACTACATATCAAAATATGCAGAAAACCAATTTTATACGTATTTTAACTTGGAAGTGACTACATTTAGGACAAGAAACATTAAAAGTGCTCTCCTGTAAAATTTGTGAAATGCTAGTTAGGTCAGTTAGTTAAAACAGCGACGATATGTATTTGCAATTCAGAAGCAAATAAAAAAGTTTGAACAAATATTTCATCGTGTGAATTTAGTATTAGAAATAAAAAAAAACTAATACTAAATTTACGCTATGAAATAAGTATTTCATGAAATTTTCGTCATGAAACGTTTAGTTGCTTATTGCAAGCGCGGAAAAGCAAATGGGATGAAGAAAATTCACAAAAACAACATGAAATTTTACTTCCTACCACTTTTTCAACCCAACTTGTTTTCCAGTCCATTCTATAAGCAAATAAAGTTTCATGCCACAAATTTCATGAAATATTTCATCGTGCAAATTTACTGCCTCTTCCACTATGTCGAAGATATGTTTTCATGCGCATTCTAAGCGAATGAAAACTCATTTTCATTTCTCTATCCCACTTCTATAAGAAAGGTGACTCGAACGACAAGTCGAAAGAAGACGTAAGTGCTTTCATACAAAATTCCATTCCACTATGTCGAAGTAATACGAAAGCAATGTCAAAGTCGCTCACTACTATTTTGTTTGCGACTCGTAAAAATTATTGGTCAAAAGTCAATAAAATTTTTGCAAAGCTTAATATTTCACTTCATTTCAATATATTTTCACTGTTTTATATAGTCTAATTAATCATTACAGTCTAATTAATTATTATAGTCTAATCAAAAAAAAAAAAAAAAAAAATACGAATAAATAAAAATCTACTACAAAACAATCGATTTTTACCTACGATTAATCGGCTAGTTAATCGGAATGGAGCATGGTTGATCAAAAAGTCGAAAATCGTCTTTTTGCTTCGTTTACCATTCACTAATGTACATATTTAAAATTTAATTTACTAATTTTGAAAGTTTGTGTTAATATCTGCATTATAAGCATGTACATCAATTGTTGTGGGATGGGAATCTTGCTGTATTGTTATTTGATTTTGCCCATCCAATAGACTCATTAAATTATTTTGATTAACAGCATTAGCATTACTACCGCCACCAGAGTTGGTGCTGTTTCCTGCGCCGGTAGTTGTTACTACACCATTAAAATCTTGCATTCCCATTGCATTACCGACGGAAGCAGTAGGCATTTCAAAAATATTCATAAAATCCCCCTCTTGAAATTCTTCTTTTTGCATATTTTGGCTCTCTTTCATCAATTTATCATACTCCTGGAAAGCCCCGTTAAATTCAGCAATTTCCATTCGATTGCGAGCTATCAAATGATGTTTAAAGTAGTTATGAACTTGTGTCAGAGAGTTATTTGTCATGGAATAATATGCTTTTTCTAAATTTTTTACATCAATATCACGTTGCGTTTCTAATTTAACATCATTTGCATGTACTTCTCTGACATGTTGCATTAAGTTGAGAATGAACTCTTCGCAAGCATCGGCAAATAATATTAAGGCTGATTCAGCTGTATCTGTAAAGCCAGCAACTCTCATCTGACCACAAACTGCTTTACGTAATGAAGCCCGGCATATTTCAGAATTTACTTGTGGGTAGTGTTGGGGAGCTCCTTTTGCAAAATCGTTGTTTCGTGGAGGAACGAACCAAATTGGCTTGGTAAATTTTTCATCTGAAACAAAATCTGCTGCGTTTTCTGGAGGAAAGTCAACTTCGGGTATCATTTGACAAGGGTTTAATAGATAATTTGAAGTTCCCTTTAAATAAAAACAAATTTCAACTTAGCTTGATAAAAAATTTATTATAATTACCGATTTATTTGAATAAGTATCAATTAGTGATTGTAACATTTCTGTTTGCTTCATTACTTCTATGGTTTGTGTCACGAGCGGATTTTTAACTTTGATCAGTACACTAAAATTATATTTTAAGGTTACTCAAATTCAAAATATGGAAATACTCACTTTTTACTAGCTTCCACTGGCTGCTGATTTTGCATTTCTGTTAGTTTAATGCGTTTAGCTCCTAAAGGTATCATTTTGCAATCTTCTCCATCTTGCACCTTATCTTTTTCAACAAATGCTCCCCACAATTTTCGAGGCATTGTATAAAGTATATTTAAATACCTTTTTTATATTACGTATGTATATCGGAAGCTATGCAGATTTGGTTCCGTGTACTTTGATCGCTAGTCTATGTATCGAAAAAAAAATTTATATTAAAATAAAAATTTTAGAAACCCCCAAAGAAAATGGATAACTTCCAAATGGCTGAACCGATTTTCTTCAAACATACGCCGTTTGGAAGCTATAGTGGCACACTCTCCATCATCACCTTTCAAACAAAAATTAATCAGTTGGTCCAGCCGACCGGGCTGTACGATGGTGAGACAGACACACACTACAAACTTATAACACCCCTCTTTTTGGTCGGTGGTTAAATATAGAGAAACTAGAAGTACCTACTTAAGCGAGTCCATATAATTTATATTTTGATATAAATAAACAAACCAACTTCTTTTTAATTATGTCTAAGCAATCAGCAAAAACTGATAACGTATGTATATTGATAGTTAACAATTCACAATAGCAACTAGTGCCAGTCAAGGCGCACTCAGTACCAGGTAGCCTTATCATCACAGATCAACATCAGCTGATTACACCCCATCAGTCAAACTCTATATAAAAAAAAACTTTAACCCGAACTGTCAACGTACATATAAAAACAGTCCTACACCTACTTTGTATGTGTGGTGTTTTAATGATAAGGCCACTTAATATTAATTCGCTTTGGTGCCAGTAACTTTACAAACTGATAATCGAATTTGCTTTAGATTTTTGAGGATTGTTACATATATTAAGTTTAATAACTAATTCATATTAGTGTTTTGCTACAGCAACAATAAGTTCTAAACATGTTGTATTTTTATGTGTGCGTGTAGTCAATTTAAAAAACTTAAATGGGTCTGGCGACAGTCAAATAATCACGTCAACGTTCTAAATGTGTTTTTTCGGCTACACGTACGCGTTGTCGGCTCTGATTGATGAAAATTAAAAAGTTTTGATATATTAATTTGATGAGCAATTATTTGATCGTCGCCAATTGTGATTGACAATGAAAATTTCAGTTGTTTTGTAATCGTGGTGTAATAAGTTTACTGGTGGCAGCACGAGGGCAGGTGTTTATTTTTTGCGCAAGTAGTTTTTAGTCAAGTTTTTTGACAAGCAATATTTAGTTTTGTTATATTTGTTGCCCTTATGCGGCCACCTGTATACTTATTAAATGCTGATTGATGAATTTATTTGTACATCGCCTTTTAAGCGACATGCACACGACACACACATATGCATTGATTGACATGTTGATTTGATGGTGGCCAGAGCCTTTAAGATATAAAAGAATAACAACTGAACCAATATTTAGCCGAACACTCATATACATACATATATGAATATGTATTCGATCTTCGACAGCACTAATGGTAAGCAGCAGCAGCTGATGTATTCTGTGAACCCAATCCTGTCAAATTAAAATAAATATTGGCGCTTAAAATATTCTAATTTCTCGGTCTAAAATTAAATTTTTGGTTTTTAAGATTAATATAATTACTAACAGAACTTTTAAAATGGCCACCTCAATCCACGGTACTATAAAAGTAAAAGCTAAAGAACTAAATCTGGATTTAACATTGCTAGGAGGACAAAGTTTTCGGTAAATAAAAAGTTTTGTTTAAGTTTAGCAACATGTTAGCAATAAGATCGAAAATTTTACCGGAAATAAAAGTTGGCTCATAAAATGCTTTTCAAAATACCTTGGTCTCTACTCCTGACTGCTCGTGGTATGGACCATTTTGTTTAAATCTAGTTTAGTCAAGCTGCTAAAAAGAAAAAATATTCTAGGTGATAAGCATTAAAACTACTAGCACGAACCACTTCAAACTCCGAGCAAAAAGTAGTGAATTTCACATTAGCGTGTCATTGGAGCGAAGTGGTTGTTTTTGCCAACCCGTAAGCTAATAAAATTGACTTTTTATTTGCTATAAAAACAAAAGAGGTGTGGTTTTTTTATTGTTGAATAAACTCAATATATTTTACATTTTCAAAGCAGTTAAATTTCTGATTTAGAAAGTGGTGCTTATTCAGTGATTTATAATCCCACTTGGATAGGTTTTTAATACCTGAAAATGAAGGAAGAATTCTTTTTTTATGTAAAAATAAAAAAGGAAATTTCTTTAATTAATTATAAGTATTAAGCGAAAATAAAATTGCTATCCTTTAAAATAGTGGCTATTTGCCAATCTTGGTCATCTCTCAAAGTTGCTTTAGTCGACTTATCGGTATCTAAACAAGAAATATGATTATCGTGAACTAATTTTAATTCCTTACCATTCTTTCTTAGCTTTTCCTTTTGCAAAATATAGGATGAATTCGTAAATGCAGTAAAATTGTGCAACCGCTCTACAAACTATTGCAACAGTAATAAAAATGCTGCCGTTGTTGTAGCAATCTGCGACAGCACTGTGAAGTGTTTGCGTAAAGAAACTCTTGACGAAAACAGTATTGCCAAGTGTTTGTTTTCGTGCGCAGAACTTTGATTATTGCACAATTATTTTAAATTTTTAATCACTTAGTGAAATATGCAATTTTCGTAGGCTTTAAAACAATTTGTTTGATTATCCTCTGCTTGACAGTAATTGAATTACAAGAATTTAATTTCTTGTTACAATGTCTTTTTAGCAGTAGACGATCACCAGGCACTACCGTTATTAAAAACAATAAGTATCAAAATATGTATTATATAGTGCATACATCATATGTAGATTAGAGTGGAGCGTCAGATATTTTTTGCGAATTTCAATTTCGAATAGCAAAAAAAGGTTGTATTTTATTTTTAGATACATGGGAAAAATAATGAAAAAAATATTGAGACCTACTTTTAGCCCTCTACCGCAGCATCAAGATTTTGAATATGAGATCAAATTGATCAATTTGTGAAAATTCATATGATGCAACATTATATATTCTTTATAGTGTTATAACTCATTACACTCAAAATATCCACTATTTTATATATACAAGGTCAGATTTCAGACAAACTTAAGATGAAATAATGAAGCAAATTTTCGAATGCCTAAGTCTTTGTCATATCTAGCAGAAAAAACATTTTCTAAAACAATTTGAGGTCGCTGAACACGAAAATGATATTCATTTATTTTTCCTAATGCGCGTTTTCCCGATATTCGCGAAAAACAAGTTTTTTTTTTGGTTATTTTTAGTTTTTTCGCTTATTGGCGAGAATTACGAGAACGGCTCATCTAAATAAAATAAATTGCATACTGTTGTATAGATATCTCTCTATTCTTTCGTTCAATACACTGATTGTGCAGAGCTTATAAAAAAATGTATAGAGTTGCAGGAATTAAAAGTTTAAAAAGTATATTTTTATATCTTCTCCAAAAAACTATAATTTTAAATCGGGCTGTATTACAAAGATCGCTGGATTCTGATAAAAAATAAGAAAGTTGTTAGCCCTTAAGCGAAAACAGCTATATTAAACTTTTTTAGTACGGCACAAAAATGTATTTTACGTGTTGCATTAAAAAAATTATTAAAATTTTTTTTCTATAATAATGAAGCAAATTAAAATAAAATTCATATATGTAATTTCTCTAGCTTCCAGCCGTGGTAGAGGGCTAAAAGATATGGCACAAAAAATTAAAAAAAATGTTTTTGTATATAATTTAGCCAGATGCAACATTCTGGAGGTATTCGAAATTTATTGGATGACTTTTTTTCCTCGCTCCACTCTAATGTACATGCATATAAATATGTTTGTATGTATGTACATATGTAGGTATCTTTACTTATTTAAATTTAAAGAGAGGGAAAGTAAAAAAGGGAATACATAATCAATATAAATAAATAAGACAGTGGCGGCGGCAACATTCCCCCCTTTCAAGCGACTTAGGGATTCATGAGCTTGCCATCCTGAGCAAGACCGACGTCTAACACAGCTACTTGTGTTACAGGCCTCTCAAATACACTGGTACTAGTTTTAACTTTGACGCGACGAACTTGGCCATCCTTGGCAATGATTGTTTCAGTGATGCGGGCAAGCGTATCGTCGACTATTACGATTATATCTCCAACGGATGGGAGCCTCACCTTTTCGAACCACTAGCTACATCGCACTAAACTTGGACCATATTCGCGTACCCATCTTCGCAAGAAATGATTAGCAAACTTTTGTATTTGATGCCACCAATGTCGAAGATCGTGATCATGCTCAACTAAAGGCTTGTTTCCAGCTGCAGCACCAAGTAGCAGATGATTAGGGGTTAGGGGATCGTCCTCCGCTGATTCCAGGGCCACAAAGGTTAATGGACGAGAGTTTATAATGAACTCAATTTCCCACAGGGCACATCTTAAGGCTTCATTGTTGAATTTAAATGGGGGGCACATAGCGTATAGTATTGATTTTACGGCTCGTATTAATCTTTCCCACGCGCCGCCCATATGTGGAGCTGCTGGGGGATTAACCCTCTGCGACTGACGTCGTAGTCTAGCAGACACCAGTAAACAGAAAACATTGTTTTACGCCATAATTATACAATTATCGATTCTGGTATTTTCGGTACCTTCTTATTACGTACTCATGTATACATTAGTGTGAAGAAAGCAATTGAAACGAGCTCACGCGTTGATGTGAGCATATAAGTGTCTACTAGACTACCACGTCAGTTTTGCGGTAGACCTGACAAAATACGTTGTAACTTCTTATTAAACCATTCATATTATCTCTTTTCTTTCTAGATTGATTAGCTTAGGTATAAAATAAAATTAATGTTAAACTTTTTAGCAAAAAAATAAGATATGACGATTTTTTATTTTTTGTATGGATGTAAGTTTTTTTAAGGGTAATTTATGTCGCGCCAATAATTTTGATTTTAATAAGCTTTGTCGTTTTGTTTTCAACAAAAAATTACAATAAATAAGAAACTACTACATCAAACTAAAATCAAAAATAGTTTCAGTGGGTTATATAAGCAGTCGAAATAGTGTCTAGTGTACTACCACGTCAGTGGATTTGTGATATAGAAGTCACGTCAGTCGCAGAGGATTAAACAGCCATTTGATATGGTCGTACTTAGAAGAGACTTGCCGTAGATTAAGATTTTCTTCGCGAATAATTTTTTCAACGGACTTGAAATTAGTACCGTTATCGGTGTAGATTTTTCTTGGAGAACCACAACGTCTGATGAAATTCTGAATACACATGATGCATGAACTGGAGTCAAGACTGTGAGCTACTTCAGTGTGTACTGCCCGTACAGTCAGGCATGTAAACAAAACACCCCATCTTTTTTCCTTGTGTCTGCCAACAGTTGCAAACAAAGGGCCGAAAAAGTCGATACCGACGTACGTAAAGGCACGTTCAAAACTCGATAGCCTGGCAGGCGGCAAGGAAGCCATTTGTGGTGGACAGGACACTGCTGCTTCATTTTTACAGCGTTGATATTTGCTTCGGACACCTTTGTAGAGAGCTCTTAATCTGGGAATATAAAAAAATGATTTAATTTTAGAAATAACTGCTTCATGCAGACAATGATGATAATTTTCATGAAAATATCGAACCAGAAGGTATGTAATATAATGGGTGTGAGGTAAAATTATTGCCTGATTACAACTTAATGTGCCTGCTCTTCCGCAAGCCCGTATCACGCCATTCTCGTCTAGAAAAACGTTCAATTGTTTTAATTTACTGCTTCTGTCGATCTCCTTACAATTTTTGAGACACCAAATCTCCTCGGAAAATTCGCTTAGTTGGGCGTATTTATATAAAACATTTTTAGATTTCTGGATACACTCGTATATAATATCTCCTTGACCTTCGTTGCCGCGGTCTATCGGCCTCAATTTCTCCATGTACAATAAAAATTGTACCAGTGCTCTATAAAGTCGTCTCCAGCACGAGAAATACTCGACATTTATAGAAAACATTTTGACGTGGTGATATGTAATAGGCGATTACGTACCTCTTCATTATTTACTACTCCCAAGTCTAAACATGTTGGCCATGTACTTTTATTGCCTTTGAGAAAGGCTGGACCGTTGAGCCACATATCATCGTCAGGTGTATTATTTTTTGTTGCGAAACCTGCTGGATTTAATTTAGACGGCACCCAATTCCATTGCGTAATATCAGTAATCTCTAGTATTTCTTCAACTCTATACATAACGAAAGCTTTAACATTTTTTGGATCCATCGAGAGCCATTTTAAAACGGTTTTTGAGTCGGACCAAAAGCAACTTTCTGTACAGTTGAGACGCGTCGCACTAAGAATTTTCGTTCCAAACCTTGCTCCAATTAAAGCGGCCTCAATCCAGCCGGGGTATGGATATTGGCTTTAAAGGTGTGACTTTCGATTTGGCTGCCACAATACGCACATCGACGTCATTATTACTTTGAATTCTAAAATAGCACACTGCGGCGCATATGCGTTTTCGCTTGCGTCGACAAAGGTATGCAACTGGACATTCGGCGTTATTTTCTGCGACTTAGAATAGCATCTGGGAATGATTATGGTTGATATTCTATGCAAATTCGAGAGCCACGAGTGCCATTTTACGCATAGCTCTTCGTTTAGCTCGTCATCCCACTTTATGCAGGAGCGCCAAATATCTTGCAGTAAAATTTTCAAGCCCATAGTGCAGTGTGATACAAATCCGAGTGGATCAAATATATGTAGACATCAACACTTGAAGAACTTCTCTTTTAGTAGGGATCATATTCGCTTAGAAAACATTCCGTCTGACTCTCGAGAATCTAGAATTGTACTGAAAAACGTTATTATTGGATTTCCAACACATACCGAGTATTTTCTCTGTTGCTCCAAACAAGTTCCCTACTGCTGAACCATCGTCACATAATTTTTGTCTCACGAGAGGAGAATTTGTAGCCCAGTTCCTCATATGAAAGCCACCAGAAGCGTGAATTTTCTTAACTGTTTTAGTCAGCTCTAGCGCCTCTTCTACGGAATCCACACTGTCGATGAAGTCGTCCATATAGTGGTAGCCCTTAACTGCTTTAACGGCACGAGGGTACAAATAGTGTGCTATGCAGGGCGCGCAGCTTATGCCAAAGGTCAGGGCTTTCATCACGTACACAGTCGGCTTGAGCTTATTGTTGTCCTTTCCGAACCACAAAAATCGTTGAGCGTGCATGTCTTCGTCTCTTACGTTTATGCGATAAAACATTTCGGCTTTGTCTGCACAAATCGCTATTTGCCCAACACGAAACTCAATTAAAATATTAAAGAGTGATGTCAATAAATCAGGGCCGCTGAATAAAGAGTCATTGAGGGACTTACTATGAGACTTTGCCGCTGCGTCCCACATCAGGCGAATCTTACCAGGCTTGTTTGGATTAAGAGCAACAAAAATTGGAAGATACCATGTTCGGCCTTTATATAAAACCATTTCTGAGTCCGATATCTTTCTTGCGTAACCTTTAAAAATTAGCTTGTCGATTTCTGTTTGCATTGTTTGCTGTAATTGAGGATCTTTACGGAACTTCTTTTGAATGCATTTTAAGCGGTGGCAAGCTACATTGTAACTTTCGGGCAATTGTGACACGTCGTTTTTCCAAAGCACCCCACTTCAAACTGTTTATCTCTTTTTATTGCTGTACTCTGGAGAATCTGCATGGCTTTTTCGTTATCGGCTGATAAAATGTTTTTCTCTTGCTGCAGTTCCAGGGCGAAATACTCCTTCACCTCATCGTGTAGCTCCTAGTGGTGGACGATATATGTACATCGATGTTTTAAAAACACTCGATGTAAGGTATTGATATATCGAAAGACCCCGATGTTTTTTTAGTCATCAACATCGAATAAATATCGATGCTTTTTATTCGATGCATCGAAGTGACAAACGTAATACAAATACCTTGTAACCTATGTTAAATGTCATTATTATCAGCTATTTTTATACCTTGTTGCCATGGACCATTACAAACTGGTATATCGGAATCAGAAGAGTAATAAATCCGAAGGTATATTGTCGATGAACTTTCAGGAATCCTGTCGGAAGGCTGAACGAAAATCTGTTTGAAATTTGGAAAGACTGTAACCCGCTATTTCCAAATTAAGTACATAAAATCGCCTTCAAATATCTGACGATGGCAGAAACATAGGTACCTAACGTATGAAAGACTATTTTCGCAAGCGGCACAGGTAATGACTCAACAAAGAAACTGATTGAGTGGCAAACTTTTTTAAAAAGTCCCAGTCCACACGTTCAATTTTTGTTGCAGCAATTCTTAATTTTTCATCTTCCGGAAAATGAGTAAATCTCTAATCTTCTCTTTGTTCCTTATAGGAAATTCTCTATCGCTAATTAATAAAACTTTTTCTATCAAATTTCTAGCTGTATTAATTATAATCCTCCTACTGTGTTTAGAATAATAGTTTCAGAGAATGACATAATTATAGTTTTAAGAACTCTTTGAATATTGGCTGTCAAACAACTATAAATGCGTACAATTAAAAATAAAAATCATCCGCATACGCAAAAATACTCTTCAAGTTTAAGCCAAATACGCATAAATACAAACAACCAACGATTATGTGCATACAGATTATTCAAATTACGCAGCACAAACAACTATAAGTAAAATTATACTCTGTATCAGCTACAATCATACACACAAGTATAAAATACTCTCAAATATATATCCGGATACACATACATAAGTATTTACAGGAGTATTTTATTTGCTGTTCAACAGATTGCATGACAGGGATGGCAAGTGCGATTTAATAATGCTTGACTGCTAAAAACATTTGTAACTACATATACATATATATTTACTCGAAATATTTTATCACTTTACAAAATATTAGTTATATAGTAACTATAATTACACAAATTAATATTGGTGGAGTTCACGCAACATTCGGTAACTCTTTACTCGTTAAATTGGTAAAATTTTCGATATATTTTATTGCTATAAAATTTTTTTAAAAAAATGTTTGACAGCAAAATTATGGAAATTTTACAAATTTAACGAGTAAACAGTTACCGAATGTTGCGTGAACTCCTCCATTGAATTAAATATTCTAACAAAAGTAGTTTTAAGGATTCTTATTAAGTCACACTGAAACTGATCTATTTAGCACCAAAGCTTGAAATACATTGATCACAACATTCATAAATGTGAGCTAATATTTTTTTCTTTTAATTTCAAACACACTAATTGCGACAAAATCCATCGCGTCATATTCATTAATCCTTTTGTCCAGCAAGTGTGCATGTTTTATTTCGTTTTTGTAAATGGAATTTATTTTTTCCCATTTTTTGTGCAAAGCAGGTCAAAACAAATTCACAAACAGCTGCATAGAAATTATAAAGTGATGGTCTTATTATTTATCAATAATTTTGTTTGCTAATTTCACAACAACAAAAGCATTTAATGCAGGTCCTACCTGCTGAAAAGGGTGATTTTCAGTAAAGTACGCACAAAAAATTTTAAGAGTGTTACTGTTGCTTGGGTATATTTTTGAGTTCCGCTATTACCAGGATGTATGCATTTGTTGTTTAATTTTTATAGTAACGATTTTTTGGGAATGTTTGTTTTGAAATGAAAACCAAATCGTATAAGAAGTGCAAATGCAAACAGTGTTCCTTTATGTATTTTTTTGGAAGTTTACCATTGGCAATACCAATTTTATTGTGGTTTTATTTTTGTTTATACCTATTTTTGTACAAATCAAGTCATTGAGCATTTTTTACATGAACAAACGGGTCAAAACTTAATTGTTTTCTTGCCGTTGTGTGTATGTATGAATTTAACATTATTACTGTTAGAATTATGTATTTTTACTTCATTTTCTTTTGTTGTAATATTTGTAAAAATAATCTTAGAATGAGTTACCAATAATTTTTTGGGGAATTTTAGCTTCCAACAAGAAAAAGCGCTTTAGTTAATGGAAAACAAATATATATAATTCTAATATTTCCGTATTGCCTAAAAATATTTTAATTGAAATACTCTTTTTAAATGGTTTTATTTATGTATAAATTTGTAATTTAAATATAAAAGTTATTTTAATTGGAAATGAAGAAATAGTCCCATACCTGATTAATGTTTTCAAACAGCCAAATCATGTGCTACATCCATTTCATACACACAAACGCATACGGGGCGTATGTTGAATAAATACTCTCAAGTATTTTTATTTTATTCGAATAAATATACATACTCTAAGTAGAAAAATACTCTAAGTATAATTATGGCACATGCTTAATACTTCCAATACTCATGTGCGTTTCTATTTATAGTTGTTGAGTATTTAAGTTTTTCGGATAAATGAAGTACAGATGCGTTTGTGTGTTGGAATCGGATATAATTATACTTGTTTGAAAGCAAATATATGTGCGTACGGATTATTTGTGCAACAATTATGACTATACGCAGTTAATAAAATTAAGAGTAAATACTTAAGTATATTATTTTTTGAGTACTTGTTGTCAGACTCTGAATAGTTTATGATTCTTCTTGAGGCTGTTGATTTTTAATACCAATCCATTACTATATTTTTACCTCTTCTTATAACTAATGTATTTAAATAAGGTAACCTCGAAATACACTCCTGTTCTATTGTAAATTTAATATTATTATTAAATCTATTTAATGCACCTAACATAATATGATATTATCATCAATGGTATCCTCAGATATTGTACAAAACAAGTCATCTACATGGCTAGTTGGTTGGCATGCAAGCAATCAAGCAGAATCAATAAGATTCCGTTTTGATAGACCACTCCACTCGTCAGTGTCAACCCATGTAGGTACTAGATCCAACCCGTCGCATTGAGATACCTAATCAGGTCACCTAGAGCAATTTCTGCTAGCTCTGATAAATCGTCTAGCGTTGTAGGAAAGGCCTATCCTGCTAGCGTGTCTGCCGATTGCCCAGTGCCCCGTCACTACTGCGACGAGCCTTGAGATGTCCCTACGGTTTCTGTTAGCTAATTGTGTTGTGTGCTTATCGTTGTAGCAAGGCCACATCTTCCTAGCCACCTTACACGTGCTCAACTTGCGCCACTAGTCTTCAGCTTTCTGCCGATAATGTTTGAAAATATGATTTCTAATAGTGCCAAACGGCATGGCTACCGATTCAGCAGTGGAAGCGTCCATAGTAGAGCCAGCCCTGGCCAGCTTATCCGCCTGTTCATTACCAAGAAAGTTACTATGTGCAGGAACCCAGATGAGGGTGACGTCTGGATGGAATAGGGACTTTGATGGTGCTATCAAAAGCCAGATGAGGTATCATGTAGTCAGAGGGCATGACCCTAAGTCCTTGATCTCCACCTCCCAGATGCCCCAAGTCTTGCCGCACTGCTCGACGATGCTGCCAATACATGAATGTCAATCGGAATTACGTTTAGTGTAGCATTCAGAGCTATAACAATTGTTGGGCTGTGGCTTCCAATAAAACACGCTTTATTTCCTTTTTGGTTATTTATACAAGGATTTTTATGTAGTTCTATCGATATTCAAAATGGCCTCTATGCACGAGCAAGATCTCAAGAACGAATGAATTTATTCTGTCTTGCTTGCTTGTGCCTAGGGTTGCCATCACCATTGTAATAATAACAATGCTGCTAACTTCCATTCTAAAGATTACATCGCTACTATGTACTAATAGTGTTCACACTACTATTCATTACAAGAGCCTCTGAAGGACTAGTACGTAAACAACCTGTAATCCCGATGCAAGCAGATCTCTGTATTCTGGTTGGTCTACCACGTATATCTTGCTTATGGCGGTCCACCATTCTACCGATCCGTAAGTCAATATGGAACGAACAATTGCTGTGTACATCCATTTGAGCATGTTAGGGCTTAGACCCCATTTGGAACCAAACATTCTTCGACAGGAGTAGTAGGCAACTGAGGCCTTTCTAACTCTGTGTTGAACATTTAGTTTTCACGATAATTTAGAGTCAAGGATAACTCCTAGATAGTTTGCGTTGTCCGATAGGGACAGTACTTGATTATAAAATCTTTCATTATATTTAAATATTTATTATCTTCTATGTAAAATTTCATAGCACGTAAAACTAAATTCTTATTCATCTTAGTAAATTCTTCAGTTAAATTCCACTTTCCTTCTATTGTATTTATTGCTAAATCTATTGGTATACTTGGAAATAAAGACACTACATCAAAAGAAATAAATCGATCATTATCACATATCTTAATTTTTTCCAATCTATCCTTAAAATCCAATGAGTTCTTAATATTATATCTAGATCCTTTATTAATATTTAACAAAATATTATTAATATATTTACTAAGTTCATAAGATGGGGAATTAATAAATGAACAAATTGGTCTCAGTGGAAATCCTTCCTTGTGAATCTTCGTTAATCCATATAACCTAGGAGCAACCGCTACCATTGCCTTAAGTTTATTCTTCTCATTGTTGTTACTATTTTATTTCTGAAAAGTTCTTCTACTAATCCATTATTGTTCCTCTGTAGTCTACTTGTGGGATCTTTATTATAACTTGAAATATCATTTATAATATTCTCAATTCTTATATTATAGTCCTATCTTTTAATAGCAACCGTTGCGTTGCCCTTATCAGCCTTAAGAATCAGTACATCCCTATTCCTTCTCAAAAATATTTCTGTTTTTTTACCTTTTCTAAAGTATACCTCTCCTTATCATTAATCTTCATTTATTCAAATGATTATTGATAATTATTGTAAGTCTAGTCCTAGCTATTTCCTGTTCTTCCCTACTTTCAATGGTCCTAATAAAATCCTCTGCATCAGCTATCAACTTTAACTTCGGAAAATCTTCCCTCATAACTGGCAAAGAGTGTTTTTCCTAGAGATAAAATCCACTGTACATCAGTCGTTATGTCTAGGTCTATTTTATTTACAAACCATTTTTTATTAAACTTTATAATTCCTTTTTCTTTAAATTTCTAATTGCAGCATTTTGTCTCTTGTAAAAATATTTTAAAATTTTTCAAAATTTTTTTAAATACATCCAAATTTTTCTTTGAATGCTCAATATTCACATGCTTTAGAATTTCTTTCTTAAATAAAAAAATAATTTGATCGAAAGATTAAATTAAAAATGAACTTAAGCCAAACTAATTAAATAACTTTGGATAAAAACCATACAGTTCGACTAAAAATTCATAACTCAATTATTAAAACTCTAAAGGCACTTAGTTAAAAACATGAATGTGTACTGTTCCAAAAACTTGGGCAAATAAACATAAAAAAATCCCAGCATTGAGAATGTCGATGATATTCCAGGCTGGTAAGACTAAAATGAAAAAGCTTAGAATAGTTGAACATTCTAAGAAAAGACAGTTGGTGCATTTAGAAAAAGTTAATTAATAGATGCAACTCGCCACAAGATGGCGACAGTCTGTTAATTGAGCTTATTAAAATTAGTAGGATTTTCGCTACAGTGTTGTTGCCACTGTCAGTTGTAGTGTAGGTAAAGGACTCTGACGAGTAGACTTGGTAGTCACGAAACAGCTGTCAGTTCAACCCTCCGTACATCCAAATTTTTCTTTGAATGTTCCAGGTTGTAATTAAAATCCCCCATTACCGCAATGTTCTCAAAGCGACAAGCCATATCACCCAGAATATCATCAAGATGCCGCAGGCCACCTACGTGGCCATGAGGCAAATACACAACACCTAATAAAATTGTTTCAAGTCCCGTGGAAACTTCAACAAACAGACATTCAATCAAGTCTGGCTTGGACAACTCCAAGACAACCTTAGCCTTAATACCTTCCTTCAAATATAAGGCAACTCCGCCGCCCCTAATCATATCTATCCTATTAAGTCTAAATAATTTATAACCTGGAATATGCACAGCTGAGATAGAAACCCAGGACTTTAGCCATGTCTCAGTAACTCCAACAACATCAAGGATAGAACCAGAGAGAATTTGTTTGAACTCATCGAATTTAAAAGAATGACAGCATGGCTTGATACTTTGTACATTCATGTGTCCAATATTAAAACAATGTTCCTTGTTAGAAAAATTAGATAAGACATAATCATTATTAAATGTAGTGTGACCTAAATTATCCGAAATGTTCATAATACAAAATGAGATCAAATTAAATTGAAAAAATAAACAATTAATAACAAAGGAATTAAAGATTATAACTACAGGAATAATCCAAAGAAAAAATTAATGAATGTATAAAGAAAAAGATATGTGTATATTAGTAAAAATGTGTATGTACGAGATACATATGCATGTATATGTGTATGAATGCGAAAAAATCAAAATAAAATTTATCGAAATAATTGACAAAAGTTTTAATTAAATATTTAACCAAGGGAGAAATCAAAAATTTAAGGAAAAATAATTGGTTATGATATGTTCTCAAATTCGGCAAAACAGTCACCATAAAAGTATATCTTAGATGAACCATCCATCGTGACGATTTTAACCCTAGGGATGTCACTGTGCAACAATCGATATGATTGTATGATTTTCTTCTTTTTTAAATTGCGACAGAAGAAGGTAAGCCTGCGTTCCAACCGAGTGTGATTATCATTGAGATAGACTCTAGAGTTGATGACATCTCCCGTATTGGTGCCAGAGGTGACATCGGACAGTTTTAAGTTGCCATGTTCAAAGTATTTATCCATAATTATGCTCTTTGTATTAGCCGAAAAAAAGTTTAACCAGAAGCTTTTCTCGTCTGTTAATGAAGCAGCACTGTTGGATGCCCTTCTCGGATAAGGATACATCAAGACATTTAGCAAGACTTATAAATGTGTTAGTAGGGTCATCAGTATGTGACATACTAGTCACAATGATGTCGAATCTATTAAGCCTTCTGTGGAGAATATTGTTGTCGATCTCCAGTTTAGACACTTTAGCCGCGGTTTGTTCATGAATTGTATGGAATGAATCAACGTCATTCTTAAGGTCAGTGATTTTCAAAGACATTTGGGCCATCACATGATTAAAGTTCTTGTTAGTTTCTTCAAAGCCTGTTTTAATCTCGTTGCGCAGCACTGCTATTTCACTTAAGTCAGAAAACTTGGGACTTGTAACGGCACGATTACTACCCTGGCAGTTACTGCAATCAAAACCAAGGAAAGTGTTTTCTTTGACTGCCTTAATTAGATCCTTATTAGCATCTATACAAGCTAGGTGACACCATCTATTACATAGAATACAAGAAATACCGCCACCCTTTTTTGTCACATTTTTGGAGCACAAACTACAAACTAAAGGGTTTTCCGGTGGAAACATAGTTACGTCAGACAAAATGGGATTTGAAACAATAAAAGTATGTAGAATGGAATGAGATTTCAGGATAAAGATGTAAAAAAAAGATGGTGTATGACTTTTTCTTTACAACGTGTGTATTTATGTATGTATACTATGTTAGGTTATGTTTCAGCAAAATTTACACAAAACCCGGCAATTAAGATGATCCGTTTGATGTATACAAACTGCAAATTTTACAAACAAAACGCCGAACAAAGTATGTATGTATACTATGTTAGGTTGTGTTTCAGCAAAAATTTACACAAAATCCGGCATTAAAGATGATCCGTTTGACCCACTAAACCTGAGATTCGAAATAAAAGAAGGTTCGCTAAAACGAAGAATTTTCGAAACAAATTTGTTCGATAAATGCTCGTGAATCTAAAAAAAATCGAATGTTCGCAAATGCGAGCATTTGTCGATAATGTTGCGACAATAAGCTCAATTGCCAAATTTCATAAAATGTGAATGTTCGCAGCATCGAAATATGTCTCGATAAGAAGCGCAATTGCCAAATTTCATAAAATGTGAATGTTCGCAGCATTAAACTATTTTCGATAATTTATCGAATGTGTAATTTACATTCATGTGTGCAATAATTGAATAGAAAGAAATTTGCCACGATAGCCTAGTGAATGTGTGCTAATCTGTTAGCCTGGCGGTACCATGTTCGAATCTGATTGACTGCAGCCTAAGTTACAATTTAAAAAAATAAATATTCCATTTACATTAAAATAGATAAATTAAAAAAAATAAAGATAACAGTCTTGAAAAATTACTTTTTCCTGCATTTTTGTGGTATCAATATTTCTTCGATATTGGTTCGCTATTGATTTGTCAGCGAAACATCGAAATCGAAAGATTTGCTGCCACAAACTGAGCGACGAGTGGGCTCCAGGAGCTTTTTCTCTTTCCGACTTCGATAGCCGTTCTCGAGTGTTTTTTGTCCGAGAAATGTGTACGCAACATTCGAATGCGATATTATTTTCAAATGTTTTGGTTTGCTGGGGATGTACTATGTAAGTATGTATGTATGTATGTGAGTATGCGTTTTTTATGCAATTAGGTTAAGGTTCAGCAAAAAGATTTACACAAACTGCAAATTTGACGTTAAAGAACATACGCCGAATAAAATTAATATAAATCAAATGGGGAGCGTTTAAAAAGTAATTTGTTTAAGTTGTTTCAATTATTTTTCCAATTACATATATTAACACAATAATCAAAACGATCGCCAATCACAAAAATTTATTACTCGCACATTGTAAGGTTGCCAGAATATTCATTCAATAATTCTATTTATGGTATAATTTTTAAACTACTGTTATTCTGTAAATCAATTTAATTATCGTTGTTTTAATTATTTTTTTAATTATTGTTGGTTTAATTATCTAGATGGGAAAAACGAATAAATAAAGAAGAACACCAATGGCTTGGTGTAGCTTTTGGAGCGTATTGGACTTTATCCCAAGATGAAAATTCTTTATTTTATAAGGTCTATACATCTAGCGATTCTTGTGGCAAATCTATTCGAAATCAAGAATTCTATGAAAAAATACTTAAACGTTATTTACGCTTAGATTTCGATCTTCCTTCACAAGTTAAATTATGGCGTGAATCGCATCCTCATTTTGACAAATTGGCACCTCATATGAATGCTGTTCGTGTATTGGATCAGGAACCATTAGAGAATATACTGTCTTTTATATGTAGCCAAAACAATAATATTAAAAGGTACATAAATAAATAAGTTTAAAATACAGCAAGTCTTATAATTTATTATTTCAGAATATCTACTATGATTCAATGGCTTTGTACTAATTATGGTAAAAAAATAGGCAACTTCGACTCAACTGATGTATATAGCTTTCCGAAGATAGATTCTTTCGTTAAGGCACAAAATGAGGTAAGCAAATAAAAATTGTTCAAATACTTTTTTCGTGGTCGTTGAAAGTATCGCAGTGAAAAAAATTCATTTTTGCGGAACTACTTTTTCTCAACTTCCAAAGTATCAATGAGTGTGTATTTTTCACTTTTTAGGACAACATCCAAATAATTCATTAAAAAGTTATTTCACTTATGAGTGATTCCACGTAAAACGACCCTATGCAAGGAAAAAATAATTTTCTCATTTTTAATAAAAATCTCTCAATTGATGTTTTTTTAGAGAATGACAATTATAGAAAAAATACAAAAACCACTATTTAATATTTTTTAATCAATTTGAGACACTTTTAAATGATCATGCAAGAAACATTTTGCTCTCCCTCTTTGTATGTTTAGTATTTATTTCAGATTTTCTTTTATTCCCTTTCTCATTATTAATAAAAACCGCTATCTCTGATATGAATATACTTTATTTTTGCTTTTTATTGAATTTAAAAATATATTCATTTCATTTCATTTTTCATTTATAAAAAAAAAATTTCGCAAGCTCGTAGGGCCAAGTTGACTCAGTGTACTCAGCGAGAGTATTCTGCTGTCTATAATAGAACGGATAGCAAATAATTTAATGTCTTATTATTTTCTTGTGAGTTTATCTTTATATTATTTATATTAATTAAATCAATAAAAAGTTTTATTTCTTCGAATTTTTTAAATTTTCGTACTAGGTCACACCCGTCGGTAACACACGTCTCATTTTAAAAATATTGTTTTTTATAAGAAAAATAATTTTTTGTCAAACAGTAAATACCAGAGTGTGCTAACAAAAAAAGCTTTTCGCAAACATTTCATGCGAAGACACAAACTTTTAAAATATGAGCAAAACCAAAACAAAATACTTTTGCAAGGACAAAAAATGGAAACAAAACAATTGACTTTTCACTCATCTGCATGCTTTAATATCCCGTTAATATCAATCGTACAATTGCAAACAAAACAAGTTCATTGTATTTAGCACAAATACACTAACACATTCTCTACTATGATGAGCAAATCAATAGGGAAACGTTTGCAAATGTATTTTTTTTAAGTTTTCAATTTTGTTCTTGTTCTTTTCTAGCTGCGTACATTTAAGTTAATGTACATATTGTGTACTTAAGTTCAAAGAATCGAAAACTAAATGCGACTATCACTCTCGTTGTTTTTGTTTTGTTTTACACATTGAAAAACACAAAACAATACGAAAGCAAACGTTTCCATCGACCAACCAGACGCGACACGAACAGTAATCTATTGCCTACTCACTCTTGACAGACTGGCGTTCAAAAGAGAAATAAGAAAGTATTGGTGTTTCGCATACATATATGCAACACTTTTATTTGGATAAAATGAAACAAAAACATATAATTGTTGTCTCTTTCTCAAACGGCTGACCTCAACAAATGTTTGGACAATTTTTAACTGTCACAATTGTCGTGTGTGGTTGGTCGGTGACGTTTCGTTTAGTTAATTTTCCTACTCTGGTAAATACATAATACAATTAAAAACACTTTGAACAGATATCTATACCAAAATTATTGTGTACCTTATAGTAAAAATTTTACAGAATATATTGTTACGAAATGAAAATGCAGATTCAAATGTAACGACACAAACTGACAACCCGATCATTATCTGCTTTATACCCCTAAATCACTGTAATAAAATCAAAACCTGGCAACCAAGTACCACAATTAAACTTGGCATCACTCGACAACTGCCAATAGAATTCAAAATAACGGAAAATGGAAGTTTCCGGAATCTTCAGGAAACGGTAGCTAGAACTTTCAAGATTATTCGAGACTGCTTAATCGCAATTACAAACAGTGACATTAAACTTAAACTGCAAGAGATGTAGACTTGATGACAGCGTAATTTGTTAAGTAGCAAACATTAGAGTATGTGTGTGTGCGAAGATAAACCAACAGAAGAATAATCTCATGCATCTACACACGCACATACATTGCACCATAGCAAGACCAAAATGATCATGCCGTACACTTAAAGATGAAAAGAGATCTGAATTACAGTACAGTTAAAGATAAAGAGAGACGGCTGTATTCCAGAAAGTTTGCGAAGTTACCAGAAGGTTTTATAATTGACTATATAAGGGGAGGCTGCCAGACGACAAGAAGAAGTGTGTTTTTAAACTTAGACGAGTAAACATCGCCAAGAATAGTTAGTGTGTACATCGCGTTTAGTTGTACGTGTATTTAAAGTAATAAATAAAGTGTTACTGAGAATTTATTTGTAAAATAAATATCCGTGTTTTATTTTATTGCAATTCAACGAATCCTGTGAAAATAATAAAACCGTTTTTATGTAAAGGACTAAAAACGTAACAATTGGTGTCAGAAGTAAAATTGCAAAATAAAATAAAAAGGACATTATTCATTAATAAAATAAAAAAAAGGACATTAATAATAATAAAAAGGACATTAATAAAAAAAAAAACATTATTAATTAAAATAAAAATTACAAAAGGACGTTTAAAAAAAATAGAAGCCATGAAGTTTGAAGAGCTAAAAGTTGAGCAGCTAAAAAAAGAGCTGAGTAAGCTGGAACTGCCAGCAACAGGCAATAAAGTGGAACTTCAGAAGAGGCTGATAGATGAGTTCAAGCAGCGTGGCATCGACATCGGGACATACGAATTTGAGGATAAAGAGGAAATAGAGGTATGTACTCGTGCCACGACAAGCAACATGGATTTAAGCACAATGTTCGCCGCTATGATGGAAAAATTTCAAGAAGTTCAAGAAACATCTAGAGCCAACAATGAGAGAATGCTAGCTGAAGTTCAAGAAACATCTATAGCTAACAACGAGAGGGTGCTAGCTGAAGTTAAAGCCACAAATGAGAAACTTCAAGAAACATCTAAGACCACAAATGAGAAACTTCAAGAAATTTCTGAGGCCATAAATAGAAGAGTAGATGGCATTGAAGTACAAGTCAGCAAATTTGACGAGAAACTCTCAGAACTAGAGAATAAACTTCATAGCCTAGAAATTGGTGGCGTCGAAGTGCATGTAAAAGATGTGGACGAGAAATTGCATGACTTGGAAGCAAAAATTGTTAATCTTCAGTGTCAAGTAGAGCCAGTGAGAGTTATTCCAGAGGCTTCCAGCAGAGTAAAGACGCCTTGTTTCGATGGCAGCGCACCTTTGAACATCTTCAAGTTCCAGTTCGAAACAGTTGCCAGCAAAAATGGTTGGAACAGTGAAGAAAAGGCCATAGAGCTGATTTTGGCCTTAAAAGGAGCCGCAGCAGAAGTACTTGAAACCGTACCAGGGAGCTGCAGATATAATTTTGATGACATAATGGCGGCACTGCAGCGGAAATATGGTGGCGAACATAAGCGAGATATATACCGAATGGAATTGCGATGTAGAGGACAAAAGCCCAATGAGTCTCTACAAGATTTCGCAATGGAAATTGAGCGGTTAGTGCAGCTTACGTATCCAGGTGAAAACCACCCATTCCTGGATCATGTCAAAACAGAGGCGTTTGTTAATGGCATCCGTGATCCTGACATCAAGCTTGCAGTGTGTGCTACACAAAAGGCTACATTCGCAGAAATGGTTTCATTTGCACTAGCTCAGGAGACTGCTAGGGTGATTTGGAAGCCACAGGTGTGCAAGGTGCGGAACGTGGAAGTCATTGCCGAAAATGAGAGTGATCTAGTCTCTAGCATCAAGGAGGCAGTGAGACAAGCATTGGCGGAGAAGGACGGCAAAGTAAAAGCTAAGTGTTATAACTGCGGCAAAGTTGGCCACTTCCAGCGCAACTGCAAGGCGCCAAGAAAAAGAGCCAGATCTGTTTCGCCACCAAGGAATAGTAAACGGGTGAACCAACAAACAACACAAGAGTCCCCGTTAAACTAAAACGAGCTAGCACTAAGGGGCAAGAGCTAGCTCCCACAAACGACGGCCCCACAATCTCCATATCAGTAATGCAGCAGAAAAATAGCAACCTTACTGCATGTGGATACATCAACGGCGAAAAGCACATCTTCACCATAGACACAGGAGCATCGCAGTCAATAATAAGGCCCGATATAGTGAAGGGGAAGTGTGAACCTTTAAGGAATATAAGACTACGTACAGCTACTGGGGAGCCTGCCACTGTCTACGGTAAGACTGAAGCAAAGGTGACTATAGCCAATATAAGCGTAAAACATGTGTTTATTTATCGTTGCCGATATTGTTGACGAGGTTATTATTGGAGCAGATTTTATGATAAACCATGGCATAAACCTGCATATGGGGCAAAAGGTGATGATTTGGCGTAATGTTGAAATACCGCTTGATGTTGGATATGACAATCAAACGCACGTAAGGAAACTAGTTGCTATTGAAAACCAGACTATACCACCGCAGTCTGAATCAGTAATATGGGCACGCATGGAGGGAGATTGTGAGGACAATCGGTTGTGGGTAGTAGAACCAACAGAAATTAAGAGCGAGCTATTAACAGCAAAAGCCCTCGTAAAAACTTGCAAAGGAGGAAAGATCCCTATAAGAGTACTTAATTTATCAGGCAACGAAAAAGTCGTCAGCGGAAATTCTGCTATGGGCCAATGTACTCCACCAGAGGCAATAATAAACTGCGAGCGAAAGCCAGAACCAGCCAATATGTCCGCAAAAGAACGTGAACAATTTGAAGAGCATGTGGGGATGTGGGTAGCAGGATTAGCAGCTCCTGATAGAAATAAAGCTAAACAGCTGCTAAAAAGGCACACCAGCGTCTTCGCCTTGAAAGATCAAAGCCAAGGGAGAACGGCAATAGTGAAACATGAAATAAATACAGGCGAAGCGAGGCCGATCAAACAGCCACCCAGAAGTGTACCCCTAGCAAAACGGAATGAGGTAAAAGAACTTGTCCATGAAATGGAGCGGAATGGTGTAATCGAGCCATCTGCAAGTCCTTGGAGTTCGCCCGTGGTCTTAGTCAAAAAGAAGGATGGCAGTACGAGATTCTGCGTTGACTACAGAAAGCTCAATGACGTTACTAAGAAGGACAGTTATCCGCTACCAAGAATTGACGACACTTTAGACACGCTGGCTGGAACGAAATGGTTCTCCACGTTGGACCTACAAGGCGGATATTGGCAGGTGGAGATTGCAGAGAAAGATAAGGAGAAAACTGCTTTTAGCGCGAGTGATGGATTATGGCAGTTTAAAGTTATGCCATTCGGGCTCTGCAATGCTCCAGCTACTTTTGAACGCCTAATGGAACGAGTGCTGAAGGGACTTCACTGGAAGACTTGCTTGGTGTACCTTGATGACATCGTCGTGATGGGAAAGACTTTTGATGAGCACCTCAAAAATTTGGCAGAGGTTCTTCAACGCATATCATCAGCTGGTTTAAAACTTAGCGTGAAGAAATGTGCATTGTTCCAGAGAGAAGTAAAGTATTTGGGCCATCGAGTTACGGCAGACGGAATCTCAACGGATGAAGATAAAATACGAGCAGTAAAGGACTGGCCTCGTCCGAAAAATCTTCATGAACTGCGCAGCTTTCTGGGCCTTTGTACCTACTACAGACGCTTTGTACCAAATTTTGCCAACGTCGCTGCAAGCCTGCATGAGCTGACCAAGAAGTCGAGGCCGTATCACTGGGGCGAACAGCAGGAGAATGCGTTCCAGACACTAAAGGATTTACTGAGTACGTCACCAGTACTAGCCTACCCCATCGCTGGAGAAAAATTTTTGCTTGATACCGATGCGAGCGGCTATGGCATAGGAGGTGTGTTGTCGCAAGTTGTCAATGGCACAGAAAAAGTGATAGGCTATTATAGCCGTATACTCTCAAAGCCTGAGAGAAACTACTGTGTGACACGACGTGAGCTTTTGGCAGTGTTGGAGTGCATAAAACACTACCATAAGTACCTGTATGGCCAACACTTTACGCTGAGGACCGACCATTCTGCATTGAGATGGCTGTTGCAGTTTAAAAATCCTGAAGGGCAGCTAGCGCGCTGGATTGAACGTCTTCAAAGCTACGACTTCAGCATCGAGCATAGAAGGGGCGTAAAGCATAACAATGCAGATGCTTTATCACGACGGCCCTGTAGCTTGGAGTGCAGACATTGTGTTAAGGCCGAAAAGAAGGAATGCGTTATTGATGTTCGGCTAACGCACATCGATTCCGATGAGGACTGGTCAGCGGCACAGAGAAACGACACCATATTGGCGACAATTATAGCAGCCAAAGAGGAAAATAGAAGACCTGCTCGCAATGTAATATCAGCTGAAAGCCCACTTGTGAAATCTTATTGGGCTCAGTGGAATAGCCTGAAGCTGATAAACGGGTGCTTGTACCGCGTATGGGAAAGTGCAGATGGTAAAATGGCTTCCAACCTAATAGTTGTGCCATCCTCCAAGGTGAATAAGGTTTTGCACGAGTTTCACAATGGTCCTAGTGGCGGTCATCTGGGAGTGACAAAAACGCTGGAGAAGCTAAAACAGCGTTTTTATTGGGTTGGATGTCAACAAGCCGTAGCCGACTGGATAGCAAACTGCCCACAGTGCATCGCAGCAAAAGGACCAGCAAGAAAAAGTCGAGGACAGCTGCAACAGTACAACTCAGGTGCACCATTTGAGCGGATAGCAATGGATATAGCAGGTCCTTTTCCCGTCAGCGACGCCGGGAATCGCTATGTTCTTGTGGTGATGGACTATTTTAGTAAATGGCCAGAAGTATATGCCATACCCAATCAAGAAGCAAGGACAGTTGTGAATGTATTTGTCAACAACTGGGTATGTCGCTATGGTGTTCCAATAGAATTACATTCTGACCAAGGTAGAAACTTCGAGTCTGCTATATTCCGGGAAATGTGCGAATTATATGGGATAAAGAAAACAAGAACGACGCCGCTGCACCCACAGTCCGATGGCATGGTAGAAAGATTTAATCGCACTCTAGAGGAGTACCTGCGAAAAGTGGTAAGCGCGCATCAAAGGGACTGGGACGAGCACATTCCCAAATTTTTGTTGGCATATAGGTCAGCTGTACATGACTCGACATCACGAACACCTGCTAAAATTGTCTTCGGGACGGAATTAAAATTGCCTGGTGATTTGGAATTTGGCGTTAAGCCTACACCAACAAGTAAAGAAGGCACCAGCTCTTCCCAAGAGCAAGAAAATTTAAATGAGCTACATGAATTTGTACGCAACCGAATTAGAATGGCCAGTGACAAGATGAAGGCTAGATATGACCGAGCTGCAAATTCTGAGGGATTCAATGAGGGTCAATTGGTTCTACTTTACAACCCACAACGAAAGAAGGGATTGTCTCCAAAATTGCAGACTCATTGGGATGGACCGTATAAGGTTATTAAAAGGTTGAACGATGTCGTCTATAGGATACAGAAGTACAACAGCCCAAGGTCCAAAATGAAAATCGTACACCTGGAACGACTGGCGCACTATGGAAAAGGTGATTGTGTGCCTATTCGGGACGAACAGGCTTAAGTGGGCGGCAGTGTTACGAAATGAAAATGCAGATTCAAATGTAACGACACAAACTGACAACCCGATCATTATCTGCTTTATACCCCTAAATCACTGTAATAAAATCAAAACCTGGCAACCAAGTACCACAATTAAACTTGGCATCACTCGACAACTGCCAATAGAATTCAAAATAACGGAAAATGGAAGTTTCCGGAATCTTCAGGAAACGGTAGCTAGAACTTTCAAGATTATTCGAGACTGCTTAATCGCAATTACAAACAGTGACATTAAACTTAAACTGCAAGAGATGTAGACTTGATGACAGCGTAATTTGTTAAGTTGCAAACATTAGAGTATGTGTGTGTGCGAAGATAAACCAACAGAAGAATAATCTCATGCATCTACACACGCACATACATTGCACCATAGCAAGACCAAAATGATCATGCCGTACACTTAAAGATGAAAAGAGACCTGAATTACAGTACAGTTAAAGATAAAGAGAGACGGCTGTATTCCAGAAAGTTAGCGAAGTTACCAGAAGGTTTTATAATTGACTATATAAGGGGAGGCTGCCAGACGGCAAGAAGAAGTGTGTTTTTAAACTTAGACGAGTAAACATCGCCAAGAATAGTTAGTGTGTACATCGCGTTTAGTTGTACGTGTATTTAAAGTAATAAATAAAGTGTTACTGAGAATTTATTTGTAAAATAAATATCCGTGTTTTATTTTATTGCAATTCAACGAATCCTGTGAAAATAATAAAACCGTTTTTATGTAAAGGACTAAAAACGTAACAATATACTGAAAGTCATAATTCTTTAAAAGTAAGATTTGTGAGGTCACACCCGTTGCAGCTTTCGGACGACCATTCTGAGCAGAAATCGTGTTCTATCAGTGTCTACCCGTTATTCAACGACTTTAAGCTTAATGTCCTTGCGATCCGCAACGTTTTTTTAAGTAAAAACTTTATATTCTTGATTTATAACAAAAATGTGTGTAAAATGGTCACACCCATCTAAATGGAATTACTCTTATACAAAATTGAAATTTTCGAAAATACTTGCGATATTTCTTGATCTTTATAAGCAAATAAAATATTTGTTATGAATTGTCGTAGTTTTATTTATCAAAAATAGCTCTATAGAAGTAATTAAAAACTAGTTCCCTTGCACTTACTAAGAACATAAAAAAATTAAATTTTCTTAACATCATGAGCATTACTTCGGACCCAATGAATGAATAGGCATCAAAAAAGAGAACTTCTTGCAATAATAAGCCTATGAAAAAATCACTAGAAATAATCCAGATTTGCACCATTTCCGGATCATAAGTTCAGGATCTTATTGACTTCCATGGAAGCTCCAATTTTACTGGGATGTATAGCAAAATAAAAAAGATTTATTTGTTGAGGGTTAAGTAATGTCTATATATATGCATTTCAGTGGTGCTTTACCAAATCATCAGTAGACTTCAACCATACTTTTGAAAAGTTTCAAACCTCTCGTCTTATTCACAGACTTTCGAAAACCATTTGAGAATTTTCAAATAATTTTATTTGAAAATCACAAGAGAATAAAATAAACCCAACAAACAATTTATATTCGATATTAATCTATTTTATTTTTCTACAACTTTAAGCAATTAGTCGTCCGTCCATTAGATGACAATAAGAGTATTTATAAGGCAAAATGAATGAGATGAATAAAATAAATAAATGTGCATAAGTTTTGTTTTTGTGCAAGACTGTCCATTATGTGTTAAAAACGAAGAACGAAAACCCTGTTTATACTTTCTTCATACAAAATGACGTGTCCGTAATGTATGCTGTTGATTTTCCACATTAAGAAAGTAAGAATTTTTCCAAAAACGAGATTAAATTTATAACGTGTTTAGGATATTTTTATTTGCTTCTCTTATTTCACACATAAAGTTTTTGAAAAATAATATGAATTATATATTTTTTTTAATAAATTGTTTTTATTCGCTGTTATGTGTATTGAGTGGTGAGCTTTTTTAGTACGCTTCATTACTTTTGTATGGGTCGAACTGAATATCTATGTTTTCGGGATCAACCACGATCGCATCGTCAGAGCTCTATATACTCAGCCCCGACAGTCAAGATATCGGCTTTTGATCTTTTTCAATTATTACATGCTTTGAAAAATCCTCTCAATAAAAAGTATTTTATTATAAAATTAAATTGAACGAACTTAAGCCTGAATAATAAAAATTTCCTTTATTTTAATTTTTAACGTGCTTTTTCCCAAATTAATATTTTACTGTTTAAGTAAAATATTAAATTTTTTATTAAAATACATTGAAATTGATTATGGAGGGGTATTAGCTAGTTCCTATGCGCATTTCATTGGGGCTAATGCAAATCGTCGGGGAACCTTTACCAAAAAATCTCATAGGAAAACTAAAGATATTATATTAAAATCCTAATCATAAGAATAAGAAGTTTATAATATCAAAGTTGAAACATGACCTCCATAATCAATCATGTTTTTTATTTTCTTTACTTGCGTATTACAACAGGTTGGGTTTTTCCAACTCTAAATTGTAGTTGTAAAGGCAGTTGATATAAATAAAAGCAACAACAGCTACCAATTCTTTACGCAATGAGCTGTGATGCCAACATGTATTTTTTTGCGCGGGCACTCGCATATTTATAAAAGTTCTTTTTTTTGGGAATTATTAAATTACATTAATTTTAATTTTTAACGTGCTTTTTCTCAAATTAATTCTTTACTTTTTAAGTAAAATACAAAATTTTTTATTAAAATACATTGAAATTGATGATTAAAATTCTTCGAGTAAAATTTTTTATCTTTCCATGTGAAACAAAGTCAAACTGCGATTATCATAATTTTTTGATTTTTGAAGAGTAGATGTTGGGGTATTCAATCGGTTAACCGGTTAATTACTACCCGATTAACTGATCGGTTAATTTAAAATTGGCTTTTTCCGATTAACGCTTAAACCGGTTAATTTCAGCCGGTTAACCGATTAACCGATGTAACATAATTTTTTTTTAGTTTTGGAATTTTTCATTTTTAGTATTTTTTAAAATTTCATGAGTTTGTCTCTTACGGTTTCCAAGATACAGCAAATTGTCTAAATGCATAGTCAAAATTACATTAACTGATAGAACATCCTTTAATTATTATTGTTTTAAATATCAGTGTTAATTGGTGTAGTCTATTCTACAGACTACACCAATTAACACTAACTTTGAAAATTTAAAGTGTCTATATATTACATTAGTATTTCAACATGTTTCGTTGCTCGCTTTAGAACACCATTTAGTTTTTAACTGTCATATACAGGGTGTTTTTTTTTAGAGGTATAGAACTTCGAATTGAAATAAAACACAAGAAAATCGTTTTAATGTCCATCAATTTGGCTTTATTGGAAGGATAATTTTATGCCATTAATGTTTAAATATGATTTCGGGCATGTGGCCGCCGCGGCAGGCTCGAATAAAGCCAATTCTACAGGTCCAATTTTCAACCACTTTTTCGAGCATATGGGGCCGTATGTTGGCAATAACGCCACGAATGTTGGCTTCCAAGTCCCCTAACGTTTCTGGTTTGTTGGCGTAGACGAGCGACTTCACATATCCCCAAAGAAAATAATCCAATGGTGTCAAATCACACGATCTTGGTGGCCAATTGACAGGTCCATTCCGCAAAATTATGCGCTCATCGAATGTTTCCTTCAATAAATCGATTGTGACGTGCGCTGTGTGGCATGTAGCGCCGTCTTGTTGGAACCACAACTCATCCACATTCATGCCATCCAATTCGGGAACAAAATAGTCGGTTATCATGGCTCTATACCGGTCTCCATTAACGGTAACTGACTCTCCAGCATTATTTCGGAAGAAGTATGGCCCAATGACTCCACCAGCCCATAGAGCACACCAAACAGTCAGTTTTTGTGGATGTAATGGCGTCTCAAGGGTCTCATGTGAAAACGATCCATGGTTAACCGAATTAATTGCTCTGATGGACGATTATGTCGACCATAAAATGGACGGAGCTTGCGGTAAACTTCGCGAACTGAACCATTATTTTCGAAATAAATTTGCACGATTTGCAAGCGTTGTTCTTTTGTCAACCTGTTCATGATGAAATGGCAAACCAAACTAAATATTAATCACTTGACAGCTGACAAAATGGCCGCCAGTTAAAAAAGTGATGCCAACTTAAAGTTCTATACCTCAATAAAAAACACCCAATATTTGCTGTTGCAACGGCCAAATTTTTACATATTCTGAGAAAATTTCAGGTCCGTAGCTGTTACGGTTCTTAAGAAAACAGCCTGTGGCAGACAGATAGACGGACAGCGTAGCGAAAACAATATGGTTCCTTTACACTTTTAGTGTACGGAACCCTAAAAAACATACAGCTCTGTTCTGTATTCCAACCGGAATGAAAATGTCCGGAATGAAAATGTTAAAAATTATCAAAGCATTGTTGTTACAAATTAATATTTATACAACAATGCTATGAAAACTCTGAACATTTTTATGCCGAATGAAATACAGAACAGACCTGATAATTTTCTCTCCTTTTCCACCAAAAACTTTTTTCTAATTTTAATAAATTTTTATTTACATACTTTTTACTAAACATTCGCTTTAAGGTTTCGCATCTATTTTAGCTAATGCGAACATATGTATACATTAGGGTGGAGCGTCTAATACCTCCAGAATGTTGCATCTAGCTAAATTATATACAAAACATTTTTGTAAAACTTTTTTCGACAGAAAAGAAGCTTCAAATCGAGTAGAACTAATAAAAAATAAGAAAATTATGAGCTTCCAACGATTTTCCGTTATTCCACGTCAAATTTGGTTGATAAACAGACCGCTTTCGGCTGTGTGCCATCCATCTGCTTTTGCTTCCAAATTCAAACAACCCCCGTCGGAAGAAAAACATAGCACTCAAGCGCAAAAAGCCGGTTTTATTTATATTATATCCCATACAAAATTGTTTTCAATAAAAAATTTTTTTTTTAAAAGAAACCGAATCAAATAATTTTATATGAAAAATAACATTGCTGTTTCAATTAACAGCTAATAACTTTCTTATTTTTTTTAAATCAGAATTTAGTGATTTTATGCATCATGTGTTCGTCACAAAATTATCTTTGACTTTCAGCCGGTAACAAAAAATAATATACAGTACATATGTATATTTTTCATCTTAATGGAGCAATTTAAAATTATAGTTTTTGTGAAAAGGTCTAAAAATATCCTTTTTCAGCTTTTAAGGCCTGTAATTCAATACATTTTCCTCCAATCGACACAATTGTTGTATTGGCTGAAAGAATTGAGAGATATCTATTGAACAATGTAAAATTTATTCTATTCAGTTGAACCATTCTCAGAATTTTCGCCAATAAACAAAAAACATAAAAAACCGAAGAAATACTTTTTTTCGCGAATATCGCGAAAACGCGCATTGAGAAAAATTATTAAGTTTATTATTCTGATTAGCCAAATCAAATTAGCTTAGAAAATGTTTTTTTGTATGATATGACAATAACTTATCTAATAACAATAACTTAACTAATCTTAAGTTTGTCTGAAATCTGAACTTTTATGTATAAAAGTAGAGGATATTTTAAGACTGGTTCTTTTACATACAGCTTAAACGACAATTAATAACTTGATTAGTTAATCTTAAAATAAATGTAATCGAACTTTAATCTACTTGAACGTTTTTCAGTTCTAGCTTAAACTTTTTAGCATTGCCATACGAAATGACAGTCACTTTTTGTATTAGTATGGCAATATAAGTAAATTTCACAAAATCTCATGAAAATTATGAATACATCATTAACAAGAAGAAGAAATAGGTGCTTTTGTTGTATGTGCGAAATTATAGTCAAGAAAATATATTTATTTACTATTTTAAATTAAATTGATCAAGAGAAAATTGTAAAATGAAAATGAAATAACGTTAAAATTGATAAAGAAAATTACATCAGAATCTTAGAAAATTTTCTGTAGAAAATTTCAGCAGAATCTAAGAAAAATTTCAGTATAATTAAAAAGCCAATTATGGTAGTTTAAACTAGCAAACAAACTGAGATAATCGACTAGTGAAAGACAACATTCAAAGATTACATTTAATTTAATCGCTAATCTCTATGTAAAAGATTTAGCCTAAGTGTAATAAGCAGGAAAAGCGGAAATATGCCCAAAAATGTATTTCATGCGCATTAAATATGCACTGAAAACTTAAGAATATGCTCCCAAAATGTAAAAAATATGCTCTTAAAACTTTATCATTTCGTTTATAATTTATATGATATTCATTTCTGATGCCACGAATTATGTACATATATTGGTGGCATGCAATAATGAAAGAAGATAACGTTCACGAACATTATTTCCACTTCAAAAAGGAAATAATGTTCATGGTAATGTCGAATATTGGCTTCGCAGAGTAAACGTTTTCTGCCTAGTCAAAAATCTGAACCCTTCGAAACCACTATTTGACATACCGAGAGAAGAAAAGAATTAATCCCGCCCAAAGCTCGGCTATATTTGCTGCAAACGCGACTATCCTCGTCCGGTTATTTTTCTATGAGGTGTAAATAAGCCAACAATCTCGACAAAATTGAAATTGCTCAAAAAAATCCTCAAAAGTACATAATTGAAAATTTTTAGAGTTGTGAATAAATCAGTGGAATGAGAAAGAAATTGGTGAAAAAATACATTATAGTAAATTTAAAATCGTAAAAGAAAAAATTTTTAAATGTGGAAAATTGCAAAATTTTCGATGGCAAAACAGATTTTTTTTGTAAATATGCATATTAAAATTTAAAAAACCAAAATATGCAGGAAAACAGCTAAATATGAAAAAAAAGAAAAATATCCTAAATATGCGACTAAGTGTAAAATATGCAAAAACAAGCTGTTAAGGATAAAATATGCAAAAATATGCATTAACAAATTGATGCCTAAATTCTTAAAAAGTTCTGAAAGGTATAAATATCTTATGTGTGCCTACATACATCTCACAGGAAAAAACATGCAATTGCATGTTTGCGGTTTCCCTGGTAATGAGTTATAACAGCTATAAGAAATCTATAATGTCGCATCGTATGGTGTTTCACAAATTGATCGATTTGATCTCATCTTCAAAATCTTGATGCTGCAGTAGAGGGCTAAAAGTAGGTCTCAATATTTCTTTGTCATTATTTTCCCCATGTATCTGACAATAAAATGCAACGTTTTAGTGCTATTTAAAATTGGAATTCGCAAATAAATTCTGACGCTCCACCCAAATATGTATGTATGTAATTTTGAAAATTTTATTTAATTATCAATTTATTTAATTTCAGTTAGAGTCTCGTTTACGTTCAGCAAAATTTGGATATCGTGCAAAATTTATTGCTCAATCGGTAGCCAAAATTAATGAATTTGGAGGTATGGCATGGTTTGAACAATTGCGTTCTCTTCCCTACAAAGAAGCTCGCCAAGAATTGGTAAAACTTCCTGGCATTGGTTTTAAAGTAGCCGATTGTATATGTCTGATGTCTCTTGGCCATTTGGAATCAGTACCAATCGATACTCATATCTTTAAAATTGCCCAATCTGTTTATATGCCACGATTGTCTGGCGTCAAAGCTGTAACGCCTAAAATTTATGATGAAATTGCCGAACATTTCCGTGAAATTTACGGCCCCTTTGCTGGATGGACACAAGCGGTAAGCATAAATACATATTGTATAAAATTACTAGCATTTTATGCATTTTGAGATTTATACCCGCATTCTAAGCTTTGTGACAAAATTATTTGTGAAGCGGACATTTCTCATTCGGCTGTATACATATAAGAAACCGATTAAAGTTCGGCTCGCTGGTGCCGGTACGAGCGACTATGTCTTATCGGGATGTTATTATTTAAAACAGATTACATGGTTCTAACGAATATATCGGCGTTTTGAAAGTTTACATCTGGGAATACTTTTAGGGGGAGTTAAAGTTCCCTTCCTTTCGCACATAGTTATAGTTTTTTTGCGCTTATTTTTATTTATTGTGCCTTCAATAAAATTGAACTAACAATAAGTAATAAAAACTTTAACTCTAAATAATTAATTTGTAAGTCCAGCCAATGCCATACAATAATGTTGTGTTTTTCTTCCGACGGGATTTTTTTTTTAATTTGGAACGATTTTCCGTCATAAAGGAAATACAACGGTATTAATCAACAAGGATGAGTACATCGATAAAACAGTTAGTAGTGGATACTAAATGCAGGAGAATTAGGAAAGGTCAAGGAAATAATAAAAAAGGCAACCAAAGAAATAAAACCAGGCATATCATATTCATTAACACTTATGAACCCGTCCGCTCCATCTATGATCGCTTTACCGAAGATACACAAGCCAAACACGCCAATGAGACCCATAATTAATTACAAATCTGCTCCGAGCTACAGACTGTCGAAATACTTAAAAACAATACTGAAAGATACCTTGGACCTAGAGAACAAATACACAATAGCCAACACCACGGAATTAGTTAACAAGATAGGGAGCATACAGATAACGGAAAATGCTTAACTAGTCTCATTTGATATAAAAGACTTATATCCATTAATCCCAACAACAGAGACAATAAACATTCTACATAAAACACTACTCAATAAAACAGAAGACGTGGAGTTATCAATGCAACTCGCAAGCACGCTAAAAGCCACATTGGAGCAAAATTACTTCAAATGGAATGGGAAATCCAACATCAGCAATACTCATGGAAGTATTTATGCAAAATTTAGAAGAGAAATACGTAGAGGACTTAAATACCAATTTTGGTGTAAAATTCTATGCAAGATACGTGGACGATATTATATGTGTACTAGAAGGAAATAGGGAGTAGCAAATTCTGGATCTGCTGAACAAATAACACAAAAACATAAAATGGAAATGGAGGAGAACGATAGGATAAATTACCTAGACCTAACGATTAGGGCAAACAAGAGCTTAAATAGAATTGAATACGAAATATACAGAAAACCAACCGCTACAGATACAATAATACACAATTCATCAAACCATCCTCAACAACATAAAGCAGCAATTTGGCAATTAATAACGAGACTTGAACGAATGCCTCTAACACGTGAGGCCTATATGAAAGAGATAGGAATAATATATAACATAGCGGAAAACAACGGATATAAAAAAGACCTAGTTGACAAGATTAGAAAGGATATCGACGCAAGTAAGAAGCGGAACAGGGAACAAGAAAGGAAAACCTGGGCTACCTTTACGTATATGGGAAAATCAACATACAAACTGACAAAAAAATTTTAAAAAACACAACATTAACACAGCATTCCAAACAAGAAACAACTTGGGTAGAATACTGCAAAACAGCAGTGATGCCAACTTTTGGAACCCAACTTAAAACTTAAAATCTCAACTAATTTTGAAAGAAATAGAAGATTATTATACACTCTTCTTTTTATTACTGGTACAGCAAACTAACAAAAGAAAATGGGTAAAAAGATGTTAGGACGTTAATTCAGAAGTCGCTATTGCTAGAATAAAGGAAGAAATAGTTGCCAAAACGAAAAATGTACCCATATTGTCCAAAAAGTAAAAAGCGGCTAAAAGATAATTGTTAAAAGTGCTAAATTTGCGCGTTATTTTGTTTGGGGCTAGACATTTTTTTCGTGTTTTGAGTGACTAAAAAGTGGATAAATCTAGCCCGAAAGAGCTAAGTTCGCATCCTTGGTACCAATATTATCTACGTAAATGACGAAAAGACGATCCAAGAGGGTAAAAACGGGAAAATTTAATGAAAGTTGCAAAAAGTGCCAAACGTGCCGTTTACATTATTGAAAAGAGCCGTGTTATCTCTTTTTTCTAAAAAAGAGCTGAAGGGAAAAAGTACGAGTTAGAAGTAATCAAATACAGCTAAATCTAGCTCGAAAATAGCTAAGTTGGCATCACTTCAAAACAGAACAAACGAAACAGACTTCCTAGATCAACAAGGAGTGTACAAATTAACTTGCACATGACAACACAGTTATATCGGACAAACTGGAAGAAAGATAAAAACAAGATTTCGCGAGCACATAAGAGACTACAACAAGAAACTGAGAGAACCAGGAATAACAACAGAATCAAATTTCGCAAACCACATATTCGATAACAAATGTACACCAGGACATATTAGAAAAACAGTTAATCTATTACATACACAACATAAAGGACGGCGACTGAACGTATTAGAGAACATGGAAATATACAAAAAAAAAATATTTGACGGAAGAATAATAAATGAACAAATAAACACTGCTTCAGACGTAATATTTGAACCGTTAAAATATTTTTTACACAAAAGAAAACAATAGTCCAGGCAACGTAGTAGAAAATGAACAAGACAAAAGGATTACCCAGAAACGTACAATTACGGATTATTACCTACGTAGGGATAAAACAACTGATAACTAATAGAGCAGATTATAAACAAAATATTAAACACAAACATAATAGTAAGACGAAAGTAAGAGAAACAGGTAACAAGTAGAGACACACAAAAGCATATAGAGGCGAGAGAGAGGGAGAGAGCGAAATAGGGAGCAGAATACAAAGGGATCAAGGAAGGAAGTTAGGTATACAATCGAATTATAAAAGAAACAACGGACAACAGAAAAACGATTTAGTATTCAATAGAACGCTGAATATGGCACTTAGCCGAAAGCAGTCTTTTTACAAACCAAATTTGACGTGGGATGACGGAAAATCGTTCCGAATTCCATGCAATAATATGTATTTCTGCGGTTGGTTCTTAGATTGTCTTTTACACATCTCTCGTATTTGGCTGACAGCAATAGTAAGAAATCTTGTCAGTCCTGACTCAACTTCAACGCCAGAAATCGTTCGTACTTATTCACAATTAGTACTCGGCATAGGAAATCTTGTAAGCCTTATGTTTAACGTATAAGATGTATGCAGCACTTTTATGTAAAACACGTCGAGGACAATTTTTGTAGAACATTTTAACACCCTAACTAATCGTTGTATTGGTCGTTTTATCCCTTTCTTAAACAAGGGGGAAAACTGCCCTTCAGCGGCAATATGAAATGTTCTACAAAAATATTTGCCATAATATTCTACTATAAATAAGTCTTCAAAAGCTACAGACTTAACTTGAACGCCAGAAATCATTCGAAATGTGGTTAATGTGGATCATTTCGTACTTACTTACAATTAGTACTCGGCATATGAAATCTTGTAAGCTCCCCTTCAGCCCGCTACACTGTAGGAAATTTTAACCAATTTAATTACAGCCAAATGGCAAGAACGAATTAAATAATTTTTTGGGTACGACCTTTGGAGGTATCTATCTTAAGCTGTGTTCGAACTATGTGTATTTGTCTTATGGAATGTCACTTTTTTATACACATGTGATTTCATGTGTATGTCAAAATTTGAGGTTTACATAAGGTTTATAATTTTTGTGTTCACCTGTTGGTATGTTACGTACATTTGACATAACCTATAAAACAAAACAATCATAAAACAGCCGAGTGGTTATACATATTTTATTGTTGTAATGGGTGATTTTATAAGAACTATCGGAAAGTAAAAAAAAAAACACATAAAATTCAGAAAAATGCATGAAATATTTATTTGGATCGATAGTTGGGTCGATATAATTTAATGTTTGAAGATTATTTCATGCAAATGTTGGCCGCGGCTGCGCCTCAAATGGTCCATCCGCTTAGTCCAATTTTGGCATACTCTTTCCAACATTTCGGCCGGTATCTCACGAATAATGTTGGCAATGTTGGCTTCCAGTGCGTCAATCGAAGCGGGCTTGTCGCTATAGACATTAGCCTTAACATAGCCCCACAAAAAATAGTCTAGAGGCGTTAAATCGCACGATCTGGGCGGCCAATTGACTGGTCCCAAGCGTGAAATAAACTGTTCACCGAACTCGCCTCTCAATTGGTCCAAAAATTTGGCGTTGTGGTAGGTCGTTTGGCTTCAATTCTTGCACCAGCTGTATCTTATAAGGCTTCACACCCAAATCCTTCCGCAAAATTTTCCACGTAGTGGAGTAACAGAGGCCCAATTGCTGCGAACGGCGCCGAATCGATAATTCACGGTCATCACCAACACTGGCCGATACGGCTGCGATATTTTCTTCAGTTCGCACTCTACGTAAACGTGTTGGTGGTTTAATGTCCAACAATGTAAATTTGGTGCGAAATTTTTTTACAATAGCCCGAATAGAAGCCTCAGTAGGTCGATTAAACTGACCATAAAATGGAAGAAGCGCGCGATGAACTTTCTCAACAGAGCACGCATTTTGGTAATAAAATTCAATAATTTGCAAGCGTTGTTCGTTTGTAAGACGATTCATGATTAAATTATAGACCAAACTGAAGATGTTTGACAGTGACACAAGATACAAAACGCGCGTGAGCTGTCAAAACTATTGTTGCCAAAAAGATAATAGCAAAAAAATCACTCGTTATATACTTCTTTTATTTAATTTTACACTTATTTTATTTAATTTAATACTTTATTAATTTAATGATTATTTTATTTCATTTTCCCGTCCGCGAACAATTGCTTTATTAAAAACCAGCTGATGTCAGATGCTTTGTCACTTCAAAATAGAATTCGTTCTAAATCATGTGTACTGTACACAGAGAAATAACACAGGCTATTGTTTGAAGGAGTTCAGACTATATGCACAAATTTACCATGTGAAAATGTGACATTCCATATGGCAAATACACATAGTGAGAACACAGCTTTAAGGATCTTACAATTTTTTTTATCACTTACTATCACGTAGAAAATTTTTGTATCACACTTGCTCACGCCTTCTCACGCGTGGCAATTTTTAAGCACTTCCTTTTTAGATCCTTTTTAGTTGTTTAAGATTGCATGTAAGAAATTTTTGTTTTAAACCGGATTTTATATAAAAATTAGATTTCTTCCACATACAGTAAATGTCCGGTTTTATTACGTTGTGTTACCTAGAGTAATGCGTTTCCCACCCGATTTAAAAAAAAGTATGGGACTAACCTGCAAGCAAACCCTTTCAAAAGAGTCCCAGGTAGGCAACTTTGGCCCACTGTAACTCCTTTCGTGCGTAAGCCAGAAGGCCACCGTTGTAAAGCCCGACTTCTCTCCTATAGATCTTTGTAGTTTCAGATAAATCCAATTAGTAGTTCAGAAGTTCCAGATTTATTACCATTTATTTTGCAAAAGTCCCCACTGTGCATAGCTATGCGGTAATGGGATGATATGCTTCATGCAGTGCATTAATATATAAGCACTTTTTTATATCAGAGAAATAAAGGCGAAAGCTAAATATAATACATAATAATTGGACTTATATTATAACCCAGTTAAATAAGCAATAAAAAGGGGTAAATCTCGAATTGAGAGATAATAAGCTTAAAACTTATACAGGGTGTTTTTTTTAGAGGTATAGAACTTCGAATTGAAATAAAACACAAGAAAATCGTTTTAATGTCCATCAATTTGGCTTTATTGGAAGGATAATTTTATGCCATTAATGTTTAAATATGATTTCGGGCATGTGGCCGCTGCGGCTGGCTCGAATAAAGCCAATTCTACAGGTCCAATTTTCAACCACTTTTTCGAGCATATGGGGCCGTATGTTGGCAATAACGCCACGAATGTTGGCTTCCAAGTCCCCTAACGTTTCTGGTTTGTTGGCGTAGACGAGCGACTTCACATATCCCCAAAGAAAATAATCCAATGGTGTCAAATCACACGATCTTGGTGGCCAATCACCACTGAACAAAATTTTGCTATGAAAATCAGCATCGAGATCAATCTCATTTTCGGCCCATACACCAAAATCACGACGCATTGCATGGTCTCGCGGCTTAATTTCTTGCACAAGCTGGATCTTGTAAGGTCGCAAGCCAAGATCTTTGCGCAAAATCTTCCATAAAGTTGATGGACAAAGCTCCAATTGCTGTGCACGGTGGCGAATCGATTCATTCGGGTCCTCTTCAACACTTTGCTCTACATCGGCAATTGTTTCTTCGGTGCGCACTGTTCGACGTCTCTGCGGATGCGTATTATCACATAGAGTAAACGTAGTGCGAAAACGATCCATGGTTAACCGAATTAATTGCTCTGATGGACGATTATGTCGACCATAAAATGGACGGAGCTTGCGGTAAACTTCGCGAACTGAACCATTATTTTCGAAATAAATTTGCACGATTTGCAAGCGTTGTTCTTTTGTCAACCTGTTCATGATGAAATGGCAAACCAAACTAAATATTAATCACTTGACAGCTGACAAAATGGCCGCCAGTTAAAAAAGTGATGCGAACTTAAAGTTCTATACCTCAATAAAAAACACCCAATACATCTTCTTTTTGACATTCTAAAAGTTATTGCAAAAGTCTCATTAAATCTCAGGTCTGCGTCGTAAGTTATTTAAGGCCAAAGGTTAGGAAAATCAAGAATTTGCGACTATTTAGGTTTCTATAGCTCTAATAATCTTAACATCTAACGAGTATTATAAAAATTATGGAACATAAAATTTGCGGCTAATTTAGTTAAAAAAAATTTTCTATGCGCTCAACCAATTTGGATATTTATACATATTTCTCAAAGAAAAACATTCACCCCTATCGCGAATAACAAGTGAAATGTATGTTCCCATGAAATTTTCAATTCCCTTCGAGATAAAATTGATATCGTGAAGTTCCCGTGAACATTTTCCCCCGCTATCAGTTCTCAGTGATTGTAAATAAAGAAGAAGCTTAATAAAATAAATTAAAAATCAAAGAAATTTTAGTTAAAAAATAAAAAATATGTAGTGCTAAGAATATAAATTATCTTTGCATTCCATGAGGAATATAAACAATGTCGAATTGTTCGTCCAGGATTGCCTTGGAGTACCCGAGACGTTGGTGTTAAATTAAATTTTCTCAAGAGTGAGTAAAATTGGGTTTTTATATATTCACTCTTTGACTTAAATCTCCGACACGACGTAAGTACAATAACAAAATGTCTGATTTGTGTTTCATATGTGAGAAGACTCTTTTAGAAGGTGACTCTGTGAAGGTAGTGCGTGGCTTGAAAACTTCAAGCATAAAAAAAATATTACGGTCACATATCTTATCTTATATATAAATAGGCCACACAATTTTTTGTCGTATAGTTTTAAGTATATTTTTGTGAACCAATTTAGATGAAACATATACATATGGTTTGAAAGGTATTTTTCTCTAGATATGCACAAACCTATAAAAACCGGTTATAAAACAAACCCAGTTGCGGATCAAGTGGTCGAATTTCGACCACCGAAACGAAACTCCGTGCACTTTGTGACAAAAATGCTTCAACGCATTCAAATTTTTTGCAACAAAATTTGTTGTAAATTTTATGCTCTAAATATAATAGAAATAATAGATATTAACATCATTAGAGCTATAGAACCTTAGATAATCGCGAAATCCCGAGTGACCTTTGACATTGAATAACTTATGAAGCAGACATGATATTTTATGAGACATTTGAGACAACTTCTAGAACGCCAAAATGAAGGCGTCTACGAATTTTCATCTTATTTCATTCACTGGGAATTTGTGGCTTTTGTTCGGCGGAAAGAATAATTTAGAGAGGATAAAATGATCGTATTTTATTCTGGATAAAGCATCTTTAAAATATTTTTCAATAGAAGCTTAAATCTTGTCATCTTTTAATAAATCATTTTTAGGTTCTATTTTGTTCGGAACTTCAGCAATTTCAAAGCAACAACATCGAGGACACGGAGTCGTCATCACGTCCTAAAAAGAAACGTGAAAAATAAAACACAGGTTGTTTTTACTGTTTGCATATTTTATTACAAACAGTTTATTTATAAAATATATATTTTTAACATGATTTTATTCTACCATGTTCTTTAAGTATAAATATGTATCTAAATACAATTTAATTCTATACATGCAAATAGTAATAAAATAAATATTTTAAATTTATGTATTTTCTCCAAATTTTTACTAAAAATTTTTATATTTGTATTTATTTTCTGTAAAACTTAATTAGAAAATATTTGTACTACAAAATATTTAGCCTTCTATACAACTTTAAGTCTTTGATGATATCTCTGGTCTTTCACGTGTGTACTAAATGTTTAACTATCACCGTGTTGTGTTTGATCTTCTTCAGCATCTTCCATTAGTTTTTTAGCTACTTGTATCTGAATGAAAAAAAAATATATATATACAAAATAAATAAACCATTTGATAATAAAAAAAGTATTTAAGTTTTTTACTTTGAACGCCCTTTGCTTTGAGTCCTTGCTTGTATCGTTTTCTTGTGGGCTATCAGATCCATCGGTTGTTTTAATGAATGATGAATAAAATGATGAAAAACTTGAACCATCCATGTCGTCACTATTACCATTGCTGTCCGTATTGGGCTGTTTTTTTAATTAAAAAGAAAGAAATATACATTTTTTGTTTAATATATGAATTCAAATGGAAAACTAAAACATATTTGAGTTTTTTACTTTTAAACTATTTGCATTGTGTTGATCTGATACATAGTCACCCATAATGGATGAAATGGGCGAATCTGCAATACCTTTTTTCGATGAATCAGATGGTGCCTGCATAAATCAAAAAAGTAAAAGTCATCAAATGTTAATTATTTCCATTTAATTTTAAATTTGTAACGTTCTATTTTCCAAATTAATTTTATCATAATACTTGTAAATGGTTTTTGTAAATATTCGTACATTGAAATGGATTGAAGTTCCCATGTACATTTTACTGGTACACATGTATCTAAGGAAACCTCTTTATAAAAATCTAATCAACGCGTGATTTTCAGAAATTTATATGTACTAATAAATCATTAGGAATATCAATGACAGCATTTTGACATTTGAATTTTTCTAAAAATTGCTTGGGAGTCTTAGAATAGGTCTGAGGGAATAACTCTCGCGTCATTATAACTAAATGGTGGGAAAATTTTAGGTTAGGAAGTAAATAGCATTGATAAACATAGATAGTAAGCTGTCGCACTGTCAATAAAATAATGACAACTCTCTTTACACATATAGATATTGTGAATTCAACAAAAATGAGAGGACACCATTTTTGCATTTCAACACACTTGAGAGACTATCATTTTTCCACTTGAAAATGCACTAAATGGTAACTTTTTTTCCACGCACAAACACTTTTTAGTTTTATTTAATTTTTTTATTTGTTTTGATATAAATTTTATATTTCTTCTTGCTGTAATTTAAAAATTTTTTTTAATTTTGTTGACATTTGTGTGTTGAAATTTATCAAAGTTTTCAACCCTATTTTTCATTGAACAGTGTTGTATTTTTGTTCCTATTTGGGATAAAAGTTTTTGGTACCAAATAGAAAAATTGGAAAAAAATGTCTAGCAAATCAATATTTTTTGAGCTCGAATGTATTAAAAAGCATACTAAATTCATATTTCCATTAATTAATACAACAATAATTGCATAAACTTCTAAAAATTTATGTATAAAAAATATAAATAGTTTAGAATACTTTTTGTTACAACCAAGTGCGGTTTTAGTGCTGTGGGGAAATTTTTATTAGGTTTTTGACAGCACACTTAGGTTTTTGAAGTTTCTGTTTGGCCTCTATGTACCCTATGGTAAATCGGTTGTCGAATGATAATGTCAAGAATTGAGCTGTCATCCTTTGGCATTTATATAGTGAAGAGTTGGGAAATTTTAACTATGGCATGCTACACTCTTGAACAACAAATTTTAATTGTGAAAATTTACTATCAAAATGGTGAACATTTTACTGTATCATTTCGAATGAGCCTGGTACATCAAATCGTCGACGTTCGCAACAATTGCACATCATCAGAGGCACTTTGGGCAACATTTTGCATAAAGATTTTCGCGCTTATAAAGTTCAACTCATCCAAGAACTAAAGGAGTCTGGAAAAGCTGTTCGAGTTTGACGAAGTGATACAGTAAAATGTTCACCATTTTGATAGTAAATTTTCATAATTAAAATTCGTTGCTCAATAGTGTAGCGTTCTATGCTTAAAATTTCCCAAGTTTTCTCTAAATAAATCTCAGTAAAAAAGTTGCTTCCAATAAAACAGGTTTCTACTATTATGAAAAAAAAGTAGCGTTGACAAACCTGCTGATATCGCTGCTGATTTTTGTATGGAGAGCTCCCGGATTGGAGTACTACTTTTTTGCTCACAAAAGCGCTTTTGAAGCGCTGAAAATCATCAACATTTTCAGCACTAGAACTGAAAATATATGAATAAAATGGTTCGATGTGGATTGAGGTCGTTAACGCCATTTTGAATTTTTCTTATTTCGTTTCTTTATTTATTTTTTATTAATTTCATATTTTTACGGCCAGTTTTTAACTTGGATTTTCAAAGTCATTTATGTTTAAATTCGTTTTAAATACAAAATTCTGTTTTGCATTAAACACTTAAATCAAAATTAATTCACCAATCTTGGGCATTTAAATTCGATTTAAGTTTTATATATTACCATATGATTTTCACTGCTTGTTCTTCTTGTACAAACAAAAAATTTGTGGCCGCTGACAAATCAACTTTTATTGGCGTGAAATTTGGGCTTTCTTTGTTATATTTCGTTTTCTATCATTTTGTAAGCTGTTTTTATTCTATTATAACATTGGAGCAATCCTTCATTATTCTTATTTCCTAAATGGAGAAAAATATATTTCTTGGAATTTTTCTTTGTTTTATGTTGAACAGCTGCTTTTTTGGGACATTTGTGGGAAATTTATAATATTTTATGGTGCTACCATATTTTTGCCACAATTAAATAAGAAGAACTAAATACGACTGAAAAACGGAGGTTGTATTTAATTACAATTTAAATTTATATGAAAATTAACAAAATAAATATTTAATTACTCAAGTCAAAAACTGGCGGTTACTCAATGTTTGTTATTTTAACTTCAACTAGTATTGAACTAAGAACCTTCAGGTTTGAAGTCCAACGTACCAATCACTCGACCAAAAACACTGTTGCAAAACGGCACCAAGAAACTCAAATAAACTTACTCTTCATTCTCGCTTAAAAACCTGCTTTGGATCAGCACTATAAAATCAGCTTTTTTGTAAAGCTTGTTTACGAAGCTTTTGTATAAGTAAAAAGCAAATACTTTTCTTGCTTCAAAACCTGCATTGTTGTGACGCTATGAAATCAGCTTCTGAACAAAGCTCATAGTTTAAAGCGAATTATGAAGCGCTTTATTTCTTTAGTGCTTCAAAAAACATGAAAATTTTTTACTGGGATGTCAAAGGATGACAGCACAATTCTTGACATTTCATTATTTGACAGCCTATTTACTTCATAACCTCAAATTTGCCCGCCTTTTATTATTAAAGTACTGTCAGGGTTGATTTTATTGTTTGACCTTCGGATGTTTTCTGCCGCATTTTTCTTCTACTTACACAAATTGTTTACTGTCTGTACTTTACCAAAAAATCTTTATTGTGCAAGCTATGCACAGACGATTGGCAGATCTTACAATATCGTCAGTAAAATGTGCTAAACATTTCTTACGTTGTTCGTAGCATTGTCAGTCCATTATAAGACTATCACCTGACAAAAATTGTCAGACATTGGGTCGCCATTGTCAGCAACTTTTTTTTTGGCAACTTTTCGAAAATTGGAGTATTTGAAAACGGATTGGACCCAAATGTGAATTGTAAGAAGATGAAGCAGAATATGACCTTAACTCGACTTTTTTTGACTTCTCTCGACTTCAAATGTTATGATAAAACGACACAGATATACATATGTAAGAACGACCCGTCTTGTATGAAAAACATGTTTTTGCTATCCCTCTCAAATGAAAGATCAGTCTTTTTGATGAGGATTCCCAAAACGTTTTAGGGATGTATCGAAGGCCATTCGTGAGCAAGACCGTGTCTAAAACGGTATATTTTTTGTAGGTTTTATCATATTTTCTCCCAAGACAACATATATGTTATATGTTATACAAAAAAGTACATCACTTGAAAGATTTTTTCAAGCCGTGTCCAATGGTGCATTGAACTTTACTATTCATACCATTAGCAATGCAATATTCCATAAATACCACGATTTTTTAGAGTTTTTAATGCGGCAGGTGCTACTTATAATAAAATAAGTTATATATCTTTTGTAGTAATATTTGATGTGAGACAGTTTTTTTATTTCAGTTTTTAGTTCTCGCAAAAGTTCGCGCATTTTTCGCCGTTGCGGTTGAATGCCTCATTACTACTTTAGGTTCTTCTGTGCACTTTCACGGATACTGGCGATATTCCTAGTTGATCGGGTATTTCTCTGACGCACTTGTGCTGGCTAATTGTTTGCCGAACCAGTCGTCTTGAACTTGTCCATAAAACGTTGGAGATCCGCCTCTGACGAACATATATTTTCACAATAAAAAAGTGTGTTGTTTGGAAGTACTGCTCAATCGTTCCACTTTAAATAGTGATTTGCCATCATCGATTAAATAAAAAAATAATAGATTGGACAAAAGACGCCAAAACAGTATGGTCGCTACAGATTGCTAACAACCACCCTCCTTATTTTACAAAGAATGCCCTATAAAGTTAAGAATCTGCTATATTATAATGGAACCAAGAAAAGGAATGCAACAACGAATTGCATAAAATGCAAGTATATGTAGAGAATTGCTACATACACTGCGCATGTCTTTAGTTAGCGAAACCCGATCTTTCTTTAATAGTTTTCAAAGAAAAGTAAAGAAACCATTAATAGATAAATAATAGGAGAATTGGGTAAAGTGAAAATTTCTAATACAAAAAACATACCATATTTGAACCGGGCTCTGCTTTAACTGAAGTTGCTTGGGAGGATGGACGTTGAAGTTGTGCAGGTGTAATTGAATGGAATGCTCCCTGTTGCTGAGTTTTTGTTGTTGCTGGTGCCACCATAAGTGTTTGGGCCTAGAGCAATGCAGAAAAAATATAATAATAATTTGATGTTACCAAAAATCATGTTTTGATATAATACCGTTCTGTAATCAGTCGATGAACTTGCATGTTCGGGTGGTAAATTGATGGTGTTCGCAACATTTGAAAATGATACTGGTTGGTACATCATGGCGGTGGTGGCAGCAGGATGAGTGTAAAACAATGAAGGATGTGGATACATAACACCAGCCATGTACTGCAAGGGCAGGGACTGATTTGATGTACTTGGCATTTCAACGGAGGAACGTTTCTGTGCTTGATTGGTGGCAGCTGCAGCGGCAGGTATATAATAAAATGTGGGAAAAAGATTATGCTGTGGTGTAAAACTACTTTGCGTTAATTGTGTTGTATGCGAGGTAGGCGCGGTGAGTCCAACTGAGAACGGAGGCCATAAATTAACATTGCGAGAAGAAGATAAGCCACTTGCATAAGGTATATTTAAAGCAGTATCACCCAGTGTATTGTGAAGATTATTAAAGATCTTATTGCTGGTAGAGGCTTGGTTATGCTGATCGTTATAATCACGCTGTATATCCATAAGGTTCGTATGTTGCTGTTTAGGCTTATTGGCATCGCCTTCCCACGAATGTGAACTCACCCGTTTAGTTCCATGACCAGGACCTGTGTATTCCATTAATTTTTCAGAATTCTTTTTATTTTTTTCACCACTTCGACCTCGAGATTCTCTATGCTTCTTAAGCATAAACTTTTCCATTTCATCGTTGTGTTTATTAAGTAAAGACTCGGTCAAAGTTACCATGGGCACACTTCCCGAAGAAGTTCCTGTGCCAGTGTTACTAGTATTAGTCGCACTGCCCATGTTCAAGTTGCTGCCTGAAGTAAAATTTCCAGATGAACCACTACCACCACTACCTTCAAAGCACTGAACTGGACTTAGAATGCTTCGGGCATCAGCTGGCGCATTATAAGTTTGCTCCATTTTAATGGGATCAAATTCTGCAGGTGCTGTGACTGGTTTGCTGTTAAAGAAACGATGTAGGTTTTCGTTGTAATTGAGCTGGTTGTAAGAAGGTGGAGTTTCCGTTGAACTTTTGCTGTCATAATAATCATGATGCGGAGATATTTCGCCCAGCATTACAGAATCTCTTTCAGACACAGTCAACTCGTTTTCGTTTGGCAGCTCCACTTTTAAGTCTGTGCGTGAAACTTCATCCATTAAAGTTTCCATAAATGAGGCAAGAGCTTGACAACGCCTTGACACCTCTTGTTTAACAGTATCCGAAGGCCTAGAAACTGTTTCCGCTAAAAGTTTAACAATATCTTCTTTGATTCTTCCAATGCGAGCTTGAGAGTCTTCTGATAACTTAGGTTTTGTATTCGGTGGTGGCTCAAAAACGTTCACATTTTTGGGACCTGTTATTTTTTTTATGTGAAAATATTAAAATTTTTATGATATATTTTATCGTTACAATACCTTGAAATACACGATGATGTCCAATAACAAATTCCAGTTTTCTAGACCAAGGATTAACAAAGCTACTCCACTCGGTTTCGAGCAGTACATAACAACCATTTTGTATTAGAAAACGATAAGGCTTGCTGCAAAATGACGTTCCCGCAGTTTGGCCTTTTTTCATAACAGTCTCATAGGTTTCTTTTAGAACAATTAGATCTTCGTGATGATAAAAATCAAGTATTGAACGACCTATAAGATCTTGAGGTAAATAGCCTAATGCCGATACGACTGCACTATCCACATGTGAAATTGTTCCAGTTGCAGTATGACGTATTGTAATTTTGGCACTTTTATGAGAAAGAATTTCATCTGATACTAAAAAGAGTGTTTTGAAAACGTAAATGGAATTTATTGTAAAACTTTTAATTAATCTAAAATATACCTCTATAAGCACTTTTAATTGGGGTGGCACATATAACCAGCAACATATTGGTACCACTTGGTAGATAACTATCGGATCGTGCTTCTTCGGGCGCTTCGCGGAATGTCAATCCCAGACGAAAGGGTTCATAGTTTACTGAACGTCCTATAACACCATAACCACCCGATTTAAGTCCTCGATAGCGCCTAAGCATAACACAAAATGTACTTCGTGCATCTTTAGGCATGCTACTACGTGATTCTGCTATTGGTATTCCTGTAGTTATTTGGCTTGCAAATGTTGCCCGATCTATGGTATGAACAAAGTCAATAAACGAACGTCCCAACCACATGTCCCTTGGAAATCCGAGTACATCAGTTATACTTGGTGTAGTATAGAGCACAATACCATCGTGCATTGAAATGACACAACAAAAACTATCCTGCTTTGAATAAAAGAAGAGCGTTAAAATTACATCTCTACGCTGATATAGCAAATAGTTTTTAATCTATTAACCTCTTTAAGTTTTTCCGTTTTGTTTGCTGATTCCAATTTACCAGGTGCTGATTCACACGTTTTTTCTGATTTCACGCCCTGCTGTGTTGTACCTAAAAGACATTTTTTGTTGATTAATAATATTTTGGGTTGGATTTGAGAATTTCTTTTTATTTTAAGACAGAAATCTGAATCTATCTATACACATATAATAAAACTGTAAAAGGGGCGTGTCTGTACATGAAATATTTTTTTTAAATTTTTATGAGGGCGTAAACAGTAATCGATAAAGAACAATATACACCAACTTTTAGCATTTTTGTCTGTCTGTCTGAACACGCATCACGCAAAAACCTCTAGACGGATTTTTATGAAATTTAGTATAGATGTACTTTAGAGTCCTGGTTCGAACTTAGGATATTTTTTCCGCCATAAAATATTTCATTTCCAAGTTGAAAAAGAAAAAAAAACCGAAAACACGCAGTTTTACTAATATTAATGTTTCTGGAAGTTAGAAATAAGTTTTTGTTTTTTAACGTTGGTAGCACTGTTTATTTTATATAATGGGAACTTTAAATAATATGTAAAAGACTATATATTATTATATTCCACGGATACCTTACTTGAGGTCCACACGTAACATAATATATAAGATGAGATTGTCACATTCAATAGCAGAGAGAATTATGTTACGTGTAGACTTCAAATGAATGTTATCTCAATGTTATAAGAATTTTTACGAGAGCGTTGTTATAGGAAATTTTATAACAACGATCTTATAAGATGAACTGTCAAAAAACAAATGTACATGAAAATAAATTGGTGTGCATGTGTAAGTGTTTATTAAAATAAATGAAAAGCGATGTTTTTGATAAAAATTCTGTGTTAAATAGATGAATAAATGTGTTTGATTGATTTATAAAGTAAAATTTGTGTGAGAAATGAAAAATAAAGTAACTAATTATGCAAAAGTAGTACATGTTAACTTGATGAGCATTTGTATAAAATGAAATCTTATGGGAAAAGTGAAATTACGTTTACGCCTAGTATGAGATTAAGAGAAAAATCGACATTTTGTTTTCATTATTCTGCCGACGTTTTCCCTCATGTTATCTCAAAGTTAATGTTTCGTGAAGACGCTGTGTTATAGCCATAAAATGAGCATTAAGCACGCGAAGCGGTAGGCGCGTCTAGTTCGAAATATATCGCTTATTTCCTAACACACCGACCACACGAGCAATTGCATATGGGTTAATACAAGCAATAACGCCGGCAGAACCGCGACGTCAATTGCCAATGTTCTTGCTTGTATTTCTTGGTAGCGAACAGGTACAAATTTTAAAACATTAAATTGACAATTTTGCTGAAGAAGGTTGTGCGTTATTTACACGGTATTCTTTTATCTTTGTAATTTATAATTATATAAATAATAATTTTTTACATTTTCCAGCGATGTTCTCTTCAAAATTAGCTTTATTGTTAATTTTTTTCACATTTCACAAAAAAAAACTAAAATGGCAATTGAATTTGACAGCTTATGTTAAAAGATTATTGCTCAGCAATGTATTTTAACATTTGTTGCTGAATATGGTATTTGAGCACATATTCATACGGTCCACAGGCAAATATCTTGTGTCGGCAATCGAATTTGACGGTTGCCACGGCAATAATTGCCAACCTTATTGCTCGTGTAGTCGGGGTGTAAAGGAGCGAAGATAAAGAACTAAGATTGTGTGTCATCATAAGAGAATTGTGATACCTTCTAGTCATATAGATAGGTTCTAGTTCAACAGCTTTATATGAAAGAGCCCTGTCTCTTTGACATGGAGTTATCATTGGACAGGTTTAACTGACATAACTGAAATACTACGTGACAGTCCCATGGTCTGACCGCAACGTACTCTTACGGTGGCAGTTACTATAATTTGCGTATGCTCGTCATTGACAAGAAGTACTCCGGTTGACTGTGGAGCGTAAAAATTGGGTTTTGTAACGCGAACATAAGCGCGAATTTCTTCGTTTTGAAAGTAAACATCAGCAGCTGGAGCATGAGAAACTAGCACTCGTAAGTCAAAACTTTAACAAATGAAAATGTTGCGAGACTTTTGATTGTCCCATAAAATGTGTAATCAAATGTGGTCTCCGTTATCAACGTCAGTCGACGTATTTCATGTTCAGAACATTTCGATGCACCCTCTCCAACATGATATCATCTACTTGTATTGTATAAAAAAAAGAATCTGTGTTTATATGTTACCCTGTTAATTTGTTTTTTTTTGTTCATTACACCCCGTCTTCACGAGACATAAGTTTGGAAATTTGTGTGTTACACCAAGTCTTCACGACACATAAGTTTGGAAATTTGTGTGTTAGCAATTGTCAAAATAATGTCCTAACACAAGAAATTAACGTGTGGACCGAATGCGTTTGTGTCCTAACACATGTTTGGAAATCAATGTTAAAACACAAGCCCGAGGAAATATGTATGTGTGTTTTTTTTACAATTTGTTTGATTTTATTGAAAAAATAATAAATAAAGTTAATAAATAAATGTTTTAGATGTTTTGTTTTACTTTTTGCATATTATTTATGTTCATATTCATAAAATTTTTACAAACAGAAAAATAATAAAGTGAAATCTATAAAAAAATTACAAAATGCCGTGCAAATTTACTATATGAATATATAAAATTTGTGTCCAAACATCAGTACGTTTACTCCACCCTTAACACAAGTTTGAACACATGAATTTTTTGTGACGTCATTCTGCCGACGTTATTTCTTATGTTAAGAAATATCAAATGTCTCGTGAAGACGGGGTGTTATAGCAAGCCAAACGGCTAAACCCAAGGCATATTTATTTTAATAAATAATTCCCCTTATTCCGTAACTGTTTGTCGACATTACGTCAAGACAATACCAAAATATTGGCACATTTCTACTCGTCATCGACAACTATTCTCTAAGGCATAGAAAATGGGAAGAGGCTGTTAATAGTAGTAAATTTTTGTCGACAGCGAGTAGACAAGTGACAATTTTTTTTGTATTGTCTTGAAGTGACGTCGACAAATACTTACGGAATAAGGGGGTTTTGAAATTTTGGAACTGTCTTTACTGACGATCGGGGAATCAAAATTTCTTTTTAACTGAAAATTAATTTTTTAACTTCCATATATATATGCACATTAACAACAGTGAGACTCTTTAAGTTTATAGAATAGGAGTGGAGGAGACGGTTACCCTCCATGCAAAGTAATCTTTATTTTCCTATATCTGCACAACTACAATAGTGAGGCCATCTAAATTTGATGTAATTTATTCTGCGAATTAAGGCTCTAGATTTGTCTGTAAATTCATCTATGGTATAGAAAAGGTCGACAGTGAGTGGGTTTCTTGTAAATAACAATAATTACCATAACATTAAAAATTTTCGACTCACCTGATAATGGAGATGGAGTCGAAAATTGTAACAATAAATTCTCGGATTTTGGTTCACCTGTTTCTTTTTCTACATTTTCTTTGTTATCCTTTGTTTTATTACTTTGTGCTAAAATGTTAATAAATCATTTCATGTTGTTTTTTGAAATATAAAAAGCTAATATTTTTTTCTCATACCCATTGTGACATCATTAATATCGACTTCTTTTTCATCTTGGACTTCATTTGTCTTGGCAACATCCTCTTGATTTTCAATAACATTTGTGTTGATACTGGTTGAACACTTGAGCTTCTTCTTTTTGCGCGACTTATCCTTGACACGTTTGTTGAGATGTATCTCACTGCTGAGATAATGAAAAAAATATTAGCTTTGCAAAAATTTTCAAGAATATTTTTATAACTAACCTGCTCGTTTGAGTCGATGGCTTACCGCCATAACCACTACTACCTGACGAATGACTTCCACTTAGCCGAGACTTGGAGCTTCCGCTGAAAAGTAAGAAAATTAATGGATTAGTTTTCAATTTAATTTGTGAATATATGTATAATAGTGAATATACATATATGTGGGGTCGATTCGCATTATAAACGTACATTTAGGCCCAAATGCGCAGTCATTAGTTAGCTAATGACAATAGTTTAGCCAATGATATATTATTCCCACTTCTTTGTTTACCATTAGTTAAACCGTCAAACGCCATTGGTTAACAATTAGTTAGATGCTTTGGAACATGGTGCAATAAGTATACAGGTGGCAGCATAACGTCAGCTGATTATAAGTTTTGTACATAAGTAACGTCTAGCACGTTTATTTTTTTGACAAGCATTATCTAGTTTTTTGTTGTATTTATTGAACCTGCATACTTATTGCACCATGTTTTGGAAATTATTACGTTCATATAGCATACTTTTAGGAGCGACAAAAAACATTTGCTCCATTAGCTTTGTGTGCTTAAAAATGTTTAAATTGCCGCCGTAAGATATGTAATATTCTTTATGTCTTTATTTTTGAAAGGGTTACCATTCTTTACCCATATTAAAAATTTTAGTTAAACAATACACTATAAATATGATGTTTTAGTTAAACAATAGTTATCATTTTAGTTTACTAATAATTATCTAATGACTGTAAATTTGGGCCTTAGTGTTTTTTTTGTTGTTTACCAATGTAACTAATAGAAATATGAGAAGGTAGGATTCATATTATAGTTTTTGCCCGATTCAATGGATCCTGAAATAAAATTATATTTTTGGTTTTTTTTTAACATTTTTGTGTATTCAGCGTTACATTTTGCAGTTGTTCTGGGTATTATTTTTGCACAAAAATACGCCACAAAAAATTAGCATAGAGTAGGAAAGCTCTATTATAAATCTACTCTCTAAAAACAAAAAATTTTAATAATCGCAGGACGAAATTAAAAGTTGTGACCACTTTTTCAATTTTGACTTGGGCTCACATGGAAAAATAAAAAATATGTATCTTTTAAATAAGTCTTTACAAACATTTATATATGAGCAAAAAGTAGGCTAACTCTTCTTGCAAATCAGACTAATTTAATAAAATTGCCCAACAATGTTAAAAGTTATAGGTCTGTTCAATAACTGAAAGTTGTTACTAATTGTTACTAGTTGTTACTGGAAAGGGTTCACGTCCTCAAAAAACTAGCAACGAGAGAGTGAAAAAAGAGCATATAAAGTTGAGAGAAAAAAAATTTATTGCAAGTTTTTGCTAGTAAAATTTTTACTAGCAGGAATTAGCCAAACAGCTGTTTAGATCTTTTGTTTACAAAATAAATGTTGGAAAAATTCATGAAAAAGTACATTTTTTTAATTTTAATGAATTATTAAGAAATTAATACTTCTTAAGAAGTCAAAAATATTAAATACGGTAAGATTGGATATTTTTCTTTAATTTGACTGCATCAGTGGCTATTAAAAGAGTTTAAAACGCCTGAATTGGGTGGCAGAAACTTTTCCACCTTAAGGCTAATCATAAAGGCCGTGTCAGATAAAACTTTGTCGCTTTACGTGACGTTTCTAACTTTGATAGAAAAGTGTAAAGCAAAAGGAGTATGACACAATGAAAACTTTGACAACACTCGCGCACAGAGCACGAAGCCGGTCGGCTAATAGCCGGCTATTAGCCGCCGCCGGTGATTTTCACAATCACTTAGCCGCCGCCGATTATTGCGGCTAATATCGGCTAGCGGCTAAGCCGATTTTTTATAATAAAAAGTGGATATTTACTAACATGCGCATTTAAAAATATTTAATTCGGTTTTGGAACATATGAAAAAAATTTCTTATGAAAATTATTTTTATAAATAAGGCAGTAAATCGTCTAGAAAGGCAAGTTTATTTATAATTGGGCCGAGTATACCTGTTGTAAATATACCTTGTATGTAAGTAAGCAAGAAATACTCTGTTAGCCGACCGTTAGCCGATAAATTTAGGTAGCCGCCGCCGGCGAAAAATTTTCGGCTCTTAGCCGGCTAATAGCCGCCGCCGACTATATTTGTTCTTAGCCGGCGCCGATCACCATTTTACATCGGCTTCGCCCTCTGCTCGCGCATTGATCGTTTACCAAAAAAGTAGTTGATAATTTTGCTATTTATATATATATTTTTTATAAAAATAAAAGTCAATTATGTTATTTTACGATTTATTATAAATAAATAAATGCCACATACATATTTACCTCTTATTAAAACAGATTCAAACGCGCAATATGTTTCGTTTGGCAATATAATAAAAGAAAATTATTCCAGCTGATTGTCAAAGCAAGCAAAAAGATGAGAGTTGCCGAACTTTTCGCTTCACGCTGCGTTAAAAGTGCTTTATGTGACATGTTTCGTATAAGTATGTACATTTCATCTTAGATGTCAAAGCGAATCTGTAACGCAACGCGAAGCAAAAGTTTTATCTGACATGGCCTTAAAGGTTACACTCGAAATATTCACCCCTATCGCGAATAACTATTCCCATGAAAAAACTCCCAAATTTTCTGATTTGCTATCGTGAATGTTTCCAATAACAACGTTTTTTGGAGAGAATTCACAAACTTAAAAAGTGTGGCATCGCCAATGTTTACTCCCGTGAATAATTTTACAAAATAAGTTCACAACAAGTGTCGATGGGAACGAGAAGGGAACATGTAAGTTGTAATTTGTATTTATGCTAGCTAGGACTGTACTAAATTACTTTTTTATTTTATTAAAAGAGTACAAGTGTTAATAAATAGAAAATTAATTGTCTGTTGGAGGATATGTGCGCCAGCCAAAGTGCCAGCCATTTTCACTACGGGTGGTACCGCGAACATTTTGCTGCCAGCAGGCGAAATTTCCTCTAACGATTAATCGCGTATGTAACTTCGCCGCGATCTCTTCCAGCACCGCAAAACGTAGTTAAACTTTATTAATTTCTTTAAAATGTGTATATTTTCCTGTTACAAGTATGTACACAAATTATTTATAAAGCACTGATAAATAAATCACAATAGAAACTATTACTCCCAAATAATTCACAATAAACAGTTTTACTCCCAAAATATTCGCGATACTGGTTTGTTGGGAATGGGAATATAGGTTTGCTCCCAAACAACTTATTCCCATAACATTCGCGATAGGGGTGATTATGTGAGTGAAATATAAGAAAAAAACCTGGCAAGTTCCTGCAAAGAACAAATTCAACTAAAATTAATAAAAAATTCCACAATTGCATTGAAACTAGCTTTATTTCTTCTGTTTACAGATATTTTAACTAAAAAATCCTTATGTATAAGCAGTTGTATTTTTATTTCTGCTATTTAAATACTTTACACATAAAGCTTTATTTACGGACAGTTAAAAAGTAACACTTTTTATCCTAAGTTGTGTTCATGTACCTCAAAATGATAAAATTTTCATATATTTTTAAAGATATGTCTAACTTTTCATACAAAGTACTAACAGCTAATGTAAAGTTTTTTGGGTGTACAAACTGTTTATTGTGTTACTTGAAAATTTTTGCTAGTAAAGCGTTCATTTACTTTTTCATATCTGGGAGAGTAATTTTACAAATTTCTGCTTTACTCTCTCGTTGCTAGTTTCTGTTAGGAAAGTAAATGAACAGACCTTATGCCAATTTTAAATAATTATTCATATCTACTGCCTACTTAATATATTCGAACTAGTTAATACATTCTTCGAAAATATAACAATCCACAGTGCGGTAGAAGTAAAATATTTTTAAAGCAAATCAGAAACTTTTAAACGGATAATGTGCTCTATATCGTTTCTACCCTTCCCCTGCTGTTAACTTTTTTGCCGTCCTAAAATTTATAGATAAACTCTATTTAAGAATATTTTTAACGTAATGCTCAATACATTTTTATACGAGTTTAATATTTTTTCGGAATTCACAATATATTTTGAATTTAAAACAATTCAGATGTATAATCTTCGATGTATTTTAACATGAACTCCTTAGTTATTCATTAAAATAATTTTAATTAGATTAAAAAAAATATAGGTAACACTCAATACATTTTTTTGGATACAAACCATGATTGATTAATGAAACGTTTTGCAAGTACGCTGTCATTTTAGTGTGTGTTGCTAATACAATTCTAATAATTAAACTAAGTAATGAAGCGTATTAAAAAGGCATAGTGCTCAATACAACAACAATTGTAAAAAAATATAATTTCTAATATTTTTCAAAAATTTGAAAAACCTCAGCAAAAACTTTGGTTACTGGTAGGGAAAACAATATATGAGGATTTAAGTCATAACTACTTACAATTTGACTCGATAACTACTTAGTTTTGTTTGAGAAGTTAAAAAAATAAGGCGTACACCTTACTTGAAGCTAAAAAATAAGTAGTTAAATAAACAATTAAAATTAAAAAAATATATATAAAAATTTAGGTAATTCACAAAGCCTTCTAAAGTGATAAATAATAAAGTACTACTTAAGGACAAATAGCACTATTGACATATAAAAAATTTTCATAAATGTTAAAAGTAAAATCAAATAATAGGTCCGCTTGTTTACTGTTATAGTAAAATGCAGTAAACGAGTCACTAGCTAACTAACTAACTAAACTGAAAAATTGACTCTAAAAAAAGCTGTTGCCAACAAAAGTACGCGAACGGAAAATTTTTTAAAATTAGTTGAATTAGGGATTAGGGATGGCAAATAAATGTAGAGTTGAAAAATATTGACACTTTTGACTACTCAGCTCTTTTTTTCTTATTGTACTCAATACAATAATTTTTATAACACCAAAGTCGTAACAAAATATAAACAATTGGGTTATTCAAAGCAGTGTCATATCAGTCCTATTTTTTATATTTCATATTATGTTATGCATGCATAAAATTTTATTTAAAATTTTCAAACAAAAAATTCATAAAATTAAAAAAAAGTATTTCATATTCTATGATTTTCTTTAAAATTTTGATGCTTAAAATAAAATAAATTAAAATAAAATGTGTAAAATAATTAAACAAAAGTTTTTGTAAAAAATAAAAGTATAAAACATCGTAATTTAATAAGTCTCTTTTTTAAAATGAATTTTTCGGGAAAAATAAAAAATTATAACCATTATGAGACATAAGCTATGCAAAGTATCAAGTGTTATTTAAATACAAAATACGGCATAGAATAATAAGCAAGCTCGCTTTGAATTGCCCAGATTTATTTTACGTAATCTTTCCCATTTGTTTTATTTTCATTTTATTTGGTTTTGCTTATTTATCTCTGGTTAAATTTATTCAAAAGTACATGATGATTTATTTTTTGAATTGATTACCTTAGGCTGATGTCAGAGTCCGCGCTACAAGCGAAGTTAAGCTAAAAACGATAATAGTGCTTGCTATACAAATGCTATAAAATGTCAGAGTGGATGCTAGATTGAGCAAAGTAAGTTGTTTAGTTAATAGTACATAATTTTTGTTCCTTTTAATATTCATATGCATTTTTTTGTTAAAAGAATGTTTAAAAATTGTATAAAAATCCGAATACAGCTAAGCCATGAATTAATAGTAACATTAGGAATCTCAAAAACCATGTTAAAAAATATCATAAAATATTTCTTCAAAACTCGTAAGAAATAAACAAAAAATAGACGAACCGATAACATGCTACAAACAATTACACAACCTGCACGTTCTCGCTTTTCGCTTCGACTCCACTCTGACATCTTTTGAGCGATCACATAAAAAACATATGCAATGGTTTGTAGCGAGTTGTAGCGTAACGATAATAAGAACATTTTGTTAGACTTTATTGCAGTTTCATATTTTTTAAGGTTTAAAATATCATATCTGAAATTAGTTTAGTATATATAATTTAAGATACATCAATGGGTGCATTATTTATTTTTGGAAAACGAGAAATTTACTCGGCTTCGGTTTACAGAACAGGGCCGAATATTTTCATATGAAAAATATCAACAACATTTTTATGACAGTCATAAAATTTTACGCAATACTACAAATATGACGCAAAAGAACACTTTGTGAATTAGATAATTATATTTTATTTATATTTTTCCACACTTTGTTTTATTTTTGACCCAGCGGGGATATGAACCAGTGTTCGTACAGATTTGAAGACAAGTACGTTACTCACTCAGCTATTGTTGACGTCTAAGTTTAAGCGACAAAAATTCGTTTTCACAAACACATGTTGACTTCAAAAGTACTTGTCTACTTATTTTATTGATACATAACAACAAACTATTATTACTTTCAGATAATGAGAAAGATACGTACTAATTTTATTAAAAACTAAGTAGTACCTCTAATTTGAAGCAGAGTAATAAGATAAATAAGTACAACTCTTTACTTTGTAACCCATTAAAGAAGTACTATCGACTACAAAAATGACAAAAGTTTTTGCTGGGAAGAGAAGCAAATTCAAATAATCTAAATCTAATATAAACTTAATGTCGTTTTTGGAAAAATTCATACTTTCTTAATGTGGAAAATCAACTGCATACATTATGGACACGCCATTTTGTATGAAGATAGTATAAACAGTATTTTGGTTCTTCGTTTTTAAAACATAATGGACAGATAGTCGTACAAAAAAGAAGACTTATATACACTTATTTATAATATATTAAATCATGCTAAAGTAGTTTTCACTTTAAAATTTATGCGTATTAAATAAATATTTTACTATACTTTCAACGGACACAAGGAAAGCATTCGAAATGAGAATCATGCATGCATGTATAACACATACGATTTTGTAATTTAATTTAAAGTAACATAATATTTTAAGGCATTACACATATATAACAATTTCGCTATATCTTAGGCCGGCAAAGCATTTGGGACATTATTTTTGAAGCGGACAACCCAAAAAAATTTTTTTGACTAAAATTCCTTGATATTTGGCATAACTATAGCTCAGGTAGGTATAAACGTGTATGCAAATAATCTAAACATAATCGGGGTTATTTGGGATTACTTTCATGTAATCAAAAATAATCAAAAGTAATAAAAAAAAAATAAGCCGACTACTTTGTACGATTATTTAAATAATCAAAAATAATCAAAAGTAATCGTAAAAAGTGGTAGGATTTTTTTTGTCTATTTTATTTGGAAGTAGTCCCAAGTAATTTCAATTATTTTCAGAATACTTGTAATGGCAATCAATTAGTAATCAAAAATTTCTTACTAGTGGATTATATAATAGTTAATTGCGGTTCTTTTTACCAGGGTTCTGATTTGCGCACTCCTTTTGCTCATTACGCATTTCTTACAAGCGTATTAAAAATACGAACAACCGCAAGGAGCGGAGTGAAAAAAGGAGCAATTGGTTAGCGCAAGCGCATTAGATTTATTAGCGCCGCTCTTTGCGCAATGCGTATTTATTTTTTGTCTAGCGTTTTGCGCTGCGCATTGCGCATATTGAGCGGCGCATTGCGCATGCTCTTTTTTATGCCAACAGTGGTTAGTTTGAGCTTGTTCAGACATTGGGATTTGTAGCATTATATCGTTCTTCTTTACTTTTATATTCTTGATCCCATACAAATATGATGCCCCTAGACAGGTCAGGAACCGGATATGTGAACTGCACTACCGACCGAATTTCCGGTCAATCCCCTAAACCGGAAGTGTGAACTGTACTACCGATACAATTCCGGTCTAGTCCCTAAATAGGAAGTATAACGGAATCTGGGTCTGTATGCACTACAGACCCAGATTCCGTTCCAGATCGGAACCGGAAGTATGAACTGTACTACCGACCCAACTTCGGGTCCAAACCGGAATTGGAAATATGAACTGCGCTACTGACCCAATTTCCGGCCCAGCAGCTAAACTGGAAGTATGAACTGCACTACCAACCCACTTTTCGGTTCAGTCCCTAAACCAGAAGTATGACCTGCACTACCGACCCAACTTCCGGTCCAAACCGAACCGGATATATGAACTGCACTACCGACCAAATTTCCGGTCCAGCCCCTAAACCGGAAGTGCCGTACGATGATTTAAAAAAACTACGTTGGCATGTAATAACATCCATGGAAATAATTGCTTTTTTTAACATTTATTACTACTGTAAATGCGCCATGCGCATTTCATGTTCGTGTGGTTCTTTTTGCGCATTGCGCAAACAGCAAGCGCAGCGGAAAATGCTCCTTTTTACGCTTGCTCCTTTTATGCGCAGCGCGAAAATATTGGCGCGGCGCAAGCATAATAATAAATTGGCTCCGCTCTTTGCGTAAAGCGCAAAGAAGATCAAAAAGAGCGGCGCTGCACTGCTATTTTTCGTACTCTGCTTTTTACCCGACTGCGCGACGCAAAGAAGGGTATTGTGTTTACCAGCCCATGTATGTGTGTTCCTTTACGGCACTATGTAAACCGAACACGTAGTCCTATTTTGATGATTCTTACGCCAATCGATTTGTCTTTATCCCGGGAGTGTCACTAAAGATATGACAGTAGCCAAAATTCAATATGGCGGCCAACAGACGCCATTTTGTAAACACGAAAAAAATAAAAAGTCGGCGATCTATATCAAAATGGGTATCATTCGACAGGTATTTAAAAATCATCTATAAGTTTCTCTTACGCTTTTTGATTTTGAATGAGAACCAAAAAAAAAACCCCGATTGCGTAGGTAACAAGACATAAATTTAAAAAATCAAAAAACCCGACTGCGTAAAAAAACTAAAAGAAAAAAAGAAGTCCAGTTTGCGCAACATAGCGACTTTTACATCCGCGAACCATTATTGCGAAGGCTTGAAAATTCGACTTTTAATGCTTCCCGTCTGTAAAAGTCTTTGTGTTTCGCACACTGGACTTCCTTTTTTACGCAGTCGGGTTTTTGATTTTTTAAATTCATGTCTTGTTAAAAAGTAATATAATTGATTATTAATTGTAATCGTAATTTAACAGCTTTTATATAAAGCCCGTCTAGGTTTGCAGTCAAAATATCAAAAATTGCTTTGCTGTATATGAGCAATATGATGTCCGATCCGATCGAAATTGATATTAATTCCGTCAATTTATTCTCCAAAAAACAAAAAGTTCAACCCCTGGGCACCGATCAACCAGACACTACAATTGTGACAGTTAAAAATTGCCCAAATCATTTTTTGAGGGCAGCCGTTTGAGAAAGAGACAACAATTATATGTTCTTGTTTCATTTTATCTAAATAAAAGTGTTGCAAATATTACGTATGTATGCGAAAAACAAAACAAAATTGATCACCAATACTTTCTTTTCTCTTTTGAACGCCAGTCTGTCAAGAGTGAGTAGGCAATAGATTGCTGTTCGTGTCGCGTCTGGTTGGTCAGTGCCCTGGTTTTTTCAATAATACAAAAGAACCGACTTCAAAAATGACTACAGTTGAAATTTTAAATTGATTAAAGCATGAACGCCATATCCAGCATTGATCGAATTTTTAAAATTTCTTTACAAATTACATATATTAGATATATTTAGGGAAATTATTACAACTTGGCAATAGTTAAAGTCAGGATTTTGTCGGTCGGATAAACGTTTTACCTACGAGGTAGGCTGAACTTCTCTTTCAACTTATCGCTTACTTTCAGTTAAAGTAAAGGGTACATTCGTAAATTTACTGCATTTACGAATTCACGCAAAGTTATAATAAAGATAAGCTGTTTATCCGTCCGACAAAATCCTGCCTTTAACTATTGTCAAATAGTACTAAACTTCATTTTTTAATTTGTCTGTCTTTACTATTTATTAAAAAAACATAGTAATCCTCTTATGTTTAAACAATTTTAGCAATATATTGAATGGGCATTTTTTTTATGAATTTTTAATTAAAAAAAACATATGAAGAAGATGCGAATTTCCACTTTTTAGAGAAAAATTGTATACATACTCGTACGTATGAGTAATGTGATTGTATGTAGTATTTTTGGTGTGAGACAGTTGGGGTACAGTGTGCGTAGTTACACAAAAAATTGGCGGGGTAGGAGGGAGGGAAAGATTAAAATTTCATATATTACTTTGTATGTGAGTTACCCTCTTCGCCGCTTCTACCCAGCCAAATTTTTTGTGTAACTGTGCACATTGGCCCCCAACTGTCTCACACTAAAATTGCATTAAACTGTTTATATTCCACAGATTTTTATTTAAAAACTCCACAGTAAAATGTAAAATATAGTAATAATTTTTAGTATCTAAAATTTTGTACCTTCTTTGCGATTGGCTGTTGCTGCAACTATTGGAATAAGCTGAATCCGAAACTTTTGTATTATGATTTGATTCTGTTGATTCTCCTTCCATTTTGAAAGTAGTTTATTTAAAATTTGCTTTGTTTAATTTTTGTTTTTATTATATTTTCTCTTAATATTTATTTCATTTACTTTTAATTAGTACGTATTCATATAAACTGTCTCCCTTTAATAACCATATATTGATTACACTGATTAAATTATTGTTTTTTATTCACTTTCTGCACATAATATTTTTATATTTTCGCAAAGTAATTATTGATGTAGAAAATCGGCTGTTGCATTTAAATCCTTCCACAAATACTGTTGTTCCTTAAGCCGTGAACTGTTGAGTGCAATTGCTGTATCTGAAAAAAAAAATTGAACTAAGTTATAGTCACTTGTGTAAAGTTGGAACATGTGCATTTTATGAAGTTTTCCCAAGAACTTTTGTTTTGTATTTTAACATACATACACTTCGTCAGAAATGTTTTCGTACAGCCACGTGAATAGCACAGCTATATATTTATAAAGAATTTAATAAAAATAAAACTAACTGCCTGTTCAGCGATGTAGAAAGAATTCTTTCTTTCGTGCAATTAAAATTTGTTTATCATTTGAAGTTTTCTTTCGAAAAAAAGTTAGCTCCATTTACCTCCGTCTTGTAACTGCAACAAAATGTTACCTAAAAAAATCCACAAACTTTCAACAATCGCTGAACAAGCTTCTAAAACAAAAAATAAATAAAAATAAAATGTTTTATAAACATTTTTGTTTTTAAAAAATAGCTAAAAAATAAAAACAAGAATTCCGTGCTTTTCCTAGAAACATATAGGTAAATATGTTCCAAACAAAATGAGCCATCCATATTTCATATCGATTTTATTCACAATTAAGTGATTGATAAAAATCACGATTTTCGTCCAAGAGTAAAATGTTTGAGCAAAAGTTATCCTTGCTCCAAATTGGACAAAATTTGGTCTCAGCATTATGAATGTCACAAGTAACTAGCGTATGTTTGAAAATATAATTAATATTTTAGTAGTAATGGCATTTTTCCATTTAAAGAGATATGGGAAGGACACGAATTCTTTCGCTGAAATCAATCCTTGCCAATATCTTATCGCTCTACGAAAACTTTTTCTATTTTTTGCCGCTAAACGTATTAAGCGATACCACTGGGCGTCGTTGAGCCGGCAGTTAATATTAAGTAATTGTAAAAAAAAGTACCCACTTCGAACAAATTAAAATAGAAGTTCATAAAGCGAGACCAAGTCTTCCACTCAAATTTTAAATGTAAATCGTAAAATAGGCACATTTGTGTGATTGTTGGATATCTGAATCCAACTACTTGGTAATATGTGATCCACAAAGGGAAGAAATACGCTTAAAGTAAGTGGATGCATTGGAGGACCTAAATGGCTGTAGATGAAACGTATAATACCATCTTATATCTAGGCAACCTGCTAACTTGGCAAAATTTTTCCTGATTATTCTATCCCATAGTAGAAAGGTAAAAATAATGCCAAGCTAGCAGGATACGTAGAAATGATATGGTGTTTCACCTATCAAGAACTTGGTACTCAGTTTGATCTCAGTGCTTTTAAGTAAAATTATTTTTTTAAACACAAACACAACCCGCGAAGCGATCAGCTTGTCTGCGGAAAAATACCCAGGGTCTGTGGCGGGAATCGAACCTACGACCTCTGGACTGACAGGCTAGCGTCGCTACCACTCAGCCACAGGGGCACCCAAATGTGCAGATCTGACCACATTTTCCAAGTTAAAGGCAAATAGCACCCTAGTGCCCCTAGATAAAAAATTCCCGTTTGGAAAATTTTCTGATTACTTACTCACTAAGATCTGCTTGTAAGCCAAATTTCACCTTTCTAGCTGCAGTGGAAATACCGCATACAAATAAGGTGTACCATAATTCCCCTAGATAAAAAGTTCCCGTTTTCTGATTACTTATTCACCAAGACCTATCTGTATACCAAATTTCTGCTCTCTAGCTCTAGTGGAAGTATGCACTTTTTACACCTTCATATCTTGGAAAGCTTATGTGGTAAAACTTTCAAACTTCAGCTGTGAGGTTACCTACATATATGCAGTGTCCTTATGTTTCAAGTTTCATTATATATGGTTAAGTGAACCGTAAACTCAGCGCCCAAGTATATGGCATGCAGTATGAAATGAATTTGAATCTTGATTGAGCAAGAACGCTGATGAGACGGTGCAGCAGCCTTACGAAATCAGTGGTACTGGTCTATGCTGCTAATCTGATTTTAATATTCCAACACTCCACTCTTAATAAAACAATTGGAATTTACATTAATTCAAATATTGAACTAAAAATGCGAAATAATAAAATTTCTGACATACCTATTCAGTTCACAATAAAATTACGTAAAAATAATTCTTAATTCTGTAACTAAAATACAGACAAAATAACTGAAACCAGTCTAAAGGCTCCATTACTCATACTTAAATGTTGCAGATACGTAAACGTTGCGGACTGCCCTACATTTTGCTAGTTACTTAAAATACGTAAAAGTATAAAAACAGTGTTGTCATACGCATTGTTTTACTCAGTTTAATAATACTACCATCTGTTGTTACGCTAAATCCGATGTTGTTTTCTTTTTTGAAATGATCATTATTATGATCGTTTTTAGTAGGGATGTAACGATACGCCGTTTTGCCGATCCGATACCGATACCGATATTTAAAAATAAATATCACCGATACCGATTCCGATACCGATACGAATATTGAAATTGAGTTCAAGTTTAGATTAACAAAACTCAAGTGCAATTTTTTTATTATACAAAATTACATTATAAGAGAGAATATTTAAAATTGATAAAACATTGGAAGTAATTTTTAAGGAGCTACATTTTCTTTGCTTCCAAACAATCTATATTAAAAATATGCAGATAATTAGTAGAAAAGCAAGAAAAAATGTTTAATTCCTTTATAATTTTAAAAAATACTCGCCATGCTTTTTAAAAAATCGATTTTTTAAAGGACATTTATCAACTAATATTCTTCTAAATAACTTAATAGCTTAATTATTAAAAGGCTTCTAAGTTTATATATATTCACTTAAATTTACATGAAAATACAGTTCTGAGTTTAAATTCGCATAAAAAAAATTGTGAAAAAGGCTAATTTTTTATCCTTTTTCCTTGAGGAAAAATCATTATAGAATACCGAAAAAGAAATTTGTCCTAGCATCGCTTGCAATTCGGTGATTGGTAATCGAAAAACAAAACTTCTTGCAATGGCAAGTATATGTAAAACTAATTAGAAATGATCCAAATTTGCAATACTTCCAGATCGCGAATTCTACATTTTCATGACTTCTTTGAAGTATCTTTTTTTGATGGAATAAGATTTAAAAAACAACGACTTGAATTTGAATTCATGGTAAAATTAACCAAAAATAAATATTTTTTTACAAAATAACAGCATAATATATTATTAATTTTTAAAATTGGTATTAATAAGATTTACAAAATAACGAAGTGAATTTAATTCATGTTAAAATCGAACAAAAATAAATTATTTGTTAAAAAAAACTCTGAAAAAATGTTTAAAAGTATCGTCGTATCGACAGTAAAATATCGCCGATACCGATGTATCGGAAATCTGAAGTATCGCCGATATATCGGTATCGGTATCGGTATTCGTTACTTCCCTAGTTTTTAGCGTATTGATGTAATAATGTGTCGATGCAATTCTGATCCAATGACCAAGGTGGCAAAATGGTACCTCTGGTTGGTTGAACATATATTGGTATCTTGAGATCATCACATAGAGTTATAATTTTTGTGATGGTGGAGAGACTCTATCCATTTTTCTAGATTTAACATTATTTTGCAGACGGGCGATTTTGTGTCATAAAAACTTTTGTATAATTTTGTAGTGATAATATCTCTTTGGAATTCTAGTGGTAGTATACCGGATTCAGCATAAAGGTTGTTTATACGTGTCGTACGGAGTGCACGCAGAGCGCATCTTATGGCAGATGTAATAAATTTTGCTATTTTTTCTAACAGCGATTTCGAAGCATAACCATATATTGGCAGAGCATAATTTACTTTAGATATAATAAGTGCTTCAACTATTCTATGCTTTAATTAGCGAAAATTTACTGCTGCTGTTGTAAAATTGTTTCATATTAATTTTAAATGAAAAATTATGAATCTAACCTTAAATCTCTTTGATTTAAAATTTTTCACTGTTAAAACAACTTTGTTGTAAACGTTACATTTCATTTTAAATCAATATGACTATAACTTTAATTTCAAATAAGTTTTATATTAAATAACACTGCACAACAGCATTTCTGACGATTGGGTCATGTTACATGATATTAGTACAATTTTTTATGACGATTTCAATTCCGTGATTGAAATTTCTGTATCAGCTCTAGTTAAAAAAACATGACACAGATGTTTGTTTTTATAATAAAACACTATAAATTTAGAGATAATTCTAACTTATTTAATTTTTATAATAAAAACACTTTCTCTTATATGATTTTCTTGCTAGAACTGTAGTCAGAGAGCTATTCTGTATGCTCCAACAAGAAAACTTATTTTCTTAATTAAAAGCAAATGAACACACAAACAGTGATTTTTTCGTGAAAGCTATATCTCGTAAACAAGAGCTGTTTCAAAAAACTGAGGGTATATTTGAAATCAGCGACGTCAAAATAGTAAACATCTCGTGATAAAAGTCAATCATCAGACAAAAGTTGCCATATTGTTGTGCAGTGTAATCATTTAAATCATGTTGAATTAAAATGAAATTCATTTTACATACGATGGGTATTTATTTAGTGTATAGCAAAAGTAAAGTCTGAAGCTGTTGTGGTTGCAGTGGTTAGCGCTTGGACTGGGGCAGCCAACTACAACACAAAGTTTTCTGTTGCTTATGCTAATAACTATCACGTAAGTAAAATAAATATTAAAATAGCTACATTAAAGTCATGTTGTTTCAGCATGATATAACTATAATTCAACATGATTCTTAGTGTTGTTTCAATATCAAATTCACGTTGTTGCAACTCGAAATAACTTTGATTCAACATGATTTTTCATATTATTTCAGTATCAACTTCATTTTGATTTAACTGTACTGCAATACTAAATCAGCATGAAATATAGTTAATTCAAAAGGATAAATGTTCCTTCAAGATTATTGTAAATTATGTTGACTGAACATGAAACGCTTACAAAGCAAAATCACTACCGAAAAATGTTAAATTAACATGGTTTTCGACGCTTTTACATTGAAATTGTTCTGTGTGTAGACCACACTGCCAGCAAAGGCAGCAACAATCAACGAGCGAAAATCCTATTTACTTTATGTTGACCAATTAACAGATGTGTCGCCATCTCATGACTACTCCCAGCTAAGGAGATTTAAATGGAAATACAGGGAGATAAATGCTTTTTATTATGAATGCGCCATACAATAGAATTCACGTGCTGTCGCAGCGGCAAATAAATTGCAGTCAATGTGTCGACAACAGCTATTTAGTTGGACTATGCGATAATCATTCTGATAAATACAATGGTGGCGTCCACAAACAATGAATATCTTCACTTTTTGCACATTTTAAGTTCATATTCTTCGTGTTGTTCCAATATCAAATCCACGTTGTTGAAACTCGAAATAACTTTGATTCAACATGATTTTTCGTATTATTTCAGTATCAACTTCATTTTGATTTAACTGTACTGCAATACTGAATCAGCATGAAATATAGTTAATTCAAAAGGATAAATGTTCCTTCAAGACTATTGTAAATCATGTTGACTGAACATGAAACGCTTACGAAGCAAAATCACTACCGAAAAATGTTAAATTAACATGGTTTTCGACGATTTTACATTGAAATTGTTCTGTGTGTAGACCACACTGCCAGCGAAGGCAGCAACAACCAACGAGAGAAAATCCTATTTACCTTATTTTAACCAATTAACAGATGAGTCGCCATCTCATGACTATTCTCAGCTATTATCGTTTTTTTTAAAGGTTCGGAACTTCACTATGAGTTTTCTTATCATGTTCAACCATTTTAAGCTTTTGATTTCTGTCTTACAGGCGTAAAATATCATCGATATTTTCAATGCTGGGATTTGTTGAATGTGTTTTCGTCCATTTTTTTTGAACAGTATACATTCTTGTTTAGCTACTAGGGCGGATTGATATTGAAGCTACCTGAGTAGGAAAAAAACATTTTTTTTCCACAACCATTTATTTCTCAACATAGTCTGCTTTTACCTCAATACACTTAGTAAGACGATATTCCAACTTTTTTATACCATCTGAATAATACGATTTTGGTAACGCCTCAAAATACGCGTTAGTTTCGGTAATTACTTCTTCGTTTGAGATGAATCTTTTTCCTGTGAGCCATTTTTTCAAGTTTGGAAACAGAAAAAAGTCACTAGGAGCTAAATCTGAACTATAAGGTGGATGATCAACCAATTCGAAGTGTATTTCACGTAATTTTAGCATCATATCTAATGCTGTGTGAACCGGCGCGTTGTTTTGAAGAAAGAGCAAACGCGGTATCCATCTTGCCGATAGCTTTTTTATATGCAAATGTTCATGCAAAATGTTGAACACACGTTCATATGATGTTTAACATTTCAACAATTTCACGTAACTTGACTCGGCGATCATTCATAACGATATCGAGGATTTTCTTGTATTTTCTTCAGTAGCCACCTCTTTTGGCCTTCCTGTTGATGGTATTGTTGCAGTGCTTGTTCGGCCGCGTTTAAATTCAGCAATCCATTATTTTACCATGTAATCTGACGGAGCAGACTCACCGTAATGTTTATCGAGCTTTTCTTTTGTCTCTTTCGCCGTTTTCCCTTTCAAGTAATAGTGTTTAAACACTGCAAGACATTCACTTTTTTCCATTTTTCAAGAAACACAAAAGTTGCTTACTTCAAACGACTACATACAACAAATAAACTAATCGATGAATTTGGCTGAAATTTTAACAGCTGACATTTGACAGATCGCAATTTCTAAAAAAAAAGTTTTTGTGTTTGCGCTGCCATCTAGCGCTAGGTATCTTCAATATCAATCCGCCCTCGTAAGTGCCCTTAAAGTTTTAACAATTAAGGCCTAAATTTACACTCATTTGTTAATTATTAGTAAACTAAAATGATAACTATTGTTTAACTAAAACTTCATATTTACAGTGTATTGTTTAACTAAAAGTTTTAATATGTGCAAAGAATCAAATATAAATAAACAAGCAAAAATAAAGAACATTTCACATCTTAAGGCGGCAATTAAAAATATTTTAAGCACACAAAGCTAATAAGGCAAATATATTTTTCGCTCCTAAAAGTATGCTATATGCATGTAATAATTTCCAAAACATGGTGTAATAAGTATGCAGGTTCAACAAATACAACAATAATCAGGTCTGTTACAGAACTTGTACCAAAGTGAAAATATTCACATTTTCAAATTCGTACCGTTTTGGTTTTGCTTCTTCAGCTTTCACATTTTTTCATAACAAAGTTCAAACACAAAAAATTGCATACCTTAAGGCGCCACTATGAACATACAAAACTTACGGAGCTAATATTAATTTGTTTCTCCCAAAAGTATGCAAAACAATTTTCTTAATGCTGCTTTTGTTTGTATATTTTCAAAATATTATTTCCACTTTTTATTGTAGAGTAGAATTGAAAACGAAAATTTTATAATTTTTTCGTTTTCTAGAGAAGCTAAACATAATTTCGTTTTCATTTTCGTAGCAGTTTTGTTTCTGTGACACATCTGAATGCTTGTTAAAAAAATACACCGGCTAGACGTTGCTTATGTACAAAACTACCATGCACTATGTTCCAAAGCATCTATCTAATTGTTAACCAATGGCATTTGAGGGTTTAACTAATGGTGAACAAAGAAGTGTGAATAAAATATCATTGGATAAACTATTGTCATTAGCTAACTAATGACTATGAATTTGGGCCTAAGTTATGAATTTAGTCGAACTGTATGGCTTTTATCCAAAGTTATTTATTTAGTTTGGCTTAAGTTCGTTTTCAATTTAGTCTTTCGATTAAATTATTATTTTTTATTTTAGAAAGAAATCTAAAGCATGTAATAATTGAACATTCAAGAAACATTTGGCATACAAAAAAATTGCAACAACAATTTACATTAACAGTAATTGCTCTCAAAAAATAAAAGCAAAATTGTTAATTAATCAAGATTATGTCGCTATTGCAGCCGGTGCAGCATTTTAAATTATAAACTTTTCTCACAGTGTATTATGAATGCTATATTCTCATGGAGAGAGAGAGAGAGAGAGAAAGCCAAGGGTGATTTAAATGGAAATACAGGGGGATAAATGCTTTTCATTACAGTGATGGAAAATACAGATTTTGAAATGGTACTGAACCTTAACTTAATAGGTACTTTTTTCACCTTAATGGTACTTTTTCAAGAATTGAAAATGTAATACTTCAGGTATTCTTGATTATCATACAAAGGAACCATTTTTGACATATTACTATATTTTTTTACTATTTCCGTTGTTTTTTCTAGATGTGTGTAATTGGAGCTCTTGAAGATATTCGGATTAATGTTCACTGTAAATTTTGAAAATTTAGCTATCTTGAACTAGCAACAACTATTCATATCTTAAGGCAGAAAATATGAAATAAAGTTCAACCAGTGGCTAGACAAAAATTTAGTTTCATGCACAGAAAAAGCTAAAATACGATTTCAATTGCTAACCCCCATATTCATAAATGATTAGTAAAGTTAATGTGTGGAGTAAAACCGGGTTTCCCATACAAAATTCGTACAGTAAGCAAACATTAACTTTAATAAATTTTTATGAATATGGGGGTAAAACTGCAGATTCATTTAGCTTTTGAAGCTCAATCTACGATGAAAATATATCTTATTTCACTCGATATGAAAATACTGAGGACTTACAATTTGATTTGGGTATAATCTCAAAGTGCATCTTATATAGTCTACTACATGTAACAATGAATTTTATACCAGTTATAAATAGTTCTCTAATAACTTTTGTTTGAACAGATTTTATTTCTTCAAATAAAGATATCAAGAGTTTTCGAACAAGTTTTTGAATATAATGGGTTGAATATTAATAAACCGGAAAAAATTTTATTTTTTTAACGTTACATATTGTAAAAAGTACTTTTCATGTCGTGGGGGTACTGAGGTATTTTGAGAATGAAAAAGTACTAAAAATAGTACTGAATATTCCATCATTGTTTTATTATGAATGCGCCATGCAATAGAATTCACGTGCAAAAACATTTGCCGCTGTCGCAGCGGCAACTAAATTGCAGTCAATGTTACGACAACAGCTATTTAGCTGTACTATGCGATAATCATTCTCACAGATACAATGGTGGCGTCCACAAACAATGAATATCTGAAGGCATACGTTCACTTTTTACACATTTTAAGTTCATGTGCCTGTTCGAACAATGTGCAAGTAAGCATGTACTAGTGATGTGACGAATATTCGAATCGCCGAATATTCCCTTCTTTCGCGATATTCGTATTCGCCAAATTCAAGCAAATATTTCACGAATATTTTGAACATGTTTCAAAAAATAATATATAAAAAAATACTGAAAAATAAACAAAAAATATTAATTTTTACTTAAAAATCCCTTTGTCTCTAACGCAAAATAAGAATCTTCTCTTAGTAAAGAAACAAGAAACAAAATATATTTCACAACGACATGGTATTTAAAAAGTAAAGTCCTGTCAAATTAATTAATTAGCCATGTTAAAGTAATAATCAAAGCTCAGTAGAGGAATGTTGAACTCCAAAAATAAAACTTCTGAAGTCTTTTCTCCTTCAAGCCTCTTGCGACGCGGTGTGTATATAAGCCCCGCACCACTAAACAATCGCTCGCTCGGAACACTCGCTGGTGGTGTCATTAAATATTGCCTGGCTATATACAAAAGAAGATGGTATTTTTCCTTATTTACTTTCCACCAAAAATTTAAAAAAGTGGCATTCAGCTGCTAAGTTAAAAACCAGAAGAATTTGACAACTACGAAGCAACTATCAATTTAGTTGTGAATCATAATAGGGGCCTTTATTTGTATTAATTTGGCCTCAACAAGTATTATTTATTTTTTTTTTAAAGAACAAACACAACCCGCGAAGCGATCAGCTTGTCTGCGGAAAAACACCCAGGGTCTATGGCGGGAATCGAACCCACGACCTCTGGACTGAAAGGGTAGCGTCGCTACCACTCAGCCACAGTGGCACCCACAGGGTAGCGCCAATCAGTAAGAACAGGGGTATGATCAATTGCGGTATACTTGTGATCTTGCGAACCGGACTCTAATTGCCAGCTCTAGGGTGCCGGGATTATTGATGTTGCAACCATAACTACAACATCAGTCTTGACGACTCTAGGTTCCCTAAACTGCTCGAAACGCCTGTGCCGCAAATTTGGCTCCTAAAGTTGCAGTGATGCCATGCTTAGGACTCAACGAGACCCTAGTAGAAAGACACCGATCATTTTCGTGAAGTGTGTACCACTTGGTGTCTTAATATCGCCAAAGAGAGATGACATTCGGCAATTGCCGAATGCTACTTAAGCTATCTTTACATGGTAATACAAAGTATTAACGACTTTGTAGAATCAAAATATTATGAAATTCGCTTTGTGCTTAAAAAAAGAGAAGAAAAGTCTGTTGTAAGTATTTTTCATGTTTACACCTCTGCAGAAAAATACCAGAGCTCTGGTATGATGATAATACATAAGTTTCTAAAATGGTTTAGAAAATAAACATTTACCGAACGCTTGTCAAATTTTGTATCCGTATTCTCTCCTACTCAATACATTTTGCGTTTACATGATAAGATTTTTTTCATTTTTAGACATATCGTAATACATGTATTACCATGTAAAGACACCTTTATTAACAAACGGATCTCAATATTAATAAATCTCATGGGTCGGATGGAATTCCATTACTTGTCTTGTAGCAGTTCTCTTCCACGTAAGCGTGGTCGCAGACAACCCTCTTCAGCAAATTGGTGAATTTGCGACGTACTAGAAAGTTGCAACTCTAAAGAAGGCTAGTAACCTTGAAAATTACCGTTCCATTGCAGTTTGTTCTGTACTTTCCAAACTGCTGGATATTATAGTGAATTCCCATCTTCTGAAACTGACGGGTAACAGTATCGCTTCCGTGGGAGATGCTTAACGGGTGACTTACTGGCCTTCCTTTTGGATAAATGGCGTTACTTCACAACATATTTCCGAGAAAGTATGGTAGTGGCTATTGGCTGCCAGCTGATCTCATGGTCAGACAACTGGCCATGAACTCTGCGATCAGGCTTGATGCAGCAGGTGCATGGAAAAAGGCACCCAAGGGACACGCCAACATTTTGGAACTCCTAAACGGTCTGCCGGAAAACATTGATTACTGCTTACCTATTCCTCTGCCTGATAAAAGATTTACCGTGGTGCTCTCGGGCACGTCCTCCCCTCGTCAGGGGGACGTGCTGGAGATTTACACGGACGGATCTAAATCGGACGTGGGAGTGGGTGGCGGCGTCTTTATTCCCCGTTATCAACAGAGAATTAAGTTTAAGCTACAGGATAAATGTAGCGTGCTACAGGCCGAAATATCAGCCATAAAAAGAGCAGCTAAATGGATGAGGTACTATAGGATATACGACGAGGATATCCAAATTTGTACGGACAGCAAAGCTGCGATCAAGTCTCTATCGGGTGTTTACACGACATCCACTTTGGTGTATGAATGCCGGATGTCTCTGAATGAGATAGCGAGACATTCAAACCTAGAGATACTCTGGGTCCCAGGGCATAGCAATGTGCCCGGAAACATTGCTGCGGACGATTTAGCCAAATCCGGGGCTCGAATGAATACTCGAGACACGGACCAAATGGTAGGCGTACCGCTAAACTGCTGCAAATCTCATATTCAGCAGGAACTTTTTGGGATCGCGCAGACCAGATGGTCAAACGAGGTCACCTGCTCGATTTCGAGGTTAATATGGTCCCAATATGATTGTAGTAGATCTGCAATCCTGGAGGGGATCCCTCGGGGGCAAATACGCACACTTGTGGCGGTAATTACGGGGCACTGTTTTATTGGTGCGCACGCTAGGAGATTGAATCTACCGTATAATAATTTCTGTAGAAGTTGTCATAATGAGGAGGAGGACGAAAATATAGAGCACCTCCTCTGTTTATGCCCCGCGCTTTCCGATCAAAGGGTGGTTTCACTGGGCAGCCCGCTGCTTCAGGATCTAGCAGCCTTATCAAACTGCGACATCAGACGGATAAACTCTTTCATTCGATCGTCGGGTTGGTTCAACGCTGATCCGAATAGGGAAACGTAGCAAGGGGGTTTCTACTTATTTTTCATGTTCCCGCTTCAGGTAACACAACGGGACCTATAGGGACCCAAGTGGGCTGGTTTTTTTTTAAATCTTTAAAACTGGCAACCTGCACAACCTAACCTAACCTATGGTAGTGGCTCTATAAGATATATCTAAGGCGTTTGATAGACTGTGTTATGTAGCACTTCTCTCGAAATTTGCTGCTTTTAGTGATGGTGATTATTTCTCTCTATGCTAACTTATTTCCTGTTTTTCTTAACCAACTCTGTCAAACTTCTACTACTATGTAACGCGTGATCCATTTCGAGGTTCCCTACTTTTTTTAAAGAAGAAAACACAGAAAATTCAAATTCAATAGAGAATGTTTATTATCATTTGAAAGAACATTCTTTGGCATTTATTTTTTGAAGATTATGTCTATCAAATGTTGGCCGTTGCTACGTCGCAGATGGTCCATCCGTTGAGTCCAATTCTCGATGACTCGTTCGAGCATTTCGACTGGTAACTGGCGAATGATACGCGTGATGTTTTCCTCCAAGGCCTGAATTGAAGCCTGAATTGTAGGCATAAACTTTAGACTTTACATGTCCCCACAGTAAAAAGTCTAACGGTGTGATATCACACGATCTTGGTGGCCAATCGACCGGCCAAAACGTGAAATTATGTGCTCAGCGAAATGTTCTCTCAATAAATGCATTTATTGATGCGATGTGTGGGAAGTGGCGCCGTCTTGTTGAAACCAAATGTCGCCGAGATCACGAGCTTCAATTTCAGGCATCAAATAGTCGGTTATCATGGCACGATAACGGTCGCCATTGACGGTTACGTTCGCCTCGCCATCATTTTTAAAGAAATATTGACCGATGATTCCACCGGCCCACAAACCACACCAAACCGTTGGCTTTTCTGGATGAAGTGGCAGTTCTTGAATCTCTGGGTCTCAAAATGGGTGATGGTGTTGCGAATAGTACGATCAGTAGGCCGATTATAGTGACCATAAGTTGAGCGAAGTGCACGAAACACATTCCTCACAGAACGTGAATTTTCGTAATAAAGTTGAACGATTTGTAAACGTTGTTGAGGCGTAAGTCTTTCCATTATGAAATGCCAAGAAATACTAAACAAAAATAACATGACAGCATGACACGACTCACACGTGATCTGTCCAAAAAAGGATTGAAAAAAGTATTTCTAGTTGAATCACCCATTACTTCCTATCTATCTTTTGAAGATGATAGTAGCATTTGCCAATCATATTCATACTGTAATACTGTTGAACCTCGATTATTCGGGTCGCTTGTTCATTGTATTTATGAAATTGTCATTCAAACAATGAAATTCTTTCACAATATTAATTAAATTTTCATTGGATTTGTGAAATTTTCATTGGATTAATGAAAAAAAACGTAATGAAAATGTTTCATTGGCTCTACACAGAAAAAACTATAATTCGTAGTCTATTACTAGATTCATAAATTGAAATATTTTTTTACGGAAATTCGTAAAATTTAAAACTAAAATTTTTTAATATTTAATAAGAAAAAAAAATCAAATATTTTTCTCTTATAATTTTGTATTGGAATATTTCAAAATCAAGTAAAGAAATAATAAAATTTTAAAACAAATTCAAACACATGTGTGTTAAAATAAAAACCTATGATAATTTTTTCTGTGTATGAAGCGAAATTCTTTTTTCCATGCCTGGGTATCGGCTCTGATTGTCGACTTTGGGCGGCACACAAGTGGCCGATTACAATCTGTGCTTAATTTACATTTTGATTGCTCGTCATTTTGCACAAGAGTCAGTGTTGCCAATCTGTGTGTAATTACTAGGGTATTCATTTAATCGGGTTTCTGGTGTAATCAGTTAATCGCTCGATTAATTAATCGAGGTGGTGGCTTAATCGGTTAATTTCGGTACAAACCGGGTAACCGATTAATAAACTTCTTTTCATAAATCAAGTTAAAATTTTAATAAATAAAAATGCACGTATCATCTATTATTTTGAATTTATTAGTACAAAACAATAAAATAACAAACATAACAAGTCTTGAACTAAATCAAGCAAAAAAAAAAAAATAAAAAAATCAAATATAAATTTATTAAAAAATTAACAAGTTTTAGGAGATCTTCTAAAACAATCTTTGAAAAAATTTATTTTCTTTAAATGCTTAGGATTTAAGAGATTTTCTTCTTTAGTTTTGATAAAACTTGACTTGGAAAAATCCTTTCATTTATCGTAGATGTTGAAGGAATCGAAAGCAATCCATAATACAGAATATCTACACACAGAAAAAAATGGAATGTAAAATCAACATGACGCAATTGTGATCATATTAAGTTTACATGAAATAATTTGTCGTTTGAGTGTGTTTGCATTTATTTGCTTTGTTCATTGCTACAGTTCACTGTTGTGCTTAGTCGTGCGACTTGTTGTTGTTTATTCTTACATGTGTCGGCTATGTAGACGACAAAAAACGAATTACTAGCGAGAATTTACTGCTGCTGGCTTAAAACTACCATGGTTTCATATTAATTTTAAACGCAAAATAATTAATCTATCCTTAAATCTCTTTGATTTACAATTTTTCACTGTTAAAACAACTTTGTTATAAACGTTACATTTAATTTTAAATCAACAGGAATATAACTTTAATAAAATAAGTTTTATGTTAAATAATCATGTTGAATTAAAATGAAATTCATTTTACGTGCGATGGTATTTATTTAGTGTATTATCATGGCGAGGACTATCATGCAGGTGGCACGAGTTCGAATCTTGGCTGGGGCAGCCAGCTACAACACAAAGTTTTCTGATGCATATCACGTAAGTAAAATAATTAATAGAATAGCTACATTAAAGTCATGTTGTTTCAGCATGATATAACTATAATTCAACATGATTCTTAGTATTGTTTCAATATTAAATTCACATTGCTTAAACTTGAAATAACTTTGATTCAACAATTCTTCGTGTTGTTCTAATATCAAATTCACGTTGTTTCAACTCGAAATAATTTTGACTCAACATGATTTTTCGTATTATTTCAGTGTCAACTTCATTTTGATTTAACTGTACTGCAATATTAAATCAACATGAAATATTGTTAATTCAAAAGGATAAATTTTCCTTGAAAATTATTGTAAATCACATTGAATTAAAATGAAACGCATATGAAGCAAAATCACTACCAAAAAATGTTAAATTAACCTGGTTTTCGACGATTTTACATGAAAATTTTTCTGTGTGTAGTTTCGCAGTCCTTTTCCTGGAATTCTCTAAACTTATAAAAATGCCATTAGAGCCCCGTTTAATTTCTTTTCAAATTCTTAACAGTTCTAATTATTTTGGTTATTTCTGTTAAAAGATTTCTTGTATTACTATCGATAGTTTCTTCTGTTGCCAGGTGATCATCTGACTCATGCTGGCAGAGCTCAGCAACGAGCATTCTGCAAAAAAGTTTATTTCCGAATTCCTTAGTTTTCGTTTTTGTACTGTATTTTAAAACACTGTTGCTAGAAGTTCCTGAGTGGAGGTATAAACTAATTGAATTCGTCTCTCATTAAATCTAATCCTTAGATTTTAAATTAGGTCGTCGTTGGCAATAATATTATTGGCTTTTATTAAAATATTAAATAAAAACTTAATACTTCCCTCAAGTTCAATTAAAGATGCAGAGTCTTTACTAAACTCTTTTATAGCCACGTCCAAAGATTTTAATGTTGTACTTAAGTTAAAATCACTGAACAGTGTCATTTTTAACGAATTGTTTTTCTTATTCTATAATTTTCTTTAAAATTTTGTTGCTTAAAATAAAATAAATTAAAATAAATAAAGAAAAGTTTTTGTGAAAAATAAAAGTCATCGCAATTTAATACGGGACGATTTTAAAATGAACTTTTCGGGAAAAACAAAAAAATATATATATAACCGACATAAACAAGCTGTTGAAAGTATCAATTACTATTTAAATACAAAATACAGGATAGAACAATATGCAAGCTCGCTTTGAATTGCCCAATTGTTTTCATTTTACCTCTAAATATATTACTTTTTGTTGCAATAAGCTTTAATTTGATTTTCAAAATTATTTTTAAATGTTTAATATGTTTGCTTTTGTTCTCACTTTTCTACTTCTTTGGTAAAATATTTGTAATTTGTTTTCATTGTAATATTAAATTTATTATTTGATGTGTCACTTATTCTTTGTGCTATTTTAAATCTTATTTTTGTATCTTAATAGAACGCCTTGTCATTGTTAAGGCCGTGTCAGATACAACTTTGTCGCTTTGCGTGACGTTTCTAACTTTGATAGAAAAGTGTAAAGCAAAAGGTGTATGACACAATGAAAACTTTGACAACACTCGCGCATTGCTCGTTTACCAAAAAAAGTAGTTGATAATTTTGCAATTTATATATTTTTTGTTATAAAAATAAAAGTCAATTATGTTATTTTACGATTTATTATAAATAAATAAATGGCACATAAATATTTACCTCTTATTAAAACAAGTTCAAACGCACGATATGTTTCGTTTGGCAATATAATAAAAGAAAATTATTTCAGCTGATTGTCAAAGCAAGCAAAAAGATGAGAGTTGCCGAACTTTCCGCTTCACGCCGCGTTAAAAGTGCTTTATGTAGCATGTTTCGTATAAGTATGTACATTTCATCTTAGATGTCAAAGCGAATCTGTAACGCAACGCGAAGCAAAAGTTTTATCTGACATGGCCTTTAGTCTCATGCGAATACTGAACGTTTAACTGCTTGAGCAAACGGGTAGTAGCTGTTATTCAGTTTTCCACAATTTTTGAAAGCTTTTATGAGAAATAGATGTTGCAATTCTCTGTTCAGTTAAGTGTTGTAGTAGAATTGAACGAGGGTTACTCAAAAAGTGTCACAATACTTTCAAATAAAATATGGCACAATTTTTTTCACAGTGAAAAAGTAAACAGAATACTGAGCAATGTTGCCAAACATTACACACTTTTCTTGAATGTGCATTGAAAATCAAAAGCTTTTTGATTTTTGCCAATATATATTGTGCCACCTTTCAATATGTTATACACATTGGCGATATTATTGCACAATATGAACAATTGCAGAATTATGTTCCAAGTATATGGGGCTCTTTAAAAGTTGTTGATTTTATCTATAGACATGCTTAAATAATTTTACTCATGCATTCTGGCGCATTTTACAGTATTGCCAGAAGCTAGAGAAAAAAAAGAAACTAAATCGACTTTAAAGAAATGGCTAGAAAAAGCTAAATGATGAAGAATTAAAATGTGCAAAAGTTCAAACAATTTTAGCCTCTTATTCAGTTTTTGTTTTGCAAAAAAAAAGCTAAAAAAGAAAAATTTTGAGACCAAACGTTGGAGAAATGCTAAATTTAGAATTAAAAAGGCTATTTTTCCCATACGGCACAAGTCAAAAAAATAATGCAAAATTGAACTGGACCAGAAAATACATGATTCATTTCGCCAAAAAATAATTACTATTCAATATAATGATAGATTTTATTTTATGAAGAAAGAACTTATTACACCGGTGAAATACACGTAACTTATGCACGAAAATGCTCGTACATACTACGAAATGTTTCGTAATTTCGTAACACGAAAATCTTTCGTCAAATATACGAAATATACGAAAATAATTAAGAAATAAAAGTAAAAAAAAGTTTGGCTCAACCGCGGCGCGAACTCTCAATCTTCATATATCAAGGCAAGAACTCTTCCAACTGAGCCACTTTCGACGTATTTTACAAGAGTTAAAAATTGGTTTTATTTATTTACATCTGAAAAATTTGTCAATTTATAAAAAATAATTTTAATTTATTTTTTTATCTCAAACATAATTTTTAACAAGGAAAAATTTTTACGAAAGGTTTTCGTTACTTTTGTAAATTCGAAAAAAAAACATTGCCAAATTACTTTTCCATACATACATATGTTTTCCATACATATATTCCATACATATATTCTGCGAAAAAAGTATCTATGAAAGTTTTTTCCGTAAAATGTTGCATGGATTATTTTCAGTGTAAGAAATATTTGAAATTTTTTTTAGTAAACTTTAGAGGAAAATATAATTTTTTCTACGTCTAGAAGTAGAACAATTTGCCATTTTACGAAAACTACCATATCTCCTGATCAGATTGATGATTAGATTGATGTTTAAGCACAGAAAGTCATCACCGTCAAACGGTGGAACGCACAAAGAACACATAAGCTCTGATGAGGGTATGTGGTGGTCTTCGGAAAATAGCGTGTTATTTCAGTTCCAACCACGAAAAAAATTATAATTTCTCTTAAAAATTACCTAAAAGTTTTTACATGTTTCAGGCCGTTTCAGAATATAATACAAGTATTAACACTTTTGACGATTTAATTTCTGTTTGAAAATGCTCAAAAACCAATAAAAACTCATCATGCCAGAGTTTCATTTTTCTCAAAAGTATTAATACTTGTAAGCAGCCTTTAATAAATTTTTATTTCATAAAATAATAATTTAGTTTAATAAAAATTTAGTTAACGAGCTTAAGCCTGAATTAAAAATTCTTTGGGAAAAACATTAAAATTTTACTTTTTCTCAATACAGATATTTTTGACGCGAATATCCTTATTGTTAATTTAACAAAAAGTATTTATTAAGTTTTATGAGTATCTTTTCTAGAGAAAGCGAAAGTTATTTTGCAACATTTGTTAGTATTTAATAGATTGTTTCTCTCTTGCATTTGAGCTTATCAGAAACGTGTTTGTGCTTATTTTTGCTGTCAATAACAGTCACACAACCTCAACACGTGATTTTTCCCACTTGACCTGAGATTCGATATAAACGAATGTTCGCTAAAGCGAAGAAATTTCGAAACAACACTGTTCGATATTTCTTCGCGAATCTAAAAAAAAATCAAATGTTCGCTAGAGCGAACTTCTCTCGATAATTTTCTGAATGTGTGACGATATCCTAGCGATAGGCAAGAGGTACCGTGTTCGAATCTGTCTGTTAAAGATTTTAAATAAAGCACGTTTCAATTCAATTGTCAATTGAGTGTTTCAATTGAATTGATTCTTGGCCACACACTTCATAAACTGAATTGAAAGACTTTCATTCAACTATCAAATTTATTAAATAAAACACAATTTTAACCATAATCAATGTTTTATTTGCAAAACAAAACTCAAAAAACATAAATTTTGACAGCTGATCAAGCGACTCGAACATACACAACACAATCGAATTGAAAGACTTACTAGTCAACTTGAAAAAATCAAAATCTTTTGATTTTTCTTCAAAAAATTCGACAACTGCCAAACTAATCAATTGAAAAATCCATACACGCCTTGATTTGGACAACAACCGACTCAGTTGCCAATTGAGTTGAAACCGTGTATGGGGTGCATAACACATACGTACATATGTGCAAAAATAAAAAGATTTGCCACGATAGCCTAGTGGATGTGTGTTAGTCTGTTAGCCTGGAGGTACCGTGTTCAAATCTGATTGACTGCAGCGTAAGTTAAAGAATTAAAAAAATAAATTAAAAAATAAAGATAATAATCTTAAAGAATTGCTTTTGCTCCTGCCTTTTTGCGATATCGAAATTTGTTCCATATTGGCTCACTTTTGATATTTTTACCGAGCCTTCGAAATCGAATGGTTTTTGAAACAAAACTGTGTGACAGGTAAATTTTTTTCGATTCATTTTCGAGTATCATTCTGGATATTTTTACACGATAAATGTTCAAGATATATTCGAAATCGATATCATTAATGAAAATCTTGGTCAAGGGGGCTACTTTTAAAAAACAAACGCATTTTTTTATTTGTATGAGTATATATTTTCATTTTATGGCCGGACTGCCTTGCACGACATTATCATCTACGATTCTTGTACGAAATGTCCTCTGTCGATTAAATTTTCTAATCGACAATATAACTGAATCGTCGTTCACGACAATCTGAGCGACAAATTCGTGAATGTTGTCCTCTATTAAACACTTTTGGCGACAATATGACCGACAATGTCATTCGTTTTGTCCTCAATCTGATTTTGTTGAGGACAATATGAGCGATAACGTCTTCCAGTTTGTCTTTAGTAACATTGTGAAAAACAAAATGAGCGACAATGTCTTAGTTGTTGTCTTCAATCCAACTTTGTTGAGAACAACATGATCGACAATGTCTTACATTTTGTCTTTAATCAAGCAAATTAATATGTTGTAATCTTTTCGTCGATGTTTTAGGTGATGCAGCAGCAGGGTGGTAATCGCGAAAACTTATAAATATGCAGCCTTAGTTCGAATCCCAGCTAAGTCAGCCAATAATTTAAATGAAACAGAAACAAACAGTTAGGCAGAAAGTTAGATTTGTGTGTTAAAAATATTAATTAAAGTCCGTTCTAGGTATGACATTGCTGCTATGTAATCCTTGGCGACAAGATAGGCGACATTGTAGCCTGCATAGTCATTGACGACATAATATGCGACATTGTCGCTTTTTTAATAATCGATGACAAGACATGCGACATTTTCCCTTATATAATCATTGAACACAATCTGAGCGATATTGTCGCTCATTGAATCGTACACGATTTTCGCTACAGTTGCTCAAAAACTTCATTGATGATTTGTTCCGGCTGTCCGACATTTGTCATCGAGGGTTTAACATTGACGTGCACCCGTCATTGATGATGTCTTAAAGACGTGGCCAACTGGGATGTAGATACATTTGCTTTCTTTTTTCTTTTCTGTATTACTTTGCAAATGTCGGAATCATATGATGATATCCAGTGAGATGTGGAAAAAAAATACAGATGCAATCACGTTATCCTGCAGGTTTAACCATATAAAGCATTGTGATTATCTAATGGATTTTTCTTGCATTGCATTAAGGTCATCAATATGTTTGTAAACAATTCTACCCAACAAACAAACTTTTGGCTGAACGTATATAATCAGGGCTCGGACATTCATGCAACTAAAAATTGATTTTAAGCGCCTTAACAAATGCCCATAAAAAGGAAAAATATGCGCAAAAATATGCATTTACTTACGAACAAAGTACCAAAACTAAACTAATATGAACATGGTATACGTGGCGGCAATTTTTGAGAAAAGTTCGTCATATTGAAGATTAAATAACTTAAGAGCGCGTCATCGGATATTAAAAATGTTGATGTCATTCAAAAGGTTTTAGTCTCCTCTTAACAAGTATTGATTAAAAAAAAACATAAATGAAATGGCAAAGTATCCCTTAAATATCCTGAAAAATGGTATTTATTACACTACTTCACAAATTTTCAACAAATTTTCACCTTAAAAATTAAGACCCCTATTATGATTCACAACTAAATTGATAGTTGAGTCGTAGTTGTCAAATTCATATTATGGAATACAACTTCATCAAAGCAGTTGTCTCAGCTTATTATCAGTTGTGTTTTGGTTCTTATTTCGACTATTGTGTTACTTTTAATTACTTTTAAAATGGTACTTTTAGGCGCAAATCTATCCCATTTGTCAACCCATATTGTTGCCATATCCATAAAACATAAAATCTCAAGAAAAAATAGTAAGGCCAAAACTAAAAATATTTAAAAAATTTTGTGATGGCTACTATGGTTTCAAAAAACAGAGAGTATAGATAAGAACCTTTTTTCGAAGACAACTAAAATTAGTTGTCAATAATAATACAGAAAAAATGGTTGAGTTGGGTCGTAGCATTGACAACTCAACCTAGTTGAGTTGTGAATCATAATAGGTGCGTTAATCTTCAATCTGATGAAATTTTCTCAAAAACGGCCTATTTGCCCACATTTAGACGGTTATAGAAGAGGTATCGAAATAATTTTTTCGATATGTGATGCGCAGACAATATACATGCCGATTTTCATTAAAATCAGAGATGATAAAGATCCAAACTCCTGTTTTGGGTTTAGAAAATTTTTGATTTCAATCTATGGGAGTAACTTTTATTTATTTTTTGTAAGTTTAATCGAAACCAACCTGCACATAGAATAATCCGTGCGGCTTTAATTTAGTTATTCGAAAATTGACAAAAGAATTTGTGCTGAATCGGAGAAATGTAAGGCGCATCCCCTTGAGGTCAAAGTTGGGGAATTTTCCCCCCAAAATATTGATTATCGCATAACTCCCCCATTTATGCAGAGATTTTCAGAATTCTTTTATTGTTTGAAAAGTCTTGCTAGCAGATTGGTCCCACAATTTTTTTTCGAAAATCGGTGGGAAAATCCCCCCCCCCCCCTTTCCAAATATTGATTATCGCATAACTCCTTCATTTATGGACCGATTTTCAATATTCTTTTTTTGTTCGAAAGGCTTTGCTTGGAGTTTAATCCCATATTTTTTTTCGAAAATCGGACGGATCATTGCGCCTCCCCCTTCTCACACAAATATTGATTATCGCATAACTCCTCCATTAATGAACCGATTTTTAAAATTATTCTTTTGTTTCAAAAGGTTTGCTTGCAGTTTTGTCCCATAATTTGTTTTTGAAAAACGGTGGGGCAATTTCCCCTCCCCCCTCAAATATTGATTATCGCATACCACTACCATTTATGGATTTAAATTTTTTTTATTATATGGTGTACAAGATTTGGCTCTTTGTATTGGAGTCTGTTTTTTTGCCAGAATTATTTATTGTATCTTCAATAAAATCGACCTAAAAATAAGTAACCAAGTCTTAACTCTAAAGTTTTAATTTTTAAGTCCAGCCAATGCCAGACAAAAATGTTTGTTTCAGCGGTTGGTTCTTTGGTTGTCTTACGTCGCTCGTGTTCGGAGATTGTCCCTCCTTCTCAGCAGGGCTGCTAAAACTGACGATTTTTAGCATTTTGCCGATTTTTTCATTAAAAAATTAACAAATGCCGATTTTAGGCGATAAAATACAGAATTTTATCAAACAAATAGACGCTAACTCCGATTTCAAACCACATTTTTGTGTTTTGACAATAACAATATCTTATATATAAAAAAAAGATGTATGAAAAAAAAGGAGATATCAGAAGCAAACATTTATTTTTGCCTCCAATAAAATTAATAATTGTGTAAATTTTTATATAGAAATGCTCACCCTCATACGAAAACTGTTTGATTTTGAAGGTAACTTCAAATCAGCAAGTTTAATAAACCCAAATATCGTAATGAAAAAAAAATCTGCACACTTTTTCATATTCTTAGGATTTTCAGAATTTTATAAATTGAACTTTCTTGCATTTGAACAAATACTCAAAAAGAATGAAACTAATTTATATAATTTTTGGCAAACAATTTCTAAAATAGAGCGATGCGATTCCACAAGGGTTTTTTCAGTTTTAGCAGAATTTTTCAAACAAATTATGGTTCTGCCACATTCGTCTGCAAATGTCGAATAAATATTTAGTGCCATCAATTTAACAAACGCACAACAAACGCACATACTGATTAAGCCTATTTAAGCTTTTCTGCAAAAACAACCGAGTCTGGGCCGGAATCGAACCTGCGACCCACCGGTTAATAGTATAGCACACTCTTCATTACACTACAGAGGTAACCCAGCTAAATTTCGATGTTCCTTAGAAAATGAATCTTTAGAAGGAATTTTTTATTCTAAAGATTATTTGAAACTCATAAAACCAATTGTTTTGACACTCACATATATATCAAAAGCGATTTAGCAAAAATGATATATTCGGATATGTATTCATTCTGAAAATCATTTATAAATTTAAGCTGCTGTAATCGTACGTAGTATTTTATTTTGTCGCCCTTGAATTTTCTCTACATTTGATGCTGACGCAGTGCCCCATAACTGGCTACCGTAGGACCATATTGCTTTTAAAATGGAGTTGTATAGAATAAGTTTACAATCTAGGCTCATAGGTAGAGTTCCTTCAAATGAGCCAATTTATTTGAGCTGCTTTTGATTTCATTTGGGTCACCTTTTAATTTATGTGCTTCCATGTTAGACGAAGATGAACACCGAGATATTTAACTTCAGTGTGTTGAGGTATAGTTTGATTATTTATTTGTATAGGTGGGCAGGTTTCTTTGTACAATGTAAAAGTAATGTGTAGACATTTTTGTTCGTAAATTTTTATCCGCCATTGTTCCAAGTGGGGTATATAATCTAGCAGTTTGCGGGTGGCTTCTTGATGGCTTTTGTGAACACTTAGAAAAGCTCTATCATCAGCGAATGTTGATATGTGTATGTTACTGCTTAGCGGCAATTCAGAGGCATATATCAGATATAATACAGGACCGAGGATGCTGCCTTGAGGAACTCCGGCTTCAATCGGTTGCGGAGGTCTTCGAAAATGACCTTCTTTAACAACAAAGTTTCGCTCAGTTAAGTAGCTTTCTAAAAGCTTACAGATGTTTTTGGGTAGGTTTTGCTTTATTTTATGTATTATGTATTATAGTTTTGACATGTTAGACAATAGGCTTATATGCCTATAGGATTCCACCTTCGTATGATCTTTGCCTGTCTTTGGTATCATGGCAATCAGCGAAACCTTCCATTCTGCGGGATAGCATTTGAGGCGCAAAATACCGTTAAAAATAAATAGAATTATTCTTTTTGCAGTATAGGGTAGCTCTAATAGCATTTTATTGCTTATTTTATCAGTACCTGGAGCTTTTTTCAAATTTAAGCCCGCAATACGGTGTTCAATCTCATGAATATTGAACCTCAAGGTAACAACATCAGGCAGCTCAACTATAGTATCAGACGTATTTGGAGTAATTACTTTCTGCAAGTGGTTTACAAATAGAGTACCTTTTTCAGCGTCAGTTCTTGTCCACTCTCCATTCCAACATCGCAATGGAGGCTTATATGTCACCAATCTTTAGAGGCCTCTGGCTGCTCGCCATAGCGAATAGTCTGTTTGTGGTGTTGCGTCGAGCCCATTCAGACATTTTTGAAGTAAAGCAGTTTTTTAATATTCTAGGAGTGATTTAAGCTCTCGAATTAGCTTTAACAGTAGGGTACCCAACTTGTTAACTTTTGCACCTAGCATAGTGTTATTAATCTAACCTTAAATCTCATTGACTTAATATTTTTCATTGTTAAAACAACAATATTAAATATTGAGTCCATAAAATCCTGTTTCATAGTAAACTGAAGTTATATCACGTTAAATTAACCCTTTCATGCACTTTTTGTATTTTTGACAGTATTTTTCTTATTTCTAACGATAGCATTTTGCAAAATAATTTATTACAAGTGCATTTTGAAGGGCTTTCCTTCAGTTTACTTCCTACTTGAACAAAAATAAAAAAATTTATGTTTAATTTATTTTTTTATTTTTATTTCTTTATATTTTTTTAATTTCATTTTTGTCTTATATTTATTTTGTTTATTTGGAAAAAATGCTAAAAAAAATATATGTGCCCTAATGAAGTTTGGTGCAAGAAAGGCTTGCAGATAGTGTTTTCACTCGAATAACAATTATTCGAATATTCGAACACGGTTTTATCATTTTTGTTCAAACGAACAAAAATTTTCAATTTAGAATAAAAAATTATTCGAACATTTTTTGACGAATATTCGAACAGCTTTTTTAAACTACTTTTTATAAAAACTAGTTTACATTTACGTATGTAAAATAGCGTTTTAAATTAATTACTTTTTAAGTTGTTAACAATAGGATATCTTTAGTATGCAAATTACACCAAAGTATAAATCAGCGTTGTCAACTTTTAGATTTCAAAAAGCACTGAAACAAGTAAAAAAAACGCGTAATTCTTGAAAAAAGCACTGAATTTAAATTTTTTTTAGTTTTATTTAAAAAAAGTTGTTATATACCTGCCTGTTCTGTAAATCGAGCAGATTTAAAACGAATTGTTTGAGACAAATTAAAGCTACTAAAAGCAAAAATTTTTCAGACGTTTTTTTATAGTTTTCTATTTTTTAGAGCTTAATATATGTATCATATCCAATATTATTTCATTATATATTATCATAATAGTTATTGCTACAGGTTTTTCATAGAAATGAGCGGGTTATCATAAAGAAAATCTGTAACTTTTGAGTCAGTTTTTGTTCCTACTTAAACACTTTGTACAATAAAGACCTGTCAGTTGTAGTTAACTCTGTAATAAATATTACATAAAAAACAAAACCCCGACTTCAATGCAAAGATCTTATGTATCAAGAAATATCGGACTTATGTGATAATTAATATATCGAGCTACCACTTTGTCCGTCCGATTTTCACTTCTATGGGATCGAACTGCAAGCAGTTCATTTGAAACAAAAAAATGTTTAAATTGGTTCATAAATGGAGGATTCTGCGATAATCAATATTTCCGGGGGAGGGAGAGAATGCCCTACAGGTTTTCGAAAAAATAATTTTGAAAATCGGTTCACATATGACAGACTTATGCTTAGTGGAGCAATTTTTCCCACCAATTTTTTGAAAAAAATTATGCAACAAAACTGCATAAATAAAGAATATTACAAATAACTTTTCAGGATACTTTGGCATTTTAGAGGACATTCTAACGGGAAGCTATGTCATTCTTAATCAATTCTTATTAGGAAGAGACTGAAACCTTTCGAATGAGATAAAATTTATTAATATCCGATGACGCGCTCGTAAAGTTATTCAATTTTGAATATGACGAACATTTCTCAAAAAATGTCCGAGATGGCCAAGTTTATATGGCTATAAAATAAACCATAAAAAGTATCGGGCTAGTTCTTACGCCACGTGATGCGCACGTAAGAGTAGAATATGCATATGTCAAATTTCGTGAAAACGGAGTTTTTGCAATCTGCCAAGCAAACGAAATACGTACAAAAATTAGTTTTAATGGGGTTCGACAATTAGTTTTAATGGGGTTCGACCAAAAAAAAAATGAAGCACCACTGATTGCTCGAATCAATTTTTTTTATTCTTCTGCAAGACTGCAAAAAACGTGTTCAGGAAATAGTTGCATTAGCAAAGAATTTTACACTTGAAAAACATTTTTTAGATAAAGAAATTAATTTTTGAATTTTGGCTTTAGTGCCACCGTCAAAAAATAAAAGCATAAAAAATTAGACTAAAAAAGCACCGAGCACTAACTCCAAAATTTTTTGCGTCGAAAAGTTGAAAAAGCACTAAAAACGGTGCGAAAAGCACTGAGTTGACAACGCTGGTATAAATACTTGTGTAACGGGTAGCTTGGAAGTATTTTAGGAAGACAATTAGAAAGACCAAATTGTTTTCAAAAATTATTCTAAGGCTTACAAATGTCACGGGTCAACTACTTCTCCACTCTTGCACCATTTTCGTAAAGTATACAATATACAAATAGAAGAAACTTTCAATAAAGATTCAAACATATCTAACAAGAATAATATGGGCGCAATGACAATATGCATACGTAAAGAAAAGTTATTTTATGAGTCGATTATGTATGGCAACCGAACCTCAGTGGGGTTGCCAGTTGCTAAAAACGATATTACGGATGGCAAATGGCATCTATTAATTTCATTTGCTGTTTAGTGCTTTCCTGGCAACCACTAATTGTCAATTGCCGGTTGGCAACGCAACTGAAGTTCGGTTGCTATCCTTAAGCGACCCATTAATTCAATCGAAGAAAAGGAGTTTGGCTGAAGATGGAAGAAGGAATTAGTTTTGCTGAAGATGGAATGTCCGCTAACGCCTTTAAAAAGTTGGAAATACCATAGAGGGAAGAAAACCTGTTACAAAACAAATCACGTGACTGGTTCCCAAAGGGCTATTGACATATTACGTAGCGGTATTTTCGGTTTTTCTACACTCCCCCCGCCCCCCCCCCCCCCCCCCCTTCGTAACGCTTTTTACATAATTTTCAGTATAAAATATCTAATCCGTAAGAAAATCTTCATAACTCAACATGACTCTTTGTTTTGTTTCAGTATCAAATTAATTTTGATATCTTTGATTCAACATGATTCTTCGTGTTATTTCAGTATCAAATTCACGTTGTTTCAGCTTGAAACTTAACTGTTTCAGTTAGCATTTTTGTGTCACCCACTTAAAGCTGATAAAACTTAAAACACACTTTGCTTTGGACTATAATGGCAAAATAAACAATTTAATTTAAATTTGTTTCTAAAACGAACTGACTAACGTCCGACTATGATTATGGACCACATCATATTAAGGGCCGTTATTACAACTTGCTGTTAGTTAGTTAGTTAGTAGTGTAAAGAGTTTTTCATTAGTACAAATTTCTTTAAACTCACCAGGTAGGATGAACTGGCCTATAACTTATCGTTCACTTTAGGTTAAAGTAATGTTGTAATAATGAAAAACTTTTTGTACGTCCGATAAACTCCTACCTTTAACTAACGCAAAGTTGTTATAATGGCCCTAAAACCGAAGTTAAGTAGTTGCTTCAGCCGAATTGTCCGGAGTCCTTTTAGCTAGAAATATTTTTATTTTAAACACTTTTCATCAAATGAAAAGGCCAATATGCTGTATTACAGCTTAAACAAAATATGGGCTAAGTTCAGAACTTCGCTAAAATTCGGCACCTTACCAAATTCAAAAATCGTTCGAAATTAAATATTTATTCACTGTTACAAAAAAAAAAAGATTTTTAAATACAATTACTTTTTTTGTTATATCAACTAAATAATTAATTGACTAAGAACCTACAATGATTTTTGTAAATACAATTTCGAAATCTTAAGTTAAAAGAAAATCAGAAAAATATTTTCAATTAAATATACCAAGAAATAATTTACTGAAAAAATTTTATTTTGTTAGATTTCAAAATTATTTCATTTAAAATTATTGTTATATTAACAATGTGAATTGTTGAATATCCGAAAAAATTTTGATTATCATAGTTGTTATATTAACAATATTTTTTTATACACAACCCTCGAAACGCGTTTTTGTTTGTCTGCGAAAAACACTAAATGTTTTTGGTCGGAATCGAATCGGCTACCTCTGGACAAATAGACTAGCATTTTTACCTCATTACTAAATTCGCAAAGAATGAATACACATAAAACTTGATTTCTTATGTTTCTTCTATATGTATAAACAATGATGATTATTAATTTTTTTACCTTTTTCATCAAAATCTTTAATTGACATTTTTAATAAAAAAAATGATTAGAAAATTCTTGGATTTTTGCGCTATACATAAAAAAATTTAATTAACTCAGCTGTGGAAAAAAATCTGTGTTTGTCGTATCAATAGCTTAGTTAGTTCGTTATACATATTAACTAAATATATTTTTGAATACAAATTAAATATTAACAATTTGATTTGTTAGTTGCAGTTTGATGATATTTTTTTGTGTGTAATGAAGAAAGTAATTCTTATCTTTTGGTTTTGTAATTATATATATTTAGCATTAAATTACCTCTAGAAATATATTACTTTTTGTTGCAATAAGCATTAATTTGTTTTTAAAAATTATTTTTAAATGTTTAATATGTTTGCTTTTTTCTCACTTTTATTTTACTTTTGTCAACTATATGCTTACTAATTTGTTTTCATTGTACTATTAAAAATATTATTTGATTTGTCACTTATTCTTTGTGCTATTTGAAAACTCATTTTAATTTTTCTTTTTGTATCTTAATAAACCGACTTGTCAGTGTAAGTCTCATGCGAATACTGAACGTTTAACTGTTTGAGCAAACGGGTAGTAGCTGTTATTCAGTTTTCCAAGATTTTATTTTTGCAAGCTTTTATGAGAAATCAATGTTAAAATTCTCTGTTTAGTTTAGTCTTGTAGTAGAATTGAACGAGGGCTACTCAAATATTGTACAATTTTTCTCACAGCGAATACACATTAAACATTTTTCTTGAATATGCAATAAAAATCAAAAGCCTTTTGATTTTTGGCAATATATTTTGCCACCTTCTAATATGACATACACATTGGCGATATTATTGCACAATATAAAAAATTGCACAATTATGTTGCACGTATGTGGGTCAGAAATGGTCAGAAAAAGCTAAATGGCGAATGTAAATAAATTTTGTATTTTGTGGCTGAACGTTGAAGAGGCCTTGAAAAGGCTGATATGCCCATACATTATAAGCTCAAGAAATAATACAAAATTGAACTGGACTAGAAATTAAAAGATTCAATTTAAAATTTTGTAGAAATAATTACTATTTAATATAATGATAGATTTTATTTTATGAATAAAGAAATTATTAATAGTACATTTACATCTAAGCAAAATCTAGTAGATTTCCTTTGAAATCTTCACAGAAAGACTTGTCCCACCGATTTTCGTAGAAAAATTATGCGAACAAACTATGCAAACCATTCAAAACAAAAAAAAAAAAAAAAAATTTGGAAGTCGGGGGAAGTGCGAATCCCGTACAGATTTTGGAGAAAAATTATGGTACCAACCTGCAAGGGAGGCTTGCACCAAATTTCCCAACTGATTTTCGAAAAAAAAAACAATGGAACAAAACTGTAGTCAAACCGTTTCAAAATAAAAAACTATTTTGAAAATCGGTTCACAAATGACAAAGTTATGCTTGGGGGGAGTGAGTTTCCCCCTCCCATTTTCGAATAGAATTGTGGGGCCAAACTACTAGCGAATCCTTGCAAACAACACAAGAATTTTTAAAATCAGTTCACAAATGACATAGTTATGGATTGGGGGAGGGGCGGAGGAGTGCGAATTCCCCCTCCCATTTTCGAAAATTGCTATTGGGCCAAACTGCTCGAAAACCCTTTTAAACAAAAAAGAATTTTGAAAATCGGTTCACAAATGACAGAGTTATGCATAGGGGTGGCGGAGCAAATTTCCCCCTCCGATTTTCGAGAAAAAAATTTTGGGATCAATTTTTGTTAAACCATTTCAAACAAAACAAGAATTTTGAAAATCGGTTCACAAATGACAGAGTTATGCATGAGGGGAGCAAATTTCCCCCCTCCGATTTTCGAAAAAAAGTATGGGACCAAATTGCAGGCAAACCCTTTGCAACAAAAAAAGAATTTTCAAAATCGGTTCTCAAATGACAGAGTTATGCGTGTACAAACATAAAAAAGTAAAAAAAAGAACATAAACACGAATTGATAACCTTCTCCTTTTTGGAAGTCGGTTAAAAACTAAATTTCACTTTCTTTAAAGGAGTTCAATGAAATAGTAAATATTTTGTCTAGGAACGGACCTACAAACAAATTTGTAAATATAGACAAAAATATCTCAACATTTCATTGAAAAAATACTGTTTTTTTCCAGTGAACAAATTGTTTAAATCTATAAAACAATTTGTCTAAAAATATTTACAAATTGTAAACAAAACAGTTTACTAAATCGAACAAAAATATTTAATGGATTTTGTGAAAAATATTAGACAATATTTTTGTCTGAATTTATAAACCAATTAGTCTAAAAATATTAACAAATATTAAACAAAATATTTTAGTTAATCAAACAAAAATATTTACTAGGTTTTTTGAAATATATCAAACAAAATTTTTCTCTGGGGCATCATAATCATCATCATCCATTAAGCATTTATGAAATTTCACTTTGTTAGTCTGAATGTTTATCTAAAGACTTTAAAAAAATGTATGAGAATTAACACAACGACATTAACGAATTGATTCACTCAAAAATCTTCAGTAAACAAACTTGGTACAAACGTATTCCTTTTGCAATCATTGTTGTTGTTGTTATTTGTTTGTATGTCATCGGGGTTGTTTTTTTACGACACAGTTTTCCTTGTTGTTGTTGGTGTTTGCGCCGTAAATAAAAGTCAAACAAACAATTCATTGATTATGTAAAGAACATTTACTGAAAATAAAATTTATTTTTAGACAAACGTTTATTTGAAAAATTTTTGGTGATAATTTTTTCTGTGTTTATAAAAATCTATTCCGTTTACACCAAGCTTTTTTTTTGAAAAATTTCAGGATTTCGTATCGAAGACAAAAACCTTTGACCGTATTTTTTCTTAAACTGTAACCCAACAAATGCAAAATTATCTAATTCACAAGCATTTTAGAGCATAATCTTGTACAGGGTAGTAAAAACAAATAAAACTACTAGATTTTGAGTAGATGTCTTGGAAATCTAATAACGGAGCAGATGTTATTTTGTATGGAACAATCTAATCGGAATTACTAGATTTTGTTCGAAATATCGTAAGTACTAGATTTCGCTCAGATGCAAACGCACAATAAGAAATATTTAAAAATTTTTTAGGTCATTTTTAGCGGGATATATAATTTAATTCTACGGGGTAAAAATGGAATAACTTGCCATTTTACAAAAACCACCATATATCCTCATCAGATTGATGATTAGATTAATGTTTAGACATAAAATATCTTCACCGTCAAACGATGGAAAGCATAAAAAACACATGAACTCTGATGAGGGCATTGTGGTGGTTTTCGAAAAAGGGCGTGTTGTTTCAGTTCCAGCCACGTAAAAATTACCTAAAAGATTTTATATGTTGTAGTGCGTTTATCTAGTAGATTTCGATGAAATCTACTCAAAATCTAGTTGTTTTTTTACTACCCTGTATAAGATTTTGCTATAAAAGGTGTGTAAATTAGATAATTTTGCATATGTTTAAGAAAAACTTCGGTTAAAGGGTTTTGTCTTGGCTACGCAATCCTGAAAATTTTCTAAAAAGCTTGGTGACAACGCTTTAGATTATGATAAAGATTTTATTACTTAATAATTTTTTTTTCATAAAAATAACAATTTTAATTTAATAACAATTAAATTAATAAGATTGAGCCTGAATCAAAAATTTTTTGAAAAAAATGATTAAAATTTTACTTTTTCTCAAGACTGATTTACGAGTATTTGATGCGAATACCTTTATTGTTAATTTAACAAGAAGTTTATTTTTATGAGTATCTTTTCTAGAGAAAGCGAAAGTTATTGAGCAACATTTGGTTCTTCTCTTTCATACGGATGTGTATTACATTTTTTAAGTATTTATTAGATTGTTTCTCTCTTACATATGAGCTTATCAGAAATGTGTTTATGTTTATTTTTTTTTTGTTGTTGTCAATAACAGTCACGCAACCTCAACACGTGAATTCTACTTAAAATAAATAAACACATTTTTTATTTGTATGAGAGTACATTTTAATTTTTTGGCTCAATTGTATGATTTTTGAATTATACACACTCAAAATAAAATATTAGTAAATCTAACCAATTTCATAGGTTAGAATTGCGTCACAGGTTAGAATTGAGACAACTTAATTTTAATTGAACAATTAAATTTAGTATTCATACATAGTAAATTAAGCTTACTCAATTAGCATTTGACTTGCCGTCGTTGCAATAAGTATACAGGTGGCCGCATAAGGGCAACGAATACAGCAATAAAACAAGACCTAGATAATGGTTGTCAAAAAAATACACGTGTTTGACGTAGCTTGTGCACAAAATTACCAGAGCAAAAAATAATCATCTGACGTTATACTGCCATCTGTATACTTATTATACCATGGGCGTGCCACTGTATACAATTTTTGCATCTCACTGAACATACTTCGCAGTAAACATACTTGTCGCAAAGGGTTCGAACTATACTCAATTTATGAAACAATTAAGTACTAATTGCTCAATTTATCAATTGAAGCCTTGTATGGTAAATTGGGCTCAATTAAGGCCTTAATTGCGTAAATTTTCTAAATTACGCAATTAAGGCGTATGTCTGAACAGGGCTAGAATATAGTAAAAATCAACCAATGGAATTGATAGTGTGTAAAACTACTAACCGGAAGGTCGCAGGTTCGACGCCTGCCAAAGTTTAAGCAATAACTGTGTTTGTTAAAGAAAATAATTTTTTTTGTAATTTTTTGGTCTTGAATTTAGGTTCTCAAAAGTTTATGCGTGTTTATAAAGCGGACACCTTTATGATTTCAGCTAAGTCATCTTGTTAAATAACGATAGCGCAAAGTATACATAGACATGTGGTAGCTAGCTTGCTTGACTTAAATACAGTAATTTTTGTGAAATAACTATTTTCGTTATTATTTTGAATTGCTATTTTTAACCATAAAAATTGGTAATTTTAACCACAAAAATTGGTAATTTTAACCACAAAAATTGTAAAAAATAATTTTAATTTTCAAACGTCGTTTTTTTCAAATTTAGATTTCACAATCCAGTAAATTGTAATATTTCGGTCATAAACTTAAGTTCTCATGTGTATGAACCGGACGCCTTTACCATCTCAGCTAAGTTATCTTGTTAAATAACGATAGCATAAAGTAACCATAGATATGAAATGACTTACAACTTTGAAAAGTTATTTTAACCAATGAAAATTGTTATTTCATAAAAATTGCAACAACAATTTACATTAACTATATAATTTTGTTAGATTTACTTAACATTTTATTTTGAGTGTATGCACGCACATTTATTTTCTTTTTTCTTTTCTTTATTACTTTACAAATGTGGCAAACATCTGATAAGATCCAATGAGATGTGGAAAAAATAAACAACGATGCAATCACGTTATCCCGCAGGTTTAACAATAAACAGAATTGTTATTATCTAATCACATTTTCTCGCATTTGATTATAGTTATGAATATTTTTGAAAACAATTCAACCTAACAAGCAAACTTTTAGCCGAATGTTTATAATATTTAATTTCACGTGTACAGGAGGCAGGCAATGAAAAATTATGAAATATGTACATATGTATGTACATATGTATGTACATATGAATGGGATTAATTTTTATTTAATTTTGTAAGTTTGAAGGAAAAAAACAGTGGTAAAATGAAGCAGTATGGAGTCCTTATAGCAGGCATTTTTACACCTTTTTTCGGAAGGAGAAGTACTTCACGCTCCGTTTCATCTTCATAATATTATCTTTTTTACACACGTTGTCATTGCGGGAAAGGCCTTCCTATCGCTTCTTCTGCCAGGCCTGACAAAATACTTTCTAAAACTGCCATTTTGAAGGGTTTCGAAAAGCAAATGGAGGTCCTTTTTTAATTTCGGTATTTTTTAGCGGCTTCTGTATTTTTGATTAATGCGATTTTTTTATTTCGAATTATTTCCTTTCTTCTAAAGTAATTTGTTATACATACATATGAAGGTAACTTTTCTGTACGTATAAGTACATATTTATTAGGAAGGATTTGGACATGAATAGTTCGTCGGAATAAGTATAAGCTACACAGAGAAAAATATCATCAAATTGCAACTAACAATTTCAATTGTTAATATGTAATTTAAATTCAAACATATATTTTGTTAATACAACAAATTTAGTTGTTGATACGACAAACACAGACATTTTTTTCAACAAACTGAAGTAACCAAATTTTTTGTTATGTATTGTGAAAAAAATTAACAATCATCATTGTTGATATAACAAATGAATGCACACATATAAATGAAACAAAGCAAATCAAGAAATTTTTTTCAACAAACTGAACTAACCAAATTTTTTGTTAAGTATGTATTGTGAAAAAAATTAACAATCACCATTGTTGATATAACAAATGAACACACACACGTAGATGAAACAAAGCAATTCACGTTTTGTGTGTATTCATTATTTGCATATTTGATAACGAATTGCTCTGTAGCTGAGAGGTAATAACGTTAGTCTATTAGTCCAGAGGTCGCCGGTTCGATTCCGCCCAAAGACATTTAGTATTTTTCGCAGACAAGAAAAAAGTCGCTTCGAGGATTGTGTATAAAAAAATATTGTTAATACAACAACTATGATAATTAAAATTTGTTCGGAAAATCAACAATTCATATTGTTGATATAACAATAACCTTAATTGAAATAAATTTGAAATCAACAAAAAAAATTGTTAAAATTTTTATTCTGAGTTTCCTTTAAATTACAATTTCGTAATTGTATTTACAAAAATCGTTATAGGTTCAAAATCAATTAATTATTTAATTGATATAACAAAAATATTAATTGTATTTACAAATTTTTTTCTGTGTAGTCAGCTTCAACATAAACGGCATAATAGCAGCATGCATGATGTCTCTTGCAGGGGTAAAACTCATCGCATAGTTGTTGGCGCACATGGGAGTATTTTGCCAATCTAGCTGGACCTTAGGCCAAAAATTAAATTTAAGAAATGTAAAAATATAAGTATTCTGCTCGACAGACAACAAAATTCTGCATCGTATAGTGATTTTCAAGGTTTCTGCTTGAGATTTGTCGTTTTGGGACACTATTAAAGTCAGGAAAGTTGAGTAAATTGCATACGTTTTTATTGACGTTTTACGGTTTTGAGAGGTTTACAATACATTTTTTGTGGCTAAACGAATAAAGATTTCATGCTGACTTTGTTCTGTGAAAGGCTATTTTAACAGCTGTTTATATTGGTTTTTAGATAATTTTTATGATATGCTTATCGCGGAGACACACTTGACGGCTAGAAGCTTTTTTAAAATCAGATGATATACTCTGTATGACACAAAGGACCCCCAAGGTAGAGCTTGTGGTGGGTCAGCTATACTAATAAAATCGCGATTAAAACACTAGTTAATGGGTGATCATTGCAAAGACTATCTTCAAGCAACTAACATCTGCATTAAAGCTGTTCATCAAAACCTGGTGATTTCATCAACTTACTCTCCTCTCACACTGATAGAAAAAGCGTCATAACCCTGATGTAATCTGACATCAATGCTATGTCAAGTGTCTTCATTTTTGACCCTATGATACTTAACATCATGGTGATGTCAACCTTTACATCAGCTGGTCATCAATACCAATGATGACAAATCTATCATTAATGCAATGACAAACCGACATCAGAGAAAGGACGAATTGACATAAATTTTATGTCAAAATGTCATCAATATGATGTCGCTGATAGAAACCCCGTCATAACGCTGATGTAATTTGACATCAATACTATGTCAAGTGTCTTCATTTTTGACCCAATAACGTTTACTTTACATCATTGTGATGTCAACTTTTACATCACCTGTCATTAATCATCTTTGATAAACTATAATTGATATTATGGCGAAATAAATTAAAACTACAATATAATTATGCAGTCGTAAAGCAGCTCTGGGCGAGTTAACATCACGCGTCGTTGTAGAGGTGGAAAACTATCGATGGCACTATCGATATTTAATTTGTTTTATGATGGTTTTATTCGTCAATCGATTATTATTTAAAAAAATCGATATTATTTTGCCGATATCGATAGTAAATGATACACTACTATTGTTGTGCAAGACATGTTTTTCAAATTAAATTCGATTTAAAAATCATTGAACTCACGACATTTTTCTTATATTGAAATGTTACAAGGATTTTAGTTTTGTTATTTATTGAACTAAGAAATAAAGTTCTGTTTTGTTTCAGAACCGGTTTTATTTAGCATTTTTGCACACATATTTAGTGCTTTCTCTAAGAAGTATAAAACTTTGATAGTATCACGATAGTATCGTCGATATATCGATAGTTTTTCTAACTTTTGATAGTTTAGAAACGATATATCGATATATTTTCTCAAAATATCGAAAATTTTCGATAGTGACACTATCGATAGTTTTCCACCTCTACGTCGTTAGCAATTACTTCGTAAATGCAACCAGGCCACTGTTCGTTTATTGGCCTTCGAGAGTTTTGCGTCTCACCCCCCGCGTCGTGTCGTTGGTTGTTAACCGCATGCAAAAACTTATTTTGCTTTCTAAGAAAGCATACTTTGAAATCGTGGTGGAAAACCAAACAAAACTCATTGGAACAAAACAGGAGAGGATTTTGAGGATTTCGGCTTTCCATACATCAGTACAGATCGACGCGAGTTTCTTGGAGGAGGCTCCTTAGGCGAAAGCCGTAATTAGTGATGGCGATATGGAAATTTCCGGGCCAAATAAATCGCTACAAATAGTAGCGTAACCTTAAAATATCAAACCAAATCAAATATAATTATGTTTTTATTACAATAAAAATTGATTTTATTCATATAATATTTCTTAAAACAAATTTGCACTTTAATTATATTACTTATTATTTTTTCTATCCACTTTTGCTTTGCTATTTATTAACTTGATATAATTACACTTTTTTCTTTTTCTCCACAAGTAGTAGGAAGGCAAAAGCAAATAACAACAAAAATAAAAATACAAAGTAACTTCAAAAACAAACAAAAAGGAAAAAAGTGTAATCACATCAACTTATAACAAATAATTAAAAATATGTATGTATATATTTATACTTATAAATTTCACTCACAAGAACACCACGCGGTGCTATTTAATTAACTTTAAAAACACAACTGATCTAGAACAAACAAACAGAATAGTTTTCTTCCACAACTTCTGTTATTTCATCAATATGATGAAAAGAGGTCACACTATCGCTTGTTTCAACGTTTTTCTTGTGTATGTATGCTGTACTGGCTTAGTTTTTAAAAGGTCTTGCGTATTTTATCTGTCATAGTAATGATAATAAGTGTACATCAATGCAATGTCATGTTTTTTAACTTTTTAAAAATGCGTTTAAACACAAAAATAAAATACAAACTACAAACATTATAACATTGTTTACTTATTTCTCTTATACATATTTTACAATTTAATAATATATAATAAGTGACATCGTATTGATGTCATTCCAATCATAGCATTGATGACACTTAAACTATGACAAAGTTCTATAATGACGTTTGTCATCAGATTGATGTCAGTTTAGTTGTATTGATGACATTTGTCATTGATGTTAGAATTCTGATGATAGGGCGTCATCAATGCGATGATACATTTTTCTATGAGTGCAGGTGCTCTATTACAGAAAATCAATAAAGTAATTTGTTTAATTCACTAGGCCTACGCTTTTTGGCCGCCGGCGACTACAACGCTAAGCGCACCTTCTGGGGATCACGTCTCATTAAACCAAAGGGACGTGTTTTGTTTGACACGATTTCTTAAATGCGTTTGAATGTTATATGAAGCGGGCAGCCAACTTACTGGCCAACAGATCTCCGAAAAATTCCTGATGTTATTGATTTTGGAGTGGTAAAGGGTGTGCCCAGCGAAATGATCCAAGTTGAAGCATCTATAGATTAGTCAGTTGTGAGCAGGGCTACCATTTTGGTCGGATCAGGCCAATTATTCTGTACAGTGTTGTGAACTTTTCATAACTAAATAGCGCTGTCCACCTCCTTAAAAAGCGCTAGATTGGACAAAACTTAAAAAAACATAAAAATCTATTTCGTTTACAGAACATGAAATGCATGTTAGAAACTTTGCACTACCTGTTTTTAATATTTCCGGTTATTATTGAGCTAAATTTTTAAACAACGGGGTAGGGAACCACATAAATCACTTTGGCATAGTTTTCTGCATAAGAATCGACCAAAGTCTGAAAGTATATTATTAACACAGTTAATAATATTTTATCTTGTTATAGACAATACTTAAAGCAAAATTATATTCGACAATGACAGCCATATAAAATAGAGCTTATGGAAAAAATTAGTGTCATTTAAGCATAGGGAATTGAATAAAAAGTTGATAATGACAAAAACTGAGCTAAAAAGAATTCAGTATTCCGGGCATACAAGTACAATATCCTGATACGCACAATAACAGCCAAATATGTTTGTGTAAATTGGCAACTCTGATTCTGTAGCTCCCTAAAGCTAAATCTTTATCGCTAAACGTCTATAAAGTCGATATATCGATTTTTGACTACGAATCAAATTTTGCAACGTGTATTGCTAAATTAGGGAATGACCAAAGGCCAAAATATTTTAATTTTGTAATCGAAATTTTTGTTTGAAAAAGAAGTTTTTAAATTTTATTATTATTAGAAAATACTCTTAGCAAAAATAAAAACGAAAGCAGGGTGTAGTGGTACACCGGTTTTGAACTTAGTTCCTACGTGATCCTTACCTCAGAAATTGCCCTTTACCTCCCTAGTGGGAGGTTTTTTTTTGAAGAAATATATAGTGTTTGTGTCTTTTCAGACTCAGATCTAATAATGTTTTAAATATCATTAAAATTGCTTAGTTTCAGAGAGGCAGAATTGCTCCTCACCCACATCGAGGTCCCATTTTTTTAAAAAACATATAGCCTATGTGCCCTTCCAGATCCATGTTTTAAATTTCATTAAAATTGGTTAGATAGTTTGGAAGGGCAGAAATTACTCCCGCTTGTAGTCCTATTATTGAAAAAAAAAATATATCACCTATGTGTTCCTCCAGACTCAGACATAACCATGTTTTAAATTTCATCAAAATCGGCTAGAGAGTTTCGGAGAGACAGAACTATCCCCTACGCCTCATCGTGCTCCTATTTTAAAAAAATTTATATATATATTATATCTTGTAATTCCTATAAGCAACATAGGGCCACAACAAAGTGCTTCCAATTAATCATCTCTTTCATTTGCGATATTTCGCTCCAGCTGTGCCCTGAAGTTCTTATTTCGGTATCCAGCTGTCTCCTCCAAGTATGAGCAGGTCTTCCAACACGTCGTTGACCTTGGGGATTACAGTCGATGGCCATTCTGCTAATATCGTCGGGTGGCCAATCCAGCATCATTTACGTTTACGTATCTCCAACTGGATGGGCATTTGGTGGGCGGTATGCCAGGGGTTGATGTTACTTACTTTTTCAGGCCAGAATATACGTAGGATTCTACAGAGACATTGGTGATAAAGACTTGGATACTACTGATGTGTTTGGGCGCAGCATTCCAAGATTCACAACCATAAAGCAATATAGACTTCACGTTGGAATTAAAGATTCTGAGTTTAGTGTTGGTAGATAGCTGGGTGCATCGCCATAGAGGATAGCATAGCAAAAGCCCGCCTTACCTTGTCCAATTTGGATTCCACATGAGCCACAGGTTGTTGTAATAGTGCAGCCCAAATAACAAAAAGAAGTTACATCTTCTACAGGTTGGTGCCGTAGAAGAAATGGCTGTATGGTTGATGCATTTATGCGCAATGCTTTGGCCTTTTTAAGGCTAATTTTTAGTCCCACTCTTGCAGACATTTCCTCTATCGCATGGAGTTTGTCTTGCATAACGTCATAATACCGTTAAGAACGATATTAAATAATAGGGGTGATAGTACGCAGCCCTGTCTAACACTCTTCCTGACTGCAATTATGTCACCAATTCTATTTTCGTGAAGTTATCGGCAATTGCCATCATGGTAGACTTTATGAGCACTATTTCCTCCGGGACACCCTCGCACCGTAATGCCACCCATACTGCTGTATGTGAGAGGGTATCGAAGGTTTTCTCGAAGTCAATAAACATTAGGTAAAGGGGGGAGCGCCATTCCACGGATTGCTCGATAATTATTCGGAGGCTATTTGCGTGATCAACACAGGATCTTCCAAGGCGAAATGCTGCTTGTTCTTGTTGCAACTTTCCACACAGCGCTGTGGATAATCTACAGTTTATAATGTTTGCAATTACCATGCTAAGCAAGATTATCCCTCTCCAGTTCTGGCGTTTGGTGAGATCCCCTTTTTAGGAACTTTAATAATGACTCCTTCTGGAAAGTCGGCTGGCAGGTAGCCAGAGTTCCAGAATTTTTGAATTATAGGAAGAAGTATTTGAGCGCTGATGTTGGGTGATAATTTAAAGAGCTCAGCTGATATATTATCGTTGCCTGAGGCTTTGTTGGGTTTTAATGTTTTCATGGCCTCAGCAATTTCCGTCAGGTCCGGGCACAGAGTCGAGATGTCATATCTTACGGAGTGGGCAGTACATAAACAGGGTGGCGGATCACTTGCTGTAGAGCTTTCTAATATTTCGGTGTAATAGTTTGTCCATATTTTCAGCTGTTCTTGTTTACACGTTGTGATGCTTCCATCCGGTCTCTTAAGTGGTTTGCTAGCGAATGATGTTTTGTAAGTCATTTGTTTAGTGGCTTTGTAGAGGTCCCTGCTGAGATTGGTTTCGGCAGCAGCTTGCGCCTCATCTGCAATATTATTCACCCATTTATGTTTCTCTTGCCTTGCGCTGCTTTTAACCATATGGTTTAAATTGTTGTGGCTCTGCTGCAGTTGTTGCTTACAGCTGCGGGTCTTTGCATTGCTCTGTTGACCTTTGACACTTTTCCTCTCTCCTATTAAGGGCCCACGTCAGAAATCCATTCTTTATGTTCGTTTTTCTTGTGGCCAAAAAGTGTCTTTGCTGGATTCAAGAAAATATTTTTCGTAACATCCCAGTCTTCTAGCTGTGTGTGGGTGTGTGAAGTTAAGGAGGTGGATGGATTTTCGACATATGCCGCGGATATGGTTGGTTATTCTAACTTTCTAATGTCTAGCTTTCTGCTCTGTACGGTGTTATGAGGTTCTCGGATAGCTGCAATTTTGAGACGGATAGTAGCAATCAGTAGGTGTGGTCACTTGCAGCATCTACTCCTTTTCTATTTCTCACGTCAAGAAGTGATCCTCGCCATTTTCTTCTGATGACAATGTGGTCGATTTGGTTTTCAGTCCGCTGATTAGGAGACACCCAAGTCACTTTGTGCACACGTTTGTGAGGGAACAGAGTTCCACCAACAACTAGGTCGTTTGTAGCACACATATCTGTAAAGAGCGTACCATTTTCGGTCATACGACCTGTTCCATGTTTGCCCATAATGCGTTCTCGATTGGTGTTATCGGAGCCAAGCTGTGCGTTGAAGTCACCCATAAGCATTAGAATGTCGCCTCTGTGAGTAGATGCTATGGCTCTTTCGAGGTTTCGTAAAATTCTTTTTTTTCTGGTAAATGGGCCATATCAGTACCTCCCCTCGTGGTCCTATTTTTTAAAAAAACATATAACCTATGTATTTTTCTAGACTTAGATCTATCTATGTTCTAAGTTTCATCAAAATCGGTTCTGTGGCTTAGCCGTTAAAGTGCATATAAACAAACAAATTTACTTTCGCATTTATAATATGTATTAGTAAATATAGTTAGCAGCAGACACCTTCAGCTGTCACGAACCACTTATCCAAGTCACAAACCTTTTAGAAAAAACCGAAATCATATTGGAGATTCACATAAACTAGGTTGAAATCCCCGAAATCCCAGGAGATCCCCGGTACTTTTCCGAAAATTACGGCAACACTGAAAATAAAAAAAATCCGCAGCGGCAACACCACTATGCTAGGTAGTTGTGATTAATATTCGCGGCCAGTAGATTTTCATTTTCAAAGTGTTAAAAAAATTTATAAATTAAAATTTGTGTGAAAAATTAAAAATAAAATAACTAACTATGTAAAAATAGTACATGTTAACTCGATGAGCATTTGCATAAAATGAAATCTTATAGGAAAAGTAAAATTCCGTCTACCCCTTTTATGAGATTAAGAGAAAAATCAACATTTTGTTTTTATTATTCTGTCGACGTTTTTTCTCTGTTATCTCGAAGATGATGTATAAGATGATGATGATGATGATGATGTATAAGATGATGTATAAGATGATGATGTATAAGATGATGTATAAGATGATGTATAAGAATGTTATTAACCGTTAAGTGAAAACGCCTATATTGGTCCTGATCGTGTAAGGTGTTGGAGTAAACGTCTAGGTAGTTTTTGTAGTAGATTGAAGAACACAGAGTAATATATTACAAAAAACGACATAGGCGCTTACTACAACGCCTTACATACAAACTATTTTTTAATTCTGGAGGTATTCGAAATCAATTGGATGACTTTTTTCCCCTTCATACATTGACGAACTACCCTAATATACATAAGAGGCTATTCACATATGTATTACGTCACGCTATTTTCGGAGTTTTTATACACCTCCGCCCAAAACCCCTTCGTAACACTTTTTAAAAAATTTGCAGCATAAATTATCTAATCAGTAACAGATCTGTAAGCTTTAGCAATAATTTTTAAAAAGTGGTGTGTAAGAGCAACGTGCTTTTCAAGCGTCATCAATTGAAAAGCCGGCATAGTGCATTCTTTTATGTAATGTATAAAATTAGAATTTGTTTTAAATCTAAACAATAGTAAACACTTTGGAATATAAAACAACGCACGCTCTTAGTAGAAAGATTGATGTGAATTTTTAAATTTAAATTGTTTGAGACGACAACAATGTGTGCAGCAAAAGAAACCTATTAAATACAAATATATGAGGCACTTCACGTGAAGGTGTTAACCAATTGCTGTTTACGTTTTACCTAATATTTAATTACATATGTTATACCAACATCCATATCTATACCTGGAGGCTTATTCTGAATTGCGATGCGAAAGTCAATGCGATGCGAAAGAAATTTGGTATTCTATAAGACTTTCGCATTCGTATCCAAATTTTATTTCAAATCGGGGCAACACTGGTAAAAAAATAACAAAGAAACGTAAAATTTAACATAAAATTTTTTTTTGTTAGTTTGGATTATAAAATCTATCTACTTTAATTTATAAAATAGTTGCGTAATTCAGATTTTAAATGCGAATAAAAAACGAATGTCGTAACACAGAATAGCAATTGTTCGCATTTATAATTTTCGAATCGCATTGACTTTCGCATCGCAATTCAGAATAAGCCTCCTGAAAATATGGACGTGGAAATTTAACTTATCAGGACACGGGCTTTAATGTTGAACATCAAATATTTTCAAAATGGCCCTATGGACTCTCACCAGCTTTGGATTGAATATAATCTAAATCTTTCGCTTTCATAAGCATAAGTCAAATTTATTGTAATTAAAATTACAAATGTGTTACTAGGCTTCCAAGTGTATTCATACAAGTGGCCTTATCATTACGACAACGTACATACAAACTTGTCGCAGGAGTATTTTTTATTTACACGTTGACAGTTGGGGTAAAAGTTTTATTCTATTTTATATGGAACGGATGGCGTAAGTCAGCTGATGATCAGATACGCTAATGAGACCACCTGGTATCAATTCGCCTTGTTGCTTCAGAGTACATTTCGGCGGTCTTCTTGAATAAGCGCGTATGTCTAAAAACCCATTTTTTCAGGAGAGCCGAAATACGTATTTTTAATACTACAGACATTGTGTGATTTTTATCGAACTTTTTTTTCGACAGTGGTGTAATTATACAACATATATTTACACGAGAAGAAGAAGAGAAGAGAATAATTAAATGAAAAATGCGCCAAGAATACTAAAAGTGTGTGCAGAAAAAAAGCTTATGTCTATAACAGTTGTTTACATTGAACTAATTCTAGCACACCAGCTTTTTTAACTGAAAAATGCTTGCTCACGTACCGAATGGGACAAAGCTCATAAGAAAACCTATATTTCAGCTTAGTTGTCAGTTGAAAACGGTGACGTATAAAGTACGACAGATTCTATGTGCGTCGGCCTTTTATCTGCAGTGAACACAATTAAAGGAAAGTGTTCTGTCTTCTAATTGGTACACTAAAAATAAAGATCAATCCATCCGTACTTAAATTAATCCCAAGCGGTGTCAAAAATACAGTAATCTCGGTTTTTCTGAAATCAAGTCGGAATATTCAAGTGCAAAATACTTCATTTTAGCCTGATTAGCCTTTATTCATGTAAAAAATCTTATTTTAAGTACGAATATGTTTATAAACTTTATACACTGTCGTACTCGTAGTGTGTTAATATTTGTTTGCTTGATGATAGCCACAAATCACTGTTGTGCTCTTGTTGTTGTTTATTTTCATTGCTCGGGCATAGCCGACAAGTAGCTAACAAACGACGTATTACATGTAGATTCAAGCCCGCTGTATTACTTGAATCAATCCGCCGCGTACTTGACAATCCTGACTGCGTACTTTATAATCAATCCCGCTGCGTACTTGAATCATACCCGAATCAGGCTAAATTTTACTTATATAATCCTGGAACAGAACAGACTCGAGAATTTATATTTTTGACTACTTATATAAATTCAATATTTTTACTTACTTGTTTTAATTTAAAATTAATTTTTGTTCATTCCTAGTATTGAGCTTAGCTCATCATGTTTGTAAAACAACGCCTTAGACCACTCATCTAACTCAGTATAGAAAGAACGACAGCTAAAATCCAATATATACCAGCAGCATTTAATACGACGTTTGTAGGATATTAAGTGGCTGCTAAACACATCAATATTCAGCTTCAATATATGTGTTTGTATGCGTTTGTTTACAAAAATAAGATACACATATACGGAGGGGAAATATTGAAGAATATCAAAATGCTTTTGATTTTCATAACAAACGCACACAAACACATATATTGAAGCCTAAATATTGACTTGTCTAGCTTTAGCTGTAGTCGGCACTGAATGAACAAACAGAATAACCAACAATAAGACAACAACATAAGCACAACATTCGACTAAAGCTACCCTGCAGACGAAATGTCTAGTATATGTTTAGAAATATACTAGTTGCTTCTTAACTCAGACTAGTTGCCTATCTGTCCTTTTTTCATATTTCGAACTATCGATTTTAACATTAGGTTGTTATAGAAGCCATGATACCTAAGCCAGGCAAAGATGGAATCGTATATAGGATTATATAGGCCTATAAGCCTATTGTCTAACATGTCAAAGCTGTTTGAAAATCTACTTATTAGATTTTAGATTACTTTATTAGATTTTGTAAGACGAAATCAAATCAAACTCAGTCTGACTGTCAAAATATCTTAAAGAAAGTTTTCCCATTACATTTTGTTTCTACACTATCACATTCCAAATAAAACGTAACATAAATAATTTGCAATAAAGTAAATTTTTTCGTTCTTCTTTTTCTTCATTTATGCCGGCAAACAATGAAAATACAACTCTTTTTGTTATTCCTATGCTTGTTTGTGCAATAGACAACCATGATAAAATGAAAAATGTGATTGCTTAGAAAATTATCTGAAAATGACGAATACCATAATACTGTCAAGTTTCTTTACGTATTATTTGGCAAATCATAACAATTTGTTTTCACACTAATGCATTTTTACTTAAGATATGAGTTTTTGACAAGTATTAATACTAAGGGCCTTATTTTGTAAAACGCAACGCTAAGCGTTGACTAATTTTGTGTGTGTTTTGTTTTTGCAAATTACATTTTTTCCATACAAAATTTATCTACGCTTGTCGTTGCGTTTTACAAAATAAGGCCCTAAATCTAATAGTCTGAAGGCCGCTTTATGAGTAAGCTAACACCCATACGGAATTGTACTGGATGCATAGCAGGCCACCAATGCGGTTTTAGGAGACAACATAGCACGATTGAACAAACACATAGACTCGTGAATGTTGTTAGAAAAACCTTCGAGGAAAAGAAATATTGGTCTGCGCTCTTCAACGATGTCTCTCAGGCATTCGATAAAGTATGGCACGAAGGTTTAATACATAAACTAAAGCTTAACCTACCCGCAAACACCCTTAAGCTTTTAGAAAGCTACTTAACTGAGTGAAAATTTGTTGTTAAGGAAGGTAATTTTCTAAGCCCTCCGCAACCGATTGAAGCCGGAGTTCCTCAAGGCAGCATCCTCGGCCCTGTATTATATCTGATAGATGCCTCTGACTTGCCGGTAAGCAGTAACATACATACACATAGCAACATTCGCTGATGATACAGCTTTTCTAAGTGTCCACAAAAGCCATCAAGAAGCTTCCCGCAAACTCCAAGAGTATATACCCCAGTTGGAACAATGGCTAAAACAATGGCGAATTAAAATTAACGAGCGTAAATATCTACACATTACCTTTACATTATGCAGAGAAACCTGCTCAACTATACAAATAAATAACCAAACTATACCTCAACACACTGAAGTAAAATATCTCGGTGTTCATCTTGATCGTCGTCTAACATGGAAGTCCCACATAAACGCAAAGGTGACCCCAATGAAATTAAAATCAGCTCAAATGATTTGGCGCATTGCAAGGAACTCTACTCTAAGCCTAGGTTGTAAACTTCTTCTATACAACTCCATTCTAAAACCAATATGGTCATACGGTATCCAGCTATGGGGCTCTGCCTCAGCATCAAATGTAGAAAAAATTCAAAGGCGACAAAATAAAATACTCCGTACGATTACAGCAGCCCCATGGTATGTCAGAAACAAGCGAATTCATAATGATTTAGATGTGCCGCTGGTTAGGACACGTGACAAGACACATAAAAAAACTCGAGTTGCACCCAAATCCCCTAGCTCGAAACATAATAGCGGAGTTCAGTATTTGATGCAGATGGTTTTGCGAAAGTGCAAATGCAAAATATCGTAGCTTTTGTCTGAAATCCAACAACCAAATACACAAAATTTCATAAAAAAGCTACGATATTTTGTATTTTGCAAGACCATTTGCATTAAACACTGAACTCCGCTAATTAACTTTAGAGGCCACACTCGGCTGAGAAGGAGGGACACTCTTGCTCTCAGCCGAACACGAGAGACGTAGACAAGCAAAGAACCAACCGCTGAAACAAGTATTTTTGTCTGGCATTGGCTGGACTTAAAAATTAAAAATTTTTAGAGTTAAGATTTGATTACTTATTGTTAGTTCAATTTTATTGAAGATACAATAAATAAGTATAACCGTTAAAAAAAAGTTTTGTATTTCTTTAAAAAAAAACCTTGGCTCAACCGGGGTACGAACACACATTTCTTTTATTTCAAGGCAAGTACTCTACCCACTGAGCCACTTTCTACTTATTTTTTTAAGAGCTAAAAATATACTTTTATGTATAAGTGTAAATTGTGTCCGTATACCTGTAAATTGTGTCCGTTTTTGACTAGTATCGTTACTAGTCTCGATACAACTAGTAATATAATTGTCCTTTTTCTTTACTAATATCGTTACTAGTCTTGTTACGACTAGTAATATGACTGTTATTTTTGAACTAGTATTATTACAACTAGTATATGACTGTCCGAAAGCGTATCTAGTTGTAAATTTAGCTGCTGGTTATCAAGCAAACAAATACAAACACATTACTCAAAGTAAGTAGAAAATACTTGAATTTAGTACGGCGTTTTTCCTTCTGTGTATTTGATTGGCGAATTACATGTTTTTATTTGTACTTTGTTGTTGGCCAAATGCGGTAATTTTTCCTTATTAAGTCGACCCAAAAAGTTGGCATTATATTCGCTATTGATTATTTTGCCCTTTTGAAGGTAGATAATGTGGATTATACCGCGTGCGTCAAAAAAAAACGGTCATCATAAATTTATTGGTTGACAAACCTTCCTGACCTTTGGCGCCGATTCACTCCGAGAAACCTACTGTTTGGCGTCTGGTGTATTGTGGTCGATACACGTTTCGTGCACAGCTATGAAATGGCGCAAAAACTCGTCCAAAATCCAAAAATCGTTTCGCGAAATTCTTCCTGGTTTCTGAGATATCAAGCATTCATTCATTGTGCTCGATATCATCATTTTTGATAAATTTTTTGTAAAAAAATTTTTTTTTTTAAATTAAAAAATAAGAATCAGAAATCAAGTAAAATACCAAGTTTCATCAATATTAACTTTTTATTCCATGTAAATATCTTTTCTAATAACATTTATACGCTTATTTTCATTAAAAAGTAGAAAATTTCATCTCAATAAAAATTTTTGCTCACAAAAGCGCTTTTGAAGCGCTGAAAATCATCAACATTTTCAGCACTAGAACTGCAAATATATGAAAAAAATGGTTCGATGCGGATTAGCGTCGTTAACGCCATTTTGAATTTTTCTTATTTCTTTTCTTTATTTATTTTTATTAATTTCATATTTTTACTCAATGTTTGTTATTTTAACTTCAACTAGTATCGAACTAAGAACCTTCAGGTTTGAACTCCAACGTACCAATCACTCGATCAAAAACACTGTTGCAAAACGGCACCAAGAAACTCAAATAAACTTACTCTTCATTCTCGCTTAAAAACCTGCTTTGGATCAGCACTATAAAATCAGCTTTTTCGTATAGCTCGTGTACGAAGCTTTTGTATAAGTAAAAAGCAAATCCTTTTCTCGCTTCAAAACATGCATTGTTGAGACGCTATGAAATCAGCTTCTGAACAAGCTCATATTTTAAAGCGAATTATTAAGCGCTTTATTTCTTTAGTGCTTCAAAAAACATGAAAATTTTTTACTGGGACGTTACTCAATACACAGCAGTTAGTATACACATGGAGCAACAAAATCTACTTTTTACAAATAAAATAAAAAAGTGGCTACTGGAGCACAAAATAAGATATTTTACTTTCAGTAAAAATATGCTAATTTCGAATCGGATTGATGAAAGTTCACAAAAATGTACATTTTTCTTTCAAACATATGCCGGAAGCAGTGGTGAGAATACAAAAAAAAATTCTATCGGATATATTTTGAGACAACTTTATGTCAATCTTCTTTGTTGTTTTTCTCCATTCCGACTTTTTGGCATATGGGCCAAAACAATACTAAGATTGCGATATGGCTTCAACAATCTCTCGCACTTGCAATCTCCGACCGGCCAACACCATATCTTGAATCTTTTCAAATGTTTCTGCTGTAGAGACCTCAACTGGGCGTCCAGAACGTTGGGCATCTTCCGTGCTTGTACGGCCACAACGAAATTCATTAAACCACTTTTTTACCATTGAGATTAATGGTGCAGAGTTCCCATAGTATTTATAAAATTTAGCCTTAGTTTGAGTGATGTTTTTTCCGCAAAAAATAATGCTTAATGAGCACAACAAATTTATTTTTTTAGGGTTGCGATACACCAAAAGTGTAAAGGAACCCTATTGTTTTCGATACGCTGTCCGTGCGTCTGTCCGTCTGTCTGTAACAGGCTGTTTTCTCGGGAACCGTAAGAGCTACGGACCTGAAATTTTCACAGAATATGTAAAACTTTGACCGCTACAGCAATAAATATATGACAGATAAAAATTAAAGGGCGTTCTAAGGCGAGCAACGAAAAATGTTGAAATACTAATGTAATATGCAGACACTTATATATAGTTATATATATATATATATATAGACACTTAAAATTTTCAAAGTTCGTGTTAATTGGTGTAGTCTGTAGAATAGACTACACCAATTAACACCGATATTTAAAACAATAAAACTTAAAGGGTATTCTATTAGTTATTGTAATTTTGACTATGTAATTAAGACAATATGCTGTATTTTGGAAACCGTAAGATGTAAAATCTTGAAATTTTAAAACACGCTAAAACTAAAAAAAATCCAAAATTAAAAAAATTTCAAAACGAAAAAACGCTAAAATGAAAAAAGCGCTTAAGGGAAAAAAGCGCAAAAATTAAAAAAATCGCTAAAAACGCAATATATCACTAAAATTTAAAAGATCGCCAAAAAAACTAAAAAAACGTAAAAAATCGAAAAAGTCTTCAAAACGAAAAATCGCTAAAACTAAATAAATCATCAAAAAATGAAAAAAATCGCCAAAAAATGAAAAAAAATCACAAAAACGAAAAAAAAAACGCAAAAACCAAAAAAGCGCCAAAACTAAAAAAACGCAAAAAACCAAAAAAAAAAAAATCGCCAAAACGAAAAAAGTGTCAAAACCAAAAAAATTCGCCAAACATAAAAAATCACAAAAAACGAAAAAAGCGCCAAAACTGAAAAAATCGCCACAACTAAAATAAATCGCTAAAACTAAAAATATCGTCAGAAAGTGAAAACGTTAAATAAATGCCATAACCAAAAAATCGCCAAAACTAAACAAATTGGCAAAAAACAAAATAAAAAAAATGCAAAAAACGAAAAATCGCCAGAAAAAAAAAATCACGAAAAGCGCCAAAACAAAAAACCCAAAAAAAAACAACGAAAAATGTTTAAAAAAATAAAAAATTAAAATTAAACAAGAAAGCACAACGAAAAAACTGTCGCACTTTACTTAATTTTTCCATTTTCTCCTCAAATGACGCGATAGTCTGGTATCAAGGGATGGCAAACACAAACTACAATATGAATTTTGACAAAATCCAACTTATACCGGCTGAGAGAAGTAGCGTTTGCCTTTCAGTTAAGAGGCGGGAAATTAAAAAAAGTAACGGACCCTCCCCGCTTAAAAAAAATCTTGCCCTGTACACTTAGGCTTTTGGCGCTTACGTATTTTTGGCGGTTATGACTCGATATCATTCAACAAGAACATGCTTTGAAATTTACTAATAATAATGTGTGATTTAAACAAGTAAACATATTTATTTTCCAAGCTAGAAAATCAAAGTAATTGACTAAATAATAAAAAGTTGTAATCGGTTATTTAAAATGCTAAATAAATAAAATGCACTGAATAGTTTTGAATAATTGCATTTTAACACAAAGAAATGAAAAAAAAAAGAAAATGTAATAATAAGTGAAATGTTTCGGAATTAAAAATACATTTTTATTAAGCTTATTTCTTTATTTGTTTGCCTATTTTAGCATCTTTATATATATTTAAGTATGCAAAATGTTGAATTTAACACGCAACAGAATAAAAAACTTGTAATAAATACAAAATATTCAATTTAATAACGACATGAAGAGTCCCCTGGGTCGCGTGTTTTAAGCCAATGATGAAACAATGGAAGTACTCGTATCTTAAAACAGACCAGAAGATGTTGAGAAAATGAAAATGAGGGTGTTTCATCGCCAATGTGTTCTTATCAAACGGGTTACACTGATTTGAACCAACAACAAAGATCTCCTGTACAAGTACTTTTTATTGTTATTTTTTTATACAAGCATATGCTGGATGTTGTGAGACTTTTTCAAGTTTCCATTGTGTGTTAAGTAGTTGGTAAAGTATAAAGCAGCAGCAAAAACAATAACACCAGCCTAATATTTAATTATTTTCCCACGACGTCATATGAAATTCCCATAATTTGAATTACATGTAGGAAAAATAAAAAAACGACGATATGCTTTCAGCAAGAAGATGTGTTTAACCAAACACCGGTGCGAAGGATTTTGTTTTTATGCAATTCTGGGTTTTTTTGTGAATAACTGATGACATATGTATGTGTGTCCATTTGGAGTTACTAATGCCAAACTGTTTTATTCCAAATGCTTTTTGCATGGTTCTAAAGTCTTCAGAGTTTCACATCAAATTACGAAACCATTCCTTTGTGTGGATCATAAAAATTTCTCATAAACATTTGTAACGATTTGCTGCCTATAATCCAGCACTTCTCTTTGTCCTTAAAAATTTTCGATTAGTGTTTCCAGGTAGACCAATTTTACAGAGCAAAGCTTACATCGATTTGTAGAGCTTACATCGATTTGTAGGTTGTTTGCGTTCTAGCCCTTCAGAGGCTCGAAATGCAATACTAAATTTAATTCCGATTGACTTATTATATTGGCTATATTCTCAAGTAGTACAGCAAGATTGAAGTCGTTGTGATATATATACCATCGCATATTACATAATCTCGTGGGGTCTTGAGCCGTCAATTTTAATTTCACGTCTTTTTTCTTATTTAGAGTACCTTTAGTGCATACATGATAGAGTATTTTGAAGTGGGCGGAATTGCTTCCGTTACACGTTTGTACTAAGAAACGTCAACGGATTCCGGAAATTGTTGCCGTCTCCTTACGAACTAAGTTTAATGGTCGCTGGTGTAGAAGTATCCGTGAGAAATTTTGTACCAATTATGTTTAACGTACTTGTTCTCTGAGTAATGAAAATGGGAGTGGTACAATATGTTCCCGAGTCGTGAGTGGTGGAAAGAGAATACACCACTTAAATAGAACACAAATATTCACTGTACAAGCAGATTTTTTTCAAATCAAAAACATATGTTTAAAATGTACAGTAATTTGACTAGTATTAAAATAACCACCACAGGCCAAGGATCTTAATTTTGGATCTAGAGCCTACGACTGGATTATCTTCATTCTGTCAATAGACACACGCTCAATGACAACTCCATGTAAAAGTTACACATCTCTATCATATAAAGTTCCTGAACTCGAACCGGTTGCTAGTCCTTTAGAACCAGTCACGTCACTTGCCTCGTGATATATTCTCTTCCCTCTATAGTGAGTACAGTGAGGGAAGTGTTTGAAGCTTCTGTAACACATGCGAATCGAACAGAATACAGCCGTATATATCCAGTGAACAATTTTGGGAAATAAACCCCAACTTCTTCCAATGGAGGCGCTATAATTGCCTTCTATAAAATATTAAACTTACAACTCAATTTGGAGTCCAGCCCCGTTATTCTGTAATTCGCTAAACCTAAATCTCGATCGCTAAAATGCTGAAATAATACAAAATTAAACATTTTTGGCGATGACATAAAACACTAACATTTCGACGGATTTAATTTTTAAGACATTGCCTAATTTAGCAATACACGTTGCAAAGTTGCATTCGTAGCCAAATATCGATAAATCGACTTTATAGATTTTTACCTATAGAGATTTAGCTTTACCGAGTTACTATCGCTTAATTTTTTATTATTTTTTTAAGAGAAGTAACACAATCAGGCAATTAATGCCTACCAGTTAATTAATTAATGTGTTACCTTCTTTGGGAAAGGGATAGTATAGAGAGAACAGGTGGTGAAGTGGGAGAGAGATAGAAAGCTTAATGCATTTACAACCCTGCTATTGTGCGTTTTTTTGTAGAGCAGTGTTGCAAGCCCCTCTGGTGTCAAGTAGATGCATTGAGTTGTGTAAGCTGTGTAGCCATTTTGTATTAGTTCTTTTACTTCGCCGACAGTTTTGCTACAATAGCGACGAAGGAGGGTGCGGTGAAGTGCATTAGGATATGTTAGTATTACTCGCTGCCGGTACTGCCAAAGTGATCAGTGCTATGCCTTCATCACTTTAACAGTCCAACAACAACCAACACAACACACCAATGCACATATGAAAAATGCATGATGTTGTTGGCTTGCCTGAAACTAGTCTCGAACTCAAGACCTCAGGGTTTGTAGTCAAACGCGCTAACTACTCAGCCAACAGCACCCTCGAATTTATAAAAAGGGAACAGCAGAGAAAAAAATCTGGTAATTTGCTTCAAAAAGTAGGACTTAAAAATAAAACGAAACTAATTTTATTCCAATAATTTTACTACCAATAAAATGTTAAATACATATCGATAGTGTTGCGCAAAATGGGCCAGTCTCACAAAATTCACTTAGCAGATTGGCGCTTTTTATGCAACACCATCGATATGTTTGCATTAAGTTGTACATAAGTATGTATATATGTACATGCACATTTGAGAATACATATTTGCATCAATCGAAACTTATGCCCTACATATTGTTAATTAAAACGCAAAAAGTCCCAACTAACAAACAAATAAAATCGGCTTTTTTAGTAAATTGCGATGTATTTGACCAGCACACATAATTACATGAAAATCAGACTTTCCCGAACAAAAATAGCGATATAATTAAGAAAATATTAAAGGAAAAAGATTCTGCCAATTACATAAATTAGCATATTTATTGCTTCTCCTGTAAAATTATGAAAATATTAGTTAGCGCGTTTCGGGTTTCAGGTGGTGATATATTTATCACGACTTCAAATATCATATATAATGTTGGGGAAAAAATTTTTAAACTTATAATTTCGTCGTTTATAGCATTGATAAACATAGATAGCAAGCTCTCGCACTGTCAATAAAATAATGACAACTCTCTTTACACATATAGATATTGTGAATTCAACAAAAATGAGAGGACACCATTTTTGCACTATAATTTTTCTACTTCAAAATGCACTAAATCGTAACTTTTTTTCCACGCACAAACACTTTTTAGTATTATTTCATTTTTTTTATTTGTTTTAATATAAATTTTATATTTCTTCTTGCTATAATTTTAAAATATTTTTGTGTGTTGAAATTTATCAAAGTTTTCAACCCTATTTTTCATTACACAGTATTGTATTTTTGTTCCTCTTTGGGATAAAAATTGTTGGTACCAAATAGAAAAATTGCAAAAAAATGTTTAGCAAATCAATATTTTTTGAGCTCGAATGTATTAAAAAGCATTCTAAATTCATATTTTCATTAATTAATACAACAATAATTGCATAAACTTCTAAAAATTCATGTATAAAAAATATAAATAGTTTAGAATACTTTTTGTTACAACCAAGTGCGGTTTAAGTGCTGTGGGGAAATTTTTATTTTAAACCAATACTAATACAAAATATTCTACTAATACATCCTTAGACTTAGGTTTTTGACAGCACACTTCGGTTTTTGAAGTTTCTGTTTGGCCTCTATATTCCCTATGGTTTATAGCATAGATTATACGTAGATAGTCAACTAAAACTTCAAAAACCTAAGTCTACTGTCAAAAACCTAAGTTTAAGAGTGTGTTAGTAGAAAATTTTTTATTAGTATTGGTGTAAAATAAAACTTTCACCACAGCACCAAAACCATACATAGTTGTACAAATAGTATTTTACAAAATTTCTATATTTTGAACATGAATTTTTTGTTGTTATATACAATTAATTTTATATTAATTAATGAAAATATGATTTATAATCATTTTTAATACATTTGAGCTAAAAAAAGATTGATTTTCTAAACACTTTTTTTAAATTATTATATTTGGTACTAAAAAAATTTATCCCAAATAGTATAAAAAATGCAATTCTGCTGAATGAAAAAATGGTTCAAAACATTGATAAATTTCAACATGCAAATGTCAACAAAATTAAATAAATATTTTTAAATTACAGCAAGAAGAAACATAAAATTTATACCAAAAGAAATAAAAAAATTAAATCAAGTGATAAAACTATTTGCGTGTGCAAAAACGATAGATTTTACAGCATTTTCAAATGCTAAAATTACGCTCTTCGATGTGTGTTGAATAACCCCGCTCATGTGAGTTGAATACACAGTGCTTGTTCGTGTGAAGGAGAGTTGTAATTTTTTTTTTTACAGGTCGCCAGTTGAATATCTACGTATAATCTATGCTTTATAGTTTCCAAATAAAATAAAAAATAAAAAAACCCAACTGGGTAAAAAAAACTAAAAGAAAAAAACAAGTCCAGTTTGCAGAAGATAGCGACTTTTACATCCGCGAACCATTATTGCGTCTGTTGGCCGCCATATTAAATTTTCAATACCGTTATATCTTTAGCGACACTTCTGGGATTAAGACAAATCGATTGACGTAAGAATCACCATAACACCATAGCCATAACCGTGGCCATAGCCATAACCATACTTACTGCCTTCGATTAGTTTTACCTTAACCATAAGCAGCTTTTTTTCATCCATTTTATTAAAAAATATGCTAAAAAATAAAATCTAGGAATATACAAAGAAGCACAAGCGAAAATATAAAATAAACATTGGCGTAGCTAGGCCTTTCTGTGGGGTGCTAAGCTACCCCCAGAAACGCTCTAACCCCCCGTAGAAATTCAAAATATTAGAGTAATTTTGATAATATAAGCGAAATTTAGGATCAAATATGGGCTTTAGCCCCCAGAAAAATTTCCAGCTACGCCAATGAAATTAAAAAATTCATCAAATAAAAAAAAAATAATAAAAACAAAATAGAAAAATATATAATAAATTCGTTCTTTCAGCTTATGGTTATGGCACAAAACCCAGATTCAATTGGCTTCTTTGGTTATGGCTATGGCGTTATGGCAAGTCACCGATAATCAATTACATAAGGTTGGTTCGAACAGCTAGCTATTTTCTATGGTTATAGCACATCTAATTGAACCTTTAATGGAATTGAAAATTACAGATGTTGATTCGGAGTAATTCCATTCCTGATGAATTGCCAAATAACCGAAGACTCAAATCGCGTGTCACAGAAATCAATGTTAAAATTTTAATTTATTTGCTTTCAAAAGAGCACCCGTTAGTTAGGCGCGTAAGCAATGTTAGTTTTTAATTGCTTACCAAATCCTCCGAACTTTTCGGCATTCTCTTGTAATAAATTAAGCGTGAGAGTGTTCATAAAACATAACATCGAAATTTTTTAAATTGTTATTAAAAGCGCAGACGATATTCGTATCACAGAAATCATGACGGATTTTTAAAATGTATATTTTTTATTGTTTTTTTTTATTATTTCTTGAAATCTACACGTGAAATACAATAATAACTCAAGTTAAACTGACAGATTGTTGCGGCAGGTTGGCAGGCAGGCACATGTGACGCATGCTCAATTGATATGTTAAGAATTAAACATGTTATTCTACAATACAGGTATGCGAGTAAAGACAGACGCACGCACTACTGTAAACAATCTACGAGTAGCATACATACACAGAGAAAACAGGTTGATTGAAAAACAGCTATAATTACGGAAATTCTACAAAGTAAACATATATTTTAGTATAAGTACTAAAATTTAATTATTTTAATCATAATTCCTTGCTTATGACTGAAATAATATACTTCAATTATAATTTCAGTAGCAATACTCAATTCTTACAATAAAATTTCGGTTGTAGTTTACAAAATACTTATGTGGAGTTTCCAATCGAATAGAAAATTGGAGTAATTGAAAAATTAGTAAAAGACCGGCTTGACAGTTAAAATTATTTAATAAAAATTAAGTATAACAATATCGAAGTCAAAATCAATCAAGATTGAAAGGTAAAGTTTGCACCATTCAGTCCATTTTATGCATAATGAATTATTTCGTATTTCCTAGGATAGCTCGTAAAAAGTAGATGAAATCATTAATCTTGCTAAAACTACTTTTGAAGCATTTAACAATGAAATGGCCTGGCTATAACTGGTGGAAATAAAGAGGACTTTGCATTCGTACAAGTCTCTGGTGATATGAAAAGTGGACAGTTTGCTGTAACTATCTAAGGAAAGTCAGTTAATGTTAATGTTTAGTAAGTAACAACTTCGCTGCTTTCAGTACCTTGCTAATAATAATGATAACTAATTGTAGAAATTACAGGAAAGTTAAGAAATAGAATACAAACAACATTCTATCAATGGATAATTAATTGTGTGCATGGAATTTTGTATGTGTATGTTGGTCAGTTCTATATGCCTTTGTGTTGTATTTTATTGTGAAGATGGTTTGTGCCTGAACTAAAATAAAAAAATACTTTAATTTTTTTTCAATTTCATTCAAAATAATATTTTATTTCACTGAGGTTTCTGGTATATTCATTTCGGTGAATCGAATTCAATCGGAACATACAACTGAATTTTAGGATAGTACGTGTAACCGACAAAATTCGATGGGCAGCGAATTCTGTTATCGCAATGAATCTGTTTTCTCTGTGTACATACATAAATAAAAGATTGTGTACAATTCATACTGAGATTGACATAAAAGATAAATAAATATATATGTACATGCTAACCGCTAAGCAATCCGTCATACAAACAGGCATTTAGTTCAAATGATTTACAGAAGAATGAACGACATAAAATGGTTAAAAACCACAACACTGACAATGACCAACTTGTTTGTTATTTAATCAAGCTATTGGTGTTAAAAAAAATGATTTAGTAGATGCTTGCATAGTTCTAAAAAACTGTAACGCTACTGATATAACTGGTGATATCTATACTTCCTCTTCTTCCGTCAATTCGACTGAAAATGCTCAGTATTGTCAACTAGCAAGTGCCCCATTAAGATTATGCGTTTTTTCCTTATGTTTAAAATATGCATCATGTTTGTATATAAAAAAATATTACGGTGGAATTCCTCAAAATTTATAATAGCATTATATATGATGTCATGTGATTAAATTATGGATTAATGCCTAGCTTTCAAGCAATAAAAATATAAAGGCGTCAAATTAAAATTCTACGAATGATATCAGCGCCCCCTGTCACATTAAGATATTTGTCCAAATTCACTAGGCAAAATCCTTCCTTCCATTCGTGGAGATTCTGCCAAAACTAAACAGTGTTGGGTTTACCATATAGACAAATCTCTAATTTGATGACAACACCGTTGGAGATTTTTTGTTTATCTAACATGCCTTTACAATGTAGAAATTAGGCGATCCAACTGCCACTGACCAAAAACGGAATTGTGAAAAAATTATAAGATAGCTTACTTTAATTTTAATGCTAAAACAACAAATCCTGTTCAGGTAACCCTCCTATAACACAAAATCCCTCAACGCGGTTTCACTCTAATACGAATTGAAAACAGCGGCAACCCTCTTTGAACACGGTACTTCTATAACGAGAAAATGTAATGTTTTTACAACATTTTATGTTAAGTGGAGGTACATGAGATGAATTACATTAGGTATTTTTAACTTTTTACAATTTTAGCAAATAGGAAAAATGCATAGCAAGCATAGTCGGATAGAGCATAAAAAGTAAGCATTTTTTTATTTCCCAATTGTCAAAAAGTTTCCGCACCAAACGCAATTAGTGCATAGAGAAAGGGACCTAAGGGTAAAAAAAAAATCAATTTTCACTTTTTTTGATGTGGACAACATCTGAGCAACGAATGAGACCGATCCCATGCCCCAAAAGTGTTCCCTCCCAGAGATATGATTCTAAGCGCAAATAGAAAGGGACCTAACGGTAAAATTTATTTATTTTCATTTATTTATTTATTTTTTTCCTTATGAACAATTTAAAAAATAGAAAAATCATTTTAATCGACGGTTCTTGCGAATTGGTTCCTTAGAACTTGACGGTACCGGTCCTCTATTTTTTTTTGATTTCTTCTTAACGTCTGCTGCCTCTACTTCTGCACTTCGTTTCCATTTCCAGCGACCAAAGGAAGAGGAGCAACCGAATCTTTTTTTGAATCGTCAAAACATAAACCCCGGATCTCTTTATACAAGTACCATTGACGCTTCATCGATAACCGTGGTGAAGGAATTATAATTGGCTTGTCATCGAAACTGGTATTGTTACTCAGATGTATGTTTTCATTTATGATGGCTGAATTCGCAAACAGTTTACATTGCACTGACTAATTGGATTGACTAATGTTCTCAAGTCGTTATGGTACGCTCGCTGAGTGCTGGCAGATTGCAAATGATCAGAATACACCTTCAATGCTGCTTCTTTTTCAACTTCAGTAACGTTTACTGTATTAACAGCATCTTTTGCTAGATTTCGACACAATTCGCACAAATCGTATGCCGGCTTCATAGTGACGATGCAGGGACAATATTTCTTACACAGCGTTTGGAAAGTGCGAGGTTTTACGATTTTACCACCTGGTTCGACGCTGTTGGTGTATCTAGTGTAAGCAGAAGTCTTACTTTCAGTAGTTGGAAGTTTCAATAAACGATAATCACGATGATTTGGTTGGCGTCCAGGTAAAGTGATAGCAACAGTTTCAGCAAAACGGCAGATAAATGAAACAATTTCTTTTTTTCCAAAGTAGTTAAAGCATCTGTACGATTAATTTTATTCGTCATGCCATGTTCGCGTGGATAAACACCATTTTTGTCGTAATGTTCGATTAGATTTTTGTAGCGTTTAATTCCCATTGTATACAGGAAAAAGTACATATCACGGCATATCGGCAAACTTCGAAAATAATATATCTGATTGTACCGTTTCTTCATAGCTCGCGATCGATCACCAACTTTTGACCTGAGCATTGCATCGTTACGGTGAGCTGCCAGATGTGCGAGAATAATTAAATCTTGGCATTCCTTATCTAAATTCATGAAAGACGTACGAAAATCCACAGCCATCTTCTTAGGGATCACTTTATTGCATTGATTTGAACAACACGGAGGTATTTTTGAACCATACAGTCGAGCAAATACCTTTTCTTTGCGTAAATCAAGATCAGATTTATCAAGGTACATATTATCGGTATCATCTTCAGATTCACTATCCGATAATTCTTAGAAGTGATCGTCATCATCCTCGTCATCAGGGAAGCGATAAAGTAAATCTACTTCGAATTCGTCAACCATTTCATCCTAAAAGTCAGTAAGAATGTTATTAGTTTTAAATTATTTTCGCGAGTAACATAATAAGGTTATGTGAAAAAATTTTCGTACTAACAGAGTGATATTCACGATTTAAAAGAATTATAAATGAGTATTTATTATAATTCACAACTAATAATTTCAGAAAATAAACCTGGATTCGAAAAAACGCGAGCAAAATTGATATCAAACTAATGGAAACAGCGCGCTAGGTAGAAAACAGTAAAAACCAACTACACAAAACAAGAAGTAGGGACGACCTACGGACATTTTCAAGGTTGACCAACACGATCCTGACGTCATGAGATGTGTCGCTTTCAAATGAGACTAATACCAGCACGCTCAGTGATGGTACACCAAAGATACACGTATTTAAATCTTTAAAATGGCTCTCCTGAACAAACCCGGCTTTTACCCTTAGGTCTCTTTCTATTTTGCGCGTCATATATGTACGTTTTAAATATCAGCTCTCTTACTTGCTCAGGAGCGGAGCTATGAAGTCGTAAAGTAGGGCACTTCGGTCTTATGAAATTTTTTACTGCTTGCCATTTTGTTGTGTCTCATTCAATTTCAAAACATTTTTACTGTATTTTAGCCCTTAAAAAGATCTAAAAGATTCATGTTTCAGTGTACACTTATATCCTATAGTTAGTGAGTTATACTCATTTGAAAAATCGTTGATTGTTGATATTTTCGAATACAATTTTTTAGTTATATAGGAATTTATGTACTAAATACCTGGAAAGAAAAAAAAAATAATTTTTTTCTGACACTCTCAGAATTTTTAAGAAAGTTGGAAGAAATAAAAAAAAATGCAATTCTGAATAATTTTGCCCATAGCGTCATAGCTGCCAGAAATGACGATTTTTTACGATATCACAAAAAACGATATGACATACTGTGTTGTAATATCATAGGTTTTTTACAATATGACAACACTGAGAAAACCATGCACGGTGTATGGCTTTGACAATGTTGGCATATCGTAAAAACCCTACAAGATGACAACACAGTATGTCATATCGTATTTGTGTCATATCGTAAAAAATCGTCATTTCTGGCAGCTATGCATAGCGTCCACAATTGATCCAATGCCCATTTAACTCTTTGCCAAATAGCTACGTACATATAAACGTTTTCTAAAATGACAATGGTTTTGGAATACCAGCTTTGGGATTTTAGAACATGAGGACTAAATTCAAATTTTCGATCTAAAATAGGTCGTATTAGGACGTGCTCAGGTCTAACTATGTTAGGCAATTCAATTATTTGTTTGCCGTCTATTCACGTCTGTACAGATTCAATAGAACACTGAAGATGGCACATAGTCGAAAGCGGTCTGTTTACAAACCAAATTTTACGTGATATGACGGAAAATCGTTCCAAATTCTATACATATACCTTTCAGATAAATATGCATTTGCTATATCCCACTAAACCTGAGATTAGAAATAAAAGAAGGTTCGCTAAAACGAAGAATTTTCGAAACAAGTTTGTTCGATAAATGCTCGTGAATCTAAAAAAATGGAATGTTCGCTAAAGCGAGTTTTTGTCGATAATGTCACGATCAGGCGCGGATCCAGCTTGAGCTTTTTGGGTAGGGGGGAACTTCTAAGTTAAACATACTATTTTTCCAAACTTATTTTTCCTCTTGTATCCGCGCCTGTTCGCGATAATAAGCGAATTGCCAAATTTCATAAAATGTGAATGTTCGCAGCATCGAAATATGTCGCGATAATAAACGCAATTGCCAAATTTCATAAAATGTGAATGTTCGCAGCATCGAACTATTTTCGATAATTTCTCCAATGTGTAATCTATATTCATGTGTGCAATAATTGAATAGGAGAAAATTTGCACACGATAGCCTAGTTGATGTGTGCTAATTTGTTAGCCTGTAGGTAGCGTGTTCGAATCTGATTGACTGCAGCGTAAGTTGCAATTTAAAATAAATAAATTTTCCATTTACATTAAAATTGATAGATTTAAAAACAAAGATAACAATTTTAAAATTTACTCTTTCCTGCATTTTTGTGGTATCGATATTTCTTCGATATTGGTTCGCTATTGATTTGTCAGCGAAACATCGAAATCGAAAGATTTGCTGCTACAAATTGAGCGACGAGTGAGCTCTAGCAGCTCTTTCTCTTTCCGACTTCGATAGCCGTTCTCGAGTGTTTTGGTTTGCTGGGTTGATCCAAAAGATAATTTTTTTATATACATATGTAATGTAAAGGAGTGATGGTGCTTTTAAAAATCTAATATTTTTCAACTCGTACGGCAGAATTTCATAAAATTTTTGTTAAACTCTTTGAAATTGTTTACCTAACGAAGAAAACATTTTATAAATCGGATGATATTTGGATGTGGAAAATAAAGGGCCAAAATTTTTAAAAATTGAGAAATTTTAATTTTCAAATGAGTATAACTCACTAACTATAAGAGATAAGTATACAACGAAACATGTATCTTTTAGATCTTATTAAGGGCAAAAAGTTTTGAAATCGGAAGAGAAACAACAAAATTGCAAGCAATAAAAAATTTTACAAGACCGAAGTGCCATAATTTGAGACTTCATAGCTCCGCTCCTGAGCAAGTTATAGAGCTGATATTTAAAACACAAATAGAAATCCTCCTCTGCTAAGTCCTAATAATATTTTATTTAGACAGAACTATCCGTTAAGAAATGCCTGATTTATGTTCCAAATATGTTGTTTCTGCGCCACTGTGCATTAGTGCGGTGCTGAATGAGAGATAATAGAAACCGAGATAAACGCGAAAAACTGGTTTTTGTGACCTTTGACCCTAAATAACTTACGGCGCAGACACGAGATTTTATGAGACTTTTGAGAGAACTTTTAGAACACCAAAATGAAGGCGTATACGAGTTTACAGCTTATTGTCTCTCATTCCGCAGTTGACCCCCTTTTTTCTCCTTATTTGACTGGGCTAAATAAGTACTATGAAGACTCTACACAGTTAATTTTAGTGGAAAAAGTGATTTACAAAGTTTCGTTATGGTCTCGAAAACACTAGTGAACATTCTGGACGTCAATACAACCGAAAGTGTAAAAAATTCTAAATTTCTGATATTATGTGCATATCATACTATGGCTTTGTGCTTTTGATTTTAAATGTTTCGGTTGGACTTCCGAAAAATTGATATCAAATGATTGCTATAACACCATCGCAGCTCTTAAGGACAATCAATTATCTTCCGAATTTGAAAAGGTTTCAGCTGCAAATATTTGAAAATTTGTTAAAAAACGCATTTCTCTAGTTAACTCAATGTATTAAAATCTGAAATATTCACTCTATGGGGAAGAACTCAAAAATCCATTTTTTTTAAATCTGGTTTAAAACAAAAATTTCTTTCATGCAAGCTTAAACAAATTAAAAGGAAATAATAATGGATGGAAATAATGCGAATTGACTTTATTTCCCACCATAAACCAAAATAAAGTCAATATGCTTTATTGCGTTTTCGAAAATGAAATAAAGTCAGTTGACTTTATTTCACTTTCACACATTTAATTTGCATAGCTCTGCTATACTTCAATTAAAAGCCATATTTTATTAGTTTTTTTCCATTATAATTAAAAATTTTAAGAAATCTTATTTTTATTACTCTACGTAGACGGCCTTCGGCCGGGCTTAAGGATTTTTCCTCTCCGTATATCGAAAAGCGCCTTTATTGAGTTAGAATTTTGCATAGCCGGCCCTTGACCGGGCTTAAGGATTTTTTTCTCAGTGTAACGAAAAGCGGCCTCACTGAGCTAAGATTTTCTGTAGATCTAGGCTTCACTAGCGGGAGATATTTATTCGACAAACGCAGATAAGGAAACCCACAAGCCCGCCGAAAGAGAAGATCTTATCTCAGCGAAGCAGCTATTCGCTTAACCAAAAGGAGAAAAATCGTTATAAAATAATCTTTACTCAACGGAACGGCTATTCGATATACTGAGAGGAAAAAACCTTAAGAGCGACCGAAGGCCGGCTATGTAAAACACTTTATTTAGAGAAGCCGCTTTTCGATATACCGAGATGAAAAAACCCTAAAGAACGGCCAAAGGCCAGCTATCCAAAAATCTTTACCCATCAAAGCAGATATACGGAGAGAAAAAAACTTTAAGTCCGACATACTTTAAGCATTGTTGACGTTATTCCCATTTGAATAGGGAAATAAAGTCAATTACTTTATTTCCAAATTTTGTTAACTTTAATTCACTATTAAAAACGCAATAAGGTCAACTGACTTTATTTCCCACAGTGGTCGGAAATAGTGTCAATTGATAAGGCCTGAACGTGAGTGATAAAAAATTTTTCAACATGATAGTAAGTGACAAAAAAAAAATAATGTGAGTCCGATCACAGGGGAGATGTTTAAGCATCTAGTAATGAAACATTTCACCTTCTACCGAAACATTCTTCTCATCATTCACCGTTTCAACTTCGGTGAAGCGGGCTTCATCCACTTTTTTTCACCCTCGTACCTTCCTCCACACCCGACAAATCGCTCAAACCGATAAGCTTCGCATCAGACACCTCTGACTCACTCCCACCAGGCATATCGCCCTTCCGCTTCCCCGCAGACATAAATAATAGTATTATTTATCCACCAGCAAAACATAATATACCCGTACAAAATAGCTGGAATTACCGCAGTTAAACGGCAAAATAACCAACAGTCAAAGACAAACGCAGTCAATAAACCGTCAGGCAAATATCGCACAAATTCGGTAAAACCGAAAAACTGGGTTTTTTTCAAAAAAAAACCAGGGTTCAAAAACCGAGACGAACCGGGGCTGAATCCCGAAAAACTGGACCCAAAATCCCCTAAATCCCAGAAGTTCCCGGCAAAAATCAAAAACGGCAACGCCGAAATACTCACTCAACTCAAAAACACGGCAACACAGCACCAACCAGCAAACGTACGACCTTACTGCCGGAGTTTGACCTTGAGACTCCCTTTGCCAGCGGAGTCCCAAAAAATTAAACACACCATAAATACACACACACACTGTGTATATAAAATGAATGTCTATATCGACACGAAAATTCAAAATCGATCCGAAAATAAAATCGCACAATATCACAGGAATCCGCAACCCGATTTGAAAAATTTTTATCACCTCTAAAAGAGGACAGTCCAAGCTACCGATAGCCACAAAAATTACGAATGAAACTTAAAAATCACTTCCGAAAAATCTTACCTATAGATTTGACTAATAGATTTTACAAAGAGGGACATGTGGTAGACCGAAGTCCAACCAGGCACTAGCACTGGTCCAGCATCAGTCTTTTAACCAAACCTCTCCCAGCGATTTTGGTAGCAACCACAGCCACCACGTGATTAGCTCCCGAAGGAAACCTCACGAAACAACCAGACACAGAATCTTCCCTCCTGCAGAGGGTAAGACGAAGTCCGCCAGCGACATCATCCCAGATGATGTCGCTTTACGGCGAGCATCATCCCTTGAATCCTCTGGATGGCTAGTCATCTGTGGGGCCACTGGTTCCCGTGGTACCAGTTTATGTTACTGGTCAAGCCTCGAAAGAAAACCCCTATAGGTTAACTTTCTATCTCTTTCTATTGCCTGTTCACCTCCTTACTGACTAGCGTAGGCAAGCCTACTTCCTTATATAAATATGTGCACGCCCGTTACTCGGCTGCAAGAGATTGGGTAGTAACACATAAGTTTTATGGGTAATTGGCCTAAGGTAATGTCAGCAAAAACCAAATTACCCTATTCCCACGAAGCACATCACCAAGGTGTGAGTAATCACCAAGATGCATGAACCTTACCCCCCGGGGGGAGTATATAGGAACAGAAGGAATCTCGTTAATCCATGAATGATGAAACTACTACTACTATTGCGCACTAGATGGTGTTAGTGTATTTCTATGCAGCTGTTAAGTTTCTTTGTACTTCTTGTTGTCCGTATGATTACACTAATACACTCATACACAGCTCACACCGCGTTATTACAATCTTACTCAAAATTTGTGATTGCATTCTGAAAAAGATTTTCACCCCCTAGCGTATAGATGTTTACACATTAAAGATTTTTAAGGGCCTTAGGAGGGATGCTTCCAAAGGTCGTTGCCAAAAAATTATTTGAATCAGTCTTGGCTGTAACTAGTTTTGGCCACAAAAAAGGTAAAATTTTTTATAGTGCAACCTATAAAATGCAGTAAAATCAACAAATGGAATTGTAGTGTAGTGGATAGTGTGCTAAACTTTTAACCGGGAGGTCGCACGTTCGATGCCTGTGTGTTTGTTAAAAAAAGTTTTTGTAATTGTTTGCTCTTTAACTTAAGTTCTCACATTTCTCATTTATGTAAGCCAACGGCTTTTCCGTCTCAGCCAAGTCATCTTGTTAAATAACGCCAGCACAAAGTAAACATAGACATGTCGTCACTTCGAACCTTCAACCTCCACACTGTTAGGATATCACGCTACCGAAGTACTCAAATAAACATGTTTTATGGGGAACATACATGGAAGAACCGATGTTGTTGCCAATAAAAATGTGCACATGACAACTTCGATGCAGTTGTTACTCTTGTTGTCGGCTATAAGACTGTATAGACGTCATATTGAATGCAGTTGTTCTTTATCCTGTCGTCAATAAGGTATTGTAGTACTGATTTTCATAATCTTGTCGGAACAAATTCTTTATACACGACAACGTATACCACCTTATCGCCATACTTATTTCTAAATGTATTTTATAGGCGGCAAATCATTGATTGTCTTGCAGATAATATCGATGAATATATCGTCAGTAACAAGTGGGACTAGAGGGATATTCTATTTCGCTATTGTTTGGGTTATTCTGCAACTCTCGTTCATGCAATGCACGGAAAGAAATTCACAACAATTCTTGTGTACACTAGAAATATGTTTTAATATATACATGAAGAGCAGTTTACTTGAAAATTTAGGAGCTTCTTAGAAAATCATGAAAGAAATTACATATTTATGTTTATTTTTGATGTCGATTGAGTAAGAAATGTTAAAAAAATAAAAGAAAATAATACTTTAAAAATCAAATTTATATCTTTTTAAATATATTTTCGATGATATCTTTGCATATGATTAATTCCATTTAGCCGGGTGTAACCACTTTACACATATTTTTTGTTATAAATAAAGAATATAAAATTTTTTACTTAAAAAAGGTTGCGACTCGGAAGGCCATTGAGGTTAAACTCGTTGAATAACGGGTAGACACTGAAAGAACACGATTCCTACTCAGAATGGTCGTCACAAAGTTGCGACCGGTGTGACCTTACAAATCTTAGTTTTAAAGAATTGTGACTTTCAGCATAAATTCTGTAAAACTTTTACTATAACGTACACAATAATTTTGGTATAGCTGTCTGTTCAAAGTGTTTTTAGCTGTATTGCGTATTTACTGTTTGACAAAAAATAATTTTTCTTAACAAAAAACTATTTTTAAAATGTGACGGGTGTGACCGACGGGTGTGACCTAATACGAAAATTTAAAAAATTTGAACAAATAAAGCTTTTTATTGATATCATAAATATATATAATATAAAAATAAATCATAAGAAAATAATAACACATTAAATTATTTGCTATCCGTTCTATTACAGACATCATAATACTCTAGCTGAGTATTTTGTTTAAATTCAATAAAAAGCGAAAAAAGTATATTCTTTTCAGAGATAAGGGCTATTAATAAGAATGAGAAACGGAAGAAAAGAAAATCTGAAATAAATATTAAACATACAAAGACGGAGAGCAAAATGTTTCGTGGATGATCATTTAAAAGTGCCTCAAATTGCTTAAAAAATATTAAATAATGTATTTTATTATTTTTTCCATAATTGTCATGATTTAAAAAACATAAATTGAGAGATTTTTATTAAAAATAAGAAAATTATTTTTCCTTGCATAGGGCCGTTTTACGTAGAATCACTCATATGCAATCCTTAGGTTTATTATAACTCTATTAACACAGCTTTTTATGTCGTTTTTCTATATTGAACGTTGGCATCACTTACATAAAACCATCACAGTACTTTTGATCATTAATAGTGAGAACTTGTACTTTGATTTCTTGTGAATTCTTATTGTTTTAATTTTAACAACAATAGCCAGAAATGTAAGAACCCATCCCAACGAAGAGCATACCAAAAAGCCCTACTTAAAACTAAACAATGAAAAATTAAGATAGTTAGAATGTATGCATGTATGTATATTAATTAAAGTACAAGTATGTATGTTGTATTACCGTAAATACATAAAGTAAGCAAGACGACTTTATTGCGGAAAAAGGTGGCTTGGTAGTAAAAAAAACGACAATGAAAAGACCTTAAAAACTCCAGCAATTTTCCCTGCCATTTTTTGTTAGACTTTAATGTCGGTCGCTTAAATTTTAGTTTACTTTCAAATGTCTTTGAGAACGGTCGTGTATTTTCTTATTTGGAATTGAAATTTTTAACTTAAAAAATATTATATAAAATAAAGATAGAAAGAAAAAGAGAGTACAGAAAATTATCACTAAAACTGCTTAATGCTCATATTTACCGGCCTACGTTCGTTATTTACGCGCAGACTCTACTCATGCGTAACAACCCCTGAAATAATCGCACTCACAACAATACAACATACAGAAAACATGATCACCCCCTTTTAAGACAAATATTATAAATGTCTATTTGTCTGTGAATTTATATTTGAGTGTAAATGTCCTCTAAAGCGGGCGAGTGTCCTTTCAGTGGAGTTACACAGTGATGTGTATGTATTTCTTTATGCACCTGTTTTTTTGTGAATGAATTTAAGAAAAAACAACAAGTGAACTTTTAAAGAAAACAAACAAAATTTTTGGTGCCTACGATCATATATATATTTACACGTAATATTTTTATGTTTAGAAATTTTTTTTTATATTTTCCCACCGAAATAAAATTTACCAACAAAAAGTAAATAAAAAAATTTTGATAAGGAAATGTTGAAAACAAAGCGAAAACCTAAAATGTTATAAAAATGCAAATGAGTTTCTTTGTTTTTAGAAAAAAGTGTGTGAGAAAAATAACATGAAAATTAAAATGTTTAAATTGTACAATTATCTTAAATGTAAAATTGGAATAAATTATAAAATGGTAAGTGGAATAATCTAATTTGAAATACCAATTATAAATTTCTACATGCATACATACAGTCGTAGTTAAAACAAAATTTTCAAACTTGATGAATAAGTTTGCAACAGAAAACCTTTTCTATTGCAAACCTTATTCGGTATACACTATGTTGACTGAAAATCATTTTAAATAAATTGGCTAGCTCTCGATTAAAACCACAGAAGAGTTTTATACCCAAGTTTTCAAAATTATTCCTTTCAAAAGTAATTACATATTCCTAAAAAGTCGCTTAGGAAGAGCTAACCTTTTTAAAATAAGGTCAATTGCTTTGTTAAAAAGAAATTTTTATTTCTAAGATCCAAATATCATTGCGAAAAGGCCATTAAAATTTGAAGAATTGCCAAAATTAATGGAAATTCCTTCCGAGACGCCAGCTGAGATATTAAAGAGTTTTAAAATGGATCTATCGAAAAGTGTGTAGTATATTGAAAAACTGTCTATCTATATTAGGGTATTCACTCGAATAATGTTTGCTCGATTAATCGAAGAATTTAAGTTAAATAATGTTCGATCAAACAAAAATTTCTAATTTCGAGTAAACATATATTCGAGTAATTTAGGTCGATTAATCGAATAACTAACTCGAGTAACAAATTTTATGCAAATTTTCTTTTTTTCGATTGCATTTTTGCACCTAACTTAATGAAAGCTGGACACATTATAAAATTATATGATGTAGCTATCAAAGAATTTAGTCAATTATACATTTGGGGTATTCACAAGGTGTCTTATCATATCATAATGTCATAAAGTGCTAATATTTTAAGATAGTTTAAAAACATTGTTGTTGTGCTGTGTTTATTATTTTGTCACAACTCACAGTAAAAATCTGCGCCGAACGGGCGAAACTTTTTAATCGAGCCCGTGGTAATATTTACAATCCGCCGCCATTGATATAATTGAGCGTATGTAACATGCAGTAAAGTATGACCTAAAATTGTTCACAGTTTTATAACTTCACATTTGATTATATTTTTATAGCTGTGTAACAAGTAAAAATAAAAAAAATCGAGACATTTAAAAATATGCAAGTGAGAAAATTTTGTTTGTATACTTTAACTGACTGGCAGCCACCTAACGTTTTCCCTCTAATAGCCGCGTAGAAAATTAGTCGGGTCAGTCACCGGCAACAGCTGGTTTCGTTTATGTATTGGCCCAATTTCATTTTCGGTGTGCGTGGACATTTGTTTTTCAGCTGGGTTTTATTTATTTTATTAACAAGTTGAATAATTTAAAAACAAACTGGCTATTATTTTAATTTTTTTGACTTGTTCTTGGCATTCTGATTTCAAGTATTTATAATGGCTTTTTTTTATCAGCTGACACAAATTTGAAATAGCACACTAACTTATGAGGGGTTGCTCACAGCAGTCATATTTTTTCGTGTTATTATTTTAAAACATATGACTTTATGACTACCTTGTGAATCCCCCAATTGTACTTTGTCATAATATACAACAACAGTAAGAGGGCGAAAGAAAACATATTTTAACTATACATAATTATCTTGTAAAAAAGCTTCGGAATATTTCCGCCAAGCACTAACTATTTGAAATAAAGAAGAGATTTCGGGTGCAATTAGCTAAGTACATTGTTTCAAATTATATTAAATTGAAAAATTTGACTGAAAAAATTTACACTGAAAAACCAAATGGTAAAAAATCACCCATTATAAAAAAAACAAGATTATAATACAAATGTCTTATATGAATCAAAATAAAATTCGCTGTCACTTACTACATATTATAAATACCCAAATAAAATAAAATGAAAATCCATATAAGCATTGTCTATATGCATTTCATTGGTGCTTTACACAATCGTCAGTAGACTTCAAACACAATTTTGAACAGTTACAAACCCTTTATCTTATGTACATACTAGGGTATTCATTTAATCGGGTTTCTGCTTTATTCGGTTAATCGCTCGATTAATTAATCCAGGTTTTGGCTTAATCGGTTAATTGCAGTATTAACCGGTTAACCGATTAATGAAGTTTTGTCATAAATCAAGTAATTTTAGCAAATAAAATAAAATCTTTTATTTTGAATTTATTAGTAAAAAAAAAACAATAACATAACAAACATAACAATTCTTGAACTTAATCAAGCAAAAAAAAAATATGTATTCATTAAAAAATTAACAAGTTTGTGAAACCATTGCGCCAGTTATTTCAATGGCTTAAGGAGATCTTCTAAAACAATCTTTTAGAAAAATAATTTCTTTAGTTTTGATAAAACTTGGCTTGAAAAAATCCGTTCATTTATCGTATATGTTGAAGAAATCAAAAGCAATCCATAATACAAAACATCTAGTTGCTCAGTCCTTTTCCTGGATTTCTCTAAACTTATAAAATTTTCCATTATGCAATTTTTTAAAATTTTCAAAACTTCTAATTGTTTCGGTTAATTCTGTTAAAACATTTCTTGTATTACTATCGATAGTTTCTTCTGTTGTAAGGTCATCTTCTAATTCATGCTGGCAGAGCTCAAGGAAAAAAAGTTTATTTCCGAATTCCTTAGTTTCCGTTTTTGTACCGTATTTTAAAACACTGTTGCTAGAACATTGGTGGTCAAAAATATTTTGCAGCTGTATTGCTGTGAGAATTGTGAACTACAGTAATAGGATAAAGTCAACGCAAATATTTTTATTAAAATTTTGTCACAAGAAATTATATTGGTCGTAAAAATGTATAATAATGCGGTTCACACTGAATTTACTATTTCTTTACTTGGTAAAATTGAGAAATTTTCAATACATTTTGCCCCAATCCCCTTAGTTTTTTCAAAAATATATTTTTGTTTCTAATAAAAAGCACTTTATTTTCATCATCATCATTTATTTTACTCACTGTATGTGGCAAAATACCAACAAAGCTACTATGCATGTACCAGGGATGATAAAGTTGGTACAATTTTACTTATTTTGGTACTATTGAAAGAAAAAAAGTTCGATGGTACCCCCATGACTCATTTGGTACTGTTTAAAAATTTTCCCAACTTCTTGGGTGGTATCCATTGATTATTCAATAATTATCTCTACTTTGGTCCTTAACTAAATTCTCTCTTAAGTCTACTTAGGCAGTTATTTCGTGAGTGGATTTGTGTACTTATTTAAAGAGAATACATAACAAGTGGTCTTGAGAGAACAGCTTATAATATTTTCTTGTTAGTGTTCATGCCAAATATCAACAGTAGCTTAATGTCAAACTCCATATTCTATAAACAAATCATTTGTTTTCTTAAACTGATCTTGTCTGATTTGTTGTCTTAAAACTGATCTTTTCAGTAGAGCAAAAACAAAAATAACGTAAGAACGAGATCTTAGCAAGGTTGTATAAAACCGTATATTTCGACATAAATAACATTTACTAAGCAAAATTGAACAAAATATTTAAAATGATTTCAAAATGTGTTTAGATAGTAACATCGTATCTTGTGTGTTTAAATTATCCATCACACAGGAATACTTAAGTCGTTATTCTGCATGAAAAATATCGAGACTAATCCAGAATATCCGGAACATTTTTACTCTCATAGAAAGAAAAATAGAGCTATTTCGCATTAATAACTTAAAATCTACGTAAGTCGACTTACGCATTTATTAAAGAAAACCACAGAAATGTCGGATTTTAATCGAAGAAATGGCTTGTTTATCCATTGTGAACGAACTTAAATTTTTTTAGCAAACTTCAAGCTTATAAGAATAAGAAAATTAGTAATTAGGTTCCTTGTCATATGACAGAAGTGAAGTTTTATTGAAAATTGACATTTAAATTACATATTTGATTTTTGGCACCATTATTTGAAAAATAGTTTATCAAAAATATTTGTAGAAAACGAAGTCGTATTTGGATCTTTGACGCAATGAGCACATAAAATCAATCAAAATCGAGTGGCGTACTTGGCTACAACAATTCAAAAAGATTTTGGTACTATTTGAGCCGAAAAAGTACTATTTTAGAGGCTCATTGATACGAAATGAATTTTTTCATTTATCATCCCTGGCATTAACGACTAAATAGAGACTATAAAAAGAAATGAAATAAAGAGTACAAACAATTATTTGGTGTAATGAACAACTTTGTGCTAGAAGGAAATATTCCTGACTGGAGGTATAAAATAATGGAATTCGGTTCTCCTTAGATTTTTAATTAAATCATTGAAAACAGTATTATTAGATTTTGTAAAACTATTAAACAAAAACTTAATACATAATTCCCTCAAGTTCAATTAGAGTAGCTGAGTCTTTACTAAATTCTTTTATAGGCATGTCCGAAGATTTTAATGTTTTACTTAAGTTAAAATCACTGAACACATTTATTTGTTTGTATGAAAAGTAATTTCTATACATATACATTTTGTATATGAGACGACCGGTCAGTTAATCTGGTAGTAGTTAGCCGGTTAACCGATTAACGGTTAACCGAATGAATACCCTAGCACATACTTTCAAAAACCATTTAAGAATTTACTAATAATATGTAAACGATTTTCAAAAATAAACATAGTAGGCTTTGAAAATTATGCTGACGATTCGGTAAAGCACCAATGAAATGCATATAGACTATTCTTAAACACCAGCAAATAAATTTTAATTAAAATAAAACTATGACAATATGTCAAATAATAAATTTCTTGGAAATCCATATATATATATATATATATATATATATATATATGTATATATATATATATATATATATATATATATATATATATATATATATATATATATATATATATATGTATATATATATATATATATATATATATATATATATATATATATATATATATATATATATATATATATATATATATATATATATATATATATATATATATATATATATTAATATATATATATATATATATATATATATATATATATATATATATATATATATATATATATATATATATATATATATATATATATATATATATATATATATATATATATATATATATATATATATATATATATATATATATATATATATATATATATATATATATATATATATATATATATATATATATATATATATATATATATATATATATATATGAAATAATGCGTACTTTTAATTTCCCTTTTTCTCGGGAATATTTAAAAAAATTCCCGGGAATAAGTTTTTCCCGGGAATTCCCTATTCTCAAACCCTAGATATGACGCACAGTGCTGTGTTCCATAGACAAAAGTACAAAAAATAGAAGTTCTTATATTGTAGATAAAAATGTATCTATCGAGACATACCAATATAGTTCAAACGATTTTTCAAGATTGTTATTAGATTTAACTCTTTTTACCGGCGCTAGGGGACGCTAATGTCAGAGAATTTTGAGTAATAATTGCTTAACCACTACATGAGCTTTACATACTTCAGGAAAACAGTTGTAAAAATAAATTTTTTCGAGTAGAAGATTGAACATTTTCTTTGGAATAGTTAAATATATTTAGAACTAACTGTAAAAAAAATTTTATGTGAACTCTTTTCTTATAAGTATTTATTATTTTTCTCTTAAGCTCAAAAAAAAAATGATTAATTTTGTTGGAATGTTAAAAAAGAAAGATAAGTAAGGTCTATCGAGGTTTTCCTGTTTTCGTAAATTTGTACTGTTTTTTAATAACTAGATGAAAAGGAAACTAAAAAAATTTTACCACAACTGGAAAAAAATTAATTTGAAAAAATTGCTTTTTTCCTGATTTTTGCTCAAATTACCACAGCTTTCAGGAGTTTAAAAGAAAATAAACTAGAAATCCTGTAAAATATAAATTCAAATTAATACTGTTTAATAAAAAAACAACAAAAAACAAAATAGTATATATAAAAATATGTCACGTTTGTCTCTATTTTGCGCTACAAGAGGGCGCTAAAATCACAAGTGACGTTGGTTTTTTTTTATTTCATGAATATTATTGTAAAATAAAATTTTTTTTTGGAATTTAGGATCCAAATTTTTTTTCTGTAATATTTAACTATATTTAAAACTAACTGTAAACAAATTTATGTGAATTCTTCTGCTATAAGTATTTTTTTATTGGTTTGAAATGTGATTAATATTCACTTAGGCTCCAAAAAACTATTAACTTTAATGGAATATTAAAAAAGAAGGAAAAATATGGTCTATGGGTTTTTTTCTGTTTTCGTAAATTTGTACTATTTTGTAATGCTAAAGTAACACATCAATTTACTTTTTATTGTTTCAAGAAAATAATTGCTGGAGGCATTGTGAATCAGTAAAACACAAAAATAGCTCTGAATCGCTTCATACAAAAACAGTCTAAAAACAGTCCAGTTTTCTTCTCAAACGTTAAAACCTTTTAATACAAACAACATGTACAACAAAACTACATTAACTGATTATTCAGAAGATTTTGATTCCGAAGTTTTTGAAATGATGAACATTGATACATACATATGCAATTGTTTTATTCTTGTGTGTTTTTACGTTACTCTTTTTATACCTATATATGTATCTATGTACATGTTAGGGGACTATAACACATAAAAAAAATATAGCGGTACTCCCCGGCATTTTTCTTGTTGCATAGTGTAATTGGTACTAAATTCCCATTCATAGTATTTTATTCGGTTGTGCTCATCATATTCGTTACTTAGCCATGAGAAAAGAATACGATCGGTTGATCTAAACAATTTAAGAATTGTCAGAACAATATCTTTATTACAATTATGTTCTTATGGTAATGAACATGGATTGTTTTTTGGATTCATATAAAATTGATAGCGTGAGTTAAAATATAGTGTATTCAACTATTATTTTGTCGGCCTAACCATTTTCGAACAATTCTTTTTCTGGGTGTAGGATTCAAGCGATTCTTTTCTTTACACGCAATTTACATCATGCCTTTCTCGCCTGGCTTTAAAGGCAGGCTTTTTTAGTTTGAGAGAGAGAGAGAGAGAGAGGTAGTGACAAGCTAGCGGGGTAAGAAAAAAGGCACGAATTGAAATTTGAGGGTTTTTTCATATTTCTTCATATTTTTTCCCGGCAAACAAAGAATATACATTCGTGGCCTTTCTTGATATAGAGGGTGCCTTTAAGAATGTACGACCTGAATCCATCATTATGGAACTAGAAAGACTGAACATTGATCGGTCAACAATTAGCTTCATACGAGGACTCTTAACAAATAGGGTAATTTCCTCCACGATGGGGCAAACGACTAGAGGTGGAAAATTATCGATGGTACTATCGATAATATTGATATTTAATTTGTTTTATGACTATCGATGGTTTTATTCGTCAATCGATTATTATTTAAAAACAATCGATATTATTTTGCCGCTATCGATAGTAAATGATACACTACTATGTTGTGCAAGAAATGTTTTTCTAATTAAACTGGATTTAAAAATCATTGAACTCACGACATTTTTCTTATATTGAAATGTTACAAAGATTTTAGTTTTGTTATTTATTGAACTAAGAACTAAAGTTCTGTTTTGTTTCAGAACCGGTTTTATTTAACATTTTTGCACACATATTTAGTGCTTTCTCTAAGAAGTTAAAAATTTGATAGTATCACGATAGTATCCTCGATATATCGATAGTTTTTCTAACTTTTGATAGTTTAGAATCGATATATCGATATATTTTCTCAAAATATCGAAAATTTTCGATAGTGACACTATCGATAGTTTTCCACCTCTACAAACGACTAATTAAAAAAACGGTTAGGCGAGGTACTCCCCAGGGAGGTGTTCTGTCACCTATCCTATGGAATATCGCCATAAATTCGGTACTGGGGGAAATAGACTATGAGGTTTAAATCAGTAGCCTACGCGGATGACGTAGCAGTAGCAATATCTGGTAAATTTCTAGACACTCTATCTCAACGTCTTCAATCGGCATTAGGTATCATAAGCAGATGGAGCGTTGAAAGTGGTCTTAATGCTAACCCTCAAAAGACGGATCTTGTTCTCTTTACGAGAAAATACAAGACACCGACTTTCACGTTACCGACTCTCAACGGATTCACCCTTAGGTTATCAGATAGTGTGAAGTATCTCGGTATTATACTGGACTCTAAGCTTTCATGGTACCCCAACGTTCAAGCTAGTGCAGCCAAGACTGCTATTGCTCTATACACCTGCAAAAGGGCGATCGGCAACAGGTGGGGCGTAAGTCCCAAAAACGTCAATTGGCTTTTTGAAATGGTGGTTAAGCCCATGCTAATGTATGGGTCTGTCGTCTGGTGGACTTCCTTAAATAAAGCCACATACTCTAAAATAATAGAAAAGGTTCTTCGAACATCTGCTTTGCTGATCACGGGTGCACCTCTCACTACTCCATCCAAAGCACTGTTCACCATGCTGCAATGGCTTCCTGCTGAACTCATGATCAAACAACTGGTCATGAACTCGGCGGTTAGACTAGATGCCTCAGGTGCATGGAAGCGGGGTTACGTAGGCCATGCGACAATATTAGGGCAAATCTCAGATCTTACCGACCACACTGACTACTGCTCGCCTACTTTGATGCTCGACAAAAGATTCCTGGTGGACTTCTCGGGCACATCCTCTAAGGTAAACTACATACACCAATATAAGGATGTGCTCGAGATCTACACCGATGGGTCAAAGTCGGGCATCGGAGTGGGCGGGGGATATTCGATCAGGACATCCGAATTTGTACCGACAGTAAGGCGGCACTACATGCTCTATCTGGTGTTTACACAACAGCGGAATTGGTTAAAGAATGCCGGGCATCTCTGAATGAGATAGCGAGACATGCGAACCTAGGGCTCTTCTGGGTACCGGGCCACGCGGGGGTGCCCGGTAACATTATTGCGGACGGTCTAGCCAAGGCCGGTGCCCGCTTACATGAAAATGACATCGACTGGTTAGTAGGTGTCCCACTAAAAAGCTGTAAAATACAAATTCAGCACCAACTATTTAGAGAAGCGCAAACCAGGTGGACAAATGAAATCACTTGCGAGGTTTCCAGATCCATCTGGCCCCAGTATAACTTCGCAAGATCTGCAACCATACTGGGGCTCCCTCGTCAACAGCTGCGTATACTCGTAGCGGTCATAACAGGGCACTGTCTTATTGGTGTCCATGCCAGAAGATTAAATCTTCCTTTTAACGATTTCTGTAGAAGTTATCAGAACGAGAAGGAGAAAGGAACTGTCAAACACCTCCTCTGTCGATGTCCAGCACTATATAGAAATAGGGCGTCATACTTGAGAAATCCGTCACTACCCGAACTAGCAGACCTGGGGGAATGCGACATTAGGGGAATAAATTCATTCAAACGATACTCGGGTTGGTTTAACACCGACCCAACCTCTGGGATAGGAGGGACACCTCTCTGAACTTCCCTACTATCCATCCCAGGCATCACAAAGGGACCAAAGGACCCAAGTGGGCCGGTTGATAGAAACCGGCAGCCTGTTCAACCTAACCTTTCATATTTCTTTGTAATTTTCGTACTCTCAGCATTAAGCATGTGTATAATCGTAAAAAAGACATGGCGAAAAAGTCTGTAATGTAAATGTGTGTTACTTATCGTAGAGGTTTTAAAAGAAAGTTGTAAAAAAAGGCAGGCTAAAAAGGCATAGTGTGAAAAGCCACTTAGTTTTGATAAAACTTGACTTGGAAAAATTGTTTCACTTATCGTAGATGTTAGAAAAATAGAAAACAATCCGTAGTATAGAATATCTAATATTTCAGTCCTTTTCCTAGATTTCTCTAAAGATACAAAATCTTCCATTATGCCATTAGAGATCTGTTTTAATTTTTTCAAATTCTTGACACTTATACATTTTTCAGCCAATTCTGCTAAAATTGCTTGTAGCACTATTGATAGTTTGTTCTGTTGTCAGGTCATCATCTGACTCAACCTGGCAAAGCTCAGCACCGAACATTCCGCAAAAAAGTTTATTTCCGAATTCCTTGAAATCCCGTTTTTTTACTGTATTTTAAAACACTGTTTTCTAGAAGGAAATATTGCTGAGTGGAGGTGTAAAATAAGTGTATTTAAAACTTTAATTCGTCTCTCATTAAATTTAATCTCTAGATTTTTACTTAAATCGTTGAAAATAGTATTGTTGGCTTCTATTAAATTATTAATCAAAAGCTTAATAGTTCCTCCTTTGTTCAAATTTAAATGTTAAAATGTTAACAGACTTAAAACCATAAAAAGTTAATGATTCCTTATTTGTTTGGATCAATTTAACTGTCAAAAGAACTAATAGCAGCTTCCGTAAAAATAAAAGAGATTTCCTTCTGCTATTTTTACTGTTAAATAATCAATCCCAAGTTCCATAAAAATAATTGATTTTTGCTTTATTTTTAAATGTTATTATTTCTTTTCTTATTATAAGTGCTTATTATATTTCTTATTTTTAATTAATGTTTTATTAAATTTATATATTTACTCACTGTTTGTTATGTTCACTTCTACTGGCAATCGAACAAATCTCGTTCAGTGTTGAAATCCAACGTACCAACCACTCAGCTAAAGCATAACATGTAAATTGGCTACACGAAGACAACATAACTTACTCAACTTTATGGATTTAACATAACAAATTAAAAAAAAGACACGCATGGTCTTGGCTGAAATTGAACATGTGACCTCTCGTTTAATAGTCTAACGTGCTAACCACTACACCACTTATTTTAAATGTGTATTTACATAATTTCAATTGCAATTTCCACTAATTTTACGTACAGAATATTTTGAGTATTTGTGTGTGTGTTATTTCTATACAAGTACTTTTTTTTTCTTATACCATAAACAACGGACAATATTAAAAGCAACCGAAAATCCTCATTAATGTGTACTTAGTTCTTTTTTATTGAATGTTAGAATCAGTTAAAAATAAGATTGCTTAGAATTTTAAATGATTACTCTTTTAAAAACGATTGCATGGAATAGTTCTGGAACAAAATACATTCCGTTACTGTCATAATATTGTGAGTGGATGTTCAAAGCTTTTAAAGTTTTAGTTAAGTTAAGATCACTGAACACACTTCTTTGATAGTATAAAAAAATAATTTCTAAACACATACCTTTTGTATATGAGATGAAACAATTAATTAAACACACAAAAAATATGTTATATATTACAAAAAATTAAAAATTTTGTTTCGTCGGCTAATCAACTGAAATTAACCGGATTAATCGTTAATCGAAAATAGGCAATTATAAATTAACTGATCAGTTAATAGGGTAGTAATTAACCGGTTAACCAATTAACGGTTAACCGATTGAATGCCCTAAATAGTACTAAATTTAATTTTTTAATTCTTTACTATTTATAAAAGACATAGCAAGCAATCCTCTTATGTTTAAAACATTTTCCGATACATTGAACGGTAATTTTTTTACGAAAATGCGAATTACCAATTTTTTTGGGGCAAAACTGTATACGTATGAGTAATACGATACTATCATATTACTCATACGTATACTGCATACATACTAAATATTTATTTTAAACTTATAAAATATACTCAAAATAGCAGATATCAATACCATTTTGAGTATTTTTTATACGACAGTATTTATATATGTATCTTATTATTAACCTATGTACCTTTTATAAATGGACTCTAGTTAATTAATGTAAAACCATATCCTTATTTTTCGTAAACAATATAAACGATGATTTACTTTTCTACTTTTAATGATTCATTAAGAAACTGTTAATTTTTAAGAAGTTAAAAATGTTTTTTTACGTAATTTTTTATTTTGAACTGAATAGGTATAAGTCTGAAAATTTTTATTATTTCGGATTTCTAGTTCAATATTTTGAATTAATTTAAATTAAAATTATTTTTATTAAGAGTGCAGTGTTGGAATATTCAAATCAGATTAGCAGAACGGATCAGTACTACTGATTTCGACAGGCCGCTACGCCGTCGCATCAGCGTTCTTGTTCACTTTTACCACTTATGAAGGAAATGATGAAGGAAATGATAGGAAACTTTCGGCAAAACTAAGTTGAGTCACAATGAAAAATGCAGAGCAAGAATTTAAAAAAAGTCTTGTATTCTATTTACTGGCAAAAATTAGTTAAATAACTGATGCTTCCTTGTAAAAAGCATCCACCTTCATAAGTGGTAAAAGTGAACAAGAACGCTGATGAGACGGTGTAGCGGCTTGTCGAAATCAGTAGTACACTCATAGAAAACTGTATCATCGCATTGATGACGCCCTATCATCAGAATTCTGACATCAATGCTATGACAAATGCCATCAATACAACGAAAACTGATATCAATCTGATGACAAACGTCATTATAGAATTTTGTCATAGTTTAAGTATCATCAATGCTATGATTGGAATGACATCAATACGATGTCACTTATTATATATTATTAAATTGTAAAATATGTTTAAGAGAAATAAGTAAACAATGTTATAATGTTTGTAGTTTGTATTTTAAAACAAATGTTATTGTTTTTTATTTTTGTGTTTAAACGCATTTTTAAAAAGTTAAACAACATGACATTGCATTGATGTACACTTATCATCATTATTATGACAGATAAAATACGCAAGACCTTTTAAAAACTAAGCCAGTACAGCATATATAAACAAGAAAAACGTTGAAACAAGCGATAGTATGACACCTTTTCATCATATTGATGTCACATAGTCATCACATGTGTCATCAATATCAAATATAATGAGCGCGAAGAGAGTAAAGTGCGGAAAAACAACAAAAACTTACTCTTGACACAAATGACCCAGTAAAAAAGTTGCTTCCAATAAAGTAGGTTTCTACTATTATGGAATAAAAGTAGCGCTGACAAACCTGCTGATATCACTGCTGATTTTTGTATGGCGAGTTCCCGTATTGGAGTACTACATTCTTGCTCACAAAAGCGCTTTTGAAGCGCTGAGAATCATCAACATTTTCAGCACTAGAACTGAAAATATATGAAAAAAAATGTTTCGATATGGATTGGCGTTTAACGCCATTTTGAATTTTTCTTGTTTCTTTTCTTTATTTATTTTTGTTAATTTCATATTTTTACTCAATGTTTGTTATTTTAACTTCAACTAGTATCGAACTAAGATCCTTCAGGTTTGAAGTCCAGCGTACCAATCACTCGACCAAAAACACTGTTGCAAAACGGCACCAAGAAACTCAAATAAACTTACTCTTCATTCTCGCTTAAAAACCTGCTTTGGATCAGCACTATAAAATCAGCTTGTTTGTTTAGCTCGTGTACGAAGCTTTTGTGTAAGTGAAAAGCAAACACTTTTCTCGCTTCAAAACATGCATTGTTGTGACGCTATGAAATCAGTTTCTGAACAAGCTCATATTTTAAGTGAATTATGAAGCGCTTTATTTCTTTAGTGCTTCAAAAAACATGAAAGTTTTTTACTGGGAAAATAAAAGAAGTTGTGGCAGAAAACTATCCTGTTTGTTTGTTCTAAATCAGTTGTGTTTTAAAGTTAATTAAATAGTACCGCGTGGTGTTCTTCTGAGTGAAATTTATAAGAATAAATATACACATACATATTTTTAATAATTTGTTGTAAGTTGATTTGATTACACTTTTTTTCTTTTTGTTGGTTTTTAAAGTGACTTTTTATTTTTATTTTTGTTGTTATTTACTTTCGAAGTCCTACTAGAAAAAAAGTGTAAATATATCAACTTACTGAATAGCAAAGCAAAAGTGGATAGAAAAAATAATAAGTAATATAATAAAAGTGAACAATTGTTATAAGAAATATTATATGAATAAAATCAATTTTTATTGTAATAAAAACATAATTATATTGTAGTTTTTATTTATTTCGCCATAATATCAATTATAGTTTATCAAAGATGATTAATGACAGGTGATGTAAAAATTGACATCACAATGATGTAAAGTGCCATTGGGTCAAAAATGAAGACACTTGACATAGTATTGATGTCAAATTACATCAGCGTTATAACGGGGTTTCTATCAGCGACATCATATTGATGCCATAAAATTTATGTCACTTCGTCCTTTCACTGATGTCGGTGTGTCATTGCATTGATGATAGATTTGTCATCATTGGTATTGATGACCAGCTGATGTAAAGGTTGACATCACCATGATGTTAAGTGTTATGGGCTCTTGAAGGCACTTGACATAGCATTGATGTCAGATTACATCAGGGCTATGACGCTTTTTCTATCAGTGTACTGATCCGTTCTGCTAATCTGATTTGAATATTCCAATAAAAATAATTTGAATTTACATTAATTCAAAATATTGAACTAGAAAGCCGAAATAATAAAAATTTTAAATATTTTTTTTTGTAACAAACACAACCCGTGAAGCGATTAGCTTGTCTGCGGAAAACACACAGGTTCTATGGAGGGAATCGAACCCACAACCTCTGGACTGACAGACTAGCATCGCTACCACTCAGCCAGAGAGGCTTTACTTACTGAATTTTCAATATAACAATATTTCCAAACTACATATTTATATTAAATTGGCGATATTTGGACTAATTTGGCGATATTTGGACATGTCAGTTGGTGGTAGGGACGCCGATCGGGACTGGTTTTTGTAAATCCCGGGTTTCGGGATTTCAGAATATCAAATCCTGGGATTTTCTGGATCCCGGGATCCCGAAAAGATAGCTATATGAGCCCTTAGGACTTTTATTTAAAATAATGACGGCACAATTTCCGCCAGAAATACCATAGGCCATTTGCACATCGAAACAGACCCATCCGGAAGCAGCTGCTGCTGTAGAGGATCTTACGATGATCTGAATAGGCGTTGGACTAACTAAGGGCTGAATGGGAAAGGCTAGACATATTCTCATTACACCGGTAGCAAGAAGATATGCCAACATCTTGACCTAGCTTAGTAGCTTCTACAACCAGCCGAGTTATCGGCCACCATACTATCGCGACGTTCTGATAGTCGGTCTGATATTCAGGCATGTTCTGCACTACTTGCGGAATAAAAATGTTGTTATAAATAATAATTTGCAATCAAAATGGTTTGATAATTCCGAACATTTTCATTCCGCATGAATACATACAGAATATACCCGTATAATTTCATAAATCTACGTGATAATTTTAGGGCTCATACTTCATCCAGGTGCATCCAGCACAACTCTGGAGGCTTTTTGTATAACTAATTTTGCACAGGTATTCCAAGCCAGCCTTCTGCCAAGAAAATCACATAAATACCTGACATCTATAGAATGAGGGATAGGTATTGTATCCGTTTAACGATACTATACCAAAATCGAGTTTTCTCTTAAGGGTGAAGTAGAGCACAAGCACCATTCATGACGCCTGCTACAACATAGCCGAATTTTCAAGTCACCATAATCGGCATATCCAGTCAGTTCATGCACACTTTCACTGCGAACGTGATGAAGTTCGTCTATCACCACCGACAACGAGAGTGATGATGGAGGATACCCTTTGACAACCACAATACATTTAAATTCATAAATCAGTGTTACAAGTGTTACTTTTCATTGCGAGTTTTTAGTCTAAGAATTCTACTTAAAAAGCGTAATTTAAATATTTCGGGATTTCCCGGGATTTTTTTTGGATATATCCCGGTATCCGGAATTTGTCAATCCCGAAAAATCCCGAGATTTCGGTATTGGCATCCCTAGTTGGTGGGGAGGCTAAAAACAAGTCTGACAACACTGATAGTAACTAAAAACAATGCTTTTATAATTTAAAATATTTTCTTCTCGCATAGAATACAGAACAAGCCTAATAAACTATATCGTTTTTATTAAGGTTTTAATCATTTTTTCTGAATTATATTAATACACTTTTTGTATTAATATACTTTGATTTTTTCTTTATTCGAATAACATTATGTATATAGCAGGAAATATTAGAGATAAATAATGAAAAATAAACGCGTTGTGAAAGAATATTAGTTAAAAAGCACTATTAAAATGTTAGCACCTTTAAGAAATTTATTATTTGACATATTGTCATAAAATTTGTGTTTGAAGTCTACTGATGATTTGGTAAAGCGCCATTGAAATGCTGCATATAGACAATGCTTAAACACCAGCAAATAAATTTCATTTAAAATGTTAGCACTATATTTTAGCATTTTTTAGAATTATTTTTCACCCGATTTAGCTGCAACATGTTTATAAATCTGGTCACACTGCTGAGAATCGAACCAGCTACCTTTAGTCTACCAGACTAGCACACTTCCAATTAGCCAACCATGGCAATGTTTTTCTATTAAATTGTTGCACACGTGTTTAAATTACATATTAACCAAATATATTCGAGAAATTATCGAAAATAGATCGTTATTGCCATCATTCACATATCCTGGATGTTCGTTCAATTCGCGAATGTTTATTATTGCGACATTATAAAGAAAATTTCACTTTAGCGATTATTCGATTTTTTTAAAATAAATCAGCACTTATGGAACAATTTTGTTTCCAAAATTCTTCGATTTAGCGAGCATTCTTTTATTTCGTATTTCAGGTTATCAAGAATGTATTTGAAAATTTTAGCCCGAGCGTGGGAAAAAGACATGATTGTACATGTTTGTGCAAGAGTAATTTTTTGCTTATACGCTTACATGATCATTAGTGAAAGGATGGGTTACCCTCTTTAGATTTTATCGCTTAAAGATCATAGCTCGTCTGACTTACATCCTTGAATAAGACAGCATTGGTGAGCCAAATTCTAAAAGTTCAATACTTATTGAACTGTTGGAAACGCAAACTTTGAGCTTATCATTCTTCAATGTTGATGTTTGCTATCAATGGCTTTTCCGTTATTCATTCAAGCGTTAAGTTAAAAGCAATTAATTAATGAACAATATTTTCAAACTAGGGGAATTCAAACCCTCTTAAAGACAACTGCTTAACAATTTTTATTTTATTGCCTTAAAATGTTTAACTTTTACTGCAATAAAAATATTTTGTTTATATTTTACAGATAAATAAATAAAAATGTTCATTTTGGACTCATTGAGTTTAACAGGAGCAGCAACAGCAGCCAAACAACAAACGATATTAAAGTCAACAACATCTTTAACATCGTCAGTATTTAAAAATCAAGAAAACAGCGTTAAAAATTTAATGCCATTAAATGTAACAGCGACAGCAATTACTAACGATTCATGTGAAATGACAACAAATAAATACAAACTAGTGAAACGACAAAAACAACAAGAGCAACACCCGGAGCACCAACAACAAAACAAAGTGGTTGAAAATTTTATGATTGAAAAGATGCCGTCGCCTTCACCGCATAAAATAAAAGAAATGATTAAAAATAATAATGAAAATCTTAATGACGAACTAGCAATGACAGCAATTGAAAATAACACAACAATTGCTGACAATACAATGCCCCAAGAAGAACAACAAAACAACGACAACAAAAATGGAAATGAAAATAGTAGTGCAACGGAATGGGGCAAAGTACCTGCAGTACACAACCGTCACCACAACTGTAGCAACTGCAACGATACCAACCCCACCACCGAACGTCAAACCACTAACAGAAATGCATCTACAACAATTGCCACATATGCCACAACCACCACTACCAATACCACAGCCACATTTAAAGCTTCAAATGTTGAGAACGCCGATGAAAACAATGTACGAGTGGAAGAAATAATGTTGACAAATATTCAAGATAATGTCGACCTTAATACTTTTGATTTGCCTCCAGAGGTGGCAGCAACAACATCAACAACAACACTACAAAATTATAATACTGATAGTAGTTGTTTTCCACTTAGTAAAGGTATTCTTATGCCTCTACAGACAGTCAAACTATGTTGTAGCACAAATAACGATGGTGACTGCATTAATGAAACTTATGATCATGATGTTGATAATGGTGGTGGTAACTTTTGTCACAATAGTAAGAACAAAAACTATAACAACTGTAATAACAACAATACCAATAAAAATAACAATAATATTATTTTGAATACAAACAGTTTTGTAACGGCTGAGTGCACCCCGTTAACATGCGAGAATGAGCGCGAACAAGAAACACGAAATTCAATACAAAGCGGATATAAAAGCAGTGGGAATGCTGCTGCTGATGATACTGCTACTGCTACCGCCATTGTTAACAAAAGTTTTACGAGCAACAAAGGAATAATGGCTGAATATTCAACTGTTTGGAGAGAGCAAGAATATTTCTCTCCTCATTCTAATAGTGAGAGAATGAAAGACCCAATTGGAAATTTTATTGATGGGAATGTTTCCTCAATTCCTAGTCCGGTGGACAGCATATTGGAAAGTTTTGAGAAATTTTTAAATGCGGTCAAATTAGAAAATCGAGATTTAAATAAAAATATAGCGGAATGCCATGATTTAATTAATTTGAGTGATGATCCAAAAATTGTGACTGACTGTCAAAAAGGTAAGGAGTAAAATTTCTTTGTTATTTATAAATCTATAATATATATACAAAAGTGTAAGATTACTGACTGACTAACTCATATTCGCTCAGGCCAAAGGAATAAAGTTAGAAAATATACATCTACTAAGAAGTGATCCCGGTTGGCCAACTCGTCGTAGATGACATTTTCATCAACGATTACTTAGGAAATTGCGACATTCATGCACGATACTTGTCGATTACAGTCTCAACGTTCAATTTAAAACTTTGTATAATTTCGTTACAACAAAAAACACTACTCTTTGCACACCAACAAATGAACTTCTTGTGGGCATTGTCGCTCAGTCTGTCACCAGTTTGAATCATTTTGATACATTCCTGCTTGCTAAAATTAAGCGAAATTGAGCTGGCGAAAAGTTCTGTTACAATGTCTATTAAAACTTCTCGTATTATATCTCTCTGAGCGACAAATACCGCAAATTGTTGTTGTAGTACGCGTGTAAAAAAGAAACAAGCGAAACAATGTAATGGGGACATTTCTGAGGATATTGTCATTTATATGGTCATGTATGAAAAGATGGGTGACATTGTCGCTCTTGTTGTCATGTATGAACTTAGCGGCAATTTTTCGAAAATTTCCTCACTGATCTGTTTGAGCTGTCACCAACAGGTCATCGACGTTTTAACATTGTCATGCATCTGTCTTGCAAGATTTCTGAAAGACCTGACCAACCGAGATTTTTGGAAATTATAATTATATAAGGAGATAAAAAGGAGCGTGAAAACTAGTTAATTTCGCTAACCTTTTATCTAATGGTCAAACTAATTGAAAATACGTCTGAATTTAACCGAAAATCAAGCGGATAGTTGTGTGATACTTTTTTTTTATTTTTATACAGTCGTAGCTCGATTATATCACACAATGAAAACCAGGCTTTGTGTACGTTCCGCGGAAGTCCCAAGTACCGAGTACTTTTATATTATAGCAATAACCCCATTTTTATTTGTCGTGCTTAAACTTGAAATAAGTTTGATTCAACACGATTCTTCGTGCTGTTTCAATATGTAGGCCCCTATTATGATTCACAACTCAACTAGGTTAACTATTTTTTATAAAATTGCAAGTGGGTGAGGATGTTAAGAGTTAAGTATATGGTAATAATAGTGGCGGCTGAGTGGTCTGAAGATAAATCTTAATTATTTCGCTGGGAAATCCTTTTATTACTCTGAACTCAATAACATCAGAAATTTTTTTGTTGTTGGCTGACCACTTGAAATACCATTCAAACCAATTTTAGTAATTGTGTCGAACAAAACGCGACCTTTAGGAGTGATTAGCCGAGATCCCCAGAACGCATTCTTAGCGTTGTAGTCACTGGCGGCTACAAAGCGTGGCCCTAATGAATTAAAAAATCTACTATATTGACTTTCTGTAATGGAAAACCTGGGAGGAGAGTAAATTGATGAAATCACCAGGTTTTGATGAGCATTTTCAATGCAGATTGTTAATATAGTCTTCACAATGATCACCCATTAAGTAGTGTTTTAATCGCGATTTTATTAGAATAGCCGTTCCACTAAAAGCTCTACCTTTGGGGTCCTTTGTGTCGTACAGAGTATATCCGTTGATTTTAAAAAAGCTTCTAGCCGTCAAATACATCTCAGAGATAAGCATAATATCAATTTGTTTATCCATCACGAAGTATTCCGGTTCGTTTTTATGTTGGCGGATGCCGTTTGCGTTACAGAAACCGATTTTTAAGTTCATGGTTTGTTTAATGCAGCCTGCAATAATGTAGACTGAATTTTCAACATTTCCTGCATCGTGCAGGTCATGTAAGTTGTAAAAATTTTTACTGTTTAAATTAAATTATCTACTAAAGCCTCAATTGGATCAAAAGCCAGTGTTATCGTTGGCAAGAGTCCGTTTTTGAACTGTGGGCCAGTTAGACTTCAACGCGTTTGCGTATGAGAACTGGGTGTTAGGTAAGTTTTGGGCTGTGGCCTGGTAAGCCTGGCAAGGCCGGCTGATAGCTGGTTTGCGCAACTGGGGATAATTGGTGTTGTCAAAAGTAATAGGTTGAGCATAGGAATGATTTCGTCTTTTAGACAAAGATTGTTTGACAGGACAGCCGCTGTAGTTTGCAGTATAATTTTTGCGGCAATTTCTGCACTTTCTAATTTTTGAATTATCTCTTGGTTTGTCACAGTTGACAGCCCTTTGTAGTTCTCCACACACGACACAAACGCTGCGTAACTTCCCCGCGGAAAATTTAGTGACAAATGATCCAAAAGTACTAGTTCTATGACTTGAGAAAATGAGACTGGTACCAAAAATAAGGAGTAGTGAATGGTGAAAAAAAGACATATTGTGTAAATGGTCACATATTAACCATTTTCAGTCAATTTAGTTGGTACTCCGGCTAGTATTGTAGTAAACGGCACTGCACAAATTCGATGCACCTGGATCTAATGCATATCACATAGTATCTATATAATATTAATTGTCTTCGTAACTATATTCAGATATTAACTCCAGCTTAACTGGTATTTATAACATTGAAATATAAGTTCCCCTATGGTCTAGTGGGTAGTGTACTAGCCTGTCATGCCGGTGGTTGTCGGTTCGAATCCTATCAAAGACACCGCTTAAAAATAAAATACAATTTCTACTTGGTTTTGTAACAATAAAAAAATAGATTAATCGATAATTACAGCTGAAATTTGGAATAATATTTATTTATAATCTATATTATTCTACACCGATTAGGACTCCATAAGATAGTTCAGAGACAAGTTACAAGATGCATACAAAATATTAATTAACCCCATCCTAGGCCATCCCCATGTAAAAGTGGCTGGTCCGCTTCATAGGAAGTGTTAGAACTCGGACTGGTCCCTACCACCAGGGGACCGGGCACGTGACTTGTTTTGTGGCAGTTCCATTTACCGTAGGGTTACAATATATATTTGTGTGGCCATATTCTTGGCAATTCAGGCATTGGATAGGCCCAGCTCGTTTATTTGTTTCCTCTACGGAAAGTCTTCGGTGCAGCAAATGTCTTAAATTATATATAGGGTGTATTTCTTTTTTTATTTCAAGTCACCTGGTTAAAGTTCCACCCGAAATAGTGGTTGGGGGACTTTTTCTCTGTTTTTGATACTTGTAACGCTTTTCATTTTAAAATTATTATTTATCAGTCGCAATTTTATCTCTTCTGGATTCACGTATGAATCGATAATACTACCTGGAGCCCTTTTGCACTTTTCAGTTGGTAGGTGTAAAAATTTTTATTTTGTGTCTCACACTCCGAAACTACTACTGTGCGTTAATGATTTTCGACATTTACTTAAATTTTTGTTTCATCAATCGCACCGTGTTTTATCGGGAGTACGTAAAACGTCTCTTCACCGATTAATTGTACTAGGCTGTTAATTAGTTCATTTGAGTTTTTCTCCCTTAAGTAAATTGGAGGCGGCTGGCTTGACCTGGCAGTGGTGATTTCATTTTCGTCGTTTTGTAGAATCGACAAATCAGAAGGCGCTGCATCAAATTTACCATCGTTGGGCATTTTCGCCACTGGATCTAGGTTTTTCGGTCTTGGACTTCTTTTTTTTATTATTTACAACTTTAAAATAACGACCACTACCCATTTGGTTTTGGCTTTTCTGAATCATTTTCTAGGGGGCCACTTCTTCTTTTTTTTCTTTTTCGGCTAGATGTTGGCTCATATTGTTGGCACTTGTGCTTTGCTGTGAAGCTGATTTAAAAAAATTTATTATTTTTATATCACTGTCCGTCATTGACATTGAATTTGAGCGTACCCCTACTTTTGACGCCAAGTGTAAATTTTGTTTACCGGTTTTTCACATTCTTTAGTAACAACAGTAACGTATGCAATCTGTTGTCTGTTTATTTTGTCTTGACTGGTACTCATATATGTATATGAGTACCAGCTAATATATTTGTTGTTTGTGTGCCTGCTTGTTTATGGGTTTATGATTTGTTGTACAAAAAGAAAAATAAAGAAATGTATTCATAAAATATTAAACAAAACGGTGTTTGTTAATACTTTTTTTGTTGCGAGTATTTGTTTCTTTATTATATATTTGTCTATTGTTTATTTTTTCCAGGGACCGACGGCAAATAAATGCTTGTTTTTACTTCGAGAGTAAGTTGCGAAATTTAAATGGCAAAAACAAAGTTTATATAATTGTATAAACTAGAACTCAACTATTGAGGCCGGTAGCCCATTTTTCAAAACTACAAGTTACTAATCTACAAGTAAAATACTCACAAAACCACAATAAATTTTGTAAAAGTGTTCTTGTGTTAAGGTACTTTACTTGTAGATTTGTAACTTGAAGTTCTTAGAAATGAGCCCATGGGACCTGTTTTTCAAAAATACAAGTTACAAACCTACAAGTAAAATACCCACAAAACAACAACACTTTTCCAAAATTTATGGGTCGATTATCGATGGCAACCGAACTTCAGTTGCGTTGCCAGCCGGCAACTGAAAATTTGTGGTTGCCAGAAAAGCAATAAAAACCAACTGAAATTAACAGCTCTCAGTTGCCACTTGCCATCCGTAATATGGTTTTTAGGCAGCTGGCAACTCAACTGATGTTCGGTTTCCATTCTTAGTCGACCTATTTCCATTTAGCAGTTAGTAAAAAATAATAATTGAGAATTTCATCGTGTGAATTAACTCTTTGTTGTTTAAAAATTAGTATTTTAAATGGCTAAATATTTATTTATGGTTGTTACTCCATAATATATTAAGAATCAATTATATACACCGAGTTTCACTAAACTCAAAAATAGAAAATTGAAATGACATACGAATCATCTGGAATGAGATGGTTTTTGAGATATTGAAAAAAATAATCTCAACAAATTCGGCGAAATTAGGAATTTTTGAATATGACATAACTTTTGAAACAAAATTTTTCTAATTTTTTCAGTTGGTATAAATATTTTATAGGATGAAAGAAAACCTTTGAACAAATTTCATCCAAATCGAAAGGGGTCGTGTCTAACTGTTAATTCGATTTGTCATGGAATTACCCATAAACTATTGTTTGCAAATGACATTGTGCATGACTTCATTACATAGGACCATGTTGTAACTAGTCCATTTTAACTAAAAGGAACCACGTAGTCCAATAATTAATGCAGGGTAGTCGAAAAATTGCCAACAAAATACCACTGAGCAGCGTGAGGCGGTTAATGATGTAATGACTAACGGCCTTTTTGACAATGTATGGTTAAGAGTTAACGTTGACTTTAACGGCATGTTTTGTATGCCGAACTTGCCGTTAAAGTCCATGTTAACTTATAATCCTACATTGTGAAAAGCGCCGTAAAACAGCCTCAAAAAAATCGACGACTGCCAAATCGGCTGTGTCAGAAGTCATTCGCCCACTGCAAAAAAAGACAACCAATACATTAAATTAGTATATTAGTTAATGAAGCACAAACAATTTTCTTTCATTTAGTTGTATTGTACAATTTTTAATTTATTAATTTTATTTTCTTTTTATATTTTATAGAAAATGTAACACATGATAAATGTAGCGAATTGGAAATTGTGAATTTAGTTCAAAATGAGAAAGAACAAACAAAGAACTTTGAAAATCAGTGCAATTTGGAAAATCTACTCTATTGTGATTTAAACGAAACATTAGAAGAACAAAATTTATTAGAGAGCAAAGAGATTTTACAATTAACAACAGCTGAAATAACGCCAATACAAACAGTGAAAATAATAAAAACATTAACTGAAGTAAACGAAATGCATAGAATTGTCAACGACAGCAACAGACTTAATACAAACATTCTGATGGTGGATGGGTTGAATGAAACGACAACGAAAACACCAGTTACGTGTATTAACGTTTATTCAAATTACAGCAGCAAAAACAACAACGACAACTGCGACGACGACGAAAGCAGTAAAAATAACATTAAAGAGCGGCATGACACATGCGCTCTACTACAACGAAATGAATCGTGTCAAAATCCAAATATTTGTCACAGTGTCACAACAGTGATAGCAACAACAGCACCAACAGAATTAAAATTGCAATTAGAAAATATAACAAAAAAACCAATTTGCTCATCATCATCGATCGAAAACATTTCACCACCAACAGAAATTAAATACGAAAAAAGTCACAATCTGAATCAGAGTGCCGAAACTAACAATTGTACTGATGGCGCTGCCGCCACACAATCTGTTTCTATATCCTGCTCCACTACACACACACAATCACAGGCACAAACAATAAGTGACTTTGCTGAATATAAAAATATTTGCCACCATTCGCAACTTGAGCAACAACAACAACAACAAGAAATACGAATACGAGACCAGTTCACCAGTGCGTATACGTTAAGGGATTTCGCAAAATGTCTAAAACTACCAGCAGACGAGGACATCGTATACACATTGAATTTAACACAAAATGAAAATGAAAAAGAAAAATTGCAAAAATTCAATTTTGATTTAAATTCAAACACACAAATCAATGCAAACGAAAGTGTTTCGTCAAGTGAAATAAAATCAATAAAAAATTGTGCTTTAAGTGAAGAACAAGTGAATTTAAAAGAAAGTTGTATACAAAATAATAATGAAAATAATTTATATAATATAAGATTTGAGGCAGACAATGGCATTAATTATACCCTGGGCAAACAGCACGTAACAAATTTTAATGAAACTGATGGCAAAAGTGAATTAAATAGGAAAAAGTCTTTAATAAATAACGAAATAAAGCACGAAATTGTAAAATTGAAGGATACACAATTTTTGGAAATTAAAAATTTCTCAACACCTAATTTTTTCAATACAACAACCGAACAACCATACTTAAACTTCCAGAACAAAGACATTCACATTTGCCAAGAGCAAGTCCAATATCAAGCAAATCAATTCTATAAAAAATCAAACGAGAATTTGGAAAATATCAACGATTTCGATAATGAATTAAAATTTCATTGTAATGAAAAAATCTATACTAGAGAAAATAATTCCCAACCATTGTTGTATTTAACATTTGTATGGCCAACAAAAAACGAAGGCCAGGTGGTGACGACGAGACGACAAGGTAAGGACGACCAGGGGGAAAACGAATCCGAAAAAGAGGAAAATGTTGTAGAGGAAAAAGAAGAAGAATCAAAGCAAGAGTATAGATTTAACAACAACAACAACAACAACAGCACCAACGACAACAATAAGAAAAATGTTGATGATAAATGTGATTGTAGATGTAAATTTGCCAAGAGAGTATTAGAAAAAACATATGGAACCTGTAACAAAAAGCATGTTGAGGGCAGCCATAAAGGACAACAACTAAAAGGAGACGAAAGCAAAAAGCCAGAAAAGCACAAAGAAGAAATCTTCAATGATAGTGATTATAGTGATGGTGATTTATTAATAGATAAACAAAAATGCGAATACAAAAATCAATGTCTATATAAAACTGATTCAAGGCAAAGTGAAGAATTAAAAAATCTCAAATTCTTTCAAACAAATCCTAAAAAATTAACAAGTGTTTTTTCAAGTGAAAATGTAAATAAAAATGAAATTATAGAAAAAGAAAAAGTAGAAAATTCTGTTGAAAATAATAATTCCAGCTTGAAGGAAATAATCCTAACAAGTGAAAAATCTATATTACAAAGTGAAATCCTAAATAATGGCCAAGTTAATTTAACAAATGAAAATGGTTTTCAAATAAAATCACAAGTGATAGATATAAAACGCAATAATAACGTTGTGAATAAAACGGAAAGTGTATTCAATCAAGATAACGGTAAAAATATACTTAACCTCAATCAGAGTCTTAAAAGATTAAATGAAACAAATCAGCTACTGCTACATACAAAATATACTCCATGTATTAACCAACATCATCAACAGTATCATCATCATCATCATCATCACAATCAGTTGTTGGAAAGGGAACCAGAGGACCACATAAATCTAGAGGAATTCGAAGCTAGTCAACGCTTAAAACGTTTACTACAACAACATCAACAATTTCGTACACGTTACGATACAATACCAACAACACAATTCGATAACTATAAACAAACTAATACAATAACAACAGCAGAATCCTTGAAAACAGAAATAGCAAGACATTCAAAGGACGATTTATGTTTTGCAAACAACAAACAAGAGGGGGTGTTAAATACAGTAGTTACGATTATATCGACGAAACCAACTACGACGACGACGACGACGACGACGACAACAGCAACGAAGGCTAACAAACTTCAAGCAGACTGTGAAATAACTTTAGAAGAAAGGTCGTCATTATTACGTCCAAACGAATACAAACAGGGGATAATTGAAATTAATAATAAAAATCCAACACAAGAAAAGAACTATTCAAATTCGAAGCAGGAAGAAGAAAGTGCTAAAGAAGTGAAAACAGAAATAGCAAATTGTAAAGAGAAACAAGAAATTGGCAATAGAATAAAAGAAAATGAAGCAAAGGTATTAAATAACAAAGAAACCGAAGAAAAAGTTGATGAAAATAAACGAAACTCACCACAGGCATATGTCAGCAAGAAAAATGAGCGCCTGACACAACAACAACAGCAACAAGAAATCCAAACTCTACAACAATCTCAAATACTCTCAAAGCCTTTAAAAGAACTTGACTTAACAGATAAAGAACAGCAGCAGCAGCACCAACAGCAGCAGCAACAAAATAGTATTGTTGAAAACTCTTCAAATTTAAGGTTTCCCATTGACAAGACGGAAATTTCACAAAAGCCATCACCTTCAAAACTTTGTAATTTAAATTTACAACATATTGTTAAAACAAAACAACTATTACAACAACAGCAAAATTTAACACAAACGCAAACAACAAGTTGTTCGCCAGAGCAAGAGCAACAGCAAAATTTAAGACAAACTCAAACAACAAGTTGTTCGCCACCACCATCGGAGCCCCAACTAAATGAACATAAAAGTGCATTTGTGTCCACGAAACCGGAAATATATAAATATATTAAACCCTTAACAGGAACAAGCGGGAATTTAACAACAACAGCAAGAACAGCGGCAACAATTTCCCTGATTCCGGCAACTGCATCACTGTCAGAATTTGATACACAACGGTTCACTGATTTTTTATATCTAAATCATTTAACGACTTCCCTTAACAACAACAGCAGCCAAAACTGTTATTATAACATAAATAACAACAACAACAACAACACTAACTATCAAATAGCACACGTGTTGCCCATACAACATTATCCGTTATATACAACGAATTTTGTAGAGTCAGTTCAACTACCCTACTGCTATGATGAACTTTTTCTAAACGAAACGCAACAGTTGAAGCAGCACGAAACTTTAAATGCTACCGCCGCCACTAACACTGAAAGTATTAAAATAGAAACGCCTAAAATAACGACAGGCCCAGATAATAACGCTTATATTGAAACAGATGACGATTTAGAGTCTATCAGCTCGAATAATTCGTCTCCATGCGATTGCATTAATTGCCAACAGCAAACAGAACAAGAAATAGATCGTGATCGTCTAATTTCGATTGACAAAAACGTGATACCCGTTGTAACACTCAACGAATTACATCAACTGCAAGAACAACAACAACAACAACAACAACAACAACAAGAACAACAAACATCGTCCAATATGCGTGAAGTTAACGGTCAATTGCGTGGTTTATTAAAAAAACCAAATCGTCCGGCTCCAACACGTAAAAATCGGGTCGTGTTCGATGAGACGCGTAATGAATTTTTCGAAGCCGATTATATTATTTTAATACGCGAGGATTGTGCCTACGACGAAGAAGACGAAGAGCCCTGCACGTGTGGTGAACATGAATTGGTGCGTTTATGTTGTGAAGAAGGTTGTCAGTGTAACTATTCAACAGCAACAGCTACAACAGATGACAACCGCACACCACAGGTATGTATGATGTGTATGCATGTTTTAACGTAAACATTAAATGAAAACACACAACTATTTTATATAAATCCATACAAAAACATGCAATTAAAGTTGATATGACTAATGTTTTTAGGGTGGTTATAACTGCTTCAACCTATGGAAATTTTGTTGGTTGCATTCATTAAATAAATATTTATGATAAATTTTAAAGTCAGAATATTCCATTAATATCTAATATGATAGCACAGAATTATTGACTGTAACATAATACATATAAAAGGGTTCCTATGATATCAGGTGCTTTTAAAGGCTGATTTAGCCGCGCGTAAATGTAGCAAACATTGATGTAGTTGCATGTGCTGATCGTTTCTGTCTCAATGTGACAGAAACGATCAGCACATATGCAACTACATCAACGTTTTCTACATTTACGCTCGGCTAAATCAGCCTTAACACCTGTTTACAAAATGTTTCAAATGCTGCTCATAAGTTTTTGAAAATTGTTTCCATACTAGATTTTCATAAAAATGTAACACAATCTGAATATTTTAGCATTTTGGCCGCCCTCACAACACAGTGGGGCGGCGCTCAGGGCTACGTGTGATTATGTTGACGGTGGTTTGTGGATAGATCCAAAGCCGATAACGTGGTAGCCACTGGAGTCTTTGTACGCAATATTAAAATATCTGTTTACATGGGCAAATTGTAGGGTTTGGGATTTTCCGGACTTCTGCACTTCGCGGGAAACGGGAATGAAAAAATTACGTTCCCGGGAAAAGTTAATTTTCTAAATTAAATAGATTTATTAAATGAAAATTGGCGAAATTTCGATTGTTTTTATTAATGTAAGCATTCTTATTAAATAGAAGTTAATATAAAAGCAATTCTAAAACAAATTTTGAAAAATTTTCAAGTGAATTCAAGCAAACAGAGTTTATAGTTATTACACAGTAGGATATTCTATAAAGACTAATTGACGACTATATCGCAATTAGTTAAACATTTTATTTTAAGGCCTCCAAATCATTTTATAAATAACTTGCCGTAATGTTTCTTATTTTTCTCGAAAAATTTAAAGGACGATTCTTATCGTTAATTACAAGCAATTTACAGTACTATACTCAGCTGAGCTGAATTTTACATATCCCGCGCCACAGTCTGTCTAAATGTCTTTGATTATTCATTTTATTTATCTTAAAACATCTCCTTCATGGTTTTAATAATTGCATCGACTTATAATAAATTTAACTAGTGTCAACTCAAACTTTTTACAGCTTAATTTCCACTACACTTTCCAAAATTTATTCACTAATTTTGCGCAAAATCACCTAAATTTCGCTTGATATCGAATTATTTACTTTAGGAAACGATTAGAGAGCACTGTAATAATTGATACTTATACAAACTATTCCACTTTGTTCTGTTATAGTGATTAAACGATATCTATTACTAAATTCATCTTGCATGTACTTTTCGAATCAAGCAAACAATTTTCTCGGCTTATGAGAAATAGTATGACTTCAATTTCATGAAATTTTTATGAAATTTCTGTATAAGTTTGAACCGTTCACATATTTATTTAGTATTAAAAAAAATTGTATGGACATTTTACTGCCTGTTTATCGATGTCGAGGGAATTCTTTCTTTCTTTTAGTTACATTTAAGACAAGGACAAAGTTTTAGAATTTATTTTTGTTTCAAATGAAATTGTAAGAATGAAAAATGTCCTTCGACGTCGATAAACAGGGTATTAGTGTTTAAACAGACGGTGAAAAACATAGCAACCTAGAAAGAGAAATTAAACAATTTCATCGTGTAAATTTAGTCGTACAGTCAGTCAAACGAACTTTTGTAATATTTAAAAAAACATTGGAATTTTTGATATTAAAGGAAAACAGGATTATAATACAAATTTTTTATATGAATCAAAATAAATTTGGCGGTCACTTACGCCATTTTATAAATATGTATGCCAAAAAAAGTTCATATATTTATGAAATAACGTGTACTTTTAATATCCCGATTACCCGGGAAAATCTCAAAAAATTCCCGGGAAATTAAAAGTAGACTCTTCCCGATTCCCAAACCCTAGCAAATAGCCTACGGTACACAGTGGTTCCAATCGAAAAAAACGGTAATAAATCTGAAAATCTGTAAGTTGCGATCCGATTATAAAAACATGTATATAAAAATCATAGAGGAGGACCTAAGCTTTAAGAATAATGAAACACAGACAATAATGTTAAAACACACGGTGCGCTACAGGGTGTCAAGGTCTTTAATACTTTCAGAGATATTTGACTTTGAATTTTAAAATGTTGGTCGTCAATATCTCCGGTAATAGCATAGCCAAAATTTTCACAAAAAAAAAACATTTTATGATTTTTTAGCCAAATCCTTGATCATATGATGAAGGAATTTTTAAGTTATCTCAATTTATGTGGCCGTGGACAAATTCAAAGTCAAGACTTTGAAATGAGGATGAAAAGTGGGTGAATTTTGACAAACTAATTCTGGCAAAAACCGACTTCAGTACAAAGAGCAATATACTTCATGGCCTTTCATATAAACAATTTTGAAAGTCGGTAAGCAAATGAGGGAATTGTGCGCTAATAAATATTTTGGGCGGAGGCGGGGAAGACTCGCCCCACAGTTTTTCGTAGAAAAATTATGCGACCAAATCTAAGCAAACCATTTTAAACAAAAAAAGAATTTTGGAAGTCGGTCCATAAATGGAGGAGCTTTGCGATAATCAATATTTCGGGGGAAGGGGGAATCCCGCACAGATTTTAGAGAAACATTTTTGTACCAACCTGCAAGGGGGGCTTGCAGCAAATTTCCCAACTGATTTTCGAAAAAAAACTATGGAACAAAACTGTAGTTAAAGCCTTTCAAACAAAAAACAATTTTGAAAATCGGTTAAAAAATGGCATAATAATGCCAGGGGGGGGGGGGGAGAACCAAGTTTCCCCATCCCATTTTCGAAAAGAGTTATGGGGCCAAACTGCTAGCAAACCCTTTCAAACAAAAATGAATTTTGGAAATCGGTTCACAAATGAGAGTTGTGGATTTGGGGCTGGGCAGAGTTTCCTCCTCCGAATACGGAAAAAAATTATGGAAACAACTTTTGGAAAACCCTTTCAGACAAAACAAGAATTTTGAAAATCAGTTCACAAATGACAGAGTTATGCAGAGCAGTGGAGGGGGGGTGGGGATGGAGAACAAAATTTCTCCCTCCGATTTTCGAAAAAAAATTTTGGGACCAAATTTGGTCAAACCCTTTCAAACAAAACCAGAATTTTGAAAATCGGTTCACAAATGACAGAGTTATCTATGGGTGGAGCAAATTTACCCCCTCCGATTTTCGAAAAAAATATGGGACCAAACTGCTAGCAAACCCTTTCCAACAAAAAAAAAAAAAAGAATTTTGAAAATCGGTTCACAAATGACAGAGTTATGCGTGTACAAACATAAAAACAAAGTAAAAAAAAGAACAAAAGATCATTCTCCTCTTTTGAAGCCGGTTAAAAAAGGGCTTAATTGTTCGACGTTTTGCTCAAAAAATTTTCTAAACAAAATTTTTTTATTTTGAATATTTCAAAACAATAGGCTTCCAAAAATGACTGCAGCTGAAATTTTTAATGGATTAATCATGCACGCTACACCCAGCATTGGACGAGTGTAGTGAATTTTTCTACGAAATTCTAAATGAATCGTTTAATAAAAAAAAACCCCATCGAGGTTTTCAAATTTCTTTACAAATTCTATTAGATACATTTGATGCAATTAATGTGTCACCCGTTCGGTCAAAAATCTGGCCAGGAGATCAGATTTTCTAAGAAAGTCACATTTTTAGAAGCATTTTATTTACATGTATGAAAATAGTACCAAACTTCATTTTCTTAGCTTTTATTTCTTTACTATTTATTAAAAAAACAAAGCAGTACTCTTATATTTAAAAATTTTGCAATATATTGAACGGGCATTTTTGAACGAATTTTTAATTAAAAAAACGTGAAGAAAGTGCGCATGAGTAATATAATAGTACATACCATCATATTACTCATACGTCTCATGCGCATTTACTGTACAGTAATCCCTTGACTGACGTCGCCTCGATTTACGTTGTTTCGGTTTACGTCCTCAAATTTTGTGTACCTCTTAAATTTGATTTGCGTCTCCATTCGATTTGCGTCGTTAAATTTTTTGCGCCTTTGAAATTCGATTTGCGTCGCCATTCGATTTACGTCGTCTCCGTTGCTTACAACTTATTAGCAAAACTCGGGAAATCCCAGAGTTTAGTTAAAATCTTTGTTTGTTCGGAGTGTTAGTGCGGTGGTATCTTCATATTTCCACTTACACATGCAAGTTATTTATTTTGATGGTCAATCGCAATGGATTGAAATTTTTGTTTACTGTCATTTCGCTTTACGTCGTCATTTCGATTTGATACGCATCAATTATAAAAAAAATGGAAATTGGCAATTTTTATTATGTGCCATATCGAATTCGATTTACGTCGGCATATTCTGGAACCAATCACGACGTAAATCGAGGGAATACTGTATATGCGTGTTTACTTTTGGAGCGTGGCATAAAAGTGAGAATATTAAAAGCTAGACATACTAAGGTTCAGGAGGGCTTTCTTGCCACGTGCAAAAATTTTACATTAGGGGGGAAAGATTCGCGATATCATAAGTGGCGCCCTGAATTTGATTTCGGATTAAAAATTTTCAAAGCAAACATTTATCTATAGTCAAGCTATGAGCAGCCATATGCATTATGTTATGATCGGAGTACTGATGGCGACGCACAGAGGGCAAAAAGGCCAATCTAGCGGCGGAAAAAAATTATTGAATTTAAAAAAAAATTTAAACGCAGCATCAAAGCAAACAAATCAGTTTATTTAAAAATCAAATTTATTTATCACTATGTTGCCTGGTTCGGAAAAACACTGACAAAAAAAATTGGGTTGTAATTCTTTATTGATTTTTATATAAAATATTGAAATATTGAAAACTTTTTTTTTGATAAAGTGTTAAATTAGCTATTTTAAACGGCTTTACTGTATATATTTGCTATTTCAGTTAAGGTTTTTAATTTTTCAAAATCTTTGTAGAGATACAAAAAAGTATACTGAAAATATTGTGGAATTTTAATATAGATATTATAGAGTAATATTCTTCCAAAAATTAGCTGCGGAGACTTGCGTGTGTGAGTTTTAAATGAGTTTTTCTAAATATACACCTTTATCAAAATTCTCTACTTGTTTGTACTTCTTATGATTTTGTTGTAATATGCTTCCGAAACCAATTGTTATTAAACTGAAATACCAATGAAGTAGTCGTTTTCAATATTAAGATACATTTTTAGTGCATTAGGAAATTCGAAGGCACTTTGAATTTTATTTTTCAAAGCATTTTGAATTTTTAATATTGGTCGTATCTAGAAACATATAGCGAACACTGTGTTAAAAATATCTAATTTATTTACAAACCTTATAGCCTACAAACTTTCCACGCATACGTTTTTGTGGATCAAACTATTAGTTTTGAAGATATAAACTTTTCGATGACTAAAGATTTTCATCTGTAAAATTTATCATATATAACAAAATATAGCTTCCTTAGTGTTACAAATAGCTGTCTAATTTTTGCAGAATTTATATATTGGACTACAAGCTGTCATTACACATTTTTGTGGATCAACCTGTTAGTTCGGAAGAAATTGCTTTTTCTTCGTCTTATACAACAACACATAGTGCCCACTGTGCTAAAACAGGTGACTAGTTTTGCACGGACCTTAAAACCTACATCCTGCCTATAATTCGTCCATAAATTTTTTGTCGATAAGTATAATAATTTGGAAGCTATAAGCTTGTCCGACAACTAAAGAATTTTATTGGTAAAATTCGTCTTATGTAACAATATATAGCGCCCACAGTATTAAAAATAGCCGCCTAATTTTTACAAAATTTATAGTCTTTCTTGCCTATAACTCATCTATATATTTTTGTAAATCAGGCTATTAGTTTGTAGGATATGGGTTTTCCGAGCGCTTAAGCATTTTATTATTAAAATTGGTCTTCTCTAACAATATATAGAGACCACTGTGTTAAGAATAGCAAACTTATTTACAGACCTTATAGACTACAGCCTTTCCAGGCGTAAGTTTTTTGTGGATGAGACTATTAGTTTTTAAGATATAAGTTTTCCGACGACTAAAGAGTTTTATCGGTAAAATTCGTCTCATATAACAACGTATTGCGCCCACTGTGTTAAAAATAGCCACCTAACTTTTAACACACCTTGTAGCCTATATCCTTCCTTATAATTCATCTGTACATTTTTTAAGGATCAGACTATTCGTGAACATTAAATTAAAAGGGCGGCATCGAGGGGCGTGGCAAAAAACTAGAAAAATTATTTTTGGAATTGTTTTGAACTAATCTTTAATCCTAGGGGGTGACTTGATCAATTTTTTTCCAACCACTTTAGTGTGCAGCACTTTTATATAAAACTCCACGAGAAATAATTTCATGGAACAATTTAAGCCTGTAGCGCTTCGCAGCATCGGTCTTTTTTTACCCTTTTTTCAAAAGGGGTAAAAAACACCCTTTTGGTGGCGAGATAGCGGGCTAAAATATCCTACAAAAAATTTGTCATAAGGTTTCATTATAAGTCTTAACCCTTAAACAACTAAGACCGTCTACAAACGGTCATCAACAAAAAGAATTTTATGCGATTTCAGTACTTTTACACTCGAACAACCAAAAGCTTTTTTATTCGACACCAAATTATGTAGCAAATGGTATCAGTTTGAACGCGTTTCGATAATTAGTGTGGTAGCAATACCCGTTACAATAAAATTTTTAGTGAAAAAATAAAAAAAAATTTGTTGTAATTTTTGCAAAAATTAAAATAAAAATAAAAATTCTTTCTAACCGTTCAACAGCCTTGGTAATTTTTGTGATAAATATTTAAAAGGTTTATTTTGATAATTTGTTTCTAGTTTGATTTTTGAAAAAAAAATTTTGTTCGAATTGAGATTTTTGCGAACACCGTCTGTAGACGGTCTTAGTGACTTAGTTGAACAAAATTTAGTGTAACGTTTTTTATCGGAGTAAAATGTATTCATTATTACCTATACTCTTTTGGCCTACTGAAAGAGGAAAAATACCTCTAAAATATGTCAACAGGTGGAGTAAAAAATAGATACTGCGATAAACAGAAAAAATTCAAACTTTCTTCGTTGAGTGATCAAGAAATTGCTGCTTTGATGGACTCAGGTGAGGATGATGATGACTTTGAAGATTTTGATGATATCATAGAATATCCAGATTATCATTGTGATGAATTCAAACCGGAAGACACTTCTATGATAACTAATTGTTTGGAGTTATTAGACTCTTATGGCTTAATGGAAGTGCACAAAAAATATCAAACTGTGTTCAACCAGAGTGAAGTGCTTCTTTGGAAAGGCTTAGTGAAAAAATACGCTGAACAGAGTTTGACATATTTTGTGTTTTTTCCTAAAACTGTGGTCATGTCGATCCCATAAGCTAATCCAACGACCTCAGATGAATAATCTCTCGGTGCGTTCTCCAGTTCATTGCTTTTGTTAGTTGGAACTTTACAACTGGGAATCCGATTTGCTCTAACAGTAACAAGGCTATAAATGCCACGTGCTCTCATAAGAATCTAATAGCTCAAAACAATCGGTTATCATAGCATTATATTTTGGTTTGAGTTTATCACAATGATAATCTGGATCTTCTATGCTGTCATCAAAATCTTCAAAGTCATCATCATCCTGAACTGGGTCCCTCACTCTATGAAGAAAGCTAAAATTTTTCTGCTTATCGCAGTCTCTGCGTGTTGAGTCAGTCAGCCAACTAAAATTACCCGTTACAATCGGAAGCAAAAATCATTGCATAATATTAATTGCCTACAGATTATCTGTGAATACAATGTGCACATGGGTGGCGTAGACCTATTTGACTCTTGTATAGACTTAAAATCAGAACACAAGATATGGCAACCAGGATATTTTACCATCTTGTCGATATGTCCATAACAAATGCATTTGCATTAAATCGCAAACTTAACGTCGAAAACCCCCAAAATTCTGATCAGAATGAAATGGGAAGGCATAATGATGCAAGAATTTTGCAGGTGCATTGCAAAAGAACTAAGTGCTTCTGTTGAGATACGATTCGCAGGTTGTCCTTCATTTGCCGAAGAGCCAACCGGTGGCTCTTTTATTGGGAAAAATTTTATTTATCTTGTGGCTATTATAAGGTTCGACAAGATAAATCATTTTCAACAATGGGGCTCAAAAAATTTTGTAAACTGTGCAAAAAATCGGATACACACATGTTTTGTACTAAGTGCAACGTCCACCTATGTTTTGCAAAGACTAAAAACTGTTTCATGGAATACCATTTAGTTACATATCATATTTAGTTTGAACATAATATATATTTTGATATCAAAAGTTAAAAATAAAACTGATATTCCTCCAACTATAAGCATCATATTTTATTTATTTCTGAAAAAAAAATTCCACTAAACCACTAAGACCGCCTACAGGCGGTCTTCCTTGTTTTGGTCCTGGAGCGTTCCAGGAGCATTTTTTTAGCAATTGGAACTCAAATTCGTCATTTTTAGCAGAAAAATATCCTAGAACAAAAATTATTACCGCAGCACAATTCGTATTTCAAATTCAGGGGCTTAAGGGTTAAAAGACAATAAATTTTTAAACTCAATTGCAATACCAGAAATCAGTAAAAACTTGAAATGTGTTTGAGGAGTATTTGTTGAAGTTAATTAAAATAACAAACAGTGACAAAATGTGACCTTCTCCGAGAAAAGGGTCCTAGTGTTTAAAAAAACGGGTTTGGACTTAGGAGTGGATTCTGGTACCCAAAAGGGTGTATGAAACTTTAAATGCGTTTTTCTCAAAACTTCATTTTCACACACTAGGTCCCTTTTCTCGGAGAAGGTCTCATATAATTAATATAAGCCTCTATATTAAAAATCACAACTTTTCAGGAGAGCATAAAAAATTTTTACTTCGTTTATTGATGGGATATTTTAAAATCGTTGTTCTATAATATATTTTAAAATTCAGGACTCAATCTTGTGTGTAATTTATTTTAAAAAATTTGCTTTATTGGCAATTTTGTGAAAGATAGAGGTTTTTGTTTTTTCGAAAATACTCAATACGTTATTAGATAGAGGATTTTGTATAGTAAAAAAATTAATTAAGTAAATTCACTCTAAAACATTATTTCACATTTACTATCATATATTGTCTAACTTTGTGTTGAGAATTTCTCCTTGTCTAAAATTACATCGATTTTGTAGTTATTTTATAAAAGAAAAAATCTTTCAAATTAAACATATTTAGTCCAAGTGGAAAAAATTTAACATAAAGTATAATACGGCTGTGGCTTAATGGTAGATACGTCAGACTATCAGTCAGGAGTTCGCGGTTCAAACCTGCACGCAGCCAATCGCTTTTTTTAGTAAAAACATTTTGTTCAAAAATAGTGCGTGTGTAATTTTAGGTCGATAATAATCTGTAAAGTGTTGCCGACTATTATCGACCTAATTTTCAACAAAACCTTTTTTTTTGAGTGTTGTTAACAAATAACATGATGCATTTTTATTGCGATATCAAAATTAAAGAACAAAAACGTTTACTGTGCATTGTAGTTTCCGCGATGTTAGCACATTTTTTTGAAGTTTAGTTATTCTTTACAATATTAGTGATTTCTTCGATATATTTTGCAAGTTTACGTGAACATGCGGTCTTGCTGGTTTCTAATCAATATTAGCGCTTGTTTCCGATGTTGCAACTTCCAGCGGGGGGTTAAAGATTTGTTACGATTTATATAGTTTATACTGGAGATTTTGAAAAAAGCGTTACGAAAGAGGGTGGCGGTGCTATAAACCCCCAAAAGTAGCGTTACGTTATATATGAATAGCCCCTTACACGACTTTTAAAAAATATTAAACTTCGTTATTATCATGCCGCTATTAGCAAGTTTTTTCGAATTTTCGTCATTTTCGCGATTTTTCCCTATTTTATTTTCTTCCTTACAGTCTTAGCGATATTTAACCAAGATTATGGCTCGTTTAAAGTTGTGCAATTTTTCTCCAATTTTCATAATTTTTACCAATTTTTTGGTTTTCTTACATTTTGGGATCTTTTAATCAATCGTAACATTTTAATCTTTCATGTATAAGAAAGTTTATCGAATTTTCGCGATTTTTCCCGAGGTCTTGACATCCCTTACAGTTTGAGCAAGTTTTAGTCGTACGAAATTATGTATTAAAAAAATTCAGATAATCTAAATTTAAATTGAATTTTTTAAAATGATATTTTAGGGTATAGAGGGTTTTGCATTCGTAAAAATCGAACTGTTATTAGATGAAGAGATAAAAAAAATACGATAATATTGAAAAAAAAAAATTGTTTTACTTTTACATTTATACTATACACAGGGCTGCCAAATATTTTTGATAAAAAATCTGCACTTTTTGGGGAAAAAAATCGGCATTTTCGGTACTTCAATTCGAAAAATCGGCAAGAAAATCGGCATAAATCAAACGAAGCAATTTTCATGTTTTTTATTAATAAGAAAATAAAAACATAAATTATAAACATAAATTGATAAAATAAAAATGATTTTACAAGCTTAAATACATAAGATGGAATATAAATGATTTACATAATGAATACAATTCAGAATTGATCATTTGTGCTAAATCAAAACTATAAGAATTCTTTCTAAAGATTCATTTTCTAGGGAACATCGAAATTTAGTTTAGTTACCCCTGTAGTGTAAAGAAGAGTGCGCTAGACTATTTACCGGGAAGACGCAGGATCGATTCCTGCCAAGACTCTGGATGTTTTCGCAGAAAAGATCAAAAAGGCCTATCAGTCAATATGTGTGTTTGTTAAATTGACGGTACTAAATATTTGTCCGCCACACGAATGGATCAGAACCATAATTTGTTTCACAAATTCTGCTAAACCTGCACAGAAAAAAAATTTGTAAATACAATTAATTTTTTTGTTATATCAATTAAATAATTAATTGATTTTGAATCTACAACGATTTTTGCAAATACATACGAAATTGTAAGCTAAAGGAAAACTAGAAAAAGTTTTTTAAAAATTTTTTTGTTGATTTCAAATTTATTTCAATTAACATTATTTTTATATCAACAATGTGAATTGTTGATTTTCCAAACAAATTTTAACTATCATTATTGTTGTATTAACAATATATTTTATACAATCGCAATCCTTGAAGTGACATTTTGCTTGTCAGCGAAAAACACCAAATGTCTTTAGGCGGAATTGAACCGGCGACTTCTGGACTAATAGACTAACGTTCTTACCTCTCAGCTACAGAGCAATTCGTTATTAAATACGCAAATAATGAGTACACACAAAACGTGATTTGCTTTGTTTCATCTACGTGTGTGTGTTCATTTGTTATATCAACAATGGTAATTGTTAATTTTTTTCACAATACGTAACAAAAAATTTTGTTAGTTCAGTTTGTTGAAAAAAATTTCTTGATTTGCTTTGTTTCATTTACGTGTGTGCTTTCATTTGTTATATCAAAAATGATGATTGTTAATTTTTTTCACAATACATAACAAAAAATTTGGTTAGTTCAGTTTGTTGAAAAAAAATTCTGTGTTTGTCGTATCAACAACTCAATTTGTTATATTAACAAAATATATGTTTGAATTTAAAGTACATATTAACAATTGAAATTGCTAGTTGCAGATTGATGAAATTTTTTTCTATGTGGATAAGTCTTTGTGGTATCGCCTCGCTTTATTTCAGAAATTGTTTGTCAAAAATTATATAAACTAATTTCAGTCTTTTTGGATATTTGTTCAAATGCAAGAAATTGCAATCTATATAATTCTGAAATTCCAAATAAAAATAGTGCTGATTTGTTTCTTCATTACGATATTTGGACTACGATATTTGGATTCTTCATTACGATATTTGGATTGTGATTTGAAGTTACCTTCAAAATCAAACAGTTTTCGTATGAGGGTGAACATTTCTATATAAAAATTTACACAATTATTCATTACATTGTGAATTTCAGATTTGATAACTTTTGATTTTAATATCATAAGCAAAAATAAGTTTTTGAATCTGATATCTATTAAATGAATTTCCTATTTTATTATATTCTTTTTTATAAAATTATAAAATATTGCTATTGCCAAATCACAAAAATGTGGTCTTAAATCGAAGTTAGCGTATTGGCTATTGGCTTGATAAGAATCGGCATTTTTTCACCTAAAATCGGCAAATCGGCATTTGGTAATTTTTTGATGAAAAAATCGGCAAAATTCTGAAAAATCGACACTTTTGGCAGCCCTGACTATACATACCAGTGATCTGCGTGATTATGAATCAAACGCCATAGTTTTGCATTTTCTAAAATGAATATTGAGCTAGCACTGAACCTAAAAAAAAAAATTAATGATGCTAATGCATGATTCATATCAACGATACTGTTGTTAATAAATGCCTGTCACTGCTTGCAATGTCTGTTTATTCATATGATTCACAAAAGTAATGAATCAGTATGATTGTTTTGTATGCTTCTTAAAAAAGTTACTACTACCATCGTATTTTTCAATTTGGCAAAAAATCCAATATTTTGCTTCCGCTATATATATTTTCTATTACACGATAAATTCCATTTTTAATCGACTTCAAAAAAAGGAGAAAGGTTATCAATTTGTCATGTATTTTTTTTTATGTATGTTCCCTCAAAACTCCGTCATTTATTAAGTGATTTCGGATTTTTCGGATGTGCTTCTAGATTGGTCCCGTTGAAAAATGGGCAGGGTTACGCCTATACAAAGTAAATTCACATTAATTTTCAACTACTTCTGTTCAACCGATTCTTATGAAACTTTGCACACCCATTAAGTTTCTGATTGAATACTATATCACGATTAAAAGAGTGACCAGTGCCACGCCCATGCAAAGTAAATATTCTTTTTCAACAACTTCCACAAAACCGATCCTTATGAAACTTTGCATACACCTTTATTTATCGTTACAATACAACATTATGTTTAGAGACGTGAGCAGTGCCACGCCCATGAAAATTGAATAAAAATTTTAACTACTTCTACTTAACCGATTCTTATGAAACTTTGCATACACATGTAGTTATTTTTACAATAAATCAATGTGATTAGAAAAATGGGCAGTGCCACGCCCATGAAAAGTAAATATTAATTTTAACTACTTCTGCTTAATCGATTTTTATGAAACTTCGCACACACAATTAGTTCTCGTATAAGTACATGATGATATAATATGGGGCAGTGCCACACCTATTTTGTATTGGGTTTTTTTCCGAGAATTATCTACATGTTTTATGATAAATTTTCTATAAACACTTTGAAATAGTTTTTTGCAATAATTTTATACTTACAATTGTACGTCAACATGTTTTTGTGAGTTATTTGGATACTATGCAAACCAATCAAACAACAGTAACAATATTTTACTTGCTTTAGCTAATAACACTTACAAACAAGAGTGAGTTAATGACAGTCAGTTGTAAGAGAGTTAACACTTCAAGCAACATCATTAGCACATAGTGATGTTAAAAAACATAACAAAAGCATTGTAAATGTGAGTGAAAAGCGACAGTGAATCAACTCATACATTTCTCTGATAGATGCGCAATACGTTGAAATCAAAAAGTGATTTTCATCAAAATCGAATATGGAGGCTTTTAAATATAAGCCGTCGATATATTTTCAGTTTTGGTGCTGAAAGTGGTGATGATTTTCAGCGCTTCAAAAGCGCTTTTTGTATCAAAAATGTAGTACTCGAGACCGGGAACTCGCCATAGAAAAATCACCAGCGATATCGTCAGGTTTGTGAGCACTAATTTTACTCAATAATAACAACAATCTGAATTTCTTAATACTTTTTGTTTTTACTGGGTATGTATATATAAAAGCTCTGAGAAAATAAATGGGAATTACCTCAACAACATTAAAGAGCCTGATGATATATTTGCAGAGATTTTGTACACGTTGTTTCATCATCCTCCGTGTATAAATGACACAAAAGTGAACGAATCTGGTTACTTCGCCGCAAAGGATAGTTATCCTGAAATGACCAGAATGAGTTGTAGGTCATGCTTACTAAATTGAAGGATTCCACTATGCGAAAATGATCACATCAGATATTTAGTCTGCCTCATAGCTGGAGTCAAATCACCATTGCGATCAAAATTTCATGTCGCCTTATTATTGAAGTGTGCGTTGACCAATTGGCGCCACAAAACGACTTAAGGGTAGTAGGAGCGGCTCGCCTGGCTAATGTATCTGCTATCTTGTTACTACGATGTCCACTATGACCAAGTATCCAATAAATGGGAACCTTTTTCCTATTAATAGACTCATGAAACCCTTATTTAAATTAAAGAGATCACACGTGGAGATTTTTTGAATTTCCGTCTGGAATACAGTTATCCATTTTTACATAAGCACAGAGATTTTCACGTTATGTGAGGTCAAATTTCTTGCAGATTTTCCTGTCGCTCGGTACAAGATATTGTACGTAGGATCGATTTATGCGCGTTACCTACAAAAGAACCATAGTTCCCAAGACCCATCCTGTAAAAACGATTGCTGCAGAGGATCCTGTGAAAATTTGTATAGAAGTTAGACCAATTAATGCCATAATGGGTAAGGTTGGATATGTGTATTAAGCCATATTTAACCAAACAGGTGATCTTCCTTTAAGTAATGCTAGGATGAATAGCTGTGAAGTTTCTCTGGCGAAACTATACGAGTTGATGCTACAACCACATTTTCCCAAGATTTGACAACGAGCCACTTCTATATGTTTATAAATATTGCTAACTAAATTGTCGGGCGGAAAAAGATTTAATAAATAGGACACTGCTGCAATTGAAGCAGTATTTTTGAAATCTTACTTTGCGGAGAATTTAAAAAAGATGTAACATAGCTGGATGAACTGTATTGCATAGGTTCTCTGTGTTTTCGAAAATATTTATTGAGTTTCCCTGGTGTATACATAGATACATATCGTCGTGCCGAAGTTATCTTCGCGTAATATATCACAAAATCAAAAAAAAATTAGATAAGACCGTTTCCTATGATCTATCAGATCTATCTATGCAGATCTTACGAAGCCATTTTATTGTATATCCACTTTTGAGTAAAATTTAATCCGTTATAATACGGTATTAAAGAAATCTGTCGTTATGTTCACGTATGTGAACAAAAACTATTTCGTTGTGCCAAAGTTATCTTCACGTATGTCGCAAAATCAAAAAAAAAAGAGATAATCAGCCCAATTATGAGTAACAATTCCCCGGAAGTTTTTTCCCTATTCCCTGTTCCCCTATTCTAAATAAAATCTCCCCGGGAAAATTTTCCCTTTTCCCATTCGTCCTATTCTAAATTGCAATTTCCCCGGGAAAAAACTCCCAGGGAAAAAAGTAAGTATTCTAAATATGAGAGAGAGGGAGAAATTCTTGCGAGTTTTTTCCCCAAACATTTTGAAGGGAACTAATGCAAAATATTTAAATTAAAAAATGTTGTGAAACAGTTGTATAAATAAGCATTTATTTAGGACAAGAAGTTTAATTGTTATATTTCTTGTTTTAAGCATTTTTATCTACATGAAGTACTTCTGCCTTCGGAATAAATTTTTAAAACCCACTCAATTTTGCACGCATCCTTTAAGTTCACATAATAGGCAAATGGATGGTTTGTTGCGGTTCAAAAAATTTATAATTTCCTTTTTGCACACAATCATTGGGGATTTATTGCATCTGGCCCTGGAGGCTTATTCTGAATTGCGATGCAAAAGTCAATGCGCAAATGAAATGCGATGCGAAAGCAATTTGGTATTCTATAAGACTTTTGCATTCGCATTCGAATTTTATTTCAAATCGGGGCAACACTAGTCAAAACATAACAAATAAACGTCAAATTAAATTTTTTTTTGTTAGTTTGGATTGTAAAATCTATCTAATTTAATTTATAAAATAGTTGCGTATATTCAGATTTTAAATGCGAATAAAAAACGAACATCGTAACACAGAATAGCAATTCTTCGCATTTATAATTTTCGAATCGCATTGACTTTCGCATCGCAATTCGCTTTTTAGAATAGGAGGATTTTCCCCGGGGAACAAATGAATGGGAAGAGAAAAAACTCCCCGGGAAAATTCATAATTGGGCTGAATATCTCTTCGTGGTGTAAATTTGTTAGGTCTATCGATCTGCATACTGTACGTAATATAATTGTGAATATACAATAAAAAGTACATCAAAATAAATATTGCATTATCTTCTCGTCTGTATCACCTTATTTTCACGTATATCCCACAAACTAAAAAATATTTCGCAAAAAGTGGCGTATACAACAAAACGTAAACATTTTTTCGGAGATGAAAGTGGCTATAACATAAAAAATTTTTTCCATGACATTTTTTTACGCAAATCGACAAAGAAGTTCAAGCATAATATCTGACTAAGGACCACTTTTTTCGCGTAAAATTTTTTATAAAATGTTCAATCTTTAAATTCAATTTCCCAAAAACAAATTTTCTGATATACGTGAAGATAACTTCGGTACGACGAAATGTAAGTGTGAAAATGTGTATTACAAGCAGAGATTTTTTCGCTGTCCAACTGTAATTAAAAGCTCTTGAGAAAAGTTAATTTATTAGAAAAAATTTCTAAAGAAAAATATTGATAAAACTATTAGACTAGCTAAACAATAAGCTTCCGTTTTTCTCTCTTTCCCTCCCTCTCTTTCTCGCACACATTTACATTTATCCATAGACGCTATAATTAATACAACATTCAAACTAGGGATGTAACTAGGGTTTGGGATTTCCCGGACTTTTGCATTTCCCGGGAAAAGGGAATGAAAATTACGTTTCCGGGATTCCCGGGAAAAGTTGATTTTCTAAATTAAATAGATTTATTAAATGAAAACTGACGAAATTTCTATTGTTTCATTAATGTAAGGATTCTTTTTAAATAAAAGTAAAAAAAACAATTCTAAAACTAGTTGTTTTGAATTTTTAAGGGAATTCAAGCAAATAGAGTTTATAGTTATTACACAGTAGGAGATTCTATAAAGCGTAATTGAAGACTACATCGCAATTAGTTAAACATTTTATTTTAAGGCCTTTAAATCATTTTATAAAGAACTTGCCGTAATATTTGTTATTGTTCTTGAAAAATTTCCAGGACGATTATTATTATACCGTTAAGTACAAGCATGTTACAGTACTATACTCAGCTGAGCTGAGTTTTAAATATCCTGAGCCACAGTCTGTCTAAATGTCTTTGTTTGTTCATTTTATTTATCTTAAAATATCTCATTCAGGGTTTCAATACTTGCGTCGACTTATAATAAATTTAAGTAGTGTCAACTCAAAGTTTTTACAGCTTCTATGAGCTTACAATTTCCACTACACTTTCCAACATTTGTTCACTAATTCTGCGGAAAATCACTCAAAGTTCGTTTAATATCGAATTCTTTAATTTAGAAAACGATTAGTGAGAACTGTAATAATTGATACTTATACAAACTATTCCACTTTTTTCTGTTATAGTTATTAAACGACATCTATTACTAAATTCATCTTGCATGTACTTTTCGAATCAAGCAAAAATTTTTCTCGGCTTAAGAGAAATAGTATGAATTCCATTTCATGCAATTTTATAAAATTTCTGAATCATTTTTATTGTTTATTAATTCTACCATGAATTAAATTCAATTCGTTGTGTTTTAAATCTTAATAATATCAATTTAAAAAAAAATTTTTTTTGTTAACTTTACCATGTAAAAAAGACACTCTAAAGAAGTCAAGAAAATATAGAATTTGCGATCCGAAAGTAGTGCAAATTTGGATCATTTCTAACTAGTTCTTCATATGCTTCTCATTTCAAGAAGTTCTCTTTTTCGATTACCAATCACCGAATTGGAAGCTATGTTAGGAAAAATTTCTTTTTCGGCGTTCTATAAGGATTTTTCCTCAAGGAAAAAGGATGAAAAATTACCCATTTTCGCAACTTGTTTCTTTTTATGTGAGTTTTAAAGCAAAATTGTGTTCTCAAGTAAATATAAGTGAATAAATATAAAGTTTTAGAAAAATTTTAACAATTAAGGTATTGAGTTATTTAGAAGAATATTAGCTAATAAATGTCCTTTAAAAATCGATTTCTTAAAATTGATGGATTGTACTTTTTTAAATTATAAGAGAAGTAAAAATTTTTGTATGACTTAAATAAAATTTTACTTGATTTTCTACTAATTATCTGTATATTTTTAATATAGATTCTTTGGAAGCAATGAAAATGTAGTTCCTTAAAAATTGCTTCCAATTTTTTATACTGGCTGAATATCAATTTTAATTATTAATAAGTCCTTACACTGTAATTTAGCATAATAAAAAATTACCCTACTTGAGTTTTGTTAATTTAAACTTGAACACAATTTCAATATGCATATCGGTATCGGAATCGGTATTGCCAATATTTCTTTTTAAATATCGGTATCGTATCGTCAAAAAGGCATATCGTTACTCCCTAATTCAAACAACTACTGGTGCGGACAAGGACCTTTAGGAAAAAAATTGACAATTGCAATTTTGTATATTAAGTGTTTTTGCATGTAATAAAAAGAAAAAGTCCTTCACCGTTAATACATACGAAGTATATTAATACAGCTAGATTTCAAAACATTTCGAAAAAATTGCGAAAAAAAACTTTTCTCATAATGAAAATAAAAAATGTATATTACACATAAAAATTGAACAGCCGCCTCCTTTCTTTTCTTCCTTTCAGTCATCGAAAGCATTATTTAAACATACATTATATATGTATTAGTATATATGGGGCATTCCATGCCAAATCGGACAGTTCGAAAAAAATTAGTTTTTAGCCCGCTTCATGGCCGCTGAAGGGGATTTTTTTTCTCGTTTTTTTAAGACCCATTATCCCATTTCTATGACCCATACAGCGAAGAGTTAGAGAGTTAAAATATCCTACAAAAATATTGCGTGTAGTGTTTTACATAAAAGTGCTGACCATATCGTATACCATAAACATGAGACTTTGAATATATCTTATGCTTTATATATATTTTTTTAGTTTTCGAAAATCTAAGAAAGAAGTTATACTATTATTACTACCGGACCAGGCTTGAAGGTTGTTCAGTGGATAGCAGTTACAAATTGCAACATTTTCCAAAAATTTAAGGATTCACTCACTCATTTTCAAAAACACAATTTAAAATTTCAAATCCAAAAATAAAAAAACGTTCAATATTTTTTTTCTGTAAAAATACATCTTAAAAACAAAACTTAAAAAAATTTTTTTTTCAAATTGGACAATTATTAGGAAGCTCTTTTGAGGGGTACAAAACAATGTCACAAAATTGGGGAAATATAAACTTTTTTTCAAATCCATCCGATTTGGCGTGGAATGCCGCATATATACTACATATATATTTCTCCGTATACAAGTATAAATGTATGCATATACAGACATAAGCACAACTTAAAGTCCTTAACATTCGTTTTTTGCTTGTTTGAGTTTATTTTTGTTTAAGTGTGTGATTCTTTGTGCGAATTAGTGTGGGCGTGTAAGTGTATAGATTTAGTGCAAGAATTACCCTTTATCCTCCTATCGACCGCTTTTGTTATCATTACATACATACATACATACCCAGCGAGAAGTAGAAGGAGTGCGGATGCCTTCTAGAAGGCCTCTGTATTCCTTCCTTTGGATAAATACGGCCTACTCGCTCCATTACATACTCATATCTTTTTTACACAAGTTGTCATTGAGGGGAAGGTCTTCCATTTGCTAGTTCTGGAAGGCCTGGCAAAAGACTTTCTAAAAAGGAAATTTTGAAGAATTTCTAAAGAAGGTCTGTCAAAATGCAAATGAAGGTACATTCTTCTCGGTATTTTTATAGCGGCTTCTTTATTATCGATTCATGTGATTTTAACCGACTTCAAAAAAAGGAGAAAGGTTATCAATTCGTCATGTATTTTTTTATGTTTCCTCAAAACTCCGCCATTTATGAACCGATTTCTGATATTTTTCTTTATTCAAAAGGACGTGCTTCCAGATTGGTTCCATTGAAAAATGGGCAGGGTCACGCCCATACAAAGTAAATTCACATTCATTTTCGACTACTTCTACGAAACCGATCCTTATGAAACTTTGCACACACATTAAGTTTCTGTTTCAATACTACATCATGATTAAAAAAGTGGGCAGTGACACGCCCATGCAAAGTAAATATTCTTTTTCAACAACTTATACTAAACCGATTGTTAAGAAACTTTGCATGAACCTTTAGTTATCGTTACAATACAATATTATGTTTAGAAAAGTGGAAAGTGTTTGTCGTTGAAAGTGCAAGCGAGCGATAGCGGTCGATATCGTGGGTTAGGCCGTAAATAAATATTTCATAAATCTGGAAAACAGTTGACCTTACAAGCCATTCTCGAGAACTTCCTGGTAATTTCAAGATTGAAGCACTTAAAAAATCGGAAGATTTATTAGGGTGTTGATAATTTATGCTGAAAATTTGTTAAGAAGCTTAATTAAAGGGGAGAGGAGGTTGAAAATGGCCTTACGTAATATGTGAACAGTCCCAAAACTCCCAACTGAGGCTTCAACATCTGTCTGTGGACCAGAATCAAAATATCCAAAGTAAAAAAATCTGCCTATAAAATGCGGATCCCTGAGGGAATAAACATTATAAAAATACAAATTAATATATAACCCCATGCCACGCCCATGAAAAGTAAATATGCATTTAAACTACTTCTACTTAACCGATTCTTATGAAACTTCCCACACAAAAGTAGTTCTCGTAAAAGTAGATGATGATAAAATATGGGTGCAGTGCCACACCTATTTTGTAGTCGGTTTTATTTCCTGTCATCTAAAGTACTTTTTATGCGAATGTACATATTTATTAAGAAGGATTTGAATGTCAATAGTTTCGCCGGTATAAGTATAAGTTAATCAGCTTCATCATAAACAACATAATACCAACATGTATGATGTCTCATGTACGTAAATTTCAGCTTTATATACAAATTACTTACGAAAAAAGAATATGAGAATGTTTGGTATTTATAAAGTACATTTTTAATGTATAAAGCCAGACTTGTCCACTCGATGCTTTTAGCGCTGTTTTTAGCGCTTTTTCAACTTTTCGCAACAAAAATTTTTTGAGTTCGGTGCTCTTTTAGTCAAACTTTTAGTGTGTTTCTGTGATGGTGGCACTAACCCAAAATTTCAAAATGAATTTGCTTATCTAAAAAACATTATTTATATGTAAAATTTTTTGTTAATGTAACTATGTAACCTGAACATACTTATATACAAATTTATATAGTATAGCAAATCAAATAGTATTTTTGAATTTCTACTGATATTTATTAAATTTCAATTGATATTTTCTTAAACTGAATTGATATTTTTTTTAATTTCGAATGAACATTTTTTAATTTCAATTGATATGTTTTAAGCTACAATCGGGAAAGGTTTATAAATATCAAAAATATTTCGGTTTAAATAATTTAAAAATAATGGCCCATACACACAGAAAAACTTCCATGTAAAATCGTCGAAAACCAGGTTAACTTAACATTTTTCGGTAGTGATTTTGCTTCACAGGTGTTTCATGTTAAATCAACATGATTTACAATAATCTTGAAAGAAAATTTTTCCTTTTGAATTAACTATATTTCATGTTGATTTAATATTCCAGTACAGTTAAATCAAAATGAAGTTGATACTGAAATAATACGAAAAATCATATTGAATCAAAGTAATTTCGAGTTTAAACAACGTGAATTTGATATTGGAACAACACGAAGAATCATGCTAAATCAAAGTTATTTCAAGTTGAAACAACGTGAATTTGTCATTGGAACAACACGAAGAATCATGTTGAATCAAAGTTATTTCAAGTTGAAACAACGTGAATTTGTTATTGGAACAACACGAAGAATCCTGTTGAATTAAACTTATAGCAAGCTGAAACAACATGACTTTAATGTAGCAAATTTATTAATTATTTTACTTACGTGATAGTCATCAGAAAACTTTTCGTTGTAGCTGACTGTCCCAGCCAAGATTTGAATTCGTGCCACCTGCATGATAGTCCACGCGCTAACCACTGCAGCCACAACAGCTTCAAACTTTTCTTTACTTATACACTAAATAAATACCATCGTATGTAAAATGCATTTCATTTTAATTCAACATGATTTAAATGATTATTTAACATAAAACTTATTTGAAATTAAAGTTATAGTCATGTCGATTGAAAATGAAACTTAACGTTTATAACAAAATTGTTTTAACGGTGATTTAAGGTTAGATTAATTAATTTCCGTTTAAAATTAATATGAATTTTAAACCAGCAGCAGTAAATATTCGGTGGTAATTCGATTTTTGTCGTATACATAGACGACACATGTAAGAATAAACAACAACAAGTCACACAATTAAGCAGAACAGTGAATTGTAGCAATGAACAAAGCAAGTAAACACTAACACACTCAAACGACAAATTATTTCTTGTAAATTTTATATGATTTGCAATCAAAATTACGGCATGTGGATTTTACATTCCTTTTCTTCTGTATGTATTCGTAGTCAAAACAAAGTATACTTTAAGAGTTTAAAACTAGGGATGTAACGAATACCGATACCGATACCGATATATCGGCGATACTTCAGATTTTCCGATACATCGGTATCGGCGATATTTTACTGTCGATACGACGATACTTTAAAAAAATTTTTTCAGAGTTTTTTTTAACAAATAATTTTTTTTTGTTCGATTTTACCATGATTTTATTCACTTCGTTATTTTTTAAATCTTATTAATATCAATTTTAAAAACTAATAATATTTTATGCTGTTATTTTCTAAAAAAATTATTATTATTTTTTTTTGTTAATTTTACCATGAATTCAAATTCAAGTCGTTGTTTTTTAAATCTTATTCCAGCAAAAAAAAAAAGATACTCCAAAGAAGACATGAAAATTTGGATAATATCTAATTAGTTTTAAATATCCTTCCCATTGCAAGAAGTTCTGTTTTTCGATTACCATTCATCGAATTGAAAGCGATGCTAGGACAAATTTCTTTTTCGGTATTCTATAATGATTTTTCCTCAAGGAAAAAGGATAAAAAATTACCCATTTTCACAATTTTTTATGCGAATTTAAACTCAGAACTGTGTTTTCATGTAAATTTAAGTGATTATATATAAACTTAGAAGTCTTTTAATAAATAAACTATTAAGTTATTTAGAAGAATATTAGTTGATAAATGTCCTTTAAAAAATCGATTTTTTAAAAGCATGGTGAGTATTTTTTATAAAGGAATTAAAATTTTTTTCTTGCTTTTCTACTAATTATCTGCATATTTTTAATATAGATTTTTTGGAAGCAAAGAAAATGTAGCTCCTTAAAAATTACTTCCAAAGTTTTATCTCTCTTATAATGTAATTTTGTATAATAAAAAATTGCACTTGAGTTTTGTTAATCTAAAGTTGAACTCAATTTCAATATTCGTATCGGTATCGGAATCGGTATCGGCGATATTTAATTTTAAATATCGGTATCGGTATCGGATCGGCAAAACGGCGTATCGTTACATCCCTATTTAAAACCAGTATTTTGTATGACAATACTGTTTTAAATTCCTAAAGTATACTTTGTTTATGACTGTGAATATGCCCCAATTTATTTAATTTTTAATAAAAAAATAACATTAAAAAAATTATATATAAAATTGAAGGGTCACTAAAATGTACTAGTGAATCTTTAATTCAAATGCCTCCATATGGTCGTAAAAGAACTACCTCATCAATAGTGCTAAAGTTGATAGATTTTCAATGACAAGCCTATGTTATATATCAATATGCGATGACATTGGCTGGGGTACACCTCGTCAGTAGTACTATTGACAATGGCACTAGTAAATCACAACAATTTTACTATTGGTATCGAGCGTGGAAATATCAATATTGTAGACTAGAGCACCAAAAATTTACTAGTTGGTGCCAATGTCTCAATGTGGTCCCAAAATAACTACTTAGTCAGTAGTGCTACAGTCTACTGGTGGATTTTCAATGACAAGCTAATGTTAAATGTCAATGGATGATTACATTGGCTGGGGTACACTTGGTCAGTAGTACTACTGACAATGTCACTACTAAATCGCTACAATTTTACTATTCACATTTCCTGCAGGGTACATACAAAACACCATTAAGAAATTAAAAAAAAAATCAGGTTTGACTTTGTTGTTGTTTTTTTCATCTTACATCAAGTCAGCACATAAACCTAATTGCTTGAGTATAGTTTCTTAATATGTGTGTGATTAATTCATGTGATTAGTTCTGTGTAACACTTATGTACATATTATGTGATTTGCATAAAAGGGGCATCTGAAAGCGCTATCGTACAATTGATTGCAAGTAATGTTTCAGAATCTTTATAAAATTAAACACGTCATTCATTTTGTTTCCGAAATGTAAAATCCATCCATATAGTTAAAGTATCTGCCTAAGTCTATGTCCATACGAGTCAACTTTTGCTGCGCAACTTTTGAGTTTATGTGAGAGAGAGGTGAGAAGATAGGGAACGGGTACACTGCTTCATGTACATGCAACTCTGTTTTGTTTTATTCTTCGTAATATTAAGCAACAACAAATTCTATGTAAAAAAAACAAAAGCTGCGCAGCAAGAATTTCATTATATGGACACGAATGCAACTTCAAAAGAAAATTTAAGAAAGTTGCAAAAGCAAAAGTTGCTTCGTATGGACATGGACTAATAACTGGGACCGCTGTCGATAAACCACATGAAGAGAGAGGGAGAGAGAGAGAACGATTAATTAAAAAAAAGAACAAATAAAGGTTAACATATTTCTCTTAAATATAGGCTCCTTTATTTCAACAATGTTCTAACTTTTAACTTTATGTTAATGATGTCACCATGTTAATTGCTGTGGGACTGTTTAGTAGTGTTGTAAAAGTATTGAGCATTTGAGTATTGGGTACTCAATACAGAACATATTTTTCGGTACTCGATACCCAAAAGTAGCTACTCAATACTTTCAGAGCTGTATTTTCTAGTGTATAAACGAAACTTTTGCTTCGAAATTTGTTAAAGTAATACAACTCTGTTAAAGACACGTTTTTAAATAATTTTAAACCTTGCCATTTAGAGAGATATTGACTAAATAATTAATATAAACAAATATTTAAAGAATTTTAAAGACCCTAGTTGTTCATGCATGTTTTAATAAAAGTGAATTTTAACCCATTAAACAATTTAAAAGTATCGAGTAGTAACGAGTTCCCATTTGAAATTGTATCGAGTAGTATTGAGTAGTCAAAAGTAGCCGCTTTTTACAGCACTACTGTTTAGTGAAAAAGTTATAACAATGGTTTCTAAAGAGTTAAAGAAACAGTGATTAATTGCATTGGTGTCAACAATATAAAATAGGCGGTTTGACTAAGGTGGACTAAGAGCGAACTTCTTTTCCGTATGTGCTCACACTTGTCTCCATTGCATAATGGGCCAGGATTCAAATATTTTGGTCAAAAGTACATTTCAGGTAAATGCAAAATTTATTTGTATGTACTACCTAAAATAGGGACAACTTAAGCTTTATTCCCCTAAAATATTTTGCGATTATGGTCTCAGGAATTTTTTTGATAGTTGTCAAAAGTAAAAATTCCATATTCATATTATGCTATTTCTTGCACTTAAAGCTGCCCTCATTAATTTAAACAATAATAGAAAGAATTAAACTGATTATTATTGTATTAGTTTTTTTCTACACAACCAATGCAAAATATTTAAAAAATAATATATCACAAAAATTAGATAAAACTCTTCAAATATGCTCAAAATGGAGCTATTTTTGAAATACGACTTTTTGTAACATTAAATTGCGCAAAAGTGTGATCTATATTGAAATATTTGTTATGGCAAATAACTCCTTAATATTGCGACCCTTTGCGACCGTTCATAAGCGTTCGAGATATTGACCATTAACCTAAAAACTACCCGTAAACTATGGGCTTTAACAAGTGACTATATAACTACATCGGTACACAAAACAAAAAAAGTGCTATGTACATTTGACCAGACCCACCATCCTACATGGGTTTCTACCCAATGAATCCGAACTTGAGGTCCGATTAGCTCGAAATTTCAAGAAATTTGCCAAAACTGCAGTTTTTCGGAAATTTGTAGCGTTGTTTTCGTAATTTACTCGAAATTGTTTACGGTGTACGAGCCAAACAAACCTCAGATCCGGGTTTAGCTCATCGAAATACATACAGATAGGCGGGTCTGGGAAAAGTTACAGACGACTTTTTTATTTTATGTGCCGGGGCTGTTTTTTGTTATTTAGTTTAAATTATTAATGAAATTTGGTGAGTAAATTTATTATATTTATTAGATCTTAATATTCTAATGTCACATTTTAAAACTTCTTCTTATTAACAGCAAACAGAATTATAGAATTTTATTTCAACATTTTTTATCGCCATCTTGAATTTGAAAATTTTATTGTCCGATTCATAGTCATCGACTCCAAAAACCCTCAAATAGCTGATATCTATCCAATGGCGCTCCTAATCGTAGAGTAATTAAAAATAATGATGATCTCTTAGCAATGTATCAATATTATTGCCGCCATATTGATTTCACCATTTTAAATTCCAAAAATTTGTTTGTAAAATATCTATCACGGGGTCCCATAGTTTCTTTTGTATTTTTTTAAATATTAAAAGGTAGATTTTTTTAAAAATTTGACCGCCATATTTGATCCCCCATCATGAGCTTTTAAAGTTCAATTTCAGATTCGGAATCCGCTACCCAAAAACCGCCATATTGCTGATCTCTATCCTCTGTCGCTCCTAGTCTAAAATTAGTTTAAAAATGATGATCTCTTAAAAATTTACCAATATTATAGACGCTAATGCTAGGCACACAATAGGGGGCAGTAGTGAGATCAGTGACAGAGGTGAGCATATCTTAGATTTCATTAACCTTAACAAACTAGCTGTATGTAATTCCGGCACTTCGGCGACTTTTATCTTTCCCAGTTCGGACAGGTTTAGTGGGTGGGAAAAGGTTCTGGATATTACCCTCGTAAATGACAAATTTAGGTTTTTGATTGACAAGGATCCAATAAGAGATCCTTCTCTGATGATAATTGGATACTCTTCTAAGTTACATCACAAAACAAAGAAAAACAATACTTCAGAAATACGAGGAGAACCGATTGGAACAAGTTCAACGGGATTTTTACTACAGAGCGCGAAAAGCTCTACCATACCCTGGCCTTTTAGGCTCTATAAACTTTGCCTCTCTCTCAACTACGTTCCGACCAGCTGGAGGAAGGTTAGAGTAGTTTTCATTCCCTGGATTGGCAAGAGAAGCCATGAGGATGCAAAAGACTTCAGACCAATCAGCCCTTCATCGTTCTTGGTCAAGACGCTGGAAAGATTAATAGACTCTCATATTAGACATCGACTTGTAGACTCGTCAATACTCTCAGATAGTCAGTATGCCTACCTTAAGGGACGCTCTACTGAAAGAGCACTACACGAGGTGGTAAGGTTCATAGAGAGATCTCTTGAAAATAAACAACAGTCTCTCCGTGATGCCGATGTAGAGGAATACAATAGCAGCTGGATTATCACATTTTGAAGGCAAGAAACGGCACAGCAAAACTAGACAATAGCAATAAGTCAAAATGGTCATGCAGAGGAACATCACAGGGTGGGGTGATCTCACCTCTGCTTTGGCTTCTCGTTGTTAGCACCATTCTTCTTAGACTAATGGCCATTCCAAAGTTGTTCAAAGTCTTTATTCCATCCAGATGGGAGTGGAAGGGGGGTAAACATGGAAAAAGACTTCAACTTCAGCATGTATACTGATTGATGAAGAATGATCTGAGGTGTGGACTCTGGAGTCTTCTCAAAGGACCTTGGAATAAAACTCTCCTTCAGACTTTCTGATGAAGCTAGTGTATTTCAGGCAGAAATATTGGCTATAAGGGAGGCGGGGGTAGGGTGTTGATTGACAGGGGTGTCCAAGGAAGAGTCAGCATCTTCGACGACAACCAGGCGGCACATCTGTCTCTAAGGTCACACACTACGTTTTCTACTTTAGTTAACCTGGGCAAAGATGTGTTATTCAGATTAGATGGTGAGACTGACGTCACCCTCATCTGGGTTCCAGCACATAGCAACTTCCCTGGCAACGAAAAGGCGGATGAGCTGGTCAGGGCGGGATCTGCCATGGACAGTCTTCCACTTTCTTTGCGAATGCTTGGCCTTACACAAATTCTTGGGCAACAGCATACTAGACGAGCTTTCGGAGCTATCAGGGATAGGTCTGGGTGACCTGATTAGGTATCTCAATGCGACGGGCTGGATTTAGTATCTAATACCGAATCTGAGGCCTGCCGAACCCGAGACCTACATAGGTTGACGCTTACGAGTGGAGTCAAAACGGAACAGGCAGCCACGTAAACCAAACCAACCAACCATAGCCTCCATATTGATATTACTATTTTAATTTCCAAATATCTGTTTGTAAAATATCTATCATAGGCTAAACTATGGGAGCCTTTTTTAATAATTTAAAAGGATGATTTTAACAAATTTTGACCGCCATATTAGGTTTGTTAATTTTATTATCGGATTAGTAATCCGTCACTGTAAAAACCTCCATATGGCTGATCTCTAACCTCTGTCGCTCCTAGTCTTACAATAATTAGAAAATAATGATGATCTCTTAAAAAAGTATCAGTATTATAGCCGCCATATAGGTTTCACCATAGTGAATTTTAAAATTAAAATTTTATATATGAAATCAATGTTGCCAAACACCCCCGATGCAATATTTTATAAAACCACAAAATCAATATCCTGGCCCATCGTGCATCTTACCGGAGGTTTTCGCTTCATGTAAGACTTAAGTATCTAAGGATGTTGATCCACAGGATTTTCATCAGCTCCTATGGCTTTTCTAATTACATACAGGTAGGCGGGTCTGGACACGTGCATTGTATTTGCGCTTGTGACTTCTTTAAAGAAGGCCAAACGCACTAAGGGAACAAACTATATCCGGGTTCGATACCCTCTCCGATTCAATATTGAAGAGATTTGCTGCTAGTGATTTAAATTTTCACAATTGGCTGCGTCATTCGAGCCATATAACTTCAGAAGGTCAATATGCTGAGTTATTCGCCGCACACAGCCACATTACGCAGTCAGTCCAACGAATATTTCATGTGTTGAAGAGCACCTCTTGATAACTCAGATCATTGTACCACTCCCACCTCCGTTCGGTTCTCAGGACTTCGCGGGCAGCTACGAAATGTTTAAAATATACCTACGAAAAAGCTGATTGTGCTGAACTCAGTGGCTTTTTTGGGCATATTAACTGTAAAGAATGTTTTCTTGAGAGTAATATCAATGTCATGGTCTCAAAAATTTTCATTCCATCAAAGCAAATCCTGATAAAAAGCTGATCGATGTCTTGGTTTAATCAGATATGCAAAAATCCAAAGAGGAAGCATTCAGTAGTAGCTGGCGTAGTAGCAATAATGCAGATGCTGATTCGCTGCCCAAAAGGACGAGCTTTTCGTGTGCTGGTGTACTAAAACGCGAAAAAGCTTTGTGCACGAGCAGCGTCTTTGTGGCGTAGTAAGAATTTTTTCATTTGTTAAAAGCATAAAAGGTGATGATAACTTTTCAATTTCGGCACTTTTAAACGATGATCAAATATTCCCTGACGCGGTTGATAAAGTAAAGGTTCAATTGCTGTAACATAACCATAATTCGTGAAAAATTGCAACTTGGAAATTGGCTCTAAATTCGTTATATTGCCCCTAAAATGTAGGAAACCCAAAACGTTGGAAAATCTCGCTTGTCGCGAAAAGGGTGCTGTTGACTAAGTAGTTAGCGCGTTAGACTACAAACCCTGGGGTATTGAGTTCGATACTAGTTTCAGGCAAGCCAACAACATCATGCATTTTTCTCATGTGCATTGGTGTGTTATTGTGTTGGTTGTTGTTGGACTGTTAAAGTGATGAAGGCATAGCACTGATCAGTTTGGCAGTACCGGCGGCGAGTAATACTAACATATCCTAATGCACTTCACAGCACCCTCCTTCGTCGGTATTGTAGCAAAACCGTCGGCGAAGTAAAAGAACTAATAACATGGCTGCTCAGCTTAAACAAATAAATGCCTCTACTTGACACCACTGCTCTACAAAAAAAAAAAAAACGCGAAATAGCAGGGTTGTAAATGAATTAAGCTTTCTATCTATCTCCCACTTCCCCACCTATTCTCTCTACACTATCCCTTTCCCAAAGAAGGTAACATTAATTAATTAACTTGTAGGCATTAATTGCCTGATTGTGTTACTTCTTAAAAAAAAAAAGAGTGGAAATTCGCGTAAAATTGCAGAATTTTATACAAGCTTAAAAGTCGCTTAAACTACAAGAAATGCGAGAAATTGAATAAAAACTGCGAAATTATCGCAAATTCGCAAAAACTTGCTAACACGGGCAAAGTCTATCATTGATGAAAAATCGTGAAAATTGTAAACAATCTGAAAACCTACAGAAAATATCGTTTCCATCGAGAACATTGCGAAAATTTGCGAGAAATTGCAAAATAGGAAACAAGCCTTAAAATTGATTAGAAATGGCAAATATGCTAAAAAAAAACTAAATCTCACAAAGAACGAGAAAAACTCGCAAATGCGTGTAATTGCTGAAATGTGGTGAAGAAAAACTGTAAAGAATAGCAAAATCATAGATAATCACATAAATAGCGAAAATGGTGGAAATTGACAAAAAATTTCTTCAAAAGAGTTCTTGTTGAGCTTTTTAACAATTTTTTAATTTAGTTTTGAACCAATTTTGAAACTTTTATACATATATTCCAACTGGTTCAAACTACAGTAATCAATCGAAGTTTTTCAGCCGGCACTAATGATTTCTGTTTACGATTGATAATCGTACTCATTAAAACGTTGTTTACGATTAGTTAGTAATCATTAATCACGAGTAACCCTTTTAATAGTTATTTTTTAGCCATTAATCAGACTAACGTTTTGCCAAAACTGATAGAAACCAATTGAATTTTGGTTTTCTGCCATAACCATAAGCAGCTGATTGCTGAGAGAACGAATGTATTGTATGTTTTCTGTTTTGTTTTTATCTTTCACCTTCGCTGCATTTTTTGAATTTAGTCTGATTAGATATTCTAATATTCCACTCTTAAAAATAATTTGAATATACATTAATTCAATTATTGAGCTCAAGCCGAATAATAATAACATCCGACTTATGCACATTTTCAGTTCAAATAATAATTACGTATAAGTATTGCAATAAATTATAACTAACTAAAAAGCTAAATAATTAATTTGTAACGTTAAAATAAGTTAAACCTTTAAGAATTTTATTATATGACATATTATCATAATTTTGTTCTAAATGAAGTTTATTTGCTGATAGTTAAGCATTGTCTGTATGCATTTCATTGGCGCTTTACCAAATCGTCAGTAGACTTCAACCACAACTTTGAACAGTTACAAACCTTTTATCTTATGCACAGACTTTCAAAAACCATTTGAGAATTTACAAATGATAATATTTTTGAAAATCACAAAAGAATAAAATAAGCGTAGTAGGCTTAGAACTTATACAAAACCCAGCAAATAATTTGTTTTCGATATGAATCTATTTTATTTTTCTACACCTTTAGCTTGAACACACACCGAAGAAGACAAAATGGCTTTGTCTTTGAAGTCAAACACAGTCGTATGATTACAACGCACACAAAAAAAAAATAAAAATTTGGAGTGTGTTATCTCATAAAAACTAATTGTTGTCGCATTAGTCAAAAAAAAGTTTTGTCTTATGTTGGTGTGGACTCAGCCTTATACAATTAGAAATCCATTGGATAACAACAAAAGTATTTATAAGGCAAAATGAAAAATAAAATCCAAATTAAACCTTTAAGAAATGTATTATTTCACATATTGTCATAATTTTATTCTAAATGAAGTTTATCTACTGATAGCTAAGCATTGTCGATATGCATTTCATTGGTGCTTTACCAAATTGTATAGAGGTGCAGAAAAACTAAAATAGATTCATATTGAATACAAATTATTTGCTGGGTTTTGTATAAGTTTCTAAACCTACTACGCTTATTTTATTCTTTTGTGATTTTCAAAAATATTATCATTTGTAAATAATATCAACCACCTTGCATTGCCGGCAATGCAGAAACAAGCCAGTTTTGGATATACCAGAGAGAAGAAAATGGTTTCACCCGGAACAAGGCCAGCAATGCAAGAAACTCTAAGAAAGCGAAGCCAGTTTTGGACATACCCAAGAGGAGCAAATAGAGGCGCCCGGAAGAGGGCTATGCAAGAAACTCTAAGAAAGACAAGTCAGTTTTGGAAGGCCGGCAATACTAGAAAGCTTAAGTAAGCGAAGCCATTTTGCACATACAAGAAGAAAATAGTTGCGTACGGCTGCAGGCCGGCAATGCAGAAACACTTAAGTAAGCGAAGTTAGCTTTGGACATACCAGAGAAGAGAAAATGATTTTGCCTGGCCGAAGGCCGGCACTGCAACAAACCCTAAGAAAGCGAAGCCAGCTTTAGACATACCTGAGAGAAGATAATAGATGCACCTCTTCGAAGTCCGGCATTGCACAAAAGTTTCAGTAAGCGATTCAATTTTTGGGTACACCAGAGAGCAGAAAATAGTAGCGTCCGGCGAAAGGTCGCCAATGCTAAAAAGCTTAAGTAAGCGAAGCCAATTTTGGAAATACCTTAGAGCAGAAAGTCTTGATCTTGCCCCATAAATAATAAAGAGGGCTAGAGCCAATGACTAGCTAGAGCTAGCTTAGCATAACCTCTATAAAAATTATTAATTGGAAATTATTTTAATGCCGGCAATGGTCAAAGGCAGTTTGGACATACCTTAGAGTAGAAAATCTTGATCCCAGCCCATAAACATTAAAGAAGCCTCTAGTCCAGCATAACCTCTATAAAAAATTATTAAATGGAAATTATTTCATCTCCGTTGGGCCTTATTATATATAGTTATTTCATTTCTCTTTATCTTTTCTCATTTGGACTTATTCAATTTTTTGCTTTAATTCATGCAAAAATTGGAAGCTATTTAATTTTGCGTTTTAGCAGTTATTTCATTTTTTGCCTTATTGGGCCTTATTTCATTTTTGTTGGGAGTTATTTTATTTGGCAGTTATTTCTTTGGGACTTATTTAATTTGGTAGATATTTCATGGTACCTCCATATTCTTTTCTCTCTGAAATAAGTCCCAAAAATAATTTTTTCTGGTTTATTTCATTTGCAGGTTTCTTTATAAAATAAAATAATTCCCAAAAAAAGTGAAATTACTCCCAAAATAAAATGAAATAAGTCCCGAAAATTTTGAGTTATTTGGTAATGTAATAACTCAAAAAATTGGCGAAAATTTTTTTGTCAGTTTTTTTTCATACATTTTTTGGGAGTTATTTCTTTGGGCCTTATTTCATACAGCCGGTTGCAGCGTTATTACATCCATGAATAGAACAGTGTTAATTGTGGTCTTCTTTTTTGTTCGTGAGGGCGGCTATTAATTATTTTGGATGTGATTGTTTGTATGCTCTATGTTGATATATGTTTCCATGGGTTATTAGTCCGGAAAAGTTTGTCATTCAACTGATAGTAGTTAGGGCCACGAAGTCTGGCCGGAGACTTATTATCGCAACCATGTATTAGCAGGTGTCCGTCCACATAAATTTAGGACAACTATGCTTATTTCTTTATCTATCTATAAATGTATCAACCCATTCAAGATCCATAAACAAATACATTAACATTTTTAATAGGTTTCATCTCTTTGTCTACAAAAATCTAGTAGCAGCAATAAATTATATTTTTGCCAGTTATGAGATACGAGTACTAGCATACAAAATATGAAGGTATAATTTACATTTTCGCTTATTTCATTATCATTATAGAGTCCTAAATATGCACCACCCATTGAGTTTGTTGATGAAGCTGCTCTAAGTCCTCCCGACGGCTACAAAGACAATGGTTTGAAAAATACACTTGGTGGTGCTTTGAGCGGCCACATATTTGGTGCTCAACACTTACAGCAGTTGCAAGTTATACAACGTTTACAGCAACAACGTGCAGCTATGCTGGCAGCACGAAACAATTCACAAATCCCGCCTCCACCACCACCAGCTACAGCTACACCATCATCAGCTGCATCCGTGAATCAACAACCACCTACAGCGTCATCAACCTGCTCATCATCATCACCACTGAGTTCATCCTCATCATCTGCCGCAACTGCAGCCGTTGCTACTACAGTTATAAGCAACAATGGTATGAACCAAACTTCTGCAACACAACAACATTCATCAGACGATGATACACAGGCGGTGTGTACTGAGTGTGCCGAATGCGCTGAATGTGCGGCCAAACAATTACAGCAGGATGCAGGTAAATTATGTTTTTATTAAAATTATTTTTGCTTTGTGACCAAATACTTGTGTCGCTATTTACGATTTTATTAACTATTCAGAAGCGATGAGCTGCAATTAAATAAATTCTTTCGTTAATATAAGTATTTATTTTGTTGAGATCAATTGCAGAATTTTTACCAAGCAAAACAATTTCATAATGGTCATAATATATTTTTATCCAATCGATCTTTGGCCTAAGACGCATAAAAAACTTGTAAACGATTTAATTATATTTTTCCTTCGAAAAATTTCCTTTGTTAATAATAATTTCCTTTAATATTGATTGAAATATACTTTGCTAACGACAAGAAAGCATTTTGATGAGAATTAACTTGTGTGCTTGTCGCACGTAGAATGTTTTCAGGACGAATAAAAAAACAATCTGACAAATGTGTAGCAAGGCATGCTCATCATTACCGTGGCACCCATTTACCCATATTTACAAGCCACTTACTCCCATTCGTTTTCTGTTTTATGTGTGAAACTTTTCAACCATACAGCAGTCCGTTAACTTCCTATTGCCATTCGTTTTCGCAACCATTCATATTCGCAATTCTGCTGTAGGAGGACTGGCAATGATGCAATTAGTCTGGGGTGACTCTAATGGCTTTTGACAACATCTTTTACACAATTGGTTTGGTTTCTCGGTGTGTGCATTTTAGTTAGTAATATGTGGCACATTTACATTAGAAATCGTACGAGGGATATTACTCCTATTGTGAGCAACTCTGACACATATGAGGTGTCTGGTGATATTTCCACATATTAGGCGAGTTTACTCCCATACCTTAAGGCCCATCGCAGCAGCCTTAGTACATTAGTTATATTTTATTGATTTCATGAGTTTGAGCAGATTTCTTAGACATAAATTGTTTAGGTTTATGTCAAAACGGAATCTTATTGATTTTACTTTAATGCTTGTGCGTAACCATGCCCCAAGAGACAGTACTCCTCAAGTGCATACCAAGAGCTCCACTGTTTCCTCTTCATCTTCCTCCAAGTAGCTTCTGTAGTGCTTCTCATATAGACCTATTGAGGAGTGTTTAGTTCAATTTCTGTAAGAATCCTGCGGGAAATGGTATATCAGATATCTTGAATGTAATACGCTAATTACATATGAAAATGGTAGTGGTGCAAAAACCTCATGGGTTGTTGCTAGTATGTTTTTTTTTTGTGATAAATACTCCTAGCCCTTATTACGGAACCAACACCAGTTTTTTTTCCAATATACAATGCGAATATCAGTAAGACATCCTAAGCTCCAATGACCAGAGCAGATCATGTGTTCTGCGCATGTCGTAATGGGGCCACGTTGACTTAGCCACTTGGCAGGTGCCTTCGCTTTTTCGTCTTCGTCGAGCAGTTTTGTATGATTCATGTTGATAGAGAAATACCAGTGAATGAGTAGAGTTTTTAGACGCTACACCCAACCTGAAGTGTAAATGGAATTTTTACATAAAAATTTATCACATAGAAACCCCCGCCCCAAACCTTATTGCCTGTTTGGAAAGCGTCCGTGAACACCTTTAGCGTTTCTTCTGGGTTGGAAAGCTTATTATACTGTTCTCTATGGGAAATAAGCGAATAAAATAGCCCACCAAAGTAAGGTCGGCAATTGTCGAATCCTAGTATGTCCATACTTAGTTCTTCGCCCTGATCATGTAACGTTCAACCTGGCCGTCGAAAATAAAGCCAGCTGCTTGAGAAAACATTCACCGGAAGCCAATTTATCATCGTGATAAATGCTTTGGTTGGAGTAGTACCTGAGCACACCTGTTATCAGCACTGCTGCCAGTTGGAAGATTTACCCAAGTGGCTTGCGACGATATGCATTCGCAAACCAGTACAACATAAAATATTGATTACTGCATGGAAGATGCAGTTGATCCGTCTGTGGTAGAAAGTATCAATTTAGTTTTAGCTGTATTGACAGCAAACTCACCGGTGGCATTCCATTCGGCGACCGGTGTGCGACCTTCGAACGTTAAAGGTCTAGCAGAAAAGAGCTAATAGTCAATTTGCACAGGAGGGCTGATAGAAATCCTCCTAGAGGAGTACCACTGCCTAGTATTTAATAACATTTTCAATCGAGGCACTTATGACCCCTATTTATTAGCAGAATCCTGACAAATTCTCCTTGAAAAGTACCACGATTGCCTTATAGAAAGTGAAGAACGCTTTCTACAGACTTGCCTTAGATATACCAATTTGACAAGAAGAGATCACTTGATCATTCTCAAAGTCAAATGTCAACAGCTTATTATAATATTTTGAGCAGAAAAGACGTCAGCCTAAACGACCTGAAGTCCTTTGGCTGACTGTGTAATGTTTTGCCACATCTAGGGATAAAGGCTAAAATACATCTGTGTCAGTATAATTTCAAAAACTCCCTATATACTACAGATAGCTGAGGTACAACTATGCTTATCGCCCGCTTTAATTTGTTATTGTTTAAAGGGAGAATAGTTATGATGTGCGACTCAGTTATACAGCCAGTGTCCGATTCACAAATATCGCACTAGTTCCTTTAAAGGCGATCAACTCCAAATTTTGCAATTTTTACTTTTTGCCAGAAATCGGTCATATACACCCACGGTAAAAATTGTACATCATTTCTCTACTCTTTCGCCAAAAAATGTAGTTGTATTCCTCTTTGTGATATAGTACATACATACGAGTAGTAGACTAAAATAAAAACAGTATTTTGGCTCTACTGAACATTTGTAAATTTTGACTTGACCCCCTTTGAACTATCACTATTTTATCAAGTGAGAAAAATACTTTTCATTATAATTGTTCTATATTTGTAAAAATTACGAGCTTTAACAAGTTATCGATAACCGAGATGGTCAAATTTGTGACTCTGTAGCTGCTTTTGTATTAGAGCTATTGATGAATTGATTTTTTGAAAGTTTAGGCACTTCTCTATGACTCGCATACATAATTTCGTAATTAGTAATTTAAAAGTTATATATTTTGTCTAAAGTTATTTAGTTAGTTTAGCTTAGGTTCATTCAATTTAGTCTTTCGATTAAGTTATTTTATTAGAAAGAAATTCTAAAGCATGTAAAGATTAAATTAAACGAACTTAAGGCCAAACTATCTAACTAATTTTGGATAAAAATCATATAGTTCGGCTAAAATTTATAACTTCATTGTGAAAACTCTAAAGGCAAAAAGCTTAAGAATGTAACTGTTGAAATAAAAGAAAGGGCAAGAAATAAACATTAAAAAAACCTGGAAAAACCGATAGTTTCTCAAGCTGGTAATGATAGAAATGAATAGGCTTCAACTAAGCATGATACCCTTTCCTAACCTCTCAAGAAATACACTTGAGGAAAAAGCAACAAGATATCATCAGTTATAAATTGATTTATTAAAGTAAAGACTACGACTACGGCAAAAGGATGGTCATGTGTTTAGCGTATTTGTATGTATGGATGTATGGATAATTTGAGACATATGACTGCGTTGGAAGCGACTTCAACGCCCGTTGGTTACAGGCTATGTAATGTCACATTAAATTGAGTTTTTTCGCCCCCTATACGACATAAAGTCATGACGTCAAAAATAAAAATATTTTAATGATGTGTTGGGTATCAAATGAAAGGGTTTGATTAGCTCATTTCAAAAAGATATATATTCTTAAGTTTTGCTCGCTGCGGTTATGTGTTAAGCCAGTTTGTATGTGGCTATGTGGTGGTAACTTCTAACCTACTTATCATAAATTGCGAAATGTGGCATCGTTTGAAGCGTCTTGACTACCCGCTGGTTATAGAATATGTGATGTCACACTAAATTGAGCTGGGTGCCATCTATAGGACATAAAGTCATGACGAAAAAAAAAACAAAAACATTAACAATGTTGTGGTGGATATCAAATAAAAGGGATTGATTAGCCCAATTCAACAATGTATAAATAGTTAAATTTTACTCGCTGAGGTTAGGTGTTTAGCCTGTATGTATAGATGTTCATCTGTTCCCTCATAACTTCTAAAATAATTGTCATAATCTGATAAATAGGGTATAACTGGAATCGTCTTGATCGTCCGTCCACTGGTCATGGATACAGGTCTGAATTTTTGTAGAGTAATAGATATTGATATTAAGTGTTGATTCCTACATATAACTACATTTTTTTAGTTTTGGCACTTGTACCCCTTTACTTTTCACCCCCTCAATTAGCACATTTCAAAAATATATATATGTATGTATGCATGCTGTTATGTTTTGCTTGCTGCTTTATTTGCATGCACCCGATAAGTGGGAATAACTTCCTCAATCAAGCCTCAGATATGAGTAATTTTTTATCCAATTCCAACTAAAATATATGTAGTCATATATAATAAATTGGGGGACTCACAAAGTAGTCATAAAGTCATATGTTTTAAAATAATAACACGAAAAAATATCACTGCTGTGAGCAACCCCTCATAAGTTAGTGTGCTATTTCAAATTTGTGTCAGCTGTTAAAAAAAAGCAATTATAAATACTTGAAATCAGAATGCCAAGAACAAATGAACAAATTAAAATAATAGCCAGTTTGTTTTTAAATTATTCAACTTGTTAATAAAGTAAATAAATCCCAGCTGAATATCTTTTTTTTTAAATTAAAGTAAAAACAAATAAAATAAAATTGTTCCAATACATAAACGAAACCAGCTGTTGCCGGTGACTGAGCCGACTAATATTCCACACGGCTGCTAGCGGAAAAGCGTTTGTTGGCTGCCAGCCAGCTAAAGTATACAAACCAAATTTTTTCACTTGCATATTTTTAAATTTCTCGATTTTTTATTTTTACTTGTTACACAGCTATAAAAATGTAATCAAATGTGAAGTTATAAAACTGTGAACAATTTTAGGACATACTTTACTGCATATTACATACATTAATTTATATCAGTGGCGGCGGATTGTAAATATTGTCACCGGCTCTACTAAAGAGTTTCGGCCATTCGGCGCAGATTTTTACTGTGAGTTATGACAAAACAATAAACACAACTCAAAAAGTCTTATTATTTTAGGACTTTTTTATTTGAAGCACAACAACAATGTCCTTAAACTATCTTAAAATATTAGCACTTTATGACATTATGACATAATAAGACACCTTGTGAATACTCCAAATAACTATTCAATTATGGACAATAGTACACAAGCTGATAAATATATGACTCCAAAATAATTTGAATAAAAAAATAAGTTTAAAATACTTAAACCCGACTACTTAAAGATTGCACTTTGAAAAGTATAAAACAGGAAAGTATCCGTGGTCGTATTCCCCTTCGTCCTAAGTGTAATTTACCATAAAATGTTATGTAAACAATACTTAGGACTTTGGGTCTAGTCAAATAACCTTGGATAAAAACCATACAGTTCGACTAAAATTCATAACTTAATTATTATAGATTTTGTTTAGGTTTCAACGCAACCCAAGACACCTGAATGCTGATGAAATGCTATGCGGCACAGACAATACGTATTGCATTCTACTGGTGTAGAGCTATATAATACATTAAATGTATTACATTTATACATACACTATTTGCAAATAAAAATTACTTGCAAATGGTTAACTCACTGTTTATACGGCATAGCAAAAATACAAAAACTTGGTAGCACTTCTATAGAAAACGTTTGTGTGTTTACAACAAAAATTGAAATGTATAAAATAACAAATGATTATTTGTTTTTCTACGTGGCAACGTCATACATTTTATTCGCTAATAGCTCGTTAAACGTGAATAGTTTTTGGGAGTATAAAGCCCAGATTTTGTAAATACAATCGCTTTTAACGTTTTGAAATTTGTATTGAAAAACATTTTTTTTAACGTATTCGCGTTACTTTTCATACAAATTTGAAAAGTTTAGAAACGAATTTTTTTACAAAATCTGCCTATAAATCGCGATAAAAAATTTTATTGCAAGAATTTAAAGTTTTATTTGCAAATAAAAACAATACTTGGTAGCACTACGTTTTTATTTGCAAATAAGAAATGCTTATAAACGAGCTAATTAACGCACTATTTGCAAATAAGAAGTTTAAAATGTTAATAAAACATAATAAAAGGATAAATATATTAATATATAGATAAATATTCAGTGATTTAATATATGAGAATAAAAAAGTATTTGACAGAATTTTACGTTCTTATTTGCAAATAAGCACTGCGTATAAACGTAGTAATAAATGTGTGAACTCCAAAACCGATAACTCAATTTAAAACTTAATTGCATCAATTAAGGCAACATAATATTAAATTTAAAAATAATTAAATTTGAAGATAAAAAAATTTTATGTGATATGAAAAAAAATAGTTTGAAATGAAAGATACACAGAAAGATATAATTTTTCATTTCAAACAACAAGTTCTCTATAAAGAAATGTGTAAACTCAACTGCAGATATTTGTAATAATTTTATTAAAAAAATTCAGATTTTTTCAATTAAACCCTTTTTTTAATCAAAAACTGTTTTACAGAACTAACAGGGTTCCTTTGACGAGCACATTTTTTAGGGTTCCGTATACCAAAAGTGTAAAGGACCCTATTGTTTTCGATACGCTGTACGTGTGTCTGTCTGTCTGGATGTCTGTCACAGGCTGTTTTCTCGGGAACCGTCAGAGCTACGGACCTAAAATTTTTTTACAGAATATGTAAAACTTCGGTCTCTAAAACAACAAATATATGACAGCTAAAAATTGAAAGGTGTTCTAAAGCGAGCAACGAAACATGTTGAAATACTAATGTAATATACAGACACTTATACATAGACACTTTAAATGTTCAAAGTTAGTGTTAATTGGTGTAGCCTGTAGAATAGACTACACGAATTAAAACTGGGACCGAATCTTTGCTTTCGATATCGTGCTAATTCCATCGAGTTTTCTTCGTTTGAGATTATGGCATTCACTATCGAGTAATATAAACACACTGTTCGATATCGAATGTCATAATCTCAAACTAAGAAAACTCGATGGAATCAGCTCGATATCGAATGTGACGATTCGGCCCCTGGTATTTAGAACAATAAAAATTAAAGGGTGTTCTATCAGTTAATGTAATATTGACTATGTAACTTCGACAATTTGCTGCATCTTGGAAACCGTAAGAATCAAACTCTTTTGAAAACGCTAAAACTAAAAAATTCCAAAATTAAGTAAATGTCAAAACGAAAAATCGCCAAAATAAAAAAACGCTTAAAGGAAAAAAGCACCAAATTAAAAAATGGCTAAAACGCAAAAAATCACCAAAACTTAAAAGATCGCCAAAAAACTAAAAAAACGCTAAAAACCGAAAACAGTCGTCAAAACAAAAAAACTCTAAAGCCAAAAAAGTCGCTAAAACTAAAAATATCGTCAAAAAACGAAAAAAATTGCCAAAAATAGAAAACATAATCACAGAAACGAAAAAAGTACCAAAACTAAAAAAATCTCAAAAACCCGGCAAAATTGCCAAAACGAAAAAGATTGTCAAAACAAAAAAAAAGCCGCTAAAACTATAAAAAAGTCACCAAAGCCCGAAAAAAGGCCAAAACTGACAAAAAGCGCCAAAACTAAAATAAACCGCTAAAACTAAATATAAAAAATCGAATAAAAAACGTAAAAACAACCCTGCGGAAAATTTGGTGACAAATGATCCAAAAGTACTCGTCCCATGACTTGAGAAAGTGAGACTGGTACCAAAAATAAGGAGTAGTGAATGGTGAAAAAAGACATATTCTGTAAATGGTCACATATTACCCATTTTCAGTCAATTTAGTTGGTACTCCGGCTAGTATATTAGTAAACGGCACTGAACTAATTCGATGCACCTGGATCAAAGGCCTATTACATAGTATCTATATAATATTAACTGTCTCCCTTCAATGAGACTGCCATTCCACTCAGCAACCTGTTCCGTAACTATATTCAAATATTAATTCCAGCTTAACTGGTATTTACAACATTGAAATATAAGTACCCCGTGGTCGAGTGGGTTGTGTACTAGCCTTTCATGCCGGAGGTTGTCGGTTCGAATCCTATCAAAGACATCGCTTAAAAATAAAATACAATTTCTACTTGGATTTGTAACAATAAAAAAATAAATTAGTCGATAATTACAGCTGAATTCGGGAATAATATTTATATATAATCTATATTATTCTTCCCCGATTAGGATTCTATAAGATAGTTCAGAGATAAGTTACAAGGTGCGTACAAAGTATCAATTAACCCCATCCTAGGCCATCCCCATGTAAAAGTGGCTGATCCGCTTCATAGGAAGTGTTAGAACTCGGACTGGTCCCTACCACCTGGGGACCGGTCACGTGACTTGTTTTGTTCCAGTTCCATTTACCGCAGGGAAATAACGCCAAACAAAATAGCCAAAACTAAAAAATCGGCAAAAAACAAAAAAATAAAAAAATAGCAAAATACGAAAAATCGCAAAAAAATCACCAAAATGAAAAAACCGCCAAAACAAAAAAAATCGCTAAATCAACAAAAAAAAATTAAAAAATAAACAAACTAAAATTAAACGAAAAAGCAAAACGAAAAAATTTCCAAAATGAAAAAAGGGCAACGACGAAAAGAGATATGTGTATGTGTATTCGTACGGAACCCTTCGTGTGCGAGCTAAAGTCGTACTTTAGTTAATTTATTTGTTATAATATTTGTCAAACTTCATATATAAAAACATCAGAAAAATGTTAGAGCTATTCTTTTATATTATTTTTTACTTTTATCAAGACAAATAATTTGCTCGTCAAAATGGTATGAAAAAAAAATAATGAAACATATTTTTATCAGGTTGCCAATATTGACGATAGCAAAAATTAAATGAAATAATAAGTTAAACAAAATTATTTACGAAACTAAATAAACACAATAATAAAAACTTAAAATGAATTTCAAAAACATTTTTGTTTAAAGAAAAGCTATCATAATTTTTTCTGTATATAAGAATTAAATGTATATAGGAATTAAATTCACATAAAACCGGTACAGTTAAACAGTGCTGAAAGACATGAAAAACGCATGAACACTGTTGATTGAGTGTTGTGGCTTCGGTAAAATTCGTCATTATGTTCTGTTGTGTGGGTAGGAACTAATTAACTTAAATATTCTCCTTGATTCTTAGGATATTGTCTCATATTCAAATCGTTTGGACTAAAATGTTACTAACTTTAGCCTAATGACAATCATTTGGAATTAAAAACCAAATAGTTTGAAAAATAATCATATTAAAAAATATTTTGATTAACAAATTACCCACAATCTAAGTAGTACCCGTCGTATATTCATTGTGTTTGTGGAGGCATACACAGTTAGACGCCTGCATACAAAATGCCACTTAAATCATTTTTACGTAGTTTGAAAGCATTATAAAATTTGCGTATAAAATGTAATTCATTTTACAAAGAAAAGGAGAAACAAACCGGCGACATTTTAGGAATTCTGGCTTATTTTTGAATTAATTAACATGTGATTACATTTGCAAATTGTGTAATAATGGACAAAATGCTTTGTCATATATTAGTGCTGAATAATTTTATTAATGTTGTCCTTTTAAATTTCAAGTTTCCAAGAACAAGAAAGGTATGGATTTTTTATACACCTCAATCACGTGTGTGATGCTGAGATGAATTTTAAGTTAAAGAAGAAAATCTTTGTATTTAAAAAGGTATTACCTTATGATAATGTCTTCTCTAATGTATTCCTTTAATTCCCTTATAATGGGTGATTTTATAAGAACTATCGGAAAGTAAAAAAAAAAAACACATAAAATTCAGAAAAATGCATGAAATATTTATTTGGATCGATAGTTGGGTCGATATAATTTAATGTTTGAAGATTATTTCATGCAAATGTTGGCCGCGGCTACGCCTCAAATGGTCCATCCGCTTAGTCCAATTTTGGCATACTCTTTCCAACATTTCGGCCGGTATCTCACGAATAATGTTGGCAATGTTGGCTTCCAGTGCGTCAATCGAAGCGGGCTTGTCGCTATAGACATTAGCCTTAACATAGCCCCACAAAAAATAGTCTAGAGGCGTTAAATCGCACGATCTGGGCGGCCAATTGACTGGTCCCAAGCGTGAAATAAACTGTTCACCGAACTCGCCTCTCAATTGGTCCATTGTTTCGCGTGCTGTGTGGCATGTGGCACCGTCTTGTTGAAACCACATGTCATGCAAGTCAAGCTCTTCCATTTTGGGCAGAAAAAAGTTTGTTATCATCGCACGGTAGCGCTCACCATTCACAGTAACGTTGTGATTCGCATCATCTTTGAAGAAATACGGCCCAATGATGCCGCCAGCCCATAATCCGCACCAAACGGTTGTTTTTTGTGGATGCATTGGTAGCTCTTGCAATGCTTCTGGCTGCTCTTCACTCCAAATACGGCAGTTTTGCTTGTTCACGTATCCATTCAACCAGAAATGTGCCTCGTCGCTGAACACAATTCTTCGATAAAAAAGGGGATCTTCATCTAACTTTTCAAGAGCCCATTCACCAAAAATTTGGCGTTGTGGTAGGTCGTTTGGCTTCAATTCTTGCACCAGCTGTATCTTTTAAGGCTTCACACCCAAATCCTTCCGCAAAATTTTCCACGTAGTGGAGTAACAGAGGCCCAATTGCTGCGAACGGCGCCGAATCGATAATTCACGGTCATCACCAACACTGGCCGATACGGCTGCGATATTTTCTTCAGTTCGCACTCTACGTAAACGTGTTGGTGGTTTAATGTCCAACAATGTAAATTTGGTGCGAAATTTTTTTACAATAGCCCGAATAGAAGCCTCAGTAGGTCGATTAAACTGACCATAAAATGGAAGAAGCGCGCGATGAACTTTCTTAACAGAGCACGCATTTTGGTAATAAAATTCAATAATTTGCAAGCGTTGTTCGTTTGTAAGACGATTCATGATTAAATTATAGACCAAACTGAAGATGTTTGACACTGACACAAGATACAAAACGTGCGTGAGCTGTCAAAACTAGTGTTGCCAAAAAGATAATAGCAAAAAAATCACTCGTAGAAATATAAACTTTAAGACATCAGAAGTGGAGTTTCTTATGTCATGAAAAACAAGGAAGGACAAAGCATAAGAGACTGCGTTTATTAATCCTTGAAGTTACTATTTATATACACTCGTACATTGTGGCTAAAGTATTGATGAAACCGTTATTATCAAAACCTTTTGTGTGATTACAAAATTAAAATTTTTTCCTTAGGGAAAGAAAAAATTAAGGCCCTAGTTGTGTAAATGACATCACCCAAGTGATATTTATATTAACGCAAAAAGAAATTAAAAAAATTTTTTTGTTGTTTTAATACAAATTCTTCACCAAGCAAACGCATAGAAATTCAAGCGTTGCTTTGCCTTTCAAACATTTTAAAATTTGTTTGACAAATAAAACAAATTTATAAAATATTTGAAATTTTGTTTTTATTTTGTAAATAAATTTCACTTTGTTGACGTTACCCTACGGTAAATGGAACTGCCACAAAACAAGTCACGTGACCGATCCCCAGGTGATAGGGACCAGGCCGAGTTCTAACACTTCCTATGAAGTGGACCAGCCACTTTTACTAAGCGTTGTCTTTGATAGGATTCGAACCGACAACCTCCGGCATGACAGGCTAGTACACTACCCACTTGACCACAGAGGAACTTATATTTCAATGTTATAAATACCAGTTAAGCTGGAGTTAATATCTGAATATAGTTACAGAACAGGTGCCTGAGTGGCATGGCAGTCTCATTGAAGGGAGACAATTAATATTATATAGATACTATGTGATAGGCCTTAATCCAGGTGCATCGAATTTTTTCAGTGCCGTTCACTACAATACTAACCGGAGTACCAACTAAATTGACTGAAAATGGTTAATATGTGACCATTTACACCAATATGTCTTTTTTACCATTCACTACTCTTTTTTTTTTTTGGTAGACAGAGAAAACAGATTCATTGTGGTAACCGAATTTGTAGCCAATCGAATTTTGTCGGTTCTGTGTACTATCATATAATTCGATTATAAGTACTGAACAAATTCGATACATAGGTCTGAATATCACAGAATGAATCATTGAAATAAATAAGTTTATTGTGAATTAAATTGAAAATTTTTATATTAAAGTCACAAACGAAAAAAAGATAGAAAGCATAAGCATATATACGTATAGATAAAGCACATAGTTAAACTAAAAACAAAGAAATGCTCCACATGTTGATGGAATCCATGCTGCGTAAAAGTCCTGCTGCTCAGAGATTCTATAATTAATAAAAATGTGTTGTTTGAAATTTAAAGATATAGATGCAGTTATTTTGGGAAAACTTACCTCGACAATTTCTTGATACGAAATGCAAATAATACAAAATATTGCTCATATTTTTATAAAATTTGAAGATGGTTGAAGACTATAATTAACGTATTGTCTGTAGGATTTCCTTGGAAACATCATATTAATCAATATGCTCTGGAATACACATTTAAATGCAATGAACTTACCTTTTACCAATAAAGAAAATATTATTTTAGATCTGTCCAATATCGATCATTGAAATGACAAAAAGTTTTCCTTGAAAAGTACTATAGGACAATTCTTGCTCTTCTTTTACCAGCTCATGTAACTGAAATGTTCTTTTGATATGAACAATAATTTTCATGATTATATGTTACTTACAATTCACGAATTTTTCTTTGGCTCTATCAAATACAGTAAACCAGACCAGTACATAGCCGATGGATTTAAAAATAAACAAACTTTTTGATTTTTTCTACTATTAATTATTAAAAATTTTTATTATTAATTTATTTCAACTGTCAAGCAGCGCTTCCTTCCTACCAATTTATTAACTACTCTAAACATATATTCGGCTGGAAACACCAAATGGCTATTTTGGAAATTATAAACGAAATTTTATTATAAACATTTGTTTTTGTTGTTGAAATTGCAGATTGTGTATAGTTTTTCAGTTATACGCAAGGAATTGTAATTGCATTTTTTATATTTCATTACTTATAGCATAATATTGGTTGAATTAGTTAAATTTTCGTAATTGTAACTGTTTTCCAATCAATCTGTTTTCTCTGTGTACCAGTCTCATATTCTCAAGTCATAGGACGAGTACTTTTGGATCATTTGTAACAAAATTTTCCGCATGGTATTTACTAGGGATGTAACGATACGCCGTTTTGCCGATCCGATACCGATACCGATATTTAAAAATAAATATCGCCGATACCGATTCCGATACGAATATTGAAATTGAGTTCAAGTTTAGATCAACAAAACTCAAGTGCAATTTTTTATTATACAAAATTACATTGTAAGAGAGAATATTTAAAATTGATTTTAACCCAGTATAAAAAAATTGGAAGTAATTTTTAAGGAGCTACGTTTTCTTTGCTTCCAAAAAATCTATATTAAAAATATGCAGATAATTAGTAGAAAAGCAAGAAAAAAATTTTAATTCCTTTATAATTTTAAAAAATACTCGCCATGCTTTTTAAAAAATCAATTTTTTAAAGAACATTTATCAACTAATATTCTTCTAAATAACTTAATAGCTTAATTATTAAAAGTATTCTAAGTTAATATTTATTCACTTAAATTTACATGAAAATAGAGTTTTGAGTTTAAATTCGGATAAAAAAAAATTGTGCAAATGGGTAATTTTTTATCCTTTTTCCTTGAAAAATCATTATAGAACACCGAAAAAGAAATTTGTCCTAGCATCGCTTCCAATTCGGTGATTGGTAATTGCAGTGGCAAGGATATTTAAAACTAATTAAAAGTTATCCAAATTTGCAATACTTCCAGATTGCGAATTATACATTTTCATGACTTCTTTGGAGTGTATTTTTTTGCTGGAATAAGATTTTAAAAACAACGACTTGAATTTGAATTCATGGTAAAATTAACAAAAAATAAATAACTTTTTTTTACAAAATAACAGCATAAAATATTATTAATTTTTAAAATTGATATTAATAAGATTTAAAAAATAATGAAGTGAATTTAATTCATGGTAAAATTGAACATAAATAAATTATTTGTTAAAAAAAACTCTGAAAAAAATTTTAAAAGTATCGTCATATCGACAGTAAAATATCGCCGATTCCGATGTATCGGAAAATCTGAAGTATCGCCGATATATCGGTGTCGGTATCGGTATTCGTTACATCCCTAGTATTTACACAATTTGGGCCTAAATAAAATTTCTTCTCAATGATGTGTGACGAAAACTATAAAAAAGATCTTCACAATTGATTACACGTTTCTTGTTCTGTATTCTTTTTCATATTATATATTGCTCTTTATGCTGATATTTTTGTGTTGTATGTACTCATTTACATAATTGTCCATTAAAAAAGAATATTATTTTCAAGATATGCACGAGTATGTTAATACGTACATACGTAATTGTATATAATAGTAAAAATAATGAAAGAAACGTTTTAACTACCAGCGCCTCTCTATCGTTTTTACACGACTGTCCCGAAAAAGGTGTTTTTAGTGTTAATGCATGTGAGTTTTTTTTATTTCACCATAACTTCTAAATGCCTAAACTGATTTACTTACATCAGTGGGCTGACCGCAAAAATAATGATAATACATCTGTATCTTTTAAGCTACTGGTGGTAAAATTGTGTAAAAAAGTCATAGCGGATAACATAACCCAGGAAAAATTTTGATAGCAAAGTAATGAGTTAAAGTGCTAATAAACATACCTTCTCTTCTTCTACTTTGGCACTTTGAACAAATACTTTAACATGGTGATGTCATTGGAGGCAAGTACTAACCACATTTGACTACAAATAACAATTTCAATATTTGGAAGGTATTGAATTAACAATAAAACAATAAAAATTAAATGTCTTTGCTAAGCATTGATACTCATGCCATTTTCAGTTATTGGTTATTGTATGCCCAGTGTTTTACTCACTAATAGCTGTTTTACACTATCTCACAACCAGTTCGACTTATGTAGAAAATGCAACCCTGATCTAATGAGTTTATGGAAAGTTTTAAAAAATCAATAACAACACATCCTGCATTTTGTGCAGGAGTCGAACAGCTTGTATAATAGCCTAAAAACAGCTTAAGCTACTGCACAACTGTTTTGTTACGGGCTTAAAACTTGTTTTCACAAACATGAACACAATTAAAATAAATTAATTAAAGAGCGACTTTAGCTCGACCACGAATAGACATATATCTCTTTTCGTTTTTGCCCCTATTTCATTTTGGAATTTTTTCATTTTGCTTTTCCGTTAAATTTTATTATTTAAGTTCGTTTGTTGATTTAGCGATTTTTTTGATTTTGGCGCTTTTTTCATTTCGGTGTTTTTTTTTCGATTTTTCGTTTTTTAAAATTTTTTTAGTTTTTTGGCGATTTTTTTAGTGTTGGTGATTTTTTTGTTTTCGCATATATTTCTTGTCAGTTTTGGCGCTTTTTTCGGTTTTTGGTGATTTTTTTAGTTTAAGCGATTTTCTTTTGGTTTTGACACTTTTTTTTTCGTTGTGGCGATTTGTTCGGTTTTTGGCGATTTTTTTTGGTTTTGGCGTTTTGTTTTCGTTTTGGTGTTTTTTTCCATTTTCGGCATTTTTTTGCGATTTTTTTAATATTAGCGATTTTTTTAGGTTTTAGTGCTTTTTTCGGTTTGACGACTTTTTTCAAACCCTATAACCAATACAACAATACAAGGGGTTTGTAAATTGAACAAATGCCTTAATTTGACGAGCAAAGTGACGAAAAATTTCAATCTTTTTAGTCAAACCGTTCAAAGTCTTTGGCGGGAGTAGGACGCGTAGCAAACATCCAAACTGAAGGACTAGGGGCCCGTTTCTCAAAATTACAAGTTACAAATCTACAAGTAAAATACATACAAAACAACAAAAAAATTTGTAAAATTGTTGTTGTTGTTTTATGTGTATTTTACTTGTAGGTTTGTAACTTGTAAGTTTTGAGAAACGGGCCCTAGTACTATACCAACTTGTCAGCTGTTTGTTTTAACTGCTTTAAGTTTTAATGCATACATACTTGTGTCATTTCTTAAAAAACAATTGAGAAAAGCTGAATAAATCGAAAATTATTTTTATGATTTTCTGTTGATTAAATCTTCTGTTCTTTGCTTTAATTTTTAACGTTTCCGATTTTTGAAGCATGACGTTAATAAAGTTATTTTGTCAATAGCAACCGACCGTAACATTTATTAATAAGTGAAAAATAAAAGACAACGATAAGAATATAAAGGACAATCTGAAGCATAAACATCATACATATAACGATATAACAGACTGGTCGTTAAAAATTAAATTTTTTCCGACGCTGCACATTGGGAAAAGTATAATAGAAATGATAATCGTATACTTATGATTGATGTGTTCCTTTTTACTTTTGATCGACTTTAATTGTATATTTTGTTAGTTTTACCATTCTCAATAAACTTGTTAGTGATTTTACAAAGTTTGTGTAAGTAAGGCGTGATTGTGTACAGAGCAATAGTTGGTCTGCGACACCGACGTGAGTATTGGCGTTACAGTTTTGCATAGGTTATATTTTGAAAATATATTACAATTTTGTGTTATTTTATAGATTTAGTTTAATTATTTTTAATTTCCTGTCTTATTTACTCGGAAATATTGAATTTTGGTTTGTTTGTTTTTAATAGAAATGTATATTTTTTTAAGTTTCTTTATCTTTTTGGCATTTTTACAAGGACTTCAATGAAAGACTAAGTGCCTATTTCACAAATTCATTTAAATCTCAATTGATATTTAAATATAATTTTCCCATACAAAAATTAATGAAAATCGACATTTAAATATGAATTGATATTAAATATCAATTTTTAAATATCAATAGCGTTGGTGAAATAGGCTCTTAGTAAAATATAAATTTTTTAAAAACTTTTGTTTATACATATTACTAAAAACATACCGTTCTAAATATAAATCGAGTTTTATTAATTTTTTTTAAACTAATATAAGTTTTGTAGACTCTACATACATCGGTCTGACAGACCAGGCAGGAGTATACACAGAAAAGAAAAATTAATCCATTTGTACTTAATTTTATTCCAAGCAGTGTCAAAAGTACGGTGATCCCGGTTTTTCTGAAATCAACTACAGAAAGATTGATTCAAGTCGGAATATTCAAGTGCAAAATACATAATTTTAGCCTGAGTAGCCTTTAGTCATGTAAAAATTCTTATTTTAAGTACGAATATGTTTATAAATTTTATACACATTCGTATTTATACTGTGTTGGTGTTTGTTTGCTTGATGATAGCCACAAATCGCTGTTATGCTCTTGTTGTTGTTTATTTTTGTTGCTCGGTCATAGCCGACAAGTAGCTCGCAAACATCGTATTACATGTAGATTCAAGCCCGCTGTATACTTGTATCAATCCCGCCGCGACTTGTATCAATCCTACTGCGTACTGTCATCCATCCGCCGCGTACTTGATAATCAATCCCGAATCAGGCTAACTTTTACTTATTTAATCCTGGAACAACAGACTTGAGAATTTATATTTTTACTGTATATAAATTTAAAATTTTTAATTATTTGTTTATTTTAAAATTTATTTTTGTCCATTTCTAGTATTGAACTTAGCTCATCATGCTTGTAAACCAACGCCTTAGACCACTCAGCTAACTCAGTATAGAAAGAACGTCAGATAGAATCCAATATAAGCCAGCAGCATGTAGTACGATTTTTGTAGTCTATTAGTCGTTACTGCACGAACAAAATAACCGACAACAAAACAACAACACAAGCACAAAATGCTATTGAAGCTATCAACAAGCAAACAAATACCAACACACTACCATTGTGTCTTAATGTTTATATTTAGAACATTTTTATTTAATATGGAACGGTATAGTGCCAACCAAATATGTAGGTCCGATTTTTACCCCACTGCGCGACGCAAAGAAGGGTATTGTGTTTATTAGCCTATGTATGTATGTGTGTTCCTTTGCGGCACTATATAAACCGAACGCGTAGACCGATTTTGACGATTCTTACGTCAATCGATTCGTCTTGATTCGGGGAGTGTCACTAAAAATATGACAGTAGTCAAAATTCAATATGGCGGCCAACAGACGCCATATATATATATAATATATATATATATATATATATATATATATATATATATATATATATATATATATATATATATATATATATATATATATATATATATATATATATATATATATATATATATATATATATATATATATATATATATATTTATATAATTCCGGTCTTCGACCAAGTATGGCAGGCAATAGTTTCATCGGTCCCTATCGAGAACTAGCTATACTGAGAAGGCGAATATATTTGACGTCTCAAATAATTAGGCATTTAATCATACTTGCACAGAAAAAAATAGACAAGAATTATATTCAATAAAACCATGTTATTAAATATTAATATGAATTTCAATAACATTTATATTTAACATAATAAAATATTTCGTTGTAAGTATTTCTTTTCTATGCCGGTTATTTCTTTTCTTTTTATACATTAGTACTTAAAACAAGTTGTATCCCATAAAAAAATAAATGGGATATGGCTCAGCTATAGAGTGTATGCTTTACATCCGGAAAGCCCGGGTTCGTATTCCAGCCATGTCAACATTTTTTTAATTTATATATATATTTTTATTTTGAAATAATTTTGTTATCAATATAGGGGAATTCTTTATCACAGGAAATTTGAAAAAAAAAATTATTGAATACCGGGATTTTTGTTATCAAAAACGAAACTTATTTTTTTCTGTGTGGTGAATCATGACTGCAAGTTGGGATTGGACACGAGGATAGCAGCCCTGTCCATCAACCTAGGAAAGGGCAGACTCGCACGACCTTTGTGAAATTTTAATTGCGAACGAATCGCTGAGGCTAAGTGGGATTTAAAGGAACATATTTAATTTAGTTTGTTTTTTGAAAGGTGACGTGACGTGATCGAAAGTGTGTGTAGTTATGTTTGAAGAAAATCAGTCCTGCCGCTTAGAAGTTATCAATTATTTTCTAGCTGCATCATCTTGAATATGCCTGTACCTCGGAGGTAAACTGTACTATGTAGACATACTGCTATTTTCTACATGTACCATTTTTGAATTCAGTTCATGGTGACCTTTCCGGGAATACCCCAAATAATATATTAATGACGTCACAACGAAGGATACTGAAGTACGATTTTCAGTGCTGTTCAGGGTATTTTACAGCATTACAACTTGCGTACTGAAAAGTTGACTAAAATGACATAGTGCAGTTTACCTCTGAGGTACAGATGCGTACATGTGTGCCTGCGGCTAGATGGATTTTCATATAGTTTTTTTTTTTGAAAGGTGATGTGATCTAAACTCTTGTAACCTATGTTTGAAGAAAATCGGCGGATTCCGGCAGAGGGGACCAAAAACCTTAAAACTTAAGGAGTTATAGTGAAATTTTACGTAAAGTCCTTAAGACATACATGTAATTTTTTCAAAATTTTTTTTAAGTTTTGGAGAACAGTGCAAAGAGTTCAGGTATATTAGCATGAATGCAAAATTATCAAAGCTTTTACTAATGCTATCGATAAACAAATGCGGTTCTGTCTAAAGAAATTTTTAAATTTTCAACTTAAGATTAACGTTTTAAGCTTGAAGCTTTAAAGTGCTGCCAAATCAGTATTTTATACACGAATTCAGCGATTAAGCACCTCTTTTTCAGCTCTTTTTTCTGGTGGCGTTTTATTATAAATCAAAAGTAGGCAGCACTTAAAGAAAACATGACAAAACGAAATTTTTTTTTGTGTGCAAGACCGGAAAAATTTTCTAATTTCGACATGTTTTATTTTTTTATTATTTTACTAAAATTAGCCTAGGGTATCCTTATTATACTGTAAAAGTTTAATAATGCAATTTCCATACCAACAAAACAAAATATTCGAACATAATATCGCATTCGAATGTTGCGTAAACATTTCTCGGACAAAACACTCGAGAACGGCTATCGAAGTCGGAAAGAGAAAGAACTGCTAGAGCTCACTGCCAAATCAATACCAAATCTTTATCAATATCAAAATTGAACCAATATCTAAGAAATATCGATACCGCAAAAATGGTGGAAAAAGAAAATTTTTAAGATTATTATCGTAAAAATGTGGTATTTTTCTACCATCTTATTTATGTACTCCAAGGTTTAATTTTACTGAGTACAAAACACATTTAGTGATGAGAGATAGTTTAAATTAGGTGATCTAGAAGGTCACCATATAAATATATTGGATGGGTATCACCTTTACATTAAAGGTATGTTTGAAATGCTGCCACGGATGTTTGAACGCGTATTTGCCTCCAGTATTAAGCTTGAAATGTGTTTTGTACTCAGTAAAATTAAACCGTTAGAGTACATAAATACACTAAAGAGCAATCTCATAAAATTTTGCATATGATATTTACCTGCGACATAATACTCTAATTCATGTTGCAAGCGAGAGAAGACAGTTTTTAGGGTGATAGTAATCCCATGCTATAGCGGCCGTCAATAACTCGAGACCTAAATCTATAAAAGATCCCTGGAGAATACTGACGGCAGAGATTCAATAAAATTCCGAAGACAATGAGAGCCTTACAAAGCTATATTATGCGATAGTGAAAAAGTTTTACAACGTTGGCGATGGTGTTGGAAAAAAATTGATATGCTCTAAACTAGAGATGTGCGCGTGAGTGAGTTTTCGCTCACGATCACGCACGATCACGAAAAAAATATTTTTTTCACGCCCGGTCACGCACAGCAAATTTCAAGACTCTCACGATCACGCACGCTCACGATCAAATTTGATTTTATCACGCGCTCTCACGCACGACAAAAGCTTAAGTTTTCACGATATTTATTTTTTTATATCCTACAAAAACACAAATCGAACATTAAAGTTTTAATAATTTTTTAGTGTTCATATGAAAATGAGTGTACATTTTGGGTTTTTCATTTCCATTTTTTAACTTTACAAATTTAATTAATAGAAATATGAGAAGGTGTTATAGATTTCGCCTCATTCACTCATTCAATGGATCCTAACATAAAATAACATTTTTCGATATATTTTTTTAATTTTTCTGGATTGAGCGTTACATTTGCTTTCACGGTTGTACTGGGAATGACTTTTTGAAAGCAAATCAGAAATTTCTGAACGGATAATGCTCTCCATATCGTTTCTGTCCTTCCGCTGCTGTTAACTTTTTTTACCACCCTAAAATTTATAGATAATTATATTTAAGAATTTTGTTAACGTAATGCTCAATATATTTTCTTACGAATTTAATATTTTTAGAACCCACTATATTTTGAATTTAAAACAATTCAGATGTATAATCTTCGATAAGTTTTAACATGAACTCCTTATTTAGACACTAAAAAATTTCAATTAAATTAAAAAACTACAATACATTATTATTGATTGATGAAACTTTTTGCAATTTAAACTATTTAACAAAGTTCGCAAAACTTTTAAATATTTAGAAGTGCAAACCTACGCTGTTATTTTACTAATTAAACTTAATATTGAAGCATGCTAAAAACGAGTAACGCTCAATACACATAACTGCGAACTACAACAATTTCTTAAAAAAGTTATTATTCCTATTATTTTTCAAATATTTGATGCAAAATACCCATAACCCATTATGAGTGAAATGGAATTTTAAGCATTTTTCGCCTGGCTTTTTACGTAAAAACACCGGTATCTTAAAGACTGGACAATATAGCTTTACTCAATATTTTATTTTATAGCTAACCTTCCAAGCTTTCATTTGGTGTATATTTGTAAGCTTTCATTTATTAAATATGAAAGTTATGTAACTTCTAATATTAGTTTATGTACCAGATTTGCAAAATATTTCGTAAAAATTCGTATTACACAGAATCTTTAGTAAGTGACGCTGTGGTACGAAATATCATAGAAGACAAAATCTTTGTGTCCGCTGTTTCAGTAAATAAGCGATATATCGTATTTCAAACGTTTTGAATTTTTGTGTGCTGGGTTGTCTTCAGCTTACAAACATATTTTTCCTGATGTCAGACATGTCGGCAAAGTAGGGCAGAAAGTCTGCACAAGATGCCGAATTCGTATTCGAAGACGGTCCATATGCGTGGTTAACAAGAAAACGAACCTCTTTGTCTGAGAAAACTCTAAAAATTGTGCCGAAACTCTCTACGAATTCTGACGAATCTTTTAAAGAATTTTCGGATCTAAAATTAGTAACTTATCAGAAATGTCGTATAAAGTTCGCAAATTAAATCAAAATATTGTAGGAGTAAAGAGGAAATTTTTTTCAGCAAGCTATGAAATGTAATTTCGTGAGTGCGTGAAAATTACATATTTAAAATCACACACGATCACGCACGGTATTTAATTTGTAAATCACGATCACGCACTATTGCGTGATTATTTTTTAATTTAATCACGCCTGATACGAAAAATTCACGACATTTGCACATCTCTACTCTAAACCCCTATAAGTGGAACTAATAAAGTATCACAAGGATAATATAATCCCATCTTAACATCTCTTAAAAAGGTAAAAAAAAATCAATAAGAAACAATAACCGTAAAACAAATTCGATTAGCACATGTAATAAATTTCTATAAAGATTTAAAAACTCGCTTAATTTCTGTTATGAAATAAATATATTGAGAAAACTTATGTTGTGGTTTTTAAAGCTCTAAATGGCAAGTGGGTGCATTATAATTGTGCAATTTTTCGTATTGTACAATAATATCGCCAATGTGTATCGCATATTAGAAGGTGGCACAATACATTGAGACAAATCAAAAGACTTGATTTTTATTGTACAATCAAGAAAACTATGTAATTTGGTAGCAATATTGTTCAGTGTTATGCTTACATTTTCACTCTCAGGAAAATTGGGCTTATTTTCTTTGAGAATATTGCGCCATTTATTGCATAGTATAGATCAAGACCACAATGATATGTACAATAACATATGCAATAATATTGTATAACGGATCGGCCGCTTAAGTCTACTCAACATACAAAATTAAAATCATTATTTAAATATTTACACCCATATTCATAAATGTTTAGTTAATGTGTGGGTTTTCCCATACAAAGTTCGTACAGTAAACCAACATTAACTTTAAAATATTTTTTTTATATGTTTTGCCAAAAATCTTGTTTCTCATAGTGTACATATAATTATTTTACAGGGGTCGAATGGGCATCATTATAAAGACACTAACCCTCATATTCATAAAAATTTATTAAAGTTAATGTTGGTTTAATGTACGAATTTTGTATGGGACACCCGGTTTTAACGCATATATTAACTTTACTAATCACTTACGAAATTGTTGGTAAATGTTTTAAAGCCAGTATGATAAAATAATATGAGGACTCGATCTCAAATGCATATATTATATATTCATTTATTGGTCGTTACCTTTACAATGTATGCTTGGCCAATCCCTTAAAGAATTTATTAAACCATGAATGATTAACTTACTGACTGACTGATTTAATGGATAATTAATTCCACCGCCCTTATGGAGCAGCAGAGAATCATTGAAAACTTATGAGTTGTTCTTAATAAACTAAACTGTTGTCATATAAACTGAAAAAAGATATTAATTTAACTTACTACGAAATTTGTTGCTGGTATTAATGTAAAAGTTATTTATTGCTATTGAAAAATTGCTGAAACTCTTTCAACCATAATTCCGTTTAGAATAAAGTTAATTTCAATGAAGTACGTAATACATAGTAAATGAAAATTCAAAAAGTCTATAAATAGTTTTTTGGACCTTTTACATATGTACAATGTACATTAGGATGGATCAATTGTTTTTGTCAACAAGCTTCCAGCAAAAACGAAATCTACGTAAAACTCTATGAAAATTACCCTAAGAAACTAGGTGTCTAAAATCAAAACGTAGCTGCTGCCGAGAGACATCAAAATTCAAGTTTTTCATTGGATAAAAGCATTTATAACCAAACAACAAAGTTAATATTTTGAATCCTTTTCCTTCCGATTTTGAAAAAAATTTTGTGAGCATGATGCCTCTTGCATAGTTACCATTAGTGCAAAATCTTGACTCACTACACGGACAAAAATAGTCAAGAGTTATATTCAAAAAATAATGTTATTGAAAAAAATATGAATTTCAATAACATTTGTCATTAACTTAATGCAATATTTCGTTGTATGTATATCTTTCTCAAGACAAGTACTTAAAACAAATTTTATCTCATAAAAAAATAACTGGGATATGGCTCAGCTGTAGAGAGTATACTTTACGCCGGGGAAGCCCGGGCTCGTATCCCAGCCATGTCAACATTTTTTTATTTTATATATTTTTTTCTTTTGAAATAATTTTGTTATCAATATAGCGCAATTCTTTATCACAGGAAATTAAAAAAAAAATTATTGAATTCCGGCATTTTTTTTAACAAAAACGAAACTTATTTACAAAATGATGTACATATATATTTAAAACTACTTACTAGATATTCCATTAAAGGTGTTATATTAAAAGGCAGAAAATGGAATTTGAAATGACATATGTTATGAGCTAGTTTTTCTATCTTCAGAGGTCGAATTTTACTAATCTTATATTCCCATCTGATTTTTCGAAAAGTGGTATTTTTAAAATTCCTAAAAAACATATATGCTGATCAACAACTTCGTATCTTTAGTTCGGCCAAGTTTAAACCGTGTACTGGAAATAGTTCATGAATTATGGAGAAAAATGTAAAAAAATTAAAAATTAAAAATATTACATATCGTCTGTTGTTGCTCCGACAAAATCAGCTGTGTTTTTAACTATGTTTTCAGGTAACCATGCGATATTTTTTTACAGCTAAACAATTTATTGAAACAATATTTGCATCACTATACCCAGTAAAAAATTTTCATGTTTTTTGAAGCACTAAAGAAATAAAGCGCTTCATAATTCGGTTTAAAATATGAGCTTGTTCAGAAGCTGATTTGATAGCGTCACAACAATGCAGGTTTTGAAGCGAGAAAAGTATTTGCCTTTTACTTATACAAAAGCTTCGTACACGAGCTATACAAAAAGCTGATTTTATAGTGCTGATCCAAAGCAGGTTTTTAAGCGAGAATGAAGAGTAAGTCTATTTGAGTTTCTTGGTGCCGTTTTGCAACAGTGTTTTTTTTCGAGTGATTGGTACGTTGGACTTCAAACCTGAACGTTCTTAGTTCGATACTAGTTGAAGTTAAAATAACAAACATTGAGTAAAAATATGAAATTAATAAAAATAAATAAAGAAAAGAAATAAGAAAAACTCAAAATGGCGTCAACGACGTCAATCCACATCGAACCATTTTTTCATATATTTTCAGTTCTAGTGCTGAAAATGTTGATGATTTTCAGCGCTTCAAAAGCGCTTTTGTGAAGAAAAATGTAGTACTCCAATCCGGGAACTCGCCATACAAAAATCAGCAGCAATATCAGCAGGTTTGTCAGCGCTACTTTTATTCCATAATAGTAGGAACCTGCTTTATGGGAAGCAACTTTTTTACTGGGTAATTATGTCGCAAAATACAAGATATATAATTGGATATTGGCGGGCTATAATCGAATTATTCATAGAACTACACATAAATCATTTTGTTGGAGCATTTCTAAGAAAATTATTATTTAATTTATAATATTTTGGGCATATAACTATTTTGTCTCGCAGGATTTAGTAAACATATCGTCAAACCCCTTGATGGGTAGCAGTGTTGCCAAGAGCTGGAGAAAAAAGAAGCTAAATCATCTTTTAAAAAAGGCTAGATTGCCAAAAATAAGAAGCTAAAAAAGCCCAAAAATTTTAATATATATTGGGCCTGATTGTGTAAGGCGTTGGCGTAAACGTCTGAGTCGTTTTTTGTAGTAGATTAAAGAACACATGTTGAGTGTTACTTTAATCTATTACAAAAAACGACATAGGCGTTTACGCCAACGCCTTACACAATCAGGCCGATTATATTTTAGTCTTTTGTAATGATAACTTTAAGTTATTGCACGATGCTATTATTGTAATGCAATTCTTCTACCAAATTTGAAAAGGAATAATAATACTAATCTTCTTCAATCACTTCAATATCAACATTAGTTGGTTCGCTGCTAGTGATATTAGGAAGTAGTTGCATAAAGGCATTTTTTCTTAATCTGCTCTGCATTGCACTATAGGAAATTTTTTGGTCAACATTAATGTATTGCAAAATGGCTGGACCGATTTAAATTACTTTTTGGATTCGGCAAATAGAAGGCTTCCTCTTAAGGTCCTTAAATTGTTTATCACCAACTCTCACGAATATAACACTTCTGAGCACTAACACTCACCTTTTGTTGTGAAAATTTTCAAACATTTCCCTGGATACCCTTAAAAATTCTTTACCCACACAACGAAGAAAGTTTTGTTTCACACTAATTGTATAAAATATTTCATTTACAAGCTCGTCACTGTAATTATATTGAATAATTCTGAGTTACGAATGCTATAGCTACTCAGAAAAATTCTCTTGAAAAGATTTGAAAGCATTTACAGCTGTAATAAATTACGTTCAGCTGCTGATTGACCTAACGAGTTTTGTAGCTCTCAGTTGCGGTAGTTTTTAATTAAAATCAAACTCCAATCCATAATTCTATTAGTCTATCTAAGGCTCACTTAAAATTTTTCGATTTAACCGATCTAATAGACGAACTCACCAAGATATTACAGTACCACTCAAGTTCGACACTATTGAAGGCCGTTTCAGACTATAATACAAGTATTAATATTGATCTAATTGTTGGTTAAAAATTTTGAAAAAACAATTAAATACTAGATGTGCCCGCCCGCTTCGAGCGCTTTATGACTATATGGTGTCTATAAAATATAATAATACAGAGTACGTTAAAAAAACAAAAAATCTTTCTAATTTCCAACAACATTTACATTAGTAAAATAGGGTACATATTCGTTTTTTTCTATTTTAACTTAGAAATGAGCTATTTATCGCGGTAAAAAGTACCCTATGTTTGAATCAGGACTCTAAAGTACCTCCATACCAAATTTCATGGAAATCCATTTAGTAGTTTTTACGTGAAGCGTGTTCGGACAGACAGACAGACAGACAAAAATTCCAAAAGTTGGTGTTTTGTTCTCTACATCGATTACTGTTTACGCCACCATAAAAATTTTCAAAAAATATTTTATGTACAGACACGCCCCTTTTACAGTTTTATTATATGTATAGATTAGAATCTATTATTATGAAATGTTGAAAAGTAAGAAAATTAGAAATGTAAAAAATAAATTTAGCTTTTTTGAGGCTAAATATAAAATTAAAACAGGCAAAAAAAAAATCACGAAGCTAAAACACAAATTTCGAGACTAAAAGACGAAAAAAGAAGCTAAATCTAGCCTCGAAAAGGCTAAACTGGCAACGCTGATGGGTACATGTATGACTAATAAATGTTTAGATTGGTGCAATAAACAATTTTACGAAAATTTTCACATAACTGATTGCGTCAGAGTAACGACGATATGTTTTTATTAAAAAATAATTTTATATGAAAAAAAATAAAAAAGCTGGATTTCATTTAAGAATATTAAAAATAAAATTTTTCTGGAAAATCAATAATGTTTGACTTCTAAAGATTGGAAAACAAATTCATAGCTTATGTAATTTGAAAAGTCATTTTCTGCTCTTTAGAGCCATTATTATAACTTGGCAATAGTTAAAGGCAGGATTTTGTCGAACGGATAAACAGTTTTTCATTACTACAAATTTACTTATACCTTCCAGGTAGGATGAACCTGTCTTTAACTTATCGCTCACTTTCAATTAAAGTAAAGTTGTAATAGAGATAAACTCTTTATTCGTCCGACAAAATCTTGCCTTTAACTATTTACAAGTTGTAATAATGGCCCTTAATATGACACCTCAATGGAACATCGAGAGTAAGTAGTTTTAAATATATACATAATTTTGTAAAAGCGTTTTAGTACATTTTGGATGAAGTCGCGATAATTCTCGAACCAGAATATATAGTAAAGATTTTGCGTTAGTGATAGCTATGCCAGAGGCATCATTCCTACAAAATTTTATCAAAATCGGAAGGGAAAAGTCCAAAATGTCACTTTTGTTGTTTGGTTATAAATGTTTTTACCCAATGAACATTTTTAATTTGTATGTCTCTTGGCCTGAGCTTGGGTTTGATTTTAGACCCCTAGTTTCTTAGGGCAATTTTCCTAGAATTTCGTGTAGAGCTCATTTTTGCTAGATGCCTTTCTCTTTTTTTCACCTCAACAAACTGATCCGCCCTAATGTACATATATATATATTTTTTAGGAAATCGTAATTTTGTGGGTGTTTCTTATATACAATTCTTGTTTCATGTCAGTTGAAATCATAGTAAAATATTTCATACTAAAAACGCATTAAGTTGAGAATGAAATCAACTTTAATGTAATTTAAAATGTTATGAAGAGGGCTCGGGCTTTCATGCAATAAAAATTGATTTTAAGCGCTTAACAAATGTACTTAAAAACTAAAAATATGCGCAAAAATATGCATTTACCTACGAACAAAGTACCAAAATTAAAATAATATGAAAATTTTTTAAAAAATTTTTCTTAGTATTAGAGAAAAAAACATAAAAGAAATACAATTCTAATACAAGTCTATTATTTCATGCAACCGAGCTTTGCTAGCGTGTCCAGTCGGCAACTGAAAATAAATGTTTGCCGGAAAGGCACTAAATAGCAACTGAAATTGACAGCCCTCAGTTACCATCAGTAATATAATTTTCAGAAACTGGCAACACAACTGGAGATGGGTTTTCACCCATAATCAGCCTATTACTATTGTTTTCAAAAATTGAAAAATATGCATTAAAAGAATTTTTATAACTCCAAAAATATACATTTATTGCCAAAATATCCAAAAATACGCACCTACCACCAAAATATGCAACTACCAATCGGTGCCAAACTACTTAAAATGTGTTGAGCATATTATATATTAAAAACAAATAACGAAAATATGATTTATAATCCCTTCATATACATAAACTGACATTGAGCAACTATAAATTTGTTAAAAGCAAGAGTAAGTTTTTAAGGTCTTGAAATAGTCATAATAAATAACTTCACCCATCTGCCAAACGCATAAAACCGATTTATAATAATCATATATCAAAGAACTTATCGCACATGCGTTGCCTGATGAAATCAGGTCCACACTATGCTGAATTAAAAGTTAAAGTGGTAAATTTGTTTGAAATTTGGAACCATTCGCCAACCGGATGAAACCAATGTTGGTCGATAGTACAGAGAATAAGGAACAATAAAACGTTGGCTTGCCTATCATTTTCCGGTCACGTCTTATGCTTGCCACATTTTAATTAAAAGGAAAAAATTAAAATAAACTTCATAACTGAAACATAGTATTCTAGAGGGCTAAACTGTAGGACCAACCCCCATTGATTTTACCTTCCTAACATTTTTTTCTGAACTAACCTACCTCCCATCTCCATTCGTTAAGGGCGCTCCAATTCAAAGTTTATGAAATTTTATGAAATAGTAAAATATTGGCCCCTACAACTCCTGGGATGCCTCTAGAAGAGTCAAATTTATGACCGACTATCATTACTTTTCCAGCGCCAACATTTTTTTCCAAACATACGTACCCATTATATCCATTCCTTAGGGGACTCCCATCCAAATTTACAATACAGACTAGAAATTCATTGAAGAAAAACTCCTATAACTGTCTAGGAGTCCCCCCTAAGAGGGTGAAATGTATGACCGTCCTCCGTTAGTTTTTTGTGCCTAACATTTTATCAAAACATACTTGCCCCTTATCTCCACCCCTTATAGTGGTTAAATGAAATTGTTAAATTTAGCCCCTGCAGCACCTAGCCGGGTCAACTATATGCCTGACAACCATTAGTTTTCTAACTTAAAAAATTTTTTTAAACATACCTACTCTCATCTCCATTCCTTAAGGAGACTTTCATAAAAAATTTACAAATCAGACCAGACATTTATAGAAGAAAAAGCCGCATAACTACATAGGAGTCCACCCTAGGTGGTAAAATGTATGAACGATACCACTTAATCTTTCATTCCCAACATATTTTTCTATCATACCTTATCAATATCTCTATTCCTTAAGGGAGCTATATCCCATTTGAGATTTTATTTTTCATATATATTTTTTTAACGGTTATATTTATTTATTGTATATTCAATACAATTGAACTAACAATACGTAATCAAATCTTAACTCTAAAATTTTAATTGTTAAGTCCAGCCAATGCCAGACAAAAATATTTGTTTCAGCGGTTGGTTTCTGGTTGCTTACGTCTCTCGTGTTCGGCTGAGAGCCAGAGTGTCCCTTCTTCTCAGCTTGTCTCTGGCATACCATGTGGTCGCTGTAATCGTACGGAGTATTTTGTTTTGTCGCCTTTGAATTTTTTCTACATTTGATGCCGAGGCAGTGCCCCATAACTGGATTCGTAGGACCATGTTGGTTTTAGAATGGATTTGTATAGAAGAAGTTTACAATCTAGGCTTAGAGTAGAGTTCCTTCCCATGAGCCAATTCATTTGAGCTGCTTTTAATTTCATTTGGGTCACATTTGCATTTATGTGGGACTTCCCTGTTAGACGACGATGAATATCTAGACCTTTTTGTCCGTTAATTTTTACCCGCCATTGTTTTAGCCATTTTTCCAACTGGGGTATATACTGTTGCAGTATGCGGGAAGCTTCTTGATGGCTTTTGTGAACACTTAGAAAAGCTGTATCGTCAGCAAATGTTGATATGTGTATTTTATTGCTTACCGGCAAGACAGATGCATATATGAGATAGAATACAGGACCGAGGATGCTGTTTTGAGGAACGCTGGCTTCAATCGGTTGCGGAGGGTTTAGCACAATACCTTCCTTAACTACAAATTTTCGCTGAGTTAAGTAGCTTTATAAAACCTTAAGGGTGTTTGTGGGTAGGTTTTGCTTTAGTTTATGTATTAAACCTTCTTGCCATACTTTATCAAATGCCTGGAAACATCGACGAAGAGCGCAGAACAATATTTCTTTTCTGCGAAGGTTTTTCTAAACACGCTCACGAGTCTATGTGTTTGTTCAATCGTGCTATGTTGTCTTCTAAAACCGAATTGGTGGTCTGGAATGCTTCCAGTACCATTCACTGTGGGTGTTAGCTTGCTCATAAGTAGCTTTTCAAATAGTTTCGACATGGTAGACAGTACCCAGTAAAAACTTGCTTCCAATAAACCAGGTTTCTACTATTATGGAATAAAAGTAGCGCTGACAAACCTGCTGATATCGTTGCTGATTTTTGTATGGCGAGTTCCCGGATTGGAGTACTACATTTTTGCTCACAAAAGCGGTGAAAATCATCAACATTTTCAGCACTAGAACTGAAAATATATGAAAAAAGTGGTTCGATGTGGATTGGTTTCGTTAACGCCATTTTGAATTTTTCTTATTTTGTTTCTTTATTTATTTTTATTAATTTCATATTTTTACTCAATGTTTGTTATTTTAACTTCAACTAGTATCGAACTAAGAACCTTCAGGTTTGAAGTCCAACGTACCAGCCGCTCGACCAAAAGCACTGTTCGAAAACGGCACCAAAAAACTCAAATAAACTTACTCTTCATTCTCGCTTATAACATGCTTTGGATCAGCACTATAAAATCAGCTTTTTTGTATGGCTTGTGTACGAAGCTTTTGTATAAGTAAAAAGCAAATACATTTCTCGCTTCAAAACATGCATTGTTGTGACGCTATGAAATCAGCTTCTGAACAAGCTCATATTTTAAAGCGAATTTTGAAGCGCTTTGTTTCCTTAGTGCTTCAAAAAACATGAAAATTTTTACTCGGTAGGCTTATAGACCTATAGGATTCCACTTTCGTATGATCTTTGTCTGGCTTGGGTATCATGGTAATCAGTGAAACATTCCGTTCTGCGGGATAGCATTTGAGGCGCAAAATACCGTTGAAAATAAATAGAATTGCCCTTTTTGCAGTATAGGGTAGCTCTAAGAGCATTTTATTGCTTATTTTATCAGGACCTGGAGCTTTTTTCGAATTTTATCCCGCAATACAGTGTTCAATTTCATGTATATTGAACCTCAAGGTAACATCTGTTATAGCGAGGACTAGTCTTTCTGCAAGGGGCTTACAAACAGAGTACCTTTTTCAGCGTCAGTTCTTGCCCTGTCTCCATTGCGACGTTCTTGCCCAGCCTCCATTCGAGCGTCGCAATGGAGGCTTATATATCAAAGGTCTTTTGAGCCCTCGGGCTGCTCTCCGTAGCGAATAGTCTGTTTGAGGTGTTGCGTCGAGCACATTCAGACATGAGCTCTTCTTTTTTCAGACAAAGGCCGTTCTACATCTGCTGAATATATTTTATTATGTCATACCTGAAGATTTGTAGTAGTAGCATTTAGAGCAGCTTGCTTAAGGTTTGCCTCAAACATTCTAATAGAGTCATCTATATCAACAGGCGTTTTTAATGGAATATTTTCTCTGCAATGAGCACTCAAATAGTTTTTGTATTTAAAGCAACCAATACCTATGGTTGTCATCGTTAAATAACAAGTGGGTGAAGAAGTTGTATGTGAATATATGGTGACAATAGTTGCTGAGTGATCTGAAGACAAATCTAAAATTACTTCAACTTGGATCATTTCGCAGGGCACACCCTTCACCACTCCAAAATCTATAACATTAGGTATTTTTCGGCGGTCTGTTGGCCAGTATGCTGGCTGTCCACTTGATATGACATTCATACGCATTTTACAATTTGTGTCTAACAAAACGCGACCCTTTGGTGTGATGAGACGAGATCCCCAGAACGTGCGCTTAGCGTTGCAGTCATCGGCGGCCAAAAAGCGTGGGCCTAGTGAATTTAAAAATGTGCTATATTGATTTTCTGTAATAGAGTACCTGGGAGCAGAGTAAATTGATGAAATTACCAGGTTTTGATGAACAGCTTCAATGCATATGTAAGATAGTCTTTACAATGATGACCCATTAAGTATTTTTATTAGTATACCCGAGCCACCACAAGCTCTACTTGGGGGTCTTTTGTATCGTAGAGAGTATATCCGTTGATTTTAAAAAAGCTTCTAGCCGTCAAATGCGTCTCAGAGATAAGCATAACATCAATTTTGTGTATCCATCATGAAGTATTCGAGTTTCTTTTTTATGTTGGCGGGTTCCGTTTGCTTCCAGAAACAGATTTTTAAGTTCATGGTTTGTTTAATACAGCCTGCAATAATGTAGACTGCATTTTCAACACTTCCTACATCATGCAGGTCATGTTGGATGTAAAGAATTTACTGTTTGTATTAAGTTTTCTATTGAAACCTCAATTCGATCAAAATTGAAACCAGTGTTTTCGTTGTCAAGAGGCCGTTTGAGCTGTGGGACGGTTAGACTTCAAAACATTAGCGTATGAGAACTGACTGTTTGGTATGTTTTGCGCTATGGCCTGGTTAGCCTTAAAAACGTTGGCGTATGAAGGCCGGCTGGTAGCCGGTTGGAGCAACTGGGGATAATTGGTACATATTGCCGAAATTAACAGGTTGAGCATAGGTGTGATTACGGGTTTTAGACAAAGGCTGCTTAACATGTACACACATTGACACGGCAACCGCTTGCTTGCAGTGTAGTTTTCATGGCAATTGCTACACTTTTTATTTTTGAATCATCTTTTTGCTTATCACAATTGGCAGTGCTGTGTAGTTAACCACAGACGACACAAACGGTGAGCAACTTGCAATATGTTTTGATGTGACCATATTCTTGGCAATTCAGGCATTGTATGGGTCCTGCTCGCTTGTGTGGTTCCTCTACGGTAACTCGTCGGTGCAGCAAATATCTTAAGCTATAAATAGGGTTTACTTCATTCTTTTTTAATTTCATGTCACCTGGTGGTTCCAGTTCCCCACGATACAGTGGTTGGGGGAGTCGCTCTCAATTTTTAATGTTAAGCCCAGTACAGACGGTTGCCAGATCTTAAAATATTGTCAGATCTGCCAATGTGCTGATGACGTACTGACAATAAAAAATTGGCAGCACAAGCTATATTGCTAGTTCACATGGTTGTATCAAAGTTGTAAGAAACACAGAAAAAAATATCATCAAACTGTAACTAGCAATTTCAATTGTTAATATGCAATTTAAATTCAAACATATATTTTTTTAATACAACAAATTGAGTTGTTGATACGATAACCACAGAAATTTTTTTCAACAAACTGAACCAACCAAATTTTTTGTTATGTATTGTGAAAAAAATTAACAATCATCATTGTTGATATAACAAATGAATGCACACACGTAGATGAAACAAAGGCAATCACGTTTTGTGTGTATTCATTATTTGCGTATTTAATAACGAATTGCTTTGTAACTGATAGGTAAGGACTTTAGTCTCTTAGTCCAGAGGTCGGCGGTTCGATTCTGCCCAAAGACATTTAGTGTTTTTCGCAGCCAAGCAAAAAGTCGCTTCGACGACTGTGATTGTATAAAAAAATATTGTTAATACAACAATTATGATAGTTAAAATTTGTTCGGAAAATCAACAATGTACATTGTTAATATAACAATAATAATTTGAAATCAACAAAAAAATTAAAAATATTATTTTTTTTCCATTAACTTATAATTTCGTACTTGTGTTTACAAAAATCATTGTAGGTTCAAAATCAATTAATTATTTAATTAATATAACAAAAAATTAATTGTATTTACAAAATTTTTTTCTGTGAAAGCTTACAATTTATTGGCAGACAATTGTCTGACAATAAATTTATCTGACAATATTGTCAGTAAAAAAAATTGGCAGCTCACACGATTTTCAGATGCAAAAATGCTCAGATCTGTTGGTTGGCGCTGCCAGACTCAGATCATTAAACAGAAATTAACAATTATTTGTCATCTGTGCTTGTCTTAACTTTAAAAAGTGAAAATATAAATTAGTATTAAACATAAAGAAGCAATTTTAACTATTTTAGCTGCACAGTTTCTTTCATTTTCCTTTTTCCTTAAAAAAAGATGTGTGCAGTGCTGCCAATATAAATAACTCTGACAATGACGTCATTGTCAGTTGCAGAACCTTCGCACATCTGACAATTAAATAATGTCGGACAATAATCTGACAATGGCAACGCGATGTATTCACACAATTATGAGATGTCTGACAATTTTTTCTCAGTAGGTAGTGTTAATCGGCTGAGAATGCTGAGAATTGTAAGTACATAGCTTTAGTAAAAATTTTCACTTTAAAATTATTAATCAGTAGACCCGCCTTAACCTCTTCTGGATCAACATATGAATCTATACCTTTTACCACTACCTGGACGCCTTTCGCACTTTTTATTTGGTATGTGTAGAAATTTTTATTTTTAGATTCAAACTCCCAAGCTACAGTACGGTAATAATTTTCTTGATTAATTTAAATTGTTGTCTCGTCAATCATGCCGCGTTTTATTGGGATGACGTAAAACTCTTCACCGATTAATTTCACTAGCCTTTCAAGTAACTCATTTGAGTTTTTCTTCCTTAAATATATTGGGGCGGCTTGCTGTACCTGACGGTGGTCATTTCATCTTCACCATTTTGCAAAATAGAAAAGCTGTTTTTGGAAAGCACCGCATCAGATTTACCATCTTTGGTCAGTTTCGCCACTAGAGCGAGGTTTGTCGATTTGAGGCTTATTTGCCTTTTCTTATATATTACTACCAAGTATCGATCAATACCCATTTGGATTTTCGACTTTTCTGTATCATTTTCTAGGGGGCCACTTCCTGTCCTTTTTACTTTTTCGGCTAGATGTTTGCTCATATAGTTGGCTCTTGTGCTTTGCTGTGAAGCTGATTTCAAAAAATGTATTTTTATATCACTGTCAGTCATTGACATTGAATTTGAGCGTACCCGTACTTTTGACGCCAAGTGTAAATTTTTGTTTACTACATTTTCATTGTCTGTAGCAAAAACAGTAACATACACATTCGTGACATTTGTTGCTGTTGTTATTTTTTCTTTACTAGTGTTACTCATATGAGTTTGATTTGTGTATCTCTTGGCTATAGCCCAGCGGGAAAAGTAGTCATTAATTACATATATAATCGGCCATGTCACAGAGTTCGATTCCGTTCGGAAACGGAATTCAACCCATCCCATTTTTGTAGCAGCTGGTGTCTAAAAAAAAACAACTAAAATACGCAAATTTGTCAGGCGTGTCGAGACCGTGGGCGGCGCTACTATGCTACGGTATGCTTCAACTAGGGCTTGACATATTAGGGTGGATTGAATTCCGTTTCCGAACGGAATTGAACTCTGTGACATGGCCGAATGAAAGGTATAACGAACTATTTTAAAAAGCGAAACAATACATTCCTTTGGAAGCGAGCAGGTAATTTGATCACACACAAAAATTGCACATTCATTAACTCGTACTTTACCACATCTTACGAAGCAAGAATGTATTGTTCGTAACAACTGTTCGTGTTTTCCTCGTTTGTACTTACATACATATTTGTATATTATTATATTACGAATAAAAAAAATGAATTATAGAATTCATTCGCTGGACACATTAAAATAATTCATTACTTTCCTAGGACATGTTCTGTGTTAACAATAATGAATGCTGGTATGAAATATTATACATTCTCTGCATGACTCTCTCGTTTACTATTCATTACCTTTTCCCGCTGGGAGGCTTATGATTTACTTTACAAAAGCAAAAGGGAAAAAATATAAAATTTTAAGAAAACGGTGATTTTTAATATTTTGTTATTCAAATATTTGTCCTTTCTTATTATATATTTGTATATTATTTATTTTGTTCACTGACCGACGGCAAATTAGACTATGCATTTACTTCAAGAGTAAGTTGCGAACTTAGCAAAGAATATGAAGTTAAATTTGGTATTTTCATCAAATTTGTATTTCTAGGAGAAAACAATATTTCAAAATGCGTATCACCCTGCATTAGTTAAAAATTAGGGAACTAAAATTTTTATTGGCTGTGTATGTTTACTAATCAATTGCACATTATTATTCATTTCAGAATGCAATTCACCCCAATGTCAAGAGGAATTGACAGCACCATTAGGTGTTCCAGCTGTTGCTCTATTGCCAATACACACCAGTTCACCAGAACGTCGTATGACTCAAAAGGAAATTATAGCCGGAGAAGAACGTCCTCGTTACGTTCTACAGGCACAATATAAATCATCACCAGGTACATTTCCTTGTGTAATCATCAAGTATTAATTTTATTATTACTTCTTTCAAGACATACACAATGTTTTTTATATTTATTGTTTGCACTTTATTTAATGAAATTAAATGAAATGAAATTTCGTTCAATAAGAATCGCCATAAAAAATATTCTCTTTCTATCGTCATTGTAAATAAAATGCTCGTATCATGACAGCAGTAACAATAATGCATGTGCGCCATATTAAAAAACTATAATACATAGTAATAATACATACATACATACATACATACATACATACATACATACATACATACATACATACATACATACATACATACATCCATACATACATACATATCTACATACATATACATTAAAGCGGTCGTTAAAAATTTAATTTTTCCGTACGCCCCAAAAATGACTTCTTTTTGATAAAAAATGTAATTTGATTTTATGTAGATGTTTTTTAACAAAACGAACACCTGCCGCAAGCCGACCCACCAAGAACTTGGTAATGAGTTGTCATTACAGAACAACATACTTTTCAACCACAAACTACATACTGTCTGAATTACTTTACAGTAGTTCAACAATTACTTACTAGTAATTAAACAAGCCATTTAGTTATTCTCTTATTGGCAGAGAAGTAGTATATCTGCTTATCATACAGACGATAAACAGTTCAACCCCTGCGGAAGCAAAATATGTATATATATATATATATATATATATATATATATATATATATATATATATATATATATATATATATATATATATATATATATATATATATATATATATATATATATATATATATATATATATATATATATATATATATATATATATATATATATATATATATATATATATATATATATATATATATATATATATATATATATATATATATATATATATATATATATATATATATATATATATATATATATATATATATATATATATATATATATATATATATATATATATATATATATATATATATATATATATATATATATATATATATATATATATATATATATATATATATATATATATATATATATATATATATATATATATATATATATATATATATATATATATATATATATATATATATATATATATATATATATATATATATATATATATATATATATATATATATATATATATATATATATATATATATATATATATATATATATATATATATATATATATATATATATATATATATATATATATATATATATATATATATATATATATATATATATATATATATATATATATATATATATATATATATATATATATATATATATATATATATATATATATATATATATATATATATATATATATATATATATATATATATATATGTATATCGTTTATACCCTTCAGCTGCTGTTAACTTTTTTTTACGTCCTAAAATTTATAGATAAACTATATTTAAAAATTTATTTAACGTAACGCTCAATACATTTTCTTATGAGTTCAATATTTTTCCAGAACACACAATATATTTTGAATTTAAAACAATTCAGATGTATAACCTTCGATCAGTTTTAACATAAACTCCTTAATTATACACTAAAAATTTCAATTAAATTAAAAAAATATGGATGCACTAAATAAATTTTTTTTTGAATACAAACCACGATTGAATAATATTGAACAAAGTTCACAAAACTAAATATTTAGAAGTACAAACTACTCTGTTATTTTAGTGTATGTCGTTAATGAAATTTTAATAATTAAACTGAATACTTAAGCGTACTTAAAAAGCGTAAAGGTCAATACACAAGACTGCATACAACTACAATTAAAAAAATTATAATTCATAGTAATTTAAAAAAGTTTTATGTGTGAAATAAGAGAAGCAAATAGAAATATTCTAGAACGGTTATAAATTTTATCTCGTTTTCGGAAAAATTCATACTTTCTTAATGCGGAATATAAACAGCATGCATTACTGACACGCCACTTTGTATAAACAGAGTACAAAATGCATTTTCCAGCGTTGCCACCTTCTGTACTATAGTACAAAAACTAAACTATTCAAAAATCTTTGTACTATTTTTGTACCATGAAATGTTTGTACTATTATTGTACTATTTAACTAAATTCTGAAAAATAAATGATGAGTATATAAATAATACAGTAATTTTTTCTGAACGTTTCCTAAACTTTTGTTTGAAAATATACCTTTTTAAAACATAATTTATTATTTACATTTGGCAGTACTGCTGCTAATAACCTTCCATTTCTCTGCATTGAGAGCATTTTGCTCACTTTAAAGGAGGTTTTAGAGATTCGAAAATATTAAAAAAACGTGAATATGCAAAGAACTAAGTCGGATTTATTGAGGAAAGAGGGCAAGATTGTAACGTCGACCGAAAATCATTCAGAGAAAAGCATAGACGATAATAACAACGACATCCAAACCGATACATTTCTCATTACTTTTATTAAAATTTTGCCTTTTCCTTTTATTTTTCTTTCCTCACTTATTTTGATGATACCTACTCTAAATTACAATATGCATTTTTCTATTTTGAAAAATGTCAAGACTCAATCGCAATGGAAATATACACGCTATTAAAGCAAGCTATTATGGAAAAGGCAGTCCTATTCAAAAACCTTGATGGTTTCGCAGGAGACAGACCATTTTTCATATTCGATAATTATAATTCTGTTTGTACTAATTTAAGAGACCAAACATCTTTTGTTTTAATTTGGAACGATTTTCCGTCATCCCTCGTCAAATTTAGTTGATAAATCAAAATCAATTTTATGTAGTTTTTCTTAATACTATATACATTCTAAAACATTACTTCAAATTTACGATCATATATTGTCTAAATTTGTGTTGAAAATTTCTCCTTGTTTAAAACTACAAAAAAAACCTTTCAAATTAAACATATTTAGCCCAAGTGGAAAAATGTAACATAAAGTATAATACGGCTAAGGCAGAATGGTAAATACGTCAGACTACCAGTCAGGAGGTCGCGGTTCAAACCTGCACACGGCCAATTGCTTTTTTTTTAGTAAAAACATTTTGTTGAAAAATAATGCGTGTGTAATTTTAGGTCGATAATAATCTGTAAAGTGTTGCCGACTATTACTGACCTAATTTTCAACAAAAGTGTTTTAGAGTTTAGTTGATAAATTATTTGTTTTTATATAATACTTCTTTTTAATATAAATTTGTACAAAATAATCGTATGAAAATTTAGCAGAAAATCGCCAAAAGTTGAATAAAATCGCCAAAAATTATTTCTTAATAATTAATATACGAAAAATCATCAAAATCACATTGTTTTAATTTCTTGCAGACGAGCTTTGGTGGGATTTATTTTTGAATATACTCCTTCAAAAAAATAGCCAAAAAATCGTCAACAAATTTATCGCCAAATAATCTCTATGTCGCCAAATCAAAAATGTAAATGCGAAACAAGTTGAAAAATCGCACCGTTTGGCGAGAAATCTCCATATTGAGCACTTGCGTATACAATTAAAAAGATTTATTTTTTTAATTTGTATAAACATTGAATTGATTATGGAGGGCATTAGCTAGTTCCTTATATCGAAAAAAAATTTTGTACTATTTCATTTGGTTTTGTACTATTTTTGCTTAACTTCTGTACTATTTTTAGTTTCTTTGGTGACAACACTGGTATTTTCGTTCTTCGTTTTTAACACATAATGCACAGTCTTACACAAAAAATTTATGTACATTTATTTATAATATATTAAATCATGCTACAGCAGTTCTCATTTTCAAATCTATGCGATTTTATGAATTATTTTACTATAATTTCAACGGACATGAAAAAATCATTTGAAATGAGAATCAAGCATATAGTTTTTTTTTAGAATATCTCCATATATACGAACTTTATGATTAAGATATTTTTTGTAGAGAATTTCATTTCCTACAAATTTCTCAAATTCGTCGATTTTAGAAGATATTTTGAAAAACTAAGGTTTTTAAGAAAATTAACTTAAATCAGCTTGCGGCGGCACGTGTTCCTTTTGTTTAAAAAAAATGAAAAAAATAAACGACTTAAATTTTTCAAAATAAAGGTATTTTTTCAGTGCGTCCTGTGGATTTTTGACAAAAGCACGTAAGTCGAGTTAAGACAATTTTGCAAATAGTGGTATTTTACAGCCATGTCACAGAACTCAAATCCGTTCGAAGGCGAGCCATAGCGCCGCCAACACACCTGACAAATTTGCGTATTTTCATTTTCTTACAGAAATGGAATGGATTTAATTCCGTGTTCGAACTGAATTGAGTTCTGTGACATGGCCGATAAATGCAAAATTTCAAGGCTCCTCTTTTGGTGTAATCAGCATATTTTTACGATGTTTCTCAACAAATATATTAATATTTAAAAGATTTTGCTTATGTATCTCTATATTGGCTAATATGCAACTGATCAACAGCCGATTTTGAATGAGCCAAAAACGAAAAAAAATTTTAAAGAAAATTCTAATTGCGATGGACATTCATTCTGCTCTTTGATAGTATCTTGCCCTCTTGAGACTTAAAAAAATTATATTTAAGTTGTTTTGTCAAAAGTCCACAAATATTTATCTACTCGTCGAGAACACACATTTTTAATTTCAAAGCCAGATACCTGGATCAGATATTTGATGGAAATCGAGTTCGAAAACGAAGCCGATTTTTCATAATATTTCTTTATTAAAAATAACTATTACAAATATTGTAAAAATATTTCTTTATCAAAAAGAAATTTATCATAAAAACTATAAAAATTGGATGGAAAGTGCATTAAAATGGTTTTTAAAATTGCTTAGTTTTCAAATAGATTTCCATCACATACCTGAGCCCATTTCTTAAAAAATACTAGTTACAAATATACAACTAAAATACCTGCAAAATAACAACACTTTAAAAAGATTTATTGACGTTTTGTGAGTATTTTACTTGTAGATTTGTACCTTGTAGTTTTTAGCGCCTGATCTGTTGAACTATGATATAAACTGTTGTTTTTTATCTACTCATGAGCTTTCCATTCATTAAATCTATAAAAAAATTGAAGTGGCTATTGTAATGTCAAAGTAACGGATTTTCTACTAAATGGCTACTAAAGTAAATAGGATACTTCTAACAAAAAAACAAATAAAAAAATTTTTTCTGTCTGTTTGTTCCGGGTAATCTCTGAAACGGCTGGAACTGACGTTATAGGGCGTAACTTAGCCTGAAAACACACCAAATAAGACAAAACTTTTTGTCTTATAAGTCAAACGCACTGGCATGATTATAACGCACATAAAAAACATTTTTTTTGGTGTATGTCGTCTCATAAGAAATAATGTTCTTTTGTCGTATAAGTCACAAAAAACTGTTTTGTCTCACTTGGTGTGGGTTCAGCCTTGGGCTAATTTCTTTAACGATGTGTGAGAAGGGGTACGTACCCCCATACAAAGCAGTTATTAATTATCCTATATTTAAAACATTACAATAATAAGAGTCTTCAAATTTTGTAAGGGTAACTTTAAACAAACTGTGCATAGTTAAGCAGAAAACTGGGATAGAAGCAGCTAGGAGGCTACCACCCATGGACAATTTTTTTAGTTATCCTATATCTGGAGTGCTGTAATAGCTAGAGTCCTTAAATTTTGTGTATGCTGCTTTTAAGATAATGTGCACGATCAGGCAGGAAATTGTATGGGTAGGACGGTGTAGTAGGCAACCATAAACGAAGAGCAACATACTATGATTGAATATACGGTTGAAAACAACCATATATATAAATAGTTCAAAACAACCATATAAATGGTTAAAGCAACCATATGTATGTTTCAAAACAACGATATATATGGTTCAAAATTACAATAAATGGTTTGAAATAACCATATATATATAGTTAAAAACAACCATATGTATGGTTCATATATATGGCTCGAAACAACCATATATTGTTCAAAATTACAAAATATGGTCTGAAATAATCATATATATGGTTAAAATTAACCATATAAATGGTTGTAAATAACCATATATATTGTTCTATATAATCATATATTTATTGTTTTCTTAGTCATAAGTTGATTAAAAAATATACAGGAGCTAAAAAATTTGTTTATATTAATTTAAATCAAAAACAAAATTGTTCAACTGGTCAGTGTGTTGAAAATGAAATAAAAATTACCCAGCGGGAAAACTCAGAAGACCTTCTTAATTCAGCCCTTATTAAAGGCCTGCTTGGACAGTTTTTTTTATTCAATTACCTTTCTTATCTAACTGCTAAAGAATGCCTTAAAGAAGGCGTCGGCTCTACCGCATAAAATATAAGATACACATTCCACATTCGTTTCTATGAGAAGCGAGAGCAAATATCATTTTAAAGTCCATTATGTGTCCTTTAATAAAAGGCCACAGTAGAATATTTAGGGTAAGTAGTAGAAATAATTTTGAAATATCGGCTTAATACATTTTTGTTGAATTTTTAAATTTTCAAGCCGCAATATTTCGCGAACGAGCAAGTATATTGAGCCAAGATTTAGCGATAATACTAGTTACACCAGAGGCATCATCCGCACCAAATTTTATAAAAATCGGAAGGGGAAAATAAACCGATTTGTTTGTATTTATTTGTTTTCAACCGTATATAAAGCTACATATTGATTTGCGCGGGGTAGGAACTCATTTCCGACCCATGGTTTTTTGGAGAAAACTTTTCAGAATCGTCCGTAGATTGGGTTTCTGCTATACGATTTTTTCGTTTTTTCCCTCCATACAAATTGACCCGCTCTATTGGGCATCTTGGCAGTTTTTGAGAAAATTTCCTCATATTTAAAATTAAATAGCTTTGGAGCGCGTTATCAAATAATGTTGGTGTCATTCGAAAGGTTTTAATCTCCTCTTAACAAGTATTGATTAAAAAGGGCATAGCTTTCTGCTACAAGTGCATCTAAATTGCCAATGTTATTCTTTATCCTTATGTATTTAGCTGACAAGGGTCTATTGTGCATAGTTTTCAAGTTGTCCGGTGGACGTTATTTCCATGAACATTATTGCATGCCACCTGGAATATACACACTTATGTCGAATTTCGTTGAAATCGAAGAGGGTATATATATATATATATATATAAACTCTTGTTTTTGTGTCAAACATTTTTTAAATTATTCTTAAGTGTCAATCAAACGAAATACGTACAAAAATACGTTTCGATATGGCCTTTGATGCTTTTAAAAGAAAAAAGATAAGCAACAGCTTTTTTTCATATAAATTTTGCTATTTTTATTCTTCTGCAAGACTGCAAAAAAGTATGTTCAGGAAATAGTTACATTAACAAAAAATTTTACCCTAAAAAAATATTTTTTAGATAAACAAATTCATTTCGGAATTTTGGGTTTACTGCCACCGTCACAAAAAAAGCGCAAAAAGTTGATTTTAAAAAAGCACCGAGCAGTATCTCTAAAAATTTTCGCTTTGAAAAGTTGAAAAAGCACTAAAAACAGCGCCAAAATCATCGAGTTGACAACGATGTTTTTATTCATTAAAAATGTTTTTTATAAATAACATTCTCATATTCTTTTTTCGCAAGTAACTTGTATATAAAGCTGAAATTTACATACGTTCAAGGGACATCGTATGTGTTGGTGTTATGCCATTTATGATGGAGCTGATTAACTTATACGTACACCGGCGAAACTATTCACATCCAAATCCTTCTTAATAAATACATTCGTATAAAAATTACGTTAGATGAAAGGAAATAGTTCGATATAAAAAATAACATTAATCAAAATTAAAGAAGCCGCTATAAAAATACAAAAATACCGAGATTAAAAAAATGTACCTCCATTTGTTTTTTAACAGACCTTCCTTAGAAACCCTTCAAAATGACCTTTTTAGAAGGTCTTTTACAAGGGCTTCCAGAAATGCCAAACGGAAGACCTACCCCGCAATGACAACGTGTGTAAAAAAGATATGAGTATGGAATGGAGCGAGCAGGTCTTTTTTATCCAAAAGAAGGAGTAAAAAGGTCTTCTAGAAGGCATCCGTACTCCTTCCATTTCCCACTGGGTATTATCTATTTTCACATAAATACATACATACATATTTGCCGACACATGTTATATTTACAATCGGGCATGTTCTGAAAAATATTTCGTTGTGAAATCGGCAACTTTCAGGGTAGAATCCAACTAAAAAGCTCACTTATTTTTCACATATTTTATCAGAACAAAGCTACGAATGCACTAAATTGTCCGATTAAACAAAAATTTTTTTGGCTTTTGAAATTTTGCTATTTCAAAACTAAATGGTCTTCAGAACATGGCCGAACATTAATTGCCGGAATATATCACTTTCTGAAAATGTTTTTTTATTATTTCGGCTTTCTAGTTCAATAATTGAATTAATGTAAATTCAAATTATTTTTATATTAAGAGTGGAGTGCTGGAATATTCAAATCAGATTAGCAGAACGGATCAGTACTACTGATTTCGACGGCCGCTACGCTCGTCATCATCAGCGTTCTTGTTCGTTTTTACCACTTATGAAGGTGGATGCTTTTTTCAATGAAACATCAGCTATTTAACTAATTTTTTGCCAGTAAATAGAATACAAGACTTATTATCCATGGTAAATTCTTGCATTTTTTTTTTTTATTTCAACTAAATTTAGTCAGCTTTGAAATTTCACCTATCTGACTTAATTTAATCCAACACTACCACACTTATTGTTTTTCGCTTTTGATGAGTATTCTTTTTTAATACATCCACTCAAAGCTGTTTGTTTGGTTTTTGTTATTATACATGCCTTTAAACAGTCTTCAGTTGCTTGTCTTGATTTTAGTTCTAGGCAGCCAAGCGAGAAGTAAACACATGCATATATAACTTATTGCAACGGGCCGATTGCATAGTAATTATTTTACGTAATTTTTATTTTATTTTGAACTAATAGGTAGTAAAGTCTGAAAATGTTTTTTATTATTTCGGCTTTCTAGTTCAATAATTGAATTAATGTAAATTCAAATTATTTTTATTAAGAGTGGAGTGCTTTTAGTTATTTTAATTTTTATTTTTTCACACCAATCGCTCACAAAAAACGATGTCAAGTAAAACAAAAACTAACAAAAAGCATTCAACAAAGGGATGGAACAAAAACTTTTTTGGAAGCAGAGAGCCATGTCTGTTTTATAACCATAGCTTTATTGCAAACAAAATAGTACAGCACATTGCAAACAAAATATTATATATTTTATTATTATAGAACCATTCTGTTGTTGAATTTTTAAATAAACCATGATTGTAGTCAGAATTTTTTGAACAATATATATTGTTCAAGCCAACCATGTGTCAATTTCCATGAAATCTAATAATTTCATGATTAAATGTAAACGTTAGATTTTTTGCCTTAAACTAATTGAGGTTCACAGTAATTTAATACAATAATAAGTTATTTGCCACATTCAAAAACTGTGTCGGGAAACATGTCATTGCTGATGCAACCATGCCACAACTATATCTTTTCTTTGCGTTTTTGCTCTTTTTTTCATTTTGCCAATTTTTTTCGTTTTGCGTTTTTATTTAATTTTAATTTTTTTTTTAAAGTTTTTTTTCGATTTTTTTTTTGTTTTGTCGCTTTTTTCATTTTGACGATTTTTTTTTAGGAATTTTTCGTTTTTTGCAATTTCTTTTTGTTTTTTACGATTTTTTTTGTTTTAACTTTTTTCGCTTTTCGACGATATATTTAGTTTTAGCGATTTATTTAAGTTTTTGCGCTTTTTGGAGATTTTTTTAGTTTTAGCGATTTTTTTTTGTTTTGACTTTTTTTTCGCTTTTTGGCAATTTTTTTTAGTTTTGGCGCTTTTTTCGTTTTGGTATTTTTTAAATTTTTGTCGATTTTTTTTTGTTTTTTGACAATATTTTTAGTTTTAGCGATTTTTTAGGCTTTGGTGTTTTTTTCCGTAGCTGTTACGGTTCCCTAGAGAATAGCCTATGACAGACAGACAGACAGACAGATAGGCGGACAGCGTAGCGAAAACAATAGGGTCCCCTTACACTTTTGGTGTACGGAACCCTAAAAAATAAATTAAAGGTACATAGTTTTGAAAATGGTATTTCCTATACATGTTTTATCAATTATAGTTTTCGGTGCACCAAACCCAAATGTCCATCTTGTTCCCCTGTGTAATGAATACACACAAAACTCGATTTCCTATGTATCTTCTTCTATATGTGTGCATTCCGTTATGATATAATTTAACAAATAATTTTGTTGATTAATTTATTGATTAGAAACATTTTATTTTGTAGTATCAACAATGATGATTGTTAGTTTTTCCACATGTTTCAACAAAATCTTTAATTGACATATTTAATCAAAAAAGAAATGTTGGATTTTTGCGCTGTACATAACAAAAAATGTAATTAACTCAGTTTATTGAAAAAAATCTGTGTTTGTCGTATCAACAACTTAGTTTGTTATATTAACTAAATATATTTTTGAATTTAAATTAAATATTAACAATTTGATTTGTTAGTTGCAGTTTGATTATATTTATTTCTGTGCAGATATATATGATAATAAATTATTTCATTGTCCTAATTTACTTGTGTTGAAATTTTAAATTCTCTAGAGCAGCGGGAAATGAACTAAATAAAATCCTTTTATCAATGTCATTATTAGGATAAACTTTGGAATATTTTTAGCTAGATAGAATTAGACATGAGACAATATTCCAAGCAAACGCAAAGAAAAAACATGATTGAGGGAACCATAACCTAAGAGCAACATACTATGATTGAATTATATGGTTGTAGTCAAATCATACTATTATGAAAATAAATCTGTTCTAAATATAATATTGTTGTCTTATACAACACTAATATGATTCATACAACCTAATGTTTAATTGACTGCAAGCATACCATGATTTAAACAAATCACATTATATTTGTATATAACCATATAAAAGTGTTCTTTTTAATCATATTCTGATTAAAAATTGACAGCAGCTAAAAATATATACATACACATATTTTTCAAATTAAATGTAAAATAAAATGTTTTGAATCTGAAATAAAAATTGTTATCTATTTTCACATAGATAATACATATGTACATACAGACATGTTTTACTTGCAATCGGCCATGCTCTGGAAACTATTTCGTTTTGAAATCGGCAACTTTCAGAAAAGAATTCAACCAAAAAGCTCACTTATTGTAACTTTTCAGCTAAATTTTATGCCTAAACTATGAATGCACTAATATTATTGCCAAAATGCCGTTTTCACCTAAAACTGGTTCTAACTACTGTGTATCACAACTTTCGCGAACAAGCAGCTCCATATGCTATCTTAGAATGAAAGTGCTAGCTAAAATTGGTTTTAACTCAGAGATTTGGTTAATTTGTTGGCTTAAAAAGGTCCTTTTTGGTAATTAGACCTTTGTTTTATTTTATTTTACATGGAAGCTTTTTATTGTAAGAGCTCGAAATAATATTTGTGTTTTTTGGTGTGCACATTTATTTAATGAAAGTGAAGAGAACATATCGCAAGACATGTCACCAAAATTTGTTCGAAATTAAGGCATTCAAATATATTCTTGCAATAGCTTAAAATATACATTTTTATTAAGCCACACACAGAAAAATTTCCATGTAAAATCGTCGAAAACCAGGTTAACTTAACATTTTTCGGTAGTGATTTTGCTTCATAGGTGTTTCATGTCAAATCAACATGATTTACAATAATCTTGAAGGAAAATTTTTCCTTTTGAATTAACTATATTTCATTTTGATTTAATATTCCAGTACAGTTGAATCAAAATGAAGTTGATACTGAAATAATACGAAAAATCATATTGAATCAAAGTAATTTCGAGTTGAAACAACGTGAATTTGATATTGAAACAACACGAAGAATCATGTTGAATCAAAGTTATTTCAAGTTGAAACAACGTGAATTTGATATTCGAACAACAAGAAGAATCATGTTGAATCAAAGTTATTTCAAGTTGAAACAACGCGAATTTGATATTGGAACAACACGAAGAATCATATTGAATTAAAGTTATATCAAGCTGAAACAACATGACTTTAATGTAGCTATTTTGTTAATTATTTTACTTACGTGATAGTCATCAGAAAACTTTTCGTTGTAGCTGACTGCCCCAGCCAAGATTTGAACTCGTGCCACCTGCATGATAGTCCACGCGCTAACCACTGCATCCACAACAGCTTCAAACTCTTTTTGACTTATACACTAAATAAGTACCATCGTATGTAAAATGCATTTCATTTTAATTCAACATGATTTAAATGATTATTTAACATAAAACTTATTTGAAATTAAAGTTATAGTCATGTCGATTGAAAATGAAACTTAACGTTTATAACAAAATTGTTTTAACGGTGATTTAAGGTTAGATTAATTATTTTCCGTTTAAAATTAATATGAAACAATGTTAATTTTAAACCAGCAGCAGTAAATATTCGCTGGTAATTCGTTTTTTGTCGTATACATAGACGACACATGTAAGAATAAACAACAACAAGTCACACAACTAAGCAGAACAGTGAATTGTAGCAATTAACAAAGCAAGTAAACACTAACACACTCAAACGACAAATTATTTCTTGTAAATTTAATATGATTTACAATCAAAATTGCGGCATGTGGATTTTACATTCCTTTTTTTCTGTGTGCACTGTTGTCTACAAATTTTCAATACAGTATTTATCGGTTATATGCATTTTAAAATTTGCACGATTTTTGGTGCATATAAGCGGGAAATGCTTATATAAAAAATATTTGGGTATATTTTATATAACAAACGCATAAAAACAAGTGCATAAAAGCGGTAAATGCATATAACCGGCGTGCATATAAGCGATAAATACTGTATATGTATGTATGTATGTATACAAAAAACTCTCAACTTCCAAAAATCATTATTATACTTATAGATTTTTCTTAAATTTTTTTCGATATCTGGTACTTTCATTTGGAATAAAAATAATTCGTTTTGCTTATTAGTATCTAAATTGTAAAAAAAAAAATAAAAGCTTATTTTCGCTTAGATAACAACACTGCTATTGCTGTGCTGTTTTCTTTATATACATAAGTAAGCAAGTACTCGTAAACAATTGCTTAGTTGCCTCATTGCATGAGTATAAGTATGTAGTTCATTCAGATAATCATCGAATCGTTGTGTTCCATATTCTTCTGCTTTTTGTAATTTAATCATTACTCCAAACAATCAGTATGAACATTGTCACCAATATCACCATTACCACAAATGTTGTTGTCTGTTGGTTTCGGTTAACTTTTTCATTTTATATGTATATGTAATTTTTCATTGCTGCTCATTATTATATTGTGGTCTTGCGTAAAACTCGTGCAACTTAACATCAATACAACAATCAACAAAATCTGTTAAATATCTATCCAACCAACCAATTCAACCAACCCACTGTACTCGATGAAACATTATTACCACTCTGCCACGACTACCATAAAACAACAATATGAAAATGAACAAAATCGATATTTTTCTACTCCGCTCCTCTTTTGATGCGCCGTACTACTCTTCTTTTATAAAACAATTAACCAATAAATTGTTTTTTAATGTGAAAATGAATCAATCTACTTAACTTTTTTTCCACGTTTCCATTATATGAAAATGGATCTGTGATTTGTGTGTGCATGTGTGATTAACACTAATGCACATATCACATGAATTCCAATATCGTATAATGGAGTATCTAAATATAAATAATTTTTTTTTTAAATAAACTATTACACTAAAACACCATCTTACTTTGCCAAATAATGTAACGAACTAATGTCGCATGTACATGTAACTGTAATTCATTACTTTGTATATATGTAACTAATATGGCGCCCCATGTTTATGTAGTCAAAAATAGAAGAGATTCAAGTAAAAACAAAAATAAATTTATAACTGTACAAAAAACAAACAATCAAAGATACATTGTTAAAACAATGACTATGACTACTACCACTACCACTACAGTGTCAGAGAGGCGTATTGTACGCGAAGCCACAGAGGATTTGACAGCTAATGCAACGGGTACCTCGGCCACCACAGCAACATCAACACCATCAGCGTTAGCAACTACTGCATTGTCAGTAGGTGGTGATAGCGATTTATTGCCACCTGCGTTGCCAGCCAAACCGGGAGCAACATCCATCAACAATGATTTGTCTGACTCGGAGAAACCACCACCAATACCACCTAAAGAAAACTCACCCACTACACAGATAAGCGGCATCTTAAAAGGTGGCAAACTTTGGAAACAAGATTCTATTTCACAGGTAATTATTATTTAGAAATTTTGCAACGATACCTATAAATCAATTAAAATTTTTTATTTAAAACAACTGCTCCTTATCTTACTTTACGTCTTATATTTATTTTACCACACAGCAGTCAGATGACCAAAACAATACAACCTCCGAAGATGAGGCTGGTTCAACTTCAAATGGTATAATAAAACGTTCGGTACGTTTTGTTACCGAAGAAATTAGCAACGATGAAGTCGATGGCCAACCAACAAACGTAGATGAAGATAATCAAATTAACGAACTAATACCGATTAAAAAGCATTCAACCCTCTTTAAAAATGCTTTGCGACCCAATTCGGCTGTACAACAGTTGTTTCCTAGCACCGTATCCCATCAGACACTCACCTCGGAGGCATTGCGTGCTTTTGATGAGTCGAAAAGAGCTGGTTGTTTGGTGTCGACACTACCTGGCAGTGCAGGTGATTCGGATACTCTCAGACGTAGCATGGAAAGAAATATCTTAAGACGTTCATTAATAAAGTAAGTGCTAATTAAATATTTATTCACCCTTTGGAAGTAATAGCCAACTGCATTTAAATTGTATTTTACTAAGAAGCAAAAAATTAATTGTCTAGACAACATAAATAAATAATGAAATCCAACGTGAAAACAGTGTTATAGCGGAGGAAATTTAATTATAGTTTACCGTTTTCTGCACAAGGAACTTGAAAATATTGCTAAAGCTAGTTTTAAACTATCCCACAAGCGCACACTGGGGAAAAAAGCTCAATATAGAGGCGGAAAAATCATATCTTCCAAACGAATAGTCTGATCCAAAAAAATTTTATGGATCAATTACAGGGAAGGATGTAGGCTACGATGTGTGTTAAAAGTAGAGTTTTTCTTTTCCCGGACTTTTTCATTTCCCGGGAAAGCGGGATTGATTTTTCAATTTCCCGGGAATTCCCGGGAACTGCCGCCCAATACAAAACGATACAAAATAGCATTTCACTTAATTTATTTGAACAAAAACATGCATTAAACGTAAGTAAAAAAATTATAAAATTTGAGGTCTTTAGCAGTGCCATATGCTTTTTAATTTAAAGTAAAAAATTTTATTTTTTATTGTATAACTTCTGATTAATAGCCTCCCGAAGTAAACAAATTTACTAATTTCATACTTTTTTTATAATTTCTGTAGCTTCTTAAGTAGAAAAGATATTGCAATGATTTATGCTTTATTTCAAGACAATAATGAGCATTTCATACTGCTAAGCAAAACTGAATTGAAATAATTAAGTGGCGGAAAAGTGAACTCCTGAAAATTAAATTTTTTTTGCATCGATTTTTAATTGAACCCTGTGTGAACCTGTTGTACATAAAGCTTTGATTTTTTTGCAAAAATTTATAATTATTGAAAAATTCAAAATTTTGAGCTTCAAAAAACTCATGTGTGGCTTAAAATAACAATCTGATATATTCAGAAAATATAGACCAGCCGCCTTATTCCGTAATTCGCTAAAGCTAAAGCTAAATCTTGATCACTAAAATGCTGAACAAATACAAAATTAAAAATTTTTGGCGATGACATAAAACACTACAATTTCGGTGGATTAAATTTTTTAGACATTCCATAATTTAGCAATACACGTTGCAAAATTGTAGTCGTAAAGGAAAATTTATAAATCGACCTATAGATTTTTAGCGATAGAGATTTAGCTTTAGCGAGTTACAGAATAGGGGGGGCAGTATTTCTTTATTATTCTCACTTTCGCTATGTCCACTTAGTGACAATCAGTTATTTTCATTTCTTCACGAAATACGATTTTTTGAGTGCTACTCTTAGAAAAATATTTAAAAAAATGGAGACAAATAAAATGTGCTCAAAACTAAAAATTTGTTCTTTTATTTACATATTTTTCTAAATCAAAGCAGCACTAAAAATGTAAGCTTACAAAGAAGAAAAGTTATCATAATAATATTTAAAAAATCCCGGGAATTCCCACACAATTTTCCCGGGATTTATTCCTCGAAAAATGTGTGGGATGAATGAAAAACACTAGTTAAAAGCTTTTTTTGCGGTGATATTTATTTATTGTATCTTCACTAAAATTGAACTAACAATGGTGTCTATTCGGGAAAACGCGCCGAAGTAGTGAAAAATTACATGATAACAAAAACAACATTTCACAAATTGTTTTTGTCTTCTATACATTTTTAAAATCAAATAAACATGAGAATTTAAACGCGTATCTCTCTCTCTCTCTCTCTCTCTCTCTTTTAAAACCGGTAAATTTTGTATGATAAACAAAAACAATTTATGTACTTTTGTTTTTGTTTGCCATGTATTTTTCACTTAGTCGTCGCGTATTCCCGAATAGAGACCAATAAGTAATTAAATCTTACCCCTAAAATTAAAATTTTTAGGTCCAACTAATGCCAGCCAAAAATATTTGTTTCTCCGGCTGGTTCTTTGGTTTTGTTACGTCTCTCGTGTTCGGCTGAGAGCAAGAGTGTCCCTCCTTCTCAGTCGAGTGTGGCCTCTAAAGTTAATGATGTTTCGGGCTTGGGGATTTGGGTGCAACTCAAGTTTTTTTATGTATCATGTCAAATGTTTAGAAAACACAATGTCTTAACCATCAAGGCATATAGATCTTTATGAATTCGCTAGTTTCTGACATAACAGGTGTCTGCTGTAATCGTACGGAGTATTTTATTTTGTCGCCTTTGAGTTTTCTCTACATTTGATGCCGAGGCAGTGCCTCATAACTGGATACCGTACGTTTGCAATAAAGGTTTAGTGTAGAGTTCCTTCCAATGAGCCAATTCATTTGAGCCGCTTTTAATTTCATTTGGGTCACCTTTGCATATATGTGGGACTTCCATTATAGACGACGACCAAGACGAACAGCGAGATATTTTACGTCAGAGTGTTGAGGTATAATTTGGTTATTGATTTGTAGAGGCGGGCAGGTTTCTTTGCACAATATAAAAGTAATATGTAGACATTTTTGTATCGTTAATTTTTATCCACCCTTGTTTTAGCCATATTTCCAACTGGGGTATATACTCTTGCACTTTGCGAGAAGCTTATTCATGGCTTTTGTGAACACTTAGAAAAGCTGTATCATCAGCGAATGTTGATATGTGTATGTTACTGCTTGCCAGCAAGTTAGAGGCATATATCAGATATAATACAGGACCGAGGATGCTATCTTGAGGAACTCTGGCTTCAATCGGTTGCGGAGGGCTTAGAGAATTATCTTCTTTAACAAAAAATTTTCGCTCGGTTAAGTAGCTTTCTAAAAGTTTAGGGATGTTTTCGGGTAGGTTTTGCTTTAGTTTATATATTTAACCTTCGTGCCATACTTTATCAAATGCCTGAGAAACATCGATGAAGAGTTTTTCTAACCACGTTCACGAGTCTATGTGTTTGTTCAATCGTGCTATGTTGTCTCCTAAAACCGAATTGGTAGACTGGAATGAATCCAGTACGATTCAGTATGGGTGTTAGCTTACTCATAAACAGCTTTTCAAATAGTTTTGACATGTTAGACAACAGGATTATAGGCCTATAGGACTCCACCTTCGTATGATCTTTGCCTGGTTTAGGTCTCATGGTAATCAGCGAAACCTTCCATTCTGCGGGATAGCATTTGAGGCGCAAAATACTGTTAAAAGTAAATAGAATTATCCGTTTTGCAGTATAGGGTAGCTCTAAGAGCATTTTATTGCTTATTTTATCAGCGCCTGGAGCTTTATTCGAGTTTAAGCCAGCAATATAGTGTTCAATCTCACGAATATTGAACCTCAAAGTAACATCTGATATAGCGAGGACTGGTGGTAGCTCAACTATAGTATCAGACGTATTTGGAGTAAATACTTTTGTATGATTCGTATACGAATGTCTAAAATTCCAGGGCACAAATTAATATAAAACTGTTCACGCACTGATCGCAATAAAAAAAACACAAGTTATTTTTCGAGAACGTTATAATCAAGAATGAGAGAATTTATTATTGTAGATGCATTTTATACACAATAATATGTTCTAAAACGGTATCTATATACAAGAAAAGTGGTATGTTGTAAAGCAACTGGTTTAAGTAAATTTTAACGAAGGTTTTTAAGTGAAAACAAGGGCGTAGATATAATTTTTGAGATTTTTAAATGGGGACATAATTAATGTTAAATTAATATGTAAATATGTGATTTGGGTGAGATGGTAGTTAATATTACAACTTGATCAAATCCATTCAATACCAATGATAGAATTAATTTTAAAAATATTAATAAGCAATTTAAAAAAGTTTGAACTAGGCGTGAACATTCCGGGGGCATTGAAAGGATAGCCTTTCAAGGATTAAGTAATAGTGCAAGTTTATGTATGGGCCGTCGAAGCAATCCCTTTGCTGTCTTAACATCAGCTACCCTTATATTTCCATCCTTACCGGGATATGTTGCTACAATGCGACCTAATGCCCATTTCAGTGGTGAAACGTTGTCTTCATGCACCAGTACCAAAGAGTTTACGTGAAGATTAGGCTGTTTGTGTGACCATCGATTTTTTTGAATTAACTCGTTTAAGTAGTCGGTTGACCATTTCTTCCAGAATTGTTGTTTTGCTGCCGTAATTCGTTTCCATCTTTCGATTTGACTTATTTCTTGACATTCAATATTTCGCTCTGGTAAAGAATTCAGAGGACCACCAATTAACAAATGGCCAGGCGTCAGGGCTTCAAAGTCGTTGGGATCACTGGATAGTGCTGATATTGGCCTTGAATTCATTATGGCCTCGATCTCTATGAGGCTTGTCAAGAGCTCTTCATACGTCATCTTTGCGTTTGCTAACGTCCGATAGAGGTAACCCTTTGCTGACTTTACAGCCGCCTCCCAGAGTCCTCCGAAGTGGGGCGCTCTAGGGGGAATAAAATTAAATTTAATAAAGTTTTTGTTACAAAAATTGTATATGTTATGCTGAAAAGACTTATCAGTGAATAATTTTTTGAGGTCATTTAGTTGCGAGCTTGCACCCACGAAATTTGTGGCGTTATCGCAAAATATATTTGCTGGAATACCTCGACGACCAATTAGCCTTTTTAAAGCTGCAATAAAGGCTTCGGAGGAAAGATCGGATACCGCTTCGATGTGGACCGCCTTAGTCGCAAAACAAATAAACACCGCAACATAGCACTTGTACGGCTGTTTTCCACGAATTTTTAAATATGTATATACAGGACCACAAAAATCCACTCCACAATTTTCAAAGGGTCTTGAAACTGTCACGCGACTTGCAGGCATGGAGCCCATGATTTGATTCAGAAGCTTCGGCCGGTAACGAATGCAGCTAGGACATGAACGAACAATTTTTCTTGTTATTGTTCTGGCTCCTGGAATCCAGAAGTTCTGCCGAATAAATGACATGAGCGCTTTTGGTCCGGCGTGGTAATTGGAGATATGGAGATGACGAACCAATATGTTTACTAGGTTACTGTCCCTTGGCAACAAGAATGGATGTTTCCGATTTTCGGGAATGGCTGCGTTTTCCAAACGGCCTCCAACCCGAATTAGTGAGAATTCGTCAACGTCTTGAATAAAAAGGCTTAGCGATTTCAGTGAACTTTTAATTGGTAAATTTTTCTGCAATAACTTGTATTCTTTGCTGAAATGATGCTGCTGTACGTTCCATATAATGCAATGTAATGATCGATGTAGTTCTTCAGGTGTTATTTCAATTTTGTACTTGATTTTAAGCTTAAATCTAAATATAGTACATACGACCCTCAACAGGTGGTTGTAAGAGCTGATGCGATTTATCAATTTGATTATTGGATTTTCGATAACTTCACAATTTAGAACTATTTTTCGTATTGCTAAATCTGCTTCAGGGTCATTAATCGATAAAGTAGTCTTCGGCCAGTTTTCGATCGGTGTTTGGAGAAAAATAGGACCATGCAACCAAATAGATTCTGCTAACTCGTGTACTGTGCATCCTCTTGAAATAATATCTGCAGGATTAGCTGATGTTGGGACATGCTGCCAAGTACAATTTTCTGTTTCCTCTTGTATTTCCGAAATTCTGTTTCCGACAAAAGTTACAAGGGTAGACGAGTGCTTTTGTAGCCACTGTAATACTACAGTGGAATCCGTCCACAAAAACGTTTGTGGATTTAGTTTTTCGAATATGTGACGAATTTTGCGATACAGTTTCGCCAACAAATGTGCTCCGCACAATTCTAACTGTGGCATTGTTTTCTTTTTTGTTGGTGCGATTCTGCACTTAGCCGTAAAAAGTTGTACATAAACGTTGCCACTGTCGTCCGTTGTTCTGACATAAAAACAGCAGCCATATGCACGAAGTGAGGCATCGCTGAAGCCGTGCAACTGTACTGTCACAAAATTCGTCTGAAAAACAAAACGAGAAATTTTTATTAAGTGTAAGTTTTCAAGATCTTTGATAAAATATAAAAACAAATCCTTTGTTTTCTGGGAAACTTCTGAGTCCCAGTCTGCTTTCGATATCCATAAATCTTGCATGAGAACTCTTGGTTGAATTATGATGGGACAGACCAAGCCCATTGGATCAAAAATTGAGGAAATTAGCGATAGTATTGACCGCTTTGTTATAGTAGAATATTTCTTTTTGGGCTGAAACGAGAACAGAAACTGATCTGCAGCAGAATCCCAGGTGATTCCCAATGCACTCGTAACAGTCGGTTCAATGTTGTTAATTACTTTAGTTTCCGTTCCTGTTGTTCGGAAAAAAGAATTGTTTGAGTTGAATTTCGTAAGTTGAAATCCACCTTCGCGTAATAAACTTGTTGTTTCATCTTTAATACGACTTAAGCTTGAAAAATCATCCGCTCCACTTAGCAAATCGTCGACATAAAATTGAGTTTTGACGACATGGGCACCAATTTTATATTGATCTTGAAACTGGTCAGCAAGATAATGCAAACTACGTATTGCCAAAAACGGCGATGCGGACATACCGTATGTAACGGTGTTTAGTTGGTACGTAGTAATGGGCTGCGTTTCATTTTCTCTCCAAAGTATTTGCTGAAACTGTCTATGATTTTGGTGTAATGAAACCATTCGATACATTTTGGAAATATCAGCAGTCAAAACGTATTTCCATAATCGAAATCGCAAAAGCAATAAAAATAGTTCATCCTGAATAGTCGGCCCAGAACGCAAAATATCGTTTAGTGATTTCATCGATGATGTTTTCGCCGAAGCATCGAAAACTACGCGCAATTTGGTACTCGTACTATTCGGCTTTAAAACATACTGATGAGGTAAGTAGAAATGCGGTTCATTTAAATTTGGTTCTACTGGAGTCATGTGACCTAGCTCCTTATATTCCCTCATGAAATCTACGTACTGTTGTTTTATGTTATTATCTCGAGCTAAGCGCTTCTCCAATAGCAAAAAACGTTTTAAAGCTAAATGATGTGATGCACCCAGTACCGACGGATCTTCTTTGAAAGGTAGCATTACCTGAATCCGGCCACTGTCAATTATATTAACGTGATTTTTAAAATGAGACTCGCACGCATCATGTTGTACGTTAAATTTTGTTGGTGTTAATGAAACTTTTTCCATTGACCACAGAAGCTCAATTTGCTGGTTTAAATCCTCGTCAGATTTATCATTTAACAAAGTGCTATATGAACGAAAATTATTATGATTAGAAAGTGTTTTATAGCTACCTGACACAATGTATCCAAAGCAAGTTTCTTGTAAATATGGTAAATTCGAACCAAGTTTTATTTTGTCCTTCCCAATGCTTTCGAAAAAAGCTTCAGCACCGAGTAGCATATCTATTGGTTGCGATTCATTGAAATGCTCATCTGCCAAGTCAATATTTGAAGGTAAGTTCCAATTTTTAACATCAAGGTCCATATCTGGTTGGTAGCCGGAAATACGATTAGCCACATAAAAATTTGTCGAAAATTGCGATGCATTGTATCTTGAACGAATTGTAGTATTTGTTTCATATTTAACTTTTGATACAGCATTTCCAACGCCACGAATATTTATTGATGTTTTGTGTTTTTGTAGATACAATAATTGAGCGAACCTTTCTGAAATAAGATTTACCTGTGAGCAGGAGTCTAACAATGTACGGCAAACCTTCCATTGTCCGTTGTTATCCTCAACCAGGATTACTGCAGTGGCTAAAATAACGTTGTCCGATGATTTTTCAAAATGTACGTTTACACTTGCTGACGAAGTAGATGCATATACCGGGGGCAATGGAACTATATTTTGCGATGAAGTTTCCGGTGTAGGACGATGAAGCAACGTATGGTGCGATTTTTTGCAAATTTTGCATTTCTTTTTTGATTTGCATTTGTTGACTGTATGGCCTTCATTGAGGCAATTAATGCAAAGGCCCAATACTTTTATAGCGTTAAATCGATTTTCAAATGCAAGGGCTTGTAGGTTAGCGCAATCACTAATCCAGTGTTCAAGTGACTTACAATACCCGCAACACTTTTGTTGTTCAGAATAGAACGATGAGCGATTGTTTAGACGGTGTGGGTGACGATTCAAACGGTTTTGATTGTTGTTTGAACTATGCGGTAGATGTGACTCTGATGATTCCAAGAACTGGCATCTTCTTTCCAAATGCTTACAGTAATCGACCCACGTTGGTAATGTTGAAAAATCTAAACTTTCTTTCCATTTGATTTGAGAACTCACATCTGTTTTTTGTGTGATAATATGAATGATCAATGCGTTACAAATTTCTTCTTCGTTGCCCAAAGATTTAAGCGATCCATAAATTGCTGAAGCACTGTCCACTAGACTTCGTAATTGCGTGCCGCTCGCCTTTTGAATGTTAGGAAGATCGTAAAGATTTTGAATGTGTTCCATAAAAATTAGTGTTTTGTTGTCGTAGCGCTCTTCCAGTCGCTTGAGAGCTTTTTCGTAATTCTCTACCGAAACCTCAAATGCACGCACGGTGTCTAGCGCTTGCCCGGATAAACAATGCAAGAGATGATTGAACTTTTCAATTTTAGATAACGATGAATCTCTATCAACAAATTGCTTAAACGATGAGATGAAATTTTTGTAGTTTGAATATTTTCCATCAAATTTAGGCAAGTCTATACTTGGCAATTTACTTGTTGTTGTAAAGGGCACAGCTATTGACTGATCTAGAGACGAACGCTTGTAATTATCACCTAGCAACTCGATTATCTTCGCCTTCGTGGTGATACACATATTCTCAATTTCAGGTCTGGCGGTATCTAATGGGTTTGACTCTTCTATATCCGATTGAATTTTCAACAGCTGTTTGAAATATGCCTCCACCAACGCAAGTCGGCATTCTAATTCAGCTGTTGACATTGTTGAAGAAACCAAATTTTTTAGCCTTGTAATGTTGGCCTTGGCTGTCTGCCTTTGCTTTTGCAGAGATTCTAACGATAGCATGTTGAACAAAATCAGTCGCAGCTTGTGTCACAATTAGGTTTAGCAATAAGTATGCCTAAAGTTGATAATTAATTAAACGATATTAAATATATGTATGTACATATATGTAACTCTGCGACCGCTTGTTTATTTTTTTTTTTAAATTAAAATATATAGATTACAAACGAAACTAATGATCAAATGAATTTTAATATATTGCTTTAAATTATTTTTAAATATTCTATTTAATCGTGCCCCACGTTGGGCGCCAAAAATGTATGATTCGTATACGAATGTCTAAAATTCCAGGGCACAAATTAATATAAAACTGTTCACGCACTGATCGCAATAAAAAAAACACAAGTTATTTTTCGAGAACGTTATAATCAAGAATGAGAGAATTTATTATTGTAGATGCATTTTATACACAATAATATGTTCTAAAACGGTATCTATATACAAGAAAAGTGGTATGTTGTAAAGCAACTGGTTTAAGTAAATTTTAACGAAGGTTTTTAAGTGAAAACAAGGGCGTAGATATAATTTTTGAGATTTTTAAATGGGGACATAATTAATGTTAAATTAATATGTAAATATGTGATTTGGGTGAGATGGTAGTTAATATTACAACTTGATCAAATCCATTCAATACCAATGATAGAATTAATTTTAAAAATATTAATAAGCAATTTAAAAAAGTTTGAACTAGGCGTGAACATTCCGGGGGCATTGAAAGGATAGCCTTTCAAGGATTAAGTAATAGTGCAAGTTTATGTATGGGCCGTCGAAGCAATCCCTTTGCTGTCTTAACATCAGCTACCCTTATATTTCCATCCTTACCGGGATATGTTGCTACAATGCGACCTAATGCCCATTTCAGTGGTGAAACGTTGTCTTCATGCACCAGTACCAAAGAGTTTACGTGAAGATTAGGCTGTTTGTGTGACCATCGATTTTTTTGAATTAACTCGTTTAAGTAGTCGGTTGACCATTTCTTCCAGAATTGTTGTTTTGCTGCCGTAATTCGTTTCCATCTTTCGATTTGACTTATTTCTTGACATTCAATATTTCGCTCTGGTAAAGAATTCAGAGGACCACCAATTAACAAATGGCCAGGCGTCAGGGCTTCAAAGTCGTTGGGATCACTGGATAGTGCTGATATTGGCCTTGAATTCATTATGGCCTCGATCTCTATGAGGCTTGTCAAGAGCTCTTCATACGTCATCTTTGCGTTTGCTAACGTCCGATAGAGGTAACCCTTTGCTGACTTTACAGCCGCCTCCCAGAGTCCTCCGAAGTGGGGCGCTCTAGGGGGAATAAAATTAAATTTAATAAAGTTTTTGTTACAAAAATTGTATATGTTATGCTGAAAAGACTTATCAGTGAATAATTTTTTGAGGTCATTTAGTTGCGAGCTTGCACCCACGAAATTTGTGGCGTTATCGCAAAATATATTTGCTGGAATACCTCGACGACCAATTAGCCTTTTTAAAGCTGCAATAAAGGCTTCGGAGGAAAGATCGGATACCGCTTCGATGTGGACCGCCTTAGTCGCAAAACAAATAAACACCGCAACATAGCACTTGTACGGCTGTTTTCCACGAATTTTTAAATATGTATATACAGGACCACAAAAATCCACTCCACAATTTTCAAAGGGTCTTGAAACTGTCACGCGACTTGCAGGCATGGAGCCCATGATTTGATTCAGAAGCTTCGGCCGGTAACGAATGCAGCTAGGACATGAACGAACAATTTTTCTTGTTATTGTTCTGGCTCCTGGAATCCAGAAGTTCTGCCGAATAAATGACATGAGCGCTTTTGGTCCGGCGTGGTAATTGGAGATATGGAGATGACGAACCAATATGTTTACTAGGTTACTGTCCCTTGGCAACAAGAATGGATGTTTCCGATTTTCGGGAATGGCTGCGTTTTCCAAACGGCCTCCAACCCGAATTAGTGAGAATTCGTCAACGTCTTGAATAAAAAGGCTTAGCGATTTCAGTGAACTTTTAATTGGTAAATTTTTCTGCAATAACTTGTATTCTTTGCTGAAATGATGCTGCTGTACGTTCCATATAATGCAATGTAATGATCGATGTAGTTCTTCAGGTGTTATTTCAATTTTGTACTTGATTTTAAGCTTAAATCTAAATATAGTACATACGACCCTCAACAGGTGGTTGTAAGAGCTGATGCGATTTATCAATTTGATTATTGGATTTTCGATAACTTCACAATTTAGAACTATTTTTCGTATTGCTAAATCTGCTTCAGGGTCATTAATCGATAAAGTAGTCTTCGGCCAGTTTTCGATCGGTGTTTGGAGAAAAATAGGACCATGCAACCAAATAGATTCTGCTAACTCGTGTACTGTGCATCCTCTTGAAATAATATCTGCAGGATTAGCTGATGTTGGGACATGCTGCCAAGTACAATTTTCTGTTTCCTCTTGTATTTCCGAAATTCTGTTTCCGACAAAAGTTACAAGGGTAGACGAGTGCTTTTGTAGCCACTGTAATACTACAGTGGAATCCGTCCACAAAAACGTTTGTGGATTTAGTTTTTCGAATATGTGACGAATTTTGCGATACAGTTTCGCCAACAAATGTGCTCCGCACAATTCTAACTGTGGCATTGTTTTCTTTTTTGTTGGTGCGATTCTGCACTTAGCCGTAAAAAGTTGTACATAAACGTTGCCACTGTCGTCCGTTGTTCTGACATAAAAACAGCAGCCATATGCACGAAGTGAGGCATCGCTGAAGCCGTGCAACTGTACTGTCACAAAATTCGTCTGAAAAACAAAACGAGAAATTTTTATTAAGTGTAAGTTTTCAAGATCTTTGATAAAATATAAAAACAAATCCTTTGTTTTCTGGGAAACTTCTGAGTCCCAGTCTGCTTTCGATATCCATAAATCTTGCATGAGAACTCTTGGTTGAATTATGATGGGACAGACCAAGCCCATTGGATCAAAAATTGAGGAAATTAGCGATAGTATTGACCGCTTTGTTATAGTAGAATATTTCTTTTTGGGCTGAAACGAGAACAGAAACTGATCTGCAGCAGAATCCCAGGTGATTCCCAATGCACTCGTAACAGTCGGTTCAATGTTGTTAATTACTTTAGTTTCCGTTCCTGTTGTTCGGAAAAAAGAATTGTTTGAGTTGAATTTCGTAAGTTGAAATCCACCTTCGCGTAATAAACTTGTTGTTTCATCTTTAATACGACTTAAGCTTGAAAAATCATCCGCTCCACTTAGCAAATCGTCGACATAAAATTGAGTTTTGACGACATGGGCACCAATTTTATATTGATCTTGAAACTGGTCAGCAAGATAATGCAAACTACGTATTGCCAAAAACGGCGATGCGGACATACCGTATGTAACGGTGTTTAGTTGGTACGTAGTAATGGGCTGCGTTTCATTTTCTCTCCAAAGTATTTGCTGAAACTGTCTATGATTTTGGTGTAATGAAACCATTCGATACATTTTGGAAATATCAGCAGTCAAAACGTATTTCCATAATCGAAATCGCAAAAGCAATAAAAATAGTTCATCCTGAATAGTCGGCCCAGAACGCAAAATATCGTTTAGTGATTTCATCGATGATGTTTTCGCCGAAGCATCGAAAACTACGCGCAATTTGGTACTCGTACTATTCGGCTTTAAAACATACTGATGAGGTAAGTAGAAATGCGGTTCATTTAAATTTGGTTCTACTGGAGTCATGTGACCTAGCTCCTTATATTCCCTCATGAAATCTACGTACTGTTGTTTTATGTTATTATCTCGAGCTAAGCGCTTCTCCAATAGCAAAAAACGTTTTAAAGCTAAATGATGTGATGCACCCAGTACCGACGGATCTTCTTTGAAAGGTAGCATTACCTGAATCCGGCCACTGTCAATTATATTAACGTGATTTTTAAAATGAGACTCGCACGCATCATGTTGTACGTTAAATTTTGTTGGTGTTAATGAAACTTTTTCCATTGACCACAGAAGCTCAATTTGCTGGTTTAAATCCTCGTCAGATTTATCATTTAACAAAGTGCTATATGAACGAAAATTATTATGATTAGAAAGTGTTTTATAGCTACCTGACACAATGTATCCAAAGCAAGTTTCTTGTAAATATGGTAAATTCGAACCAAGTTTTATTTTGTCCTTCCCAATGCTTTCGAAAAAAGCTTCAGCACCGAGTAGCATATCTATTGGTTGCGATTCATTGAAATGCTCATCTGCCAAGTCAATATTTGAAGGTAAGTTCCAATTTTTAACATCAAGGTCCATATCTGGTTGGTAGCCGGAAATACGATTAGCCACATAAAAATTAGTCGAAAATTGCGATGCATTGTATCTTGAACGAATTGTAGTATTTGTTTCATATTTAACTTTTGATACAGCATTTCCAACGCCACGAATATTTATTGATGTTTTGTGTTTTTGTAGATACAATAATTGAGCGAACCTTTCTGAAATAAGATTTACCTGTGAGCAGGAGTCTAACAATGTACGGCAAACCTTCCATTGTCCGTTGTTATCCTCAACCAGGATTACTGCAGTGGCTAAAATAACGTTGTCCGATGATTTTTCAAAATGTACGTTTACACTTGCTGACGAAGTAGATGCATATACCGGGGGCAATGGAACTATATTTTGCGATGAAGTTTCCGGTGTAGGACGATGAAGCAACGTATGGTGCGATTTTTTGCAAATTTTGCATTTCTTTTTTGATTTGCATTTGTTGACTGTATGGCCTTCATTGAGGCAATTAATGCAAAGGCCCAATACTTTTATAGCGTTAAATCGATTTTCAAATGCAAGGGCTTGTAGGTTAGCGCAATCACTAATCCAGTGTTCAAGTGACTTACAATACCCGCAACACTTTTGTTGTTCAGAATAGAACGATGAGCGATTGTTTAGACGGTGTGGGTGACGATTCAAACGGTTTTGATTGTTGTTTGAACTATGCGGTAGATGTGACTCTGATGATTCCAAGAACTGGCATCTTCTTTCCAAATGCTTACAGTAATCGACCCACGTTGGTAATGTTGAAAAATCTAAACTTTCTTTCCATTTGATTTGAGAACTCACATCTGTTTTTTGTGTGATAATATGAATGATCAATGCGTTACAAATTTCTTCTTCGTTGCCCAAAGATTTAAGCGATCCATAAATTGCTGAAGCACTGTCCACTAGACTTCGTAATTGCGTGCCGCTCGCCTTTTGAATGTTAGGAAGATCGTAAAGATTTTGAATGTGTTCCATAAAAATTAGTGTTTTGTTGTCGTAGCGCTCTTCCAGTCGCTTGAGAGCTTTTTCGTAATTCTCTACCGAAACCTCAAATGCACGCACGGTGTCTAGCGCTTGCCCGGATAAACAATGCAAGAGATGATTGAACTTTTCAATTTTAGATAACGATGAATCTCTATCAACAAATTGCTTAAACGATGAGATGAAATTTTTGTAGTTTGAATATTTTCCATCAAATTTAGGCAAGTCTATACTTGGCAATTTACTTGTTGTTGTAAAGGGCACAGCTATTGACTGATCTAGAGACGAACGCTTGTAATTATCACCTAGCAACTCGATTATCTTCGCCTTCGTGGTGATACACATATTCTCAATTTCAGGTCTGGCGGTATCTAATGGGTTTGACTCTTCTATATCCGATTGAATTTTCAACAGCTGTTTGAAATATGCCTCCACCAACGCAAGTCGGCATTCTAATTCAGCTGTTGACATTGTTGAAGAAACCAAATTTTTTAGCCTTGTAATGTTGGCCTTGGCTGTCTGCCTTTGCTTTTGCAGAGATTCTAACGATAGCATGTTGAACAAAATCAGTCGCAGCTTGTGTCACAATTAGGTTTAGCAATAAGTATGCCTAAAGTTGATAATTAATTAAACGATATTAAATATATGTATGTACATATATGTAACTCTGCGACCGCTTGTTTATTTTTTTTTTTAAATTAAAATATATAGATTACAAACGAAACTAATGATCAAATGAATTTTAATATATTGCTTTAAATTATTTTTAAATATTCTATTTAATCGTGCCCCACGTTGGGCGCCAAAAATGTATGATTCGTATACGAATGTCTAAAATTCCAGGGCACAAATTAATATAAAACTGTTCACGCACTGATCGCAATAAAAAAAACACAAGTTATTTTTCGAGAACGTTATAATCAAGAATGAGAGAATTTATTATTGTAGATGCATTTTATACACAATAATATGTTCTAAAACGGTATCTATATACAAGAAAAGTGGTATGTTGTAAAGCAACTGGTTTAAGTAAATTTTAACGAAGGTTTTTAAGTGAAAACAAGGGCGTAGATATAATTTTTGAGATTTTTAAATGGGGACATAATTAATGTTAAATTAATATGTAAATATGTGATTTGGGTGAGATGGTAGTTAATATTACAACTTGATCAAATCCATTCAATACCAATGATAGAATTAATTTTAAAAATATTAATAAGCAATTTAAAAAAGTTTGAACTAGGCGTGAACAACTTTCTGCAAGTGGTTTACAAAAAGAGTACCTTTTTCAGCGTCAGTTCTTGCCCAGTCTCCATTCGAAGCTCGCAATGGAGGCTTATATATCACTGGTCTTTTGTGGCCTCGGGCTGCTCGCCATAGCGAATAGTCTGTTTGAAGTGTTGCGTCTAGCCCATTTAGAAAGTTTTGAAGAGAAACGGTTTTTTGATATTCTAGTAGAGTTTTCAGCTGTTTAGTACATTCCTTCAGCCTAAATTTTAGCTGAGGGCATTTGTAGCGTTGCCATTCCCTACGAACTCTTCTTTTTTCGGATAAAAACCGTTCTGCATCTGCTGAAAAATTTTCATTATATCTCACCTGAAGTAATAGCATTTAGAGCAGCTTGCTTAAGGTTTGCCTCAAACATTCTAATAGAATCATCTATGTCAGCAGGCGTTTTTGATGGAATATTTTCTGGGCAATGAGCACTCAAATATTTTTTGAATTTCAACCAATTTATACGTGTGTTTGCCATCGTTAAATCACAAGTGGGTGAAGAAGTTGTATGTGAATATATAGTGACAATAGCTGGTAAGTGATCTGAAGACAAATCTAAAGATGCTTCAACTTGGATCATTTCGCTGGGCACACCCCTTACCAGTCCAAAATCAATAACATCAGGTATTTTTCGGCGATCTATTGGCCAGTAAGTTGGCTGCCCACTTGATATAACATTCAGACGCATTTTTGAAATTGTGTCAAACAAAACTCGACCCTTTGGCGTGATGAGGCGAGATCCCCAGAGCATGTGCTTAGCGTTGTAATCACGGGCGGCCAAAAAGCGTGGGCCTAGTAAATTAAAAAATCTACTATATTGATTTTCTGTAATAGAGTACCTGGGAGGAGAGTAAATTGATGAAATCACCAGTTTTTGATGAAAAGCTTCAATGCAGATGTTAGTTGCTTGAAGATAGTCTTCACAATGGTCACTCATTAAGTAGTGTTTTAATCGCGATTTTATTAGTATTGCCGAGCCACCACAAGCTCTACCTTGGGGGTCCTTTGTCCGTTGATTTTAAAACAGCTTCTAGCCGTCAAATGCGTCTCAGAGATAAGCATGCTTATCTCTGGGACGCAAAAATAATTTTTAAATTTAAAAACTTGTTTTCCAGAAAAAAGGCTGTAAAATCGGATATATCTTTAGAAGAGCGCATTAAGCAGCTCACTTGTGGAATTGATGAAGACAACGATGAGTTGGCACAGGAAAATGCCGATGACGATAATAGTAAAATTGAAGACAGCACTGATCTCTCGCATCGTGATAGTCCAGCTGGTGAAGAAAATCCCCAGAAATTCAATGTGAATGGAAACAATAGCGACAAAAGTTTTTCACCCAATTCATCTGTCTCAAGTTCATCAAGTGGTTCTTCGGCATATAAAAAAATTACGGAAATTTTCAATCGTGAAAAGAAAAATCAGGAAAAAATTATGGAAATGGAAGAAAATCCTATTGTTATAATACCTCAGGTAATAAGTCAAGCATAAAAAGTGAATAAAAATTATTAAAAACTTCATTTTGTGTATGTTTTAGGAATGCCGCTGCCCCGCAGCTCCTGATTTGGGTATGGGTGTTCAAGTGCCTGTTGTGCATACACAGATTCACCGCACCCCTCCCAGACAAACGGAACCAAAACGTCAATTCCTTTCCACTTTGGCACCTCTGACAGCATGTGTGGCAGGTAACAAAGATGATCTATCTTCATATTATACTCTAGCTGCTGCTCATCACAACCAAGCAGCGCAGAATACCCATGCGGCTGAATACAATATAGCTGCTATGATTGCTGGTGATCAAAATATTACGGGACTTTCACAAAGTACGGGTGATGAGGTACGAAAAGTAGCTCCAGATGTTATAGCCGGCACTCCTGGACAAGAGCAACAAGATGAGTTGGCTGCTTTTGCCCAGCAAGAAGCGAATCGCACGGATAAAATTAAGAAACGCTATAGCAACGAACCAGCAAATACTAAAGAAAACACCAAAGAAAGCAATTCAGATGATGATGAGGGCAATGACTATGGCTTTAATAAACGTCCCTCTGTACGAGGCATTAAGCCGAAATTCAGCTCGACCAATGAAATTTTGCAACAAATGCAAGACCAACTTTCCCAACAAATGCCCAGTGTTGCTCATTCCCAGCCCCTACCACAGCCCATGAAGAGCTACACTTTACCCAAACAATCTAGTGCTAGTGCCATGACCAAACAGCTGTCCCAGCAACAACCATCTCCTCAAAATGTACCCAACTCCAATGTGGCCACTTCACAGCAACAGTTGCCTCAACAACAACAAATATGTAGTGGCGTTGCTGCACCCACAGCCATGCAAATACCAACCAACGCCGCCATAGCACAACAGCAGACTGAGCAGCGCACTTGGAGTTTTTACAGTGAAACGGGAGGCGCTGGCGAACAACAACACCTTCCGGTGGAGAGTGCTGCAGCCGCCATGCAACAGACCTACTATCAAACTCTGCCGGCTGGTGCCATGTTCCGACATACAATGATACACCAGCATCAGCAGCACGTTCCAGAGGAAGCGATGCTTTATGCACAAAACTGTCAGGCAATGGCCACAACTATTGAGCCGCAGTCACATTACGGTCATTATGCCAGAAGTCCTACCCGTCGGCCCGAATCCCCACCTCCACTACGAAACTATCACCAGACCATGGTACTGATACCCTACAATGCCGAAACCTACTCACAATTCGCCGCTACCAATATGGATCCAAAAGTGGCCCACATACAGCGCCAAAATATTTTGGAATACCAACAGGTAGGAGAAATGACACAAGTAAGACCGAAACTTTAATTTTTTTCTAAATTTAATGTTTTTAAATGTATTTGTATCTGTGGTGATTGGTTGTAAAGTTAACTGTTTATAGACTAGTTGTCGTTTTGAGGAAACAGAGAACGACTTAAGGCTTTTTGTTGCTCATGTTGTGCCCACTTTAAAGACTCCCTTAAAAAAAGTTGTAATCTGAAAATAATTTTGTTGTTCAAATTGTTTAGGTAACTCAACAAACTATACGTGTACCAATTGGTTATGCTTTACCAGGCATGCAACTGCATGTTGTAGCGGGCCGTGGACATGCCGCACAATATGCCACAGCTGCTGCTGCTCAAACACATCACCATCAGCATCAACGAATCATGACACAACGTTATCAGTTTGCTCAAGAAGCTAGTATGGCGGCGGGTTTCAGTGAACGAGGTGTGCCCGAAGGTGCAGCAGCTGTTTCACACAGCGACTGCTCAAATAGTGGTATGGTATCACCTACAACAGGCCAACAAATGGTCATGCAACAACAGCAACAACAACAACAACAGCAGCTGCAACTACAACAACAAAGTGTTCAGATAGCCCAGCAACAGCAGCAGCAGCAACAACAGGCGAATTGTCAACAATCTCAACCTCAAACACAAAACAATATGCAGTCGGCAGCCCAGGGGTCCGTGTATTATGCCATGAACGTATGACCCACAGTTGATTAATCCATGTCAACGGCGGTTATAGTCGAACGCCGCCAATGCCAACGTGTTGAGATGTCTTCGACATCGGTACAACTGAGTACGCGGTAGAGTGAGATAATTTAAGTAAAGACAACAAAACAAAAAACAACATTTTCCTGACCTTTTCCTTTCTCCTGCCTCTCCGAACCTGAATGAGATCAGCCATTATGGAATTTAGTAATGTAAACAATAGTTATGAAGTATTTTAAATCTGAATTGGCCTATAGCAAGAAGAATATTTATAGTGAGTAAAATAAAATTGAGTGAATGATTGAATCAAAAGAAAAATGTAATTTGTGAACCAAATCCATTTCTTTGTGAAATGGATATAGCAATATTCACCCGGATTAGGTATGTCGAAGTCGAATTTGTCCTAGTCACAAAATCGACTTTGACATACATAATCCGGGTGATTATTAAAAAAAAAAACTAACGCACAGTTTTGGCATACATCAAAATCTGTTTTATATTTTTATTTTCGGTTTAAAACAAAATTTCATATCCATATGTATGTGTGTATGTACTCGTATGTATGTACACCGCTTTCGCACTAGCAAAGTTTACTTTGACGGGGTTTACACAGGGCAATTTTTGTAGCGCAAGTTTTAATTCAGCCGCTAGAAAGACAGAGAAAGCAATACAGTTTTTCTCTGTCGTTCTCTCAGCTGAATTACAAGTTTCGCAACAAAAATTTCCCTGTGTGAACCCAGTCTTTGCAAAGTTTTAATTCAGCCGGTAGAAAGACAGAGAGATGAAGTATTTCTCTCTCTCTCTCTCTCTCTCTCTCTGTCATTCTGCCGGCTGAATTAAAACTTTGCAAAGTAGACTTTGCTACTGCGAAAGCGATGGCACATACCTTTGTATATAAAATGTATATTTTCTCTATTTTAAACATATTTTGCAATCACATAAGTTGCAAGTAATGACAACGAACTGAGAAATATGGTTTTTAAATATTTTATTTTACATCCACAACATAATAGTCTGAAAGATACCACCCAAGACCAAATTTTACCCACCTGTCTATTGCTGCTGACAATTTCTGTAACTTTTAATTAGTCCATACTACTCAGTACTTTTCATTTGGGTACTCAATATTTACTCGATAATTTTAGCGCTTAGAGCTGCTCTACACGTGCAATTTCTGTTCTAGCAATTCTTGAATTTGTGTGAGAGAGAGAGCGAGAGAGAGAGTTGAAATAGAAATATATACCATATATACTACTCTCTCTCTCTCTTTCTCACTAAAAACAGCAGAACTGCTGCAACCCACTACCCACTACTTTGTCAGCAGTACTGCCTATCGGATGACACACAATATAGCAACGAATATATGGCGAATAGTTGGCCTAATACAATTATTGTGCTCAAGTAAATTTTTTTAGCTTTTGCGTTCATCTGATAGTGATTTTTTAATTGGCTAAAGTGGACATGAGGCAATATTCCAAGCAACAAGGGGAACATTATCATTACTTAGTTCCAGCCTACAGGGTTTTGTTGTATTTCTTGGACGCCATGAGGACTGGAATTAATTTACGTTAATTTTATCCGTTGTCCAATTGTTTATGATTCTAATGTTACGGACATTAGCCAAATAACGAATCAATTTGTATTAAAAGCCGATGTAATTAAAGGAAATATATAAAGGAAATAAATATTGAATATAAAGCACAAGGAAAAGAAAAGATTGGGTAGCCTATCTTTTTTATTACCTTTTAAAGTGCGGCCATCTATAAATAGTTGATATTCTTAAGCTATGTACAGACGATTGTCAGATCTTACAATATTGTAAGTAAAATATCCTAAAAATTTCTTACAATCGTGTGAACTGAAAATTTTTTTCTGACAACGTTGGCAGAAAAAGCATTGTCAGTCGATTTTAATACTACTTGCTAACAAAAAATTAACAGACATCTCACAATCGTGTGAACACATCGCGTTGCCATTGTCAGATTATTGTCAGACATTTTTTAATTGTAAGATGTGCGAAGTTTCTGCATCTGACAATGGCGTCATTGTCAGAGACTTCTTTATACTGCACACATCTTTTTTTTAGGGAAAAAGGAAAATAAGAGAAACTATGCGGCTAAAATAGTTAAAATTGCTTCTTTCTGTTTAATACTAATTTATATTGAAGTTGTGTGTATTTAGTCGAACTATATGGGTGTTATCCAAAGAAATTTATTATTCAGGCTTAAGTTCGTTCAATTTAATTTTTACAATTAAATCATTTTTTATTGAAAAATAATTTTTCAAAGCATGTGGCAATTGAAAAGTACAAATACTAATTTCTTGACTTTTGTAAAGGTCGAACTGAACATCGATGTTTTCGGGATTAACCACAATCCCATCGTCATATTTTCACTTTTTAAAGTTAACACAAGCACAGATGATAAATAATTGACAATTTCTGTTAAATTATCTGAGTCTGGCAGTGCCAAACAACAGATCTGACAATTTTTGCATCTGACAATCGTGTGAACTGCCAATTTTTTTACTGACAATATTGTCAAATAAATTTATTGTCAGACAATAGTCTGCCAATAAATTGTAAGCTTTTCTAACAACTTTGATACAACTGTGTGAACTAATAATATAACTTGTATTTGGAACGATTGAGTTATATTGAGTGTTGTGTTTTTCTTCCGACGGGGTTTTTTTGAATTTGGAACGATTTTCCGTCATCCCACGTCAAATTTGGTTTGTAAACAGACCGGTTTCGGCTATGTGCCATTTTCAGTGTTCTATTGAATAGAACACTGAAGATGGCACATAGCCGAAACCGGTCTGTTTACAAACCAAATTTGACGTGGGATGACGGAAAATCGTTCCAAATTCAAAAAAACCCCGTCGGAAGAAAAACACAACACTCAATATAACTTGTGCTGACAATAAAATATTGTCAGTACATCGTCAGCACATTGGCAGATCTGACAATATTGTAAGATCTGACAACCGTCTGTACGGGGCTTTAGATACATATCGCACTTGTTTAACAATACTGTAATAACTAAAAATTTTAAAATTTTCAGTCGAGACAATAAACCGATTATATTATTAGTTAAAGCAAATGTCGATAAAATAATTATGCCATTCCTAAGAAAATACGGAAACTGTCATAATATACAAGTTTTCATTAGTTTTTGTAAAACGGCTGCAGAGAAAATATGAGATTTTGAGTTAATTCCATCAATTTTGAAAAAAATTATTTCAACAAAAGCAGTATTATTTCGAAATTATGAACATGTATATTTAGCAAGACAGTATTAACCCAAAATAAAAAAAAAGATAAATTGAAACATTTGAAGCATGAAAAAACTCAAGTTAATTTAATACAATTTATTTTACGAAAAATATCACAACTCGTTTTTTTTGGTGAAGTAAAATTCTAAAGGCAGAAGTAGTTCATGTTTTTGAAGAGCATGTTTGCAAGGCATGGATAAAAATGCTTACAACAAGAGATATATGTAACATTCCGGTGTTTATTTAAACTTGCTGTCATAAATAAATGCTGATACAACTGTTTCACAACATTTTTTAATTTGAATTAAAAATTTTTTGCATTAGTTCCCTTCAAAATGTTTGGGGAAAAAACTCGCAAAAATTTCTTCCACTCCCTCATATTTAGAATACTTATTTTTTTCCCTGGGATTTTTTCCCGGGGATTTTGTAATTTAGAATTGGATGAATGGGAAAAGGGAAAATTTTTCCGGGGAGATTTTATTTAGAATAGGGGAACAGGGAATAAGGAAAAAACTCCCGGGGAATTTTCGTTCATAAATGGGCTGATAAATACTTTTCAGTGCAATTTTCTGGTGAGAATGATGGGTAGAGTTCGGTCTGGGATGGGATCTCGTACTAAATTGTTTTATATATGAATTTTAGTTACAATATTGAACTGTTTAGGTTTTCCAATATTAAAATTCGGCTCTTAGTTGTTTTTTTGATTTCGAATAATTTATAATATATTATTTTTTTTTGCGAATCGAAATTTTTTAAGTTATTTTTACATTAATTTTCCTGATGATTCGACGATTTTAGTGAACTTTTAAGTCAATTTTCAATTTCTTAAAAAAACAACAGCTTAAGGATTCAGTGATTCCACTTGGAATAACTTTTTAAAAGTTAAGTTTCAAAATTGTTTACAAATCAATTTTACTATTTTTTTCAACAGTTAAAACTCGCAGGAGATGCTAAACAAATTTAGCTCAAAAAGGGTTTGACTTTCTCGCCCTCTGTCGTTAACAAAAAGGGGACAGCTCATTGTTGTTTATAGAGTTCCAAGGCGTTGTTTTCTTAAATTGTTTGTTGTTGGATTTATTTAAATGAAATTAGGATTTTTTTTGTTATAAACGCCATTAAATTATATATATTAAAAATTGGGTGCTTTAATTAAAAATATTTCCATGTCTTAGGTTGTTAAGATTTTGCTCAATCTTCAATGATTTGAATTAAATAAAAATATAGTTTATTAAATCTTTTGAAATATACTAAATTCTACTTATGCATAGCTAAGCTTTAGTTTAATTTGTTTTGAAATACTTACAAACTTATTAACGATAGATAAGTTTTAACACGATTTCAAAGAAAACCATTTCAAATTTTAAATTTATTTAACGATTTTATTATAAATCCTTAAAACTTTTTTATTGCGTTAATGTTTTAACACTTTAATAACAATAAACAAAAAAAAAAACAGTGCCAAAGTTATTTTAGTATAAAATATTAAAAAAAACACGAAGAGAAAAACAAAAAAAAAACATTTTAAAATAAAATTTTAGAAATAATTTTTGAAATAGGAAGAGAAAAATAATGACAAAAATTTGAAAAACAGAACATTTTGAATAAAAATTATAATTATGTAAGAAACTAATTAATTACTATAAACTACTTCCAATTAGGATACAGAAATTAAATTAAATATTAAAAGATTTTAAACACAAGCAAGCATACAGATTGATTTCAGAGGAATTAAATTTAAAATAAATAAATAAATAATAGTATATAACAAATAAACTTTTGAATAATTTAAACATTTATTTACAACACCAGTTGAAATAGTTAAAGAAACTGAAATTTAAGTTCAATACTCAACTCGATTGAAAACATTTTAAAAGAAACCAAAAATACTCAAAGATTTGGAATGATCTTTGAATACAAACAATTACATAAATTATAAAACAAACAGAGACAAAATATACAAAAAAATAAAAAAATAGTACATAGTAAAAATTATTTATATGAAAGAAACTATTACTGTTAGTATTTTCAATATTTATAATTATAAATTGTACTTTATAAAGGCAGGTGTGCAATTTAAAGAAATTGACATTTGAATATTTTTGTGAAACCATTTAAATGATAAAAACAATTAACGAAATATTATTTAATAAAAATATATATATTTTAAAAATACACTTACCAAAAATTAGAACCTTTTAAAGCTTAAAAAGTAATTAGTTTAGTAATTAGTTTTAATTATTAATATAAATATTAAATAAAGGGTGCGCGCCAAGATGATAAGGTTAATTTACCTTTTGATTTTATTTAAGCAAATGTATAAGGAGTATTGCATGATAGTAGACTTCGATCGACCTCGTTCAATAATACGCTTTAGACACAAATTGATAGGCAAACCATTGCAATTTAAGAGATCATGCCGATAGGTTTTTGTCTAAAACAAGATACGGAACGAGCTACATCTACACACAGAAAAATTTCCATGTAAAATCGTCGAAAACCAGGTTAATTTAACGTTTTTCGGTAGTGATTTTGCTTCATAGGTGTTTCATGTTAAATCAACATGATTTACAACAATCTTGGAAAAAAAATTTTCCTTTTGAATTAACTATATTTCATGTTGATTGAATATTCCAGTACAGTTAAATCAAGATGAAGTTGATACTGTTATAATACGAAAAATCATATTGAATCAAAGTAATTTCGAGTTGAAACAACGTGAATTTGATATTGAAACAACACGAAGAATCATGTTGAATTAAAGTTATTTCAAGTTGAAACAAGGTGAATTTGATATTGAAACAACACGAAGAATCATGTTGAATTAAAGGTATATCAAGCTGATCTTAATGTAGCTATTTTTTTAAATATTTTACTTACGTGATAGTCATCAGAAAACTTTTCGTTGTAGCTGACTGCCCCAGCCAAGATTTGAACTCGTGCCATCTGCATGATAGTCCACGCGCGAACCACTGCAGCCACAACAGCTTCAAGCTTTTCTTTACTTATACACTAAATAAATACCATCGTATGTAAAATGCATTTCATTTTAATTCAACATGATTTAAATGATTATTTAACATAAAACTTATTCGAAATTAAAGTTATAGTCATGTCGATTGAAAATGAAACTTAACGTTTATAACAAAATTGTTCTAACGGTGATTTAAGGTTAGATGAATAATTTTCCGTTTAAAATTAATATGAAACAATGGTAATTTTAAATCAGCAGCAGTACATTTTCGCTGGTAATTCGTTTTTTCTCGTCGACATAGACGACACATGTAAGAATAAACAACAACAAGTCACACAACTAAGCAGAACAGTGAATTGTAGCAATGAACAAAGCAAGTAAACACTAACACACTCCAACGACAAATTATCTCTTGTAAATTTAATATGATTTCCAATCAAAATTGCGGCATGTGGACTTTACATTCCTTTTTTTTCTGTGTGTAGGGATGCAAATCCCGATCCCGAAGATCGCGGGATTTTTTGGGATGGAGAAATCCCAAATACACATTATTCCCCTGGGCGGTGTTGATAGACGAACTTCTCAGCGATCTTCTTGAAAGTGGGCATGATAACTGAAAATTTCGGCTCTCTTAGATGAATGATGCTTTGTGCACTATTTCACTCTTAGGAGAAAGCTTGCTATTGGTATAGTATCATTAACTGATTACACGCATTCTATGCATGCCAAGTATTTATGTGATTTTCCTAATAGAAGGCTGACTTGGAGTCCCTATGAAGAATTCTTTATACAGGAAGCCTCTAAAGTTGTGCTGGATGCACCTGCCGCATGAGCCCTAAAATGATCCCGTGAATTTATAAAATTACTACCTAACAGCCGTGGGCTTCACTACATAACATCCCCCTTTGCGATGAAAAGAAAACTTAAAAATTTTTCTTCTTTTTATTATGTTTATTTTATTTTAATTATTTTAAATTATGTTAATAGAATAAAATCTTACAGATTTTTGTTTTCAAGATATCTTAAAGTAAAATGTTGCTTCTATATGGGAAGTGTCTCGCAACTTGAGACATTAAAAAATTAATAGGCTATTCTTCCTTCTAGAGCACTAGTAATACGCTGTAAGCAAATTTTGAAAACATCTCAAATAAATATTCGGACAATATGAGGGACGCCACGCTCAAATGTTCAATTTGGAAATATTTTGCAATGCACAATATCAACAGAGTTATGCCTACAAAATTTCAAAATTCTCCCTATATTAGTTTGTAAGATATCTCAAAATAAATATTTTCTCTTTATGGGAGGTGCCACAACCTCATGTCCAATCTGTAGTTATTTTTTGTACGACAACGCACATTATAAAAAGCTTTACTCATAAAAAGTTCAAGTTTCTTGCTGCATTAGCTGTAAAAATAAAAAATATATGGAAGTTGCCATGCCCACTAATTTTATTCTGACTATTTTCTTTAGAACATTTCATAAAATCAATGGAGTGGAGTAACTCCTACAAAATCTCAGGTGTTTTACTGTATTAGTTCCCCAGATAATTCAAAATAAATATTTGTGGGAGGTTCCAGGCCCACTTGTCCACTCCTTTATAGCATCTCTTTAAAAATATTATAAAAAGAGTTAATCACACAAAATTTCAAGTCTTTACCTGCATTAGTTCCATAATTTTTAATAATAAAGGGAAATAAACTTCGAGCGTTAAGGGAGCAATATAATTAAATATTTTTAGATATATCTAGGGTATTCACTCGAATAATGTTTGCTCGATTAATCGAATAATTGAACTCAAATAAAGTTCGATGAAACAAAAAATTTCAATTTCGAGTAAAAATTTATTCGAGTAATTTAGGTCGATTAGTCGAATAACTCGACTAAAAAATGTTAAGTAAATTTTCCTTTTTTTTGGAAAGTTTTTGTAGATTTCTTAATAAAAATTGGCAAACTTTTTAAAATTATGTGAAATTTGCCATTCAATTCGAACGTCATTTCATACTAATAACCCGCATGATCAAAGAATTAAGTAAATTATGCAGTACACAAATTCGGAAATATCAAGCAAAAATTATTTGAAATAAAGAAGTGATTTCAAGAACAACTAGTTAACTAGATTTTTCGTATTAAAGTATCGAATGTAATCTAACGACGGAATTCAGTAAAAAATTAAAAGCATTCACAAAATCAAATAGCAAAAAATTACATTTGTCACATAAAATATTACTTTATGCACCTAGAAAAAACAAACAATTGATCGGATGAATTAGAAATGCTGTTTTAATTCACTTTTCTGAAACTCTGTAGCGTCTACAATTAGTGAAAGATCATTTTAGTAATGTGAGAAATGTTCAATAAAAAAAAATATAGAAAAAGCATTATATTTTTTAGAACTAAATGTATTGATTTTGTTCGATTATTTAATGAGTTATCCTGTTTTGTTCTCCATGCAAAATAAAAATGTTCGGAACTGTAAAAGCTTTGCTCTTACAATTTAATATTTATAACAAAAATGCTAATGATTATTTTTATTTCGCATTGAAAACAGAACAGGTCTGAATATTATTAAACATTTCCTGATGCTAAATTTTCTCAAAACTAAACATTTGAATAGTGAAAAAAACTATGTAAGCATGTATTTGAAATGATCAGTTTATGGTCTAATTAATGTAAAAATAATTTTTTTTCTTTTGTTTTCCTTATTAGAATATATATAACGCGAAAAAATTTTATTTGTTTTATGTCTGTTCGTTTACTTACTACAATTTACTATTTTTACTACATCTGGAAGTTTTCAATACAAAAAGTAAATCAATTTTTCTAATTGTAGTAAAAGTAGTAAGAATTTCGAGTAAACGAACACTGCTTTATTTTCGTTCACAAAAATGTGCTAAAAACCGAGTAAATTCAATAATTTTCCGATTAACTCGAATAATTTTTAGCTGTAAAGCTTACTCGAATAACTCGAACGAAATAAAAGTGTTACTTGATTGTTCGATTAATTGAAAAACCTCAATTTCGATTAATTGATTAATCGAACAATGGAAAAGTCGAGTAAAATGAATACCCTAGAATTTATTTTTTATAATTCCAGTTCAATGACTTAACTTTTCTTTTTAATTTTGTAACGTGCATTTTCCCAAATTTTCAAAGCATTAATAGACCTTAGTCTAAAAGAAGACATAGGATATATTAAAATTTTTTTTTATAAATAGGATCGCGAGGGGAGTAGGAGGAAATGTCTTCCTCTTTGGAACTATCTATCCGATTTTGATGAAATTGAAAACATAGGTACATTTGAGTCTAGAGGAGCACATAGGCTATACAATTTTCTAAAAATAGGAGCACGAGGAGCACCTAACCGATGAAATTCAAAACATAGATAGATCTGATTCCAAAGGGCACATAGGGTATATCTTTTTTTAAAAATAGTACCACGAGGGGAAGCAAGGGACAATTTATTCTCTTTTGAGCGTGGAAGGACACATTGTCTATATATATTTCAATAAGAGGACAACGAGGGGGACTAGGGAGCAATTGCTGCCCTGCAAAAGCTATCAAACCAATTTTGATGAAATTTAAAACCTGGATAGAACAGAGTCTGGAAGGACACATAGGCTAAATATATTTTCAAAAATAGGAGCAGGAGGAGGGGTAGTTGGCAATTTCTGCCTCTCCCAAACTATCTAACCGATTTTGATGAAATTCAAAATATAGATGGGCCATTCTACGCTAAGAAGTTATCTGCTATTAGGAAGGGCGGCGTGATAAAAGTATTTAAACTAATAGTAGTGTGTGATCAGGTATTTTGTATGCATGTTTAAGAATTGCCAGGGGAGATACTCTATATAAAATTCATATTAAATCGGCATACATTTTTAAAGCTTAAACTGTAAATAACAAGTAAATAAAACTAACCGAGTGAGCCGAGCGGCGCAGTCGAATTATCCGCCAACTCAAAAAAATATTTGTAAATACAATTAATTTTTTTGTTATATCAATTAAATAATTAATTGATTTTGAACCTACAACGATTTTTGCAAATATGTACAATTACAAAATTGTAAGTTAAAGAAAAATCAGAAAACAATTTTTAAAATTTTTTTTTGTTGATTTCAAATTTATTTCAATTAAGATTATTGTTATATCAACAATGTGAATTGTTGATTTTCCGAACAAATTTTAACTATCATAATTGTTGTATTAACAATATTTTTTATACAATCACAATCCTCGAAGCGACTTTTTGCTTGTCTGCGAAAAACACTAAATTTCTTTGGGCGGAATCGAAACGGCGACCTCTGGACTAATAGACTAACGCTCTTACCTCTCAGTTACAGAGCAATTCGTTACTAAAAACGCAAATAATGAATGCACACAAAACGTGATTCGCTTTGTTTCATCTACGTGTGTGAATTCATTTGTTATATCAACAATGGTGATTGTTAATTTTTTTCATAATACATAACAAAAAATTTGGTTAAGCTAGGCATACATTACTCCAGTATACTGGTTGATGTTGAATCGTGTTCGAAACACATACCATACAAGCATACTGGTGGAATATTCATTTTCTTAAAAATTCTGTACTGATGAGTTGTTGTACTTAGTGCGCACCGCATTCATTGCTGATATTGTTTTAAAAATAGAAATTAAGTAAAGTGCATGTCTTTTTATTAAAAAAATTGCTAGAAATTATTTGTTTTATTTCAGAAAAAATTTACAGTTTTTTTTTTTCTTGAACTATGAGTAATTTATTCAAGTAAATGTGTTTCATCCCGATGTTTACTCTTTGACAACTTCTCTCAACTGAGCTAAATTCACCATACACAATACCACAAACTGGTATCAGCATCAGCAAAATATCAAACTATGTTTGACATCGCTACACAAATCGTACAATCACACCAAATGCCCACACACGACCCAACCACTGGCGTCAACACGTGATTGCACGTGCATACTGGTGTAGTGCATTCATTTGTTATATCAACAATGATGATTGTTCATTTTTTTCACAATACATAACAAAAAAATTTGGTTAGTGCAGTTTGTTGACAAAAATTTCTGTGTTTGTCGTATCAACAACTCAATTTGTTATATTAACAAAATATATGTTTGAATTTAAATTACATATTAACAATTGAAATTGTTAGTTGCAGTTTGATTATATTTTTTCTGTGAATGGTAGCACACGAGTGGCACGCACAATGTTTATTGTTAACTTCACTTCAAAGTAAATGCCCTGCTTTTTGAAATTGCAGCGTTAACTTATTTCGGCGGTATTTTTAAACGGACGGAAAATGAACAGGGGAGAAGACTTGAAATACGAGGGACAAAAACTGCGTAATTTATTTAAATAGAAAATAAAAGTAGTTTGAAATTTTTTTAAATATTTATCATTGTTATATATGCTACTTTATGTAATAAGAACGCTTAGATGTTTAATGAGTTAGTGATGTGTTAAATTTCAAAGAATTTGTTACAGAATAGGCCAGGGCAGATACTTTTTCTAGGTAAACATGAATATGTTTGAAACTTTCCAAAAATGTTCAAACTATCTGCCATGTCACAGAGTTCAATTCCGTTCGGAAACGGAATTCAAACCACCCTAATATGTCAACCCCTATCTGGAGCATACCGCAGCATAGTAGCACCGCCAACAGTATGGACCAGGGATGATAAAGTTGGTACAATTGTACTTTTTTTGGTACTATTGAAACCAAAAAAAGTACGATAGTACCCCCGTGACTATTTTGGCACTATTTAGAAATTTTCCAAATTTGTTGGGTAGTATTCATTGATTATTCAATAATAATTTATCTCTACTTTGGACCTTAACTTAATTCTCTCTTAAGTCTAATTAGGCGGTTATTTCGTGAATGGATTTGTGTACTTATTTAAGGAGAATACATAACGGGTGGCTTTGAGAACAAAGCTTATAATATTTACAACAAACAAATCATTCATTGTTTTTTTGTTTTTTTTTTTTCAATAAAGGCGTTTGTCTTAAAGCTAATTTTTTCAGTAGAGCAAAAACAAAATTTTGTTTGAAATTGTGGCCACGGTATGAAACATCTTTCATTTTGTTTAACACCTTCGGCATATATTTGCCAAAATAACTTTGTGTAAAAATTTCAGACAAAAATAACCGCATATGTCGACATAAATAACATTTAAGTCCTGTAGAGACGGTTGTAAGATCTTACAATATTGTCAGATCTGCCAATGTGCTGACGATGTACTGACAATAAAAAATTGTCAGCACAAGGTATATTATTAGTTTACACGGCTATATCAAAGTTGTTAGAAAAGCTTACAATTTATTGGCAGACAGTTGTCTGACAACAAATTTATCTGAGAATATTGTCAGTAAAGAGATTGGCAGTTCACACGATTTTCAGATGCAAAAAATGTCATATCTGTTGTTTGGCGCTGCCAGACGCATATCATTTAACAGAAATCATCAATTATTAATCATCTGTGGTTCTGTTAACTTTAAAAAGTAAAAATATAAATTATTATTAAACATAAAGAAGCAATTTTAACTATTTTAGCTGCATAATTTTTCTTATTTTAATTTTGCCCTAAAAAATATGTGTGCAGTGCTGCCAATATAAAAAAGTCTCTGACAATGACGCCATTGTCAGATGAAGAAACTTCGCACATCTGACAATTAAAAAATGTCTGACAATTGTCTGCCAATAATCTGACAATGGTAACGCGATGTGGTATTAAAATCTTTTTCTGCCCACGTTGTCAGACAAAAATTTTCAGTTATCAGACAAAAATTTTCAGTTCAGACGATTGTAAGAATTTTTTAGCACATTTTACTTACAATATTGTAAGAACTGACAATCGTCTGTACATAGCTTTACTAACTAAAATGGAACAAAATATTTTAAAAAATTCAAAATGTGTTTAGATAATAACATCTCTGCTCACACAGGAATACTTAAGTCGTTATTGCTGAAAATGTATGGAATCAATATAGAAGTCAGGTTGTTGTGCATGAAAAAATATCAAGACTAGTCCATAATATTCCGAAAATTTTTACTCTCATGGAAAGAGCGCTTAAAATAGAGCTATTTCGGATTAATAACTCAAAATCTACGTTAGTCGACTTACGCATTTATTTAAGAAAACCACAGTAATGTCGGATTGCAATTTTAATAGAAAAATTTTCTTGTGCTGTGGCTTGTTTATCCATTGTGAAAGAATTATAAATGTTTTAATAAACTTCAAGTTTATAAGAGTAAAGAAATTAGTAAGTAGGTTCATTGTTATATGGGAGAAGTGAAGCTTCTTTCATTGAGATAAATTCAAATTTAAATTGTTTGATTTTTGGCACCATTATTTGAAAAAGAATTTATCAAAAATATTTTTAGAAAAAGCCATATTGATCTTTTGATTGGTTACAACAATTGATTGGTTACAACAATTCAAAAAGCTTTTAGTACTATTAGAGCCGAAAAAGTACTATTTTAGAAGCTCATTGGTACGAAATGAATTTTGTTATTTATCATCTCTGCTCTGGACACACCTGACAAATTTGCGTATTTTAGTTTTCTTTTTTAGACACCAGCTGCTACAAAAATGTGGTAGATTGAATTCCGTTTCCGAACGGAATTGAACTCTGTGACATGGCCGTATATCTGATTTTTTGATAAAGCCTTCGATAATACCTCTTAACGTAGATGCACCCAGATAGATCTGAGTCTAAAAGAAGACATAGGATATACATTCTTTCTAAAATAGGGCCACGAGTGGAGTAAGGGGAAATTTCTTCCTCTTTGAAACTATCTATCCGATTTTTATGAAATTGAAAACATAAATAGATCTGAGTCTAGAAGAACACATAGGCTATACATATTTCTGAAAATAGGAGCGAGGGGTAGGGACAATTTCTGCCGCTCCGAAACTATCTAACCGATGCTGATGAAATTCAAAACATAGATAAGTCTGGGTCCAAAAGGACAAATAGGGTATATATAATTTTTTAAAACTAGACCACGAGGGAAAGGGACAATTTCTGCCTCTTTGAAACTAATGAAATTTAAAATATGGATAGATTTGAGCCTGGAAGGACATATTGGCTATATATTTTTTGAATAACAGGACCACGAGAGGTGCTAGGGGGCAATTGCTGCCCTTCAGAAACTATCTGATCAATTTTAATGAAATTTAAAACGTGGAAGGATACAGGACAATAGGACTACGAATGGGCGGGGTAGGCGTCAACTTCTGCCCTTCCGAAACTATCTAATCAATTTTAATGAAACTTAAAACATTGATACATCTAGGTCTAGAAGAACACAGATACTATAATTTTTTTTCAATAATGGAATCACAAGAGCGGGTAGGTGACAACTTTTACCCTTCCGAAACTATCAAACCATATATAATGAAACTTAAAAGATGAATAGATCTGAGTCTGGAAGAATACATAGGTGATACATATAGGACCACGACGGGGAGTAAGGGACAATTTCTGCCTCTCTGAAGCTATCTAAATAATTTTAAATAAATTTTAAACATTATTATACTTTTTTCAAAAATAAGCCCAATTTCTAAGGTAAGTATAACACGTAAGGAACTAAGTTCCAACCTGGTGTCCCATGACACCGTGCTTTCTTTTTTTTTTTATTAAAACATTCAGGTATGTGATGAAAAACGATTTAGACAAAAAAAACGATTTGAAAGCGATAAAAGGTGTGATGTGTTTGCTATAGTCGTTTTGTCAATAATTTTCAAATCTGTTTTTAATTGTGTTTTCAACCTTTTTTGATAAATTTCTCCTCACAGTTCTGTTACATTGTTTAGATTTTATCTTCTAGTGAACTTTTTAAAAGTCAATAGCTTGAGATTGGCTCAAAACTAACTGAAGAGATCGGTCGCAATTCATCCCACCTTTTCAAAACAATCGTATTGAAATCGTTTTGAAAACGATCGTTTTCTATCATATACCTGATTGTGTTGGCTTATTAGTATTATTGAGCCTTACTCATTTTCAAGCATTTTTCAAATTTTTAATATTTTTGGTGAAAACAATGAAAGTAAACTACAGTACTTTTCGTTTATAGTCACTAACGTTTATAGTCACATTATCGATATATAGTCCATTTTATCTGTATTTATTGCTTCCAATACCGAATGTCATAGAAAATATTCACGTTATAGTCCAATTAGCGATATAAGCACATTTGGCATATATGCCATCTATCTTCGGTTCACAAAGACAGAAATTCATACATACAATTTGCGTTATAGTCGCAATCGAAAAATTTACTAAATTGTTTAGTTATTGAAGCCACAAACCATTTAAAAAATTACTATGAAAGCATTGAATCGAATTTTTTTTATTTTATATGCCTCCGAATGGCATATATGAAAATTAGGCTTATAGTCACATTAGCGATATAGTCCACAATTTGCGTGCAACTAAAGTTTGTGACTATAAGTGAAAACTACTTTATGTTTTATTTGTACAATATTGAACAGCGCCCAGGTTAGTCAATAATATCAGTCAATAGTATAATTTTACAAAAAAATGTAACCTTATCATTTCGGTGCGCACTTTACAAGCTTTGGAAAAATTATATAATAATACATATTAGTGGATTCATTTTTAATTTGAATACATTCTATTTCAAAATCAATAAATAAGTTGCAAAACTAAAAATAAAAGAATAATTTTTAGTTTTTACTTTCGGTCTGGAGTGAAACATTATTCAAATCGTCGACAAATGATTTACAAATAGATGACAAACAATTGTAGATCGAATATCCCAGATCATATGTAAGTAGAAATTAACAAACAACGTTGTCGATATTATTTTTAAAATCAGATCTGTTCTGTATTCCATTCGGAATGAAAATGTTCGGAATTATCAAAGCATTGTTGTTACAAAATAATATTTTTAACAACAATGCTATGATAACTTCAAACATTTTCATTCCGAATGGAATACAGGACAGATCTGAATATTTAATATATCTAATTATAAAATTATACATTAGTTAAAATAGAGAGTTTGGAAGGAAGTTAAGCAGACAACAACAAAATATATTAATTAAGAAATAAGTCAATAATAATTAGCAGTTAGATTTTAATACAATAATAATATTTTAGAAATAAAATAAAAGTATTTTCCATTCTAAACTAAACAATTTGACTTTCTTAATGTCCTGTTCAGTCCAAACAGCTGCATACACGCCTATGCAAGATAAAAGTTGCTAGTTTGGTAAATACATTAATACAATTTTTAGCATCTCCACTCTACTTTCAAAACAACTTTTGTAAAGCTCTTTTAATTCAAATTATATTTGCGTGGTCTCTGTTTCGGTTTCACTTGAAAATTATATTATAAATGTCTTTATGCTTTAAAGTATTTTGTCAGTCAGTCTGTCTGTTATCATTTTTATGTTAATCTTATATCTATATGTATTGTAATGATGATATTTTACATACAGAAATCGTATTTATATACACTTATTAAATAAATATATATATAAATATAAAAAACACAAAACATACAATATAAATACTATATTTAATAAATAACAAAATTAAATATTACGTATTGAATTTAAATAAAAGAGATGAAAAATTGTAGTACCAAAAATAAGTTTGAAAAACAAACAAAAAAGAAAACAACAAATTACACACTATATATATTATTAAAAGTATATAAGACATATAAATATTAAACAAACAAAATTAAAATATTATTTATTGTAATAATTATAAAGAAATATACATTATTAATAAATATATGACTGAGTAAATAACTCGTAAATATAAAAAAAAAGAAATATACTTATATATATTAATACAAATGCATTTTTATTTGCAACCGGAAAGTGTGAGAAAGAAAGACAGATTCCAGAATTTTATGACAAATACACCATAAACCGTTTTTAAAACCTTTTATTTAACTTGAAATGTTTGTTTGTTAATGGCAAATCTTACGACAGCATTTTCTACTAGTACAAAGAGAAAAAAATGTTTGTAAATACAATTAATTTTTTTGTTATGTCAATTAATTGATTTTGAACCTACAACGATTTTTATAAATACAATTACGAAATTGTAAGTTAAAGGAAAATCAGAAAAAAATTAAAAAAAATTATTTTTTGTTGATTTCAAATTTATTTCAATTAAGATTATTGTTATAATAACAATGTGAATTGTTGATTTTCCGAACAAATTTTAACTTTCAGAAAATAAGCGCATCTGCGCCTCTAGATATATTAGAAGCACACTTGAGCGTTGAAAATTTTCAAAAAGTGGCACAAGCACAGCTCTAGTAGCTTTCTGTATAAATAGTTCTATATAGCCAGCGTTACCGTTGACAATTTTCAAAAAGGGGCACAAAAAGGGGATTTTGAAAATAAAAGGGGCAACAAGAAATATATGAAAAAAAGTTATTTAATTTTTAAAAATAAAGGTTAACAAACATAAACTGCCGCTCATCTGATTAGGTTTAACATTTCAGCAATACTTTTTGGCAGTTCTATCAAAAACTATTACTCAAACTACTAATAAAATTGGACTTATTAATGAATAATATGCATTACGTGAAATCTGTGCAAAAAATGTTACGGAAATATTGTACCATTATCATATAATTGCTGCAAAACAAAATTTCTCCAAGAGCAGTGCCTAATCAGAATAGTTTACAGCATAACTTCCCCACGAATTGTTGGTTTTTAATACATTTTTGATATTTCTAAGCCGATAAAACAATTCGAAATTTAAATAGGGGTCGGCGAAAATCTATATGAAGCTGAAAGAGTCAAAATTAAATGTTATGCTAAAGAAGTTCTTACTCATGATCAAATTTGAAAAAAAAAATTAATGATATTCAAAATTGTGTGAATAATTTTTGTAAAATAAAACAAAACTTTTATGTGAGAATCTATATTGCCAACAAAAACAAACTATCGTATATTATTGTTCTTTTCAACATAAATTCTCACACGAAGTTTTCGTTTTATTTTACAAAAACTGGCAGTCAATGAGACTAACTATGGAAAGAACATGAAAGGAGACAACTCAGCACCTGAAAGAAAGCAGCGAAAATAAAGAAAAAGTTGGTACTAGAGCTATGTTGTTTGGCGACTGCTTTACAAATTTTTATTTTAAGGTAACTATGATATGCTAAACACGAGAAAAATAAAATAAAATTTTTTTCATTTCGGCCATTGTCTATATAACAGTACGTTTGTGTTTTCGATGTGTACTTCCCGTTAAAGCGCTATCCACATTCCCAGGCTGGTTTAATTAAAGCGCTATTGTTTGAAAGGACACAAAATTACGCGTCGAATAGTGGATAATTCACTTTAATCGGATAAAAAATGATTGAGTTATAGGGGATCAAATCTAACTTTTTTTTTATATATTTATCGTTTTTCACCAAGTGTTGTCTATTCCGAAGCTGTTTTGTATCAGAAATAAAAAAATTCCTAGCTAAATACCTTTATTGAATAGTCTATTCGATTTTAAAAATTTTAAGCAATAATGGACCGAAATCGGATAAAAACTAAAAATACTAGAAGAAAAAAACAACACACTAGCATTTCAATTTACTAGCAAATCTTTTATTTAATAGTTTTGTTTTATTTTGATGTTTACTACATAGTGCACTTTTTTTCAGTAAATTTAAAGGTTTGTATTTTGCTTTTTTTTACTTAATTTTTTTTTATCGAATAGACTATTCAATAGAAGTTTACAACTATGGATTTTGCTATTATTTATGGTACAGCTTCCGAAGAGACAGTAAGAAATTTTGTTACATTTATCCATCAATAACTTCAGTAATTTTTTATCCGATCAAAGCCAATTATCCACTATTCGATGCGTAATTTTGAAGCTTTTCAAATAATATATATCTCACTTCAATCGAACCAGCTTTTGACTCTAGGAAGTATACATCGAAAAAACACAAATGAAAAATTTTTCTTTACTTTTCTCGTGTTAAGCATATCTTAATCACCCTAAAAAATCCATTAGAAACTTTATACATTTTGCTTGTAAAGCAGTGTAATGTAAGACTGATTTTGCAAAAAAAAACACCAATTAGTTCACTGCGTAAGGAAAATTTTTTAAAGTATCTCTTCATTTCGTAAAAAGTATCAAAAAAGTGGCAAGAATTTCAAAAAGTATCATATTTGGGTGCATTTTGTAAAAGTAGCAAAATAGTATCCAAGCAGTCGAAAAAGTGGCAAATTGCCACTTTAGTAGCACCAACGGTAACGCTGTATATAGCAATGCTTAGTCAGCATTCTGTAAAGAAAATTACATAAATAATTGATATCCATCGATGAAGCGATATATAACGATGCTATACCAAAATAAAGTTTGCTCCTAAGAGTGAAATAGTGCACAAAGCATCATTCATGACGTCTAAGAGACCACATTCCAGTTTTCCAGAATACATAAGTTAGTGTTACAATTGTTGCTTTTCATTATGAGTTTTTTTATAAGAATTTTACTTAAAAAACGTAGATTAAATATTTCGGAATTCCCCGGGATTTTTTACACGTATACCGGTCGGTATTCGGGATTTCTCAATCCCGAAAAATCTAGGGATTTTCGGGATCACGATTTCGGGATTGCCATTCCTAATGCGGATTCCCTATAATAATGTGCAAAAAGATGGAAAATTTAACTCCCCTTAGAATAAGTCCCAGATGTAAACGTTTAAAACGCCCATACACGTATATATTTTTTGAGCCCTTCATTAGAATCAGTTGTAAGAGCCTTGTTATTTAGAAAAAAAAGTCTAAAATTTTTGTACAGTGTAATTAGTGAATTTTACCCTTTTCTTCCTGATCACACAAAAAATTGCGGAAATCGTGGAAAAGGTAATAATACATTGCCGGTATTCAGTGTTTGGTGCGAATGGTCTTGCGAAAGAGCAAATGCAAAATATCGTAGCTTTTTTTTGTAAAATCTAACAACACAGAGTTGCAGCTAGATTTTATAAAAAGGCTAACATATTTTGCATTTGCAGCAAACAATGAATACCGCCATTATAGTTGTTTGCAAATATTTGCAATGAATATATTAATATAATGGGACAGAAGGTGCGAAGAACGGTTGCTTTCGAACAACAATTGTTTTCTTCACAGAAAAAACTAAATTTAATTTTATGTAGGGGAATTCACTGAAATAATAAATATTTTGTCTAGAAACGGACCTACAAACAAATTTGTAGATAAAGACAAAAACATCTCAACAATTTCATTGAAAAAAACGCGTTTTTTCAGTGAACAAATTGTTTCGAATCTATAAAACAATTTGCCTAAAAATATTTACAAATTGTAAACAACACAATTTACTAAATCAAACAAAAAGATTAGCTGGACTTTCTGAAAAATGTCAAACAATATTTTTGTCTGAATTTATAAAACAATTAATCTAAAAATACTAACAAATATTAAAAAAAAATTGTTTACTTAATCAAACAAAAATATTTACTGGATTTTTTGTAATATATGAAACAAAATTTTTGTCTGGGTCATCCATCAAGCATTTATGAAAGTTCACTTTGTTAAATGTGTTCAAGTCTGAATGTTTATCTAAAGACTCTAAAAAAATGAATGAGAATTAATGCAACGACATCAACGAATTGATTCACTCAAAAATCTTCAGTAAACAAACTTAGTAGAATCGCATTCCTTTTGCTATCATTGTTGTTGTTGTTATTTTTGTGTATGTCATCAGCGCTGTTTTTTACAACACAGTTTTTCTTGTTGTTTTTGTTGCTTGATTCCTAAATAAGAGTCAAAAAAACAATTCATTGATTATGTAAAAAACATTAACTGAAAATGAAATTTATTTTTAGACAAAATTTTGTTTGAAAATTTTTTGGTAATAATTTTTTCCGTGTTTTCATTATGTTTGTTTACTGTTTGGCGGGCCCCGAATTCTAATGTGCCTGAGGGCCGCGGCATATACAAAGACGGCCCTGACCTCTGGAATAATAGACTAACGTTCTTACCTCTCAGCTACAGAGCAATTCGTTATTAAATACGCAAACAATGAATACACACAAGACTTGAATTGCTTTGTTTCATCTACGTGTGTACATTCATTTGTTTTATCAACAATGGTGATTGTTAATTTTTTCACAATACCTAACAAAAAATTTGGTTAGTTCAATTTGTTGAAAAAAATTTCTTGATTTTCTTTGTTTCATTTACGTGTGTGCATTCATTTGTTATAACAACAATGATGATTGTTCATTTTTTTCACAATACATAACAAAAAATTTGGTTAGTTCAGTTTGTTGAGAAAGAGTTCTGTATTTGTCGTATCAACAACTCAATTTGTTATATTAACAAAATATATGTTTGAATTTAAATTGCATATGAACAAATGAAATTGTTATTTGCAGTTTAATGAAATTTTTTTCTGTGTACCACTGCACACAATCAAAATATTTGGAACATAAATCAGGCATTTCTAAACGGATGGTTCTAACGGAATAAAATTTCAAACGGACATACGTTCTAAATATAAGCTCTGTTACTTGCTCAGGAGCGGAGGTATGAAGTTTCAAAGTAGGGCACTTAGGCCATGTAAAATTTTTTACTGCTTTCCACTTTTTTATTTCTCATCCAATTTAAAAATTTTTTTGAATGTTCAATATTTACATGCTTTAGAATTTCTTTCTTAAATAAAAAATAATTTGATCGAAAGATTAAATTAAAAATGAACTTAAGCCAAACTAATTTAATAACTTTGGATGAAAACCATACAGTTCGTCTAAAAATTCATAACTCAATCATTTTTTTGCTGTATTATAGCTATTAAGAATATTTTATAGTTAGTAAGTTATATTGTTTGGAAAATTTTAATTTCTTAATTTTTTGAAACTTTGGTTCATTATTTTCAAGATATAAGATCCAAATATCATCCGATTTAAAACATATTTTCTTAGTTAGTTAAAGAACAAAATTTCAAAAACTTTAAAAAACTTTCATGAAACTCTGCCGTCTGAGTTGAAAAATATTTACCGCCTTATTTATAATAATTCTGGCAAACAAACCGACTTCAGTACAAAGAGCAATATACTTGATGGTCTTTCATATAAACAATTTTGAAAATCGGTATGCAAATGGAGGAATTGTGCTCTAATAAATATTTTGGGTGGAGGCGTGGAAGACTTCCCGGACCGATTTTCGTAGAAAACTTATGCGACCAAACTCTAAGCAAACCATTCCAAACAAAAAAAGAGTTTTGGAAGTCGGCCCATAAATGGAGGAGGAGCTATATATTTCGGGGGAAGGTGGAATCCCGCACAGATTTTGGAGAAAAATTATGGTACCAACCTGAAAGGGGGCTTGCAGCAAATTTCCCAACTGATTTTCGAAAAAAAAACTATGAAACAAAACTGTAGTCAAACCCTTTCAAACAAGGAGGGGGAGTAATGTTCCCCTCCTATTTTCGAAAAGAATTATTAGGCCAAACTGCTAGCAAGCCCTTTCAAACAAAAAAGAGTTTTGAAAATCGGTTCACAAATAACAGAGTTATAGATTGGGGGGGAGCTAATTTCCCCCTCCGATTTTCGACAAAAAAAATTCCATCTTTATTCTTTATTCCTGCTTTATCTGTAAATATGGGCGGTGTGGGTATCGAGGAATCAGTAGCTCTTGATGTTCTTGGCATGAAATTACAGCATGATGTTCGATGGGCGGATCATATTTCTCAGGTGCCTCGGTTTCCTAAGACGGTGCAAGAGATACTTTACCCCATCGGATCTCGTCAATATTTGTACCGCCTATATCCGCCGGAAAATGGAATACGACTCCCTTCTATGGGCCAGCGCTTCAAAGTCTATTTTGAAGTTACTCGACCGCGTACAGGAGAGGGCGAAGAAGCTTATCGGTGGCAGTAGGGTAGCCAACTCTATTAACTCGCTGGAGCATCGACACAATGTGGGGTGTGTTTCGCTGTTTTAACGTTACTACAAGGGAGTTTGATCTGATGAAATCAGGGAACTTGTTCCGGAAATCCACTCATTTTTACGAACAACACGTTCTTCATTAAGAGCACATCAATTTGTGATTGATACGCCAATGAATCGCACTACGCATTACAAGAAAAATTCGTTCTTTGGCCGAAAAGTTCGTATGTGGAATAAACTCCTTGCAGAGGTCTTTACTGTCACTTTCAATGTTGGAAAGTTTAAATCGAATATCCATAACCAATTTTCCTAATTCTGGCACAATGCATTGCACGAGTAGGGGCCATCCCCTGAATGCCGGTCTTGCTAAAAAAACAGTAAAAGTATGTACATATATTTTCGTATATTCTCCTCTTGAAACGAAAATGCCACTATTTATTTTCTTTTCAACCGTTGCGGTTATTTAATTCTATATTTTAAATTGTTTTTTTTTTGGAATATTAATTGCTATAAGTTAAGACGTTCTCTTAATAAATGAGCGAAAAATATGTAGAATATGTATGAATTTGAAATCGATTGCCGAAGAAAGTAAAATTGTTTACTTTAATATAGTTCAATTATAATCTTAAGAGCAAAATGTGCTTTAATCGTTAAGAGAGAAAAACACGCTTTTAATTGATAAACATGAAGCAGGGATGATAAACGCATATTAAAAATTTTACCAATTTTTATATTTACTTGGAAAATATTATTTTTGTTGCTGTTTGTATTACCAAATCATGAGTTTTAATAACATTTTACTTCATTTACAATTAACTTTAATTTTGCGCTTTCTTCCCAAATTAATATTTTATTTATTCATTAAAATATTGAAGTTTTACTACAATCACTTGGGATAATGCAAGTCATCAGGGAACCTTTACCCAAAACCCAGTAAAAAAATTTCTTCCAATAAGGCAAGTTTCTACTATTATGGAGTAAAAGTAGCGCAGACAAACTGCTGATATCGCTGCTGATTTTTATATGGCGAGTGCCTGGTTCGGAGTACTTTATTTTTGTTCATAAAAGCGCTTTTGAAGCGCTGAAAATCATCAACATTTTTAGCACTAAAACTGAAAATATTTGAAAAAAATGGTTCGATGTGGATTGGCGGTGCTAACGCCATTTTGAATTTTTATTATTTCGTAACTTTATTTTTATTAATTTTATATTTGTACTCACTGTTTGTTATTTTGACTTCAACTAGTATCGAACTAAGATTCTTCAGGTTTGAAGTACAACGTACCAAACCCTCGGCCAAAAACACTGTTGCAGAACGGCACCAAGAACGTCAAATAAACTTACATTTCTTTATCGCTTAAAAACCTGCATTGGATCAGCACTACCAAATCAGCTTTTTTGTATAACTTGTGTACGAAGCTTTTATATAAATAAAAAGCAAATACCTTTTACTGGGAAGTCTCATAGAAAAAAAAACTAAAGATATTATTATGAATCCAAATTGATTATTAGGCTATGGTTCGTAACGTTATAAGGGAAAAATAATGGGAAAATTAACAGCAATGTAATTTTCAACATACAAAGCTGTGTGGTTTATTAAACTTGCGGACCTCTACGATTAAAACTTAATGTAGACTTTAACCGTAAGTTTTGTGTGCCGTACTTGGGTATAAAGTCCACGTTAACTTTTAATAATACATTTTTTGAAAAGGGACGTTAGTTGTATAATCAATCGCAACGTTTATAGAACGCATTATAGTTCTAACGTATTTAACTTTTGTCCACAATTGTAAAGAGCTTGCCATCCCAGACTTATTTATATAAACAATTTTAATTCAAATTTAAATAATTATATACTTAAATGTATATATGAACATACATATTTGTTTATTACTACATGGAACTGATAACAAACCTTCACTTTAACTCAATCTTGCAGAACTGATAGATGACACCAATGAATAAAAAAAACAACAACAAAATACTTGTATCAAATGCGTTTGAGCTTAATCAAGACGCTGGTGAGTTTAGAAGGCAGATTTTAAAAGAATTAATTCATTTAGCGTTTAATTAATTAGATAGATAGACAATAAAAAAAAATTTAATAGATCTCTAACAAAATCAAACATTTATAAATTCAATAAGATAATTCTAGTTCTTTATGGTCACTAGCAATTGAAAATTATGCATGATTTTATATTTTGTTCCCATGCTACACAGAAAAAATTATCATAGGTTTTTATTTTAACACACATGTGTTTGAACTTGTTTTTAAATCTTATTATTTTTTCCTTTGGTTTTTAAATATTCCAATAAACAATTTTGATAGAAAAAAAATTGATTTTTTTCTTATTAAATATTTACGAATTTTAGTGCCTAATATTACGAATTTTGTGATAGGTCCCATTTCCGTAAAATAAATATTTGAATTTATAAATTTAGTAATAGAATACGAATTATAGTTTTTTCTGTATTATTATGAACTCAAGCATATACTTCATAAATATTACTTTATTATTACTTTTATTCGTGAATAAATAAATATGAAAAATTTGTGAAATTTATTTTTGTATAAGACCAGCACAGGTTGGTATCTCCTCATGCCATCCTTTGTGTCGGATCAAAGTTGGTTATAGGAGGATAAAGGGAGCAGCGTTAAGGGACAGTTGATTTGAACTTTCCACCACCGAAAGTGACAGGGAAGATATATGCAGGAAGTTTATTCCACATACGAACTGTTCGGCTAATGAAAAAATTTCCTCTGTAGTGCATAGTGCGATTCACTGGCGCATCGACCACAAATGCACAGAAAAAACAAAATTTCATTTTCTGTAAAGGAATTCAATGAAATAGTAAATATTTTGTCTAGGAACGGACCTACAAACAAATTGCTTTTAATTCCGTAGTAGTCATTCCGAAAAAGTACATTATTGGTGCTTTAGATTCCGTTTATTTTGTATTTCGTTTTTACAATAATAAAGTTTTTATACCTTGAGGCGTTTGTTTGCTCTTGTTTTAAGATACAAGGCTCACATTGAGCTTTTTATTAACATGGAAAGCTCATGACCAAATATTTATTTGAAGCTCCTATAAGTATGCCCGTTCTTAGGGTTCCGATACACGAAAAGTGTAAAGGAACCCTATTGTTTTCGCTAGGCTGTCCGTCCGTCTGTCTGTCACAGGCTGTTTTCTCGGGAACCGTAAGAGCTACGGACCTGAAATTTTCGCAGGATATGTAGAGCTTTTGCCGCTACAACAACAAATATATGACAGTTAAAAATTAAAGGGTGTTCTAAAGCGAGCAACGAAAAATGTTGTATTTTGGAAACCGTAAGATGTAAAATCTTGAAATTTTAAAACACGCTTAAACTAAAAAAATCCAAAATTAAAAAAATTTCAAAACGAAAAAAACTCTAAAATGAAAAAAGCGCTGAAAGGAAAAAAGCGCCAAAATTAAAAAAAATCGCTAAACGCAATATATCACCAAAATTGAGAAGATCGCAAAAAAAACGTCAAAAATCAAAGTCTTCAAAACGAAAAATCGCTAAAACTAAATAAATCATCAAAAAATGAAAAAATCGCCAAAAAATGAAAAAAATCACAAAAACAAAAAAACGCAAAAACGAAAAAAAAGCGCCAAAACTAAAAAACGCCAAAAACCAAAAAAATCGCCAAAACGAAAAAAGTGTCAAAAAAAAAAAAAAACACCAAAAATAAAAAACCACAAAAAACCGAAAAAATCCCCAAAAAACGAAAAAATCGCCAAGACTGAAAAAATCGCCACAACTAAAATCAATCGCTAAAACTAAAAATATCGTCAGAAACGTTAAATAAATGCTATAGCCAAAAAATTGCCAAAAATAAATAAATCGGCAAAAAACAAAAAAATGCAAAAAACGAAAAATCGTCAAAAAAAATTTAAAAAAATCACGAAAAGCGCCAAAACAAAAAAAAAACAACGAAAAATACTTAAAAAAATAAAAAAACTAAAATTAAACAAGAAAGCACAACGAAAAAACTGCCAAAATGACAAACGGGGCAAAAACAAAAAGGAATATACATATGTATGTGTATTCGTACGGAACCCTTCGTGTGCGACCCAAAGTCGCACTTTACTTAATTTATTTACTATTTACTGCAAATTAAGTCGGTAGAATAGTGTTTTTCAATGTCACTTTGAAATTTAAAAGTGGTTTGATTACGAAGAAAATTTTCGTTTTTCATTTTCTGAAGAAACAACTTACGGAACTGAAACCACTTCCGATCGGAATGGTATTCTGTGACATGGCTGATAGACAAAAATATCTCAACAATTTCATTTACTGAATTTTTTGTAATACGATATCAAACAAAAGTTTTTCCTGGGTCATCATCATCATCCATTAAGCATTTATGAAATTTCACTTTGTTAAATGTGTTCAAGTCTGAATGTTTATCTAAAGACTCTAAAAGAATGAATGAGAATTAATGCAACGACATTAACGAATTGATTCACTCAAAAATCGCAACAAACTCATTCTTTTTGCTATCATTGTTCTTGTTTTTATTATTTGCGTGTATGTCGTCATCGTGGTTGTTTTTTTTATGACAGAGTTTTTCTTGTTTTTGGTGTTTGCGTCATAAATAAGAGTCAAACAAACAATTCATTGATTATGTAAAGAACATTTACTGAAAATGCAATTTATTTTTAGACAAACTTTTGTTTGAAAATTTTTTGGTGATAATTTTTTCTGTGTAGTTCAGATAAAATTAAGGACGAAACAGTAAATAGCTTCTTCGATTGAGTAAAAATTTTCCATTTTTATAGGAAATAATATAGTAAAATAAAAGAAATGTTTCCTTATAATACCAAAGATACCAAAGATGCAAATAAGTTACAGCACAATGCAAACAAGCGACTTGAGTAAAAAAATTGTATGGAAATCGCTCAAAAAAACAAGTGTTTTTCTTATCAATTTTAAGCAAAAAATGCTTCTTTGCATTGTGGAAACAACACATTAATATAATGTTTTTAAGTAATTATATTATAATTCTTATTTTTTTTAATATACATTAGTATTCTCAGTCCAAATACAGAAAAAAAAATTCCTCATGTGCAGGCTTTCAAAAATCGCAAATTTTATATGATATATCCAATTCTTTTACAGTAAATCTCTGTCTTTCGAATGTATTTTAACAAATAACTAATCTACACAAACATATTATTTGTTTAAATATTAATTAAGGAGCTTTTATAATTAGGCTTTGGAGGTATTTTGAGCATATTTAGTGCTCAATTTTGTATAGTTTTTTTGGCTTGGGGACTAATGATTACATTTTGACTTCAATTACATACAAGTAATTTGTAATTGCCTTGGCGCAATTACAAATTACTTGTAATTGTAATTATACTAGTACCAAATACAATTACTTTTGATTGTAGTTGCTGTAGCACCAATTACAACTATAAATAATTGTAATTACAAGTCATTTGTGTTGGCATGATTGCAATTACAATTACAAGGAAAATTTAATTTAATTACAATATACTCAATTATATTTTCAAATTTTTGGAAGACTTTTATATAGCCAATATAACGAAAAATTTCTATAGATTGTGAGAATAAGAATCAATCCCTTAAATTTTTTTATACTCACAAGCTTGACGAGCAGCAGAAAAAATTGTCGAATTGCAAACAAGCCGTAAAATTTATTAAACATCGCTAAAATTGTAAGGAATGCAAAAATCTCAGAAAAAATCGCGAAAATGATAAAAGTTCGCAAAAACTTAACATTAAAAACATAGAAAACTCTGAGAGTGATTAAAAATCGGTAAAACTGTTATAAATACAACAGCTGGCTAAAAAAACAATTTTTCGTGAAAAACAGCAATATTGCAAACAAGCCTTAAAATTGCTTAAAAATATCTAAAATTGTAAGGAATGCAAAAAGCTCGGAAAAAATCGCGGAAATGAAGAAAGTTCGCAATTCTTGGTAAGACTAAAAAGATATCAATGTCCGATATTGATTAAAAAATTGGGAAAACTGTTAAAAAACCAAAAACTGAAAAAAAAATTACTTTTATCGTGAATATTGCGAATTTGCGTCATTTTCGCGATTTTTTCTGAGATTTTTGCATTCCTTACAATTTTAGCTATTTTTAAGCAATTTTAAGTCTTGTTTGCAGTTTTGCAATTTTTCGCACGTTTCCGCTATTTTCGCGATAAGTGATTTTTTAGTCGGTTCTTGGCTTTATTACAGTTTTATCGATTTTTAATCACTGTAAGACTTTTCTATGTTTTTAATGTTAACAAGTTTTTGAAAATTATCGTAATTTTCGCGATTTTTTCATAGTTTTTTGCATTCCATACAATTTTAGCTATTTTTAATCAATTTAGAGCTTGTATACAATTCTTTAATTTTTCGCGAATTTTCACGATAATAGTGAATTTTTACCAGTTCTTGAATTTTTTACAGTTTTACCGATTTTTAGTTCATATAAAACTTTATTATTTCTTCGATGTTAGCAAGTTCTTGCGAATTTTCGTCATTTGCGTGATTTTTGCCGAGTTTTTTGCATTCCGTATAATATTAGCTATTTTTAAGCAGTTTTAGGGTCACTTGCCATATTAAATTTTTCGAGAACTTGCGCGATTTTCGCGACAAATGTGTATTGAACGATGTTTAATGAATTTAGGGGGCTGTTTAAAATATTTTGCAAATTTTTTTCATTTTTGCGATGTAAGTAATTTTTCTACTTTTTATCCTCTTTTACAGCTCTAGATATTTCCAGTTAATTTTAGAGATATTAACAATAAATAAATAATAGATTTTATTCGGAATAAAATACATATATAGTAATTTTTATTGTAATTGCTCTTCAGAAAATTACACATTACAAGTAATTGTTATTGTAGTGTACCAATTACAAATTACATGTAATGTGTATTTGAACATGTAATTAATTACAAAATGTAATCATTATCCCCCAGCCTGGTTTTATTCTTATGTCAGGACTTTTAATTACTTTCAAAATTTTTTCATAGAAAAGTTTTTATTGTATTAAAAATATTTTAAAATTTTAATCAAGTTTAAGATTTATAAGGATGAAACTGAAAATAGTTAACTTTCAATATTCTTGCAGTTTCACCAAAGTATCCTGCAATATTGTACATCAATAAAACTATATATAAAATAAATATAATTTTGTGTAGATTAATAATCTAAAAAGCCTTATATATGTTTAAAATCCATTTTGGCAAAATTAAGTGAAGGAGCAAAAAAAGAAATTGAATGACTAAAAAAATAAAAAGTGCGATATTTTAAAAGCTAGAGCTGACAAAAAACTAAAGGTAGTTTTGAAAATGGTATGTCCCATACATGTTTTATCAATTACCAAACCAAAGTGTCCATTTTGTTCCCCTGTGTAATTATAGAAAACTATTTAACAGTTTTATAGGAATATTATTTCAGAAATATTATGTAGATATTAGGGATGGCAAAAGGGACTGCTGTTTGTAAATTCCGGGATTCTAGATTTCAGAATTTCAAGTCCTGGAATCTCTGGATTTCTCAAGATCACGGGATTTTTTGGGATCCCGGGATTTATCGGGCTTAACGGATTTTTTTGGGTTTTGGGATTTTACTTTATTAATAAGAAAGCTCAATTTATAAACTAAAGTATTTTGATTATGTGTATTCATAATAACAACTATAAAAAATTAACAAAGAAAAGCTTAGTTTAATGTATTTTAATACAAATTTTAATATTTTACTAAATAGTAAAATATAAATTTGGGAAAGAGAACAGCACAAAATTAAAAGTTAATGTTTGTACTAGAATTATAGAAATTAAATTAGATATAACGCATTTTTACAGTGTAAAATACATGTCTGGTCTCACTGAACATTAGAAAAGCAATAAATAATAAGCTTTGCTTTGCAAAATATTCCAATGGTAAAGTCAACAGGTCTGCACCTTTTTGAAGGCCTGCAAAACCTATTTTTTATTACAACTAAAATATTTTTCATATTGGTAATATTTTTTGGCCAAGTCAATTATGTGTGAAGTTTGATTTTGCATAAGCTAATGAGGCCTAACGTACTTTATGTTAATAAAAATGCATAGTTTTTTATTACATATTTTCCCAACGTTTCGTGAATTTTTTGTTCACTTTCTCAAGGGATTCGTCTATTTTATTAAAAAGAAAAAAGAATCACTAAATTAACGGTGTTGAAATAATTTTTCTTTTTTCTTTTTAATAAAATATACGAATCCCTTGAGAAAGTGAACAAAAAATTCACGAAACGTTGGGAAAATATGCAATAAAAAACAATGCATTTTTATCAACATAAAGTACTTTAGACCTCATTAGCTTATGCATAATCAAACTTCAAAAATATTTTTCCTTTTTTTACATTTTTCGTCGGATACACATGCAAAACTGCCTTCTTGTAGAAGGGAAGGTGGAAGTAGTATTTCATTTATTTGAAGATGGAAAGAGTATTGAGTGGTGGATCTATCCCTAAGCCGCTGTAAATTTCTGAAATTCACAGGTTGACCAATATCGTCTCATGTAGCTTGAGCGCTGCTGTCTTTCGACATACCTTATAGTTCTCTATACACAGAGAAAAGAGATTTGTTGTGACTATGTTAGGGCTTGGAACCAAACATTCTTCGACAGGAGTAGTAGGCAACTGAAGACTTTTTAACTCTATGTTGAACATTTAGTTTCCAGGATAATTTAGAGTCCAGGATAATCCGATAGGGCCAGTAACTGATTCTGAAGCCGGGGGAGTCAAAAGCTCTGAACTTTGGTTTTTCTAGTAAATAGTAGCAGTTCATTTTTATTTGGGTTCGCTCCTAGAAAACAACCTGTAGCCCATTTGCTGAGTGTGCCCAAAGCATTGGACATGATATCACTTATCACGTCCGTGAACATCCCAGATACATTAACACCACATCATCCACGTAAGCCACAACCTTGACCCCCGCAGCGTCTACTGTGAAAAGAATTGTGTTAATACCGAGAAGCCAGAGCAGAGGAGAGATCACCTCACTCTTTGGTGTTCCTCTGCTTGCCCATTTTCACTTTTCGATATTGCCTAGTTTTGCAGTGACGTTTCTTGGCCTCAACATGATGATAATCCAGTTGCTGATGTATTCCTCAACATGTCGGAGAGCCTGTTGAATGGCTGCCACCGATACAATGTTAAAGACGCCTTCTATGTCTAGGAAGGCAGCTAGAGCATACCGCTTATCTTCAAGAGATCTGTCTATGAACCTTAACACTTCATGTAGTGCTGTTTCAGTAGAGCGTACCTTAAGGTAGGCATGCTGACTATCCGAGGGTCTTGACGACCCTACAAGTCGATATCTATTATGTGAGTCTAATAATCTTTCCAGCGTCTTCACTAGGAAATATGCATCTTCGTGACTTCTCTTGCCAATTTTTGGAATGAAAACTACTCTGACCTTCCTCCACCTGGCCGGAACGTAGTTAAGAGAGAGGCAAAGTTTATAGAATCTAAAAAGCCAGGGTACGATAGAGCTCTTTGCGCTCTGTGGCATCTTTGGCATTATGCCATCAGGACCAGGCGATTTAAACGAAGAGAAGCTGTCAATTGCTCAAGAGACTCTCTTCAGGGATATAATATCATCATTGACAGCGTGTTGCTTCCCACTAAAGGGACTGATCACATTGGCCGTGTCCGTACAGCCGGGAAAGTGTGTTTTAAGAAGTATATCTAGTGACTCTGCAGAGGATTCTGACCAGAATCCATCCACCACTTTGACGAAGGTTGAACAGGAGTGGTTCATGGCCAGAGCTCTACTAAGCTTTGCCGGATCTCTAGTATTGTCTATTGACTCACAGAAATTCCTCCATGAGTTTCTTTTGACGACTTTTAAGGCTTTTTTATAAGCTTTTAGCTTATCGCGGTAAGTTTGCCACATTTTATTCTCGTAGCGAATGTTGAAGACTCTACGTGCCTCCTTACGTATCTTAGAGAGTTCCGAGCTCCACCATGGAGTGTCCCCCTTGTTAGCTTTCGTTAAAGGGCAGGAAATCTCAAAGGCTTTGGTTATAGTCTTGTTGAAGATATCCACATTGTGTTTAAGTCCATCAATCGTATTCTAGATTTCTTTTACTCTTTTTAGTATATGTCTCAAGATCCCTTTGAACTTATTCTAGTCAGTTTTCCTCGGGCTTCTGAGGCACTCTTTTTGTTTGTTTTGTACTTTAACTTCGAAGAGTATCCAATTATGATCAGAGAAAGATCGCTTATTCGAAACCCCCCCCCCCCCCCCCCCTTGTCGATCGAAAAACTAAATTTGCCGTTTACTAATATCCAGACTAATGTCCAGAACCTCTTCCCACCCACTAAACCTGTCCGAACTCGGAAAGATAAAAGTCGGCGAAGTGCCGGAATTAGAAATAGTTAGTATATTTAGGTTAATGAAATCTAAGATGTGCTCACCTGTCATTTATTTCACTGCTGCCCCATATTGTGTGCCTAAAATTAAATCAGTGTTATAATTTTTACTTTTTTTTATTTGGATTTAAAACCTAATTTATATATTACAGGATTCCCCGGATTGTTTAGACGAATCCCGGGATTCGGGATTTATCAATCCCGAAAATTTTCGGGATTTTCGGGACTGGCATCCCTACACAGAAAAAAATAGACAAGAATTATATTCAATAAGACCGTGTTATTAAAAAAATATGAATTTCAATAACATATATCTTTAACATAATAAAATATTTCGTTGTAAGTATTTCTTTTCCATGCCGGTTATTTCTTTTCTCTTTATACATAAGTACTTAAAACAAGTTGTATCCCATAAAAAAATAAATGGGATATGGCTCAGCTAGAGAGTGTATGCTTTACGTCCGGAAAACCCGGGTTCGTATTCCAGCCATGTCAACATTTTTTTAATTTATATATATATTTTTATTTTGAAATAATTTTGTTATCAATATAGGGGAATTCTTTATCACAGGAAATTTGAAAAAAAAAATTATTGAATACCGGGATTTTTGTTATCAAAAACGAAACTTATTTTTTTCTGTGTAGTAAATACTAGGGTATTCACTCGAATAATGTTTGCTCGATTAATCGAATAATTGAAGTCAAATAATGTTCGATCAAACAAAAAATTTCAATTTAGAGTAAAAACTTATTCGATTAATTTAGGTCGATTAATCGAATAACTCGACTAAACAAATTTATGTAAATTTTCTTTTTTTGAATGAGTTTTTGCAGATTTCTTAATAAAAGCTGGCAACATTTTTTAAATTTTATGAAATTTGTCATGCAATCGAACGTTACGTTTAATAATGAAGTATATAACAATAATAGAGGGAAAGAAGCCAACTTCAAATTCGGAAATATAACCATCAACCAAAAATTATTTTAAGTAAAAAAGATATTTCGAGAGCAGCTACTTCCCTAGACTTTTCGTATTGAAATATGTATCGAATGTAATCTAACGGCGAAATTAAACGAAAAATTGAAAGCATTCACAAAATCAAAGAGCAAAAAATTACTTTTGTCATATAAAATATTACTTAATGGATCTAGAGAAAAACAAAGAATTGCACCGATAAATTGGGAATGCTTTTTAATTCACCTTTTCTCAATTCCTCCAGCGTCAACGATTAGTGAGAGATTATTCTTAATAATAGGAACAATGTTCAACCGAAAAAATCTTCTATAAAATTAGTAAAAAGCATTTTTTTTTTTAGAACTAAATGTATCTATTTTGTTCGATTATTTAACGAATTGTCCTGTTCCGTTCCCTGTGCGAAATGGAAATGTTGCGAATTATAAAAGCTTTGTTGCTACAAGTTAATATTTATAACAACAATGCTATGCCAATTCTGACTATTTTTATTCCGCATTAAATACAAAACAATTCTGAATATTATTAAATAATTCCTGGCTCAAAATTTTCTCAAACCGAAATATTTGAATAGTAAAAACAAACTATTTTAAATGATCAGTTTATCATTTAATTTATGTAGAAATATTGTTTTTCTTTTGTTTTTATTATTAAAATGCATAAAAACGCGAAAAAACTTGGTTTGTTTTATTTTTGTCCACAAAAATTTTGCAAAAACCGAGTAATTCAAAAATTTTCCGATTAACTCGAATAATTTTTAGCAGTAAAACTTACTCGAATAGCTCGAACGAAATAAAAGTTTTACTCGATTGTTCGAGTAGTTTAAAAATGTCAATTTCGATTAATTGATTAATCGAACAATTGAAAAGTCGATTAAAATGAATACCCTAATATCGCCACAGATAATGCAAAAAACCCTATCTAACATTTTAAAAGTTTTACAGGAGAGGCATAAAACTTGTTTAAATGAAAACTATATTGACAATTAGTGCTCTCTGAGTATCGTAATAAATACGACTTTTTCAAAACATATGAAATAAAAGTGTATTGAATACACTGATTTTTATATGAAAATTATCAACAACAAGCTTACACTATTGTATTCAATACAATATTACACTCGATACAAAGATACAAGGGTTTTGTGAATTAAGCAATTGCACCAAAATTATTGAATTAAAATAAAACTAACAAATTGCCTTTACTGCATAGTCTTAATATGAATTGAATGGTTTGCTGCATATCTGCAGTCTGACGCCATAAATGATTAAGTACGTAAATATACATAATTTGCTTTGCTGTCATCTATAATGTTTACTAAGTATTTATAATAATTGAAAACATTCCTAAAGTGCTCTGGAGTAAGTATAAAAAATAGTCAAGCGGCTTAAATAAAACTTTGAATTTTTTAAACAGATGATGGAAATTGATAGTTTAAATTTCAGTTTTAGTTTTGAATTCATTTAACACGGTCGCATTATTTTTAACGTAACAAGTTGCAACTAACTACTTACTTTCATCAAACAATTTTCGTAGTTCATACACCTACTTTTAATTATAAAAAGTATTATATAAGAAATATAATAACAATAATTTTCAATAATCATGAGTTGCCCGTACTCTTCCTCACTCAATGGGTGCGTATATTGTGCGAAAAGTGTTAGGACAGACGTGGCAAATATTTGAAAAAAAGCGTAACCACTAAATAATGTATGCTCTCTTTCATTTTAAACAAATATATCGTGGGCGTGCGGGGAAGAAAGGAATGTCAAGTTTGACAAAAAAATATCGTTTTCACCTTTGGATAGTTGAGGGTTGTTTGGACCACTGTAAATGGCTTATAAATGTCTTAGCACAATACCAGGGAAACTTCTAATGTAATCACTTATTAAAATAGTAATGATAGAAGATTGTGGAAGAGTAATCAAGCTTTACTTTTTGATTTCCAAAAACTTCGTGCTTCTTACATATCCCCTTTTGCCCGCGCGGGCGCAAGATATTAAATTTGGTTAAATTAAATGCAAAATATATCTCAACATTTTATATTATTTAATTTCATTTTATATAATATCGTAAAAAACATATGTATGACTGCATTATAACTTTACAATAGTTACAATTATTTCGTTAAATATTTGCCTCGTCTGACCTTAATTTTAGAAGCATTCAATCACGTTTATTATGTATTTAATGCGTATTAATTATATTTATTTAATTGATGTTTCGAATCGTTATTTAGATCAGAACATGATGATAACGCAATGCCACTGGGTACAGATGTGGGCAAAATTTATGGCGAATACTTGATGTTGGACAAACTTCTAAGTGCTCAATGTATGCTCTCAAAAGAAGATAAACGGCCCGTTCATGATGAGCATCTTTTTATAATTACGCATCAAGGTTTGTACGATAACGAGCCGAAAAATTATGTGCTCATTTTACTAGAACAAATTAACATGTATACACGAAAAAAATGCTTAAGTCGAGTTAATCGACATAAATTTCATTAAAGTGAATAACACAGAAAAAAATTATCATCAGAAAAATTTTCAAGCAAATGTTTGTCTGAAACTAAATTTAATTTTCAGTAAACGTGTTATTTGATTTTACAAAAATCGTTCAATGGTTTGTTTTCGTTAAAAAAATTTTTTTCTGAATTTATAAATTATTTTTCTGATTTTGAAAAAATAAACAGTTTTAGACAATTATTTTATCTGATTCAGTAAATGTTTTTGCTTGAATTCAGTTTTTTTAATATGGAATACAACAACTTTTTTACTTTTTTTTATTAAAAGAATTTGTAAATTTAGTAAAATATTTTGTCTAAATTTAAAAATGTTTTCCCTAGTCTGCTTTCATGCTTAATTTTTGCTGTATCATGCAAAATATAAAAACAACCCCCACGACGACATAAACATAAATAACAACAACAATGATCGCATTAAGACTGCAATGTCAGAATCCTTACAATTAGTATTGCAACAAGTTTGATTACTGAAGATTTCTGAGTGAGTCAATACGTTGCACTCTGTAAGCTTCAGCAAACTTTTTAATGTTGTTGCGTTAATTCTCATTAATTATTTATAATTTTCATATAAATATACAGAGTTCGACACATTTATCAAAGTGAATCTTCACAAATGCTTCATGCATACTTTTGAACAATTCTTTCAGTAAAGGACTTGTAGGTTTTGTTAAAATAATTTATTGGAAAAAAAAAGAAACGTTTTTTTGATGAAACTGTTCAGACATTTTTGTCTCTATTCGCAGATTTGTTTGGAGGTCCGTTTTTAAACAAAATATTTACTAATTTATTGAATTTCTTTACTGAAAATAAAATTTTATTTTTTCTATGTAGCTTAAATTGGACGTATTAGTTATTGGAAGGTAGAAAGTTATATTCTCAATTAATATGAGGAAATATAGGGAAAACGCTAGGGAATACTCTCGGAAAACTTTACACACTTTCCCAGGAAGACAGGAAATTAAAAGAATACATTTGCTCAATTTGCCACCTCTTGTAGGAGTTGTAGATTGTACAAATATTTTTGGTAAATTCTATATAAAGATTTGCTTAGAAACAATTACCAACGCGACAGGTTGTGAATTGTTTCATAAATATGTATATAACCTTTATTGTACTCTCTGTGGACTTTTGACAAAAGCACTTAAGTATAACATTCAAAAATTTTAGAATTGCAAAACTCTGTTACAAGGCAAAACGAAACTTTTTTTGTAGGAATTTAAGGGAAAGTGGAAGTTAAACATAATTAAACGATTTTTTACTTTTTGTTTTTCACACATTTGAAATTCACTGTTGATCAGTCGCAAATTAACAAATGGAGATAAATTATATCTTAAAAATATTAATATGCTAAAAATAATCTAATATTTATAAAACTGTCTCAACTACCCAGTAAAAAATTTTCATATTTTTCGAAGCACTAACGAAATAAAGCGCATCATAATTCGCTTTAAAATATGGGCTTGTTCAGAAGCTGCTTTCATAGCGCCATGAAAATGCAGGTTTTAAAGCGAGAAAGTTAGCAAATGTATATACATCCAATGGGTAGTATGAATAAAAAAGTATTTGCTTTTTACTTATATTCGTACACAAGCTGTACAAAAAACTGATTTTATAGCGCTGATCCAATGTAGGTTTTTGAGCGAGAAAGAAGAGTAAGTTTATTTTAAGTTCTTGGTGCCGTTCTGCAACAGTGTTTTTGGCCGAGGGATTGGTACGTTGGACTTAAAATCTGAAGGATCCTAGTTCAATACTAGTTGAAGTCAAAATAACAAATAGTGAGTCAAAATATAAAATTAATAAAAATAGACTTACGAAATAATAAGAATTCAAAATGGCGTTTAACCATTTTTTTCGTACATTTGCAGTTTTAGTGATGAAAATGTTGATGATTTTCAGCGCTTTAAAAGCGCTTTTGTGAACAGAAATGTAGTACTCAAAACCGGGAACTCGCTATACAAAAATCAGTAGCGATATCAGCAGGATTGACCGCGACATAATAGCAGAAACCTGCTTTATTGGAATTAATTTTTTTTACTGGGTAGACTTAAATGCTTTTGTCAGAATTCCACAGATATATATTTATAAAATGACATAAGTGACAGCGAAATTTATTTTGATTCATATATGTATAATCGTAGTAGACTATGTTGTAATTACTCCGAATGCCAAGTCATCGAGACAGCATCAATGCATGTGCATAACAAGCATCTATTACCGACGACGAATTGACGACAGTCCAAGCCATCTATTGACGACATTTTCGAGCAGAGTGCACAAAAGTCGTTGAAATAAATAATAATAATAAAATTTAAAACTATAATAATCGAATCGAGCCCACTACCTCCACACCGATAGGCTAACACGCTACCTAGTATCCAATCGAAATACTTAAAAACCTTTATACAAAAACACGTTTTGTGGTCAACTTATACTCTTTGATGCAGTTGTTATTCAGTTGTTGTCAATAAAATCATACATCAAGAAAACTGTACACACGACAACTTTGATGTATCTTATACTCTTGTTGTTGGCAATAACACTGTATAGACGTCATATTGCACATACAGTTGTTCTTCATCTTGTCGTCAATAATGCTTTGTAAAGCCTACAGTACACGGAATGTAAAAATCCACATGCGTATGTGGGTCTGACGTCACGAGAATTTTCAGCATATTGGTTGCATTTTTTATACAAGTAGTAGTGGATACATGCTGTAAAATTTTGATAGTACACGGCATGTATTTTTGTCCCAAAACTCAAATGTAACATATGTGGGCGAAGCGGACACATTTGCAGAAGCAATACATGTGCAAACATCTGAATGGTTACATGTATGTTACTAGTACACGGCATGCAGCAGATGGACGCGTTTTATATATTAGCATAAGCAAAAGCCATATGTTTATGAGGATTTCAAGTACACGGCATTTGTATTCTTCTATTCGAGTTGTAAACAATAATTGATTTCATCGTCGGTCCATATATGCTGAATTTTTCTGTCGCCTGCTGTTGACTTTCTTTGTCGACGAGACTTTAATTGAGAAGGCGCACCGTTGGAATCATCGTCGTCGACAATAACAACATTATTTTCACTCATATTTTAGTAAATTAATATAATAAAGGCACGAATTAAATCACAAATTAAATGCACAAATTAAATGGAATAGCAAGACAAATTTATTTAATAAGAATCAAAACAAACACAGCTGTTTATTACTATCAGTGTTGCCACTCAAAAAAAAAGCTTCATACCAAAGTTTCCTCAAAAAATACCGAAGTCGTTGAAAATCTATCAATATATTACAAACTAACTTTTATAGAAATCTATTAAAATTATTACAAAATTATTACTTTTTAAATTTAAGATATGGGTCGAAACAAAAATTCATATTGTTGTATAGGCTTTGGTAAAACGTGTTTGTTTCTCTGTAAAAACCACACAAAAGGTGACTTGTGAAAAATAGAGTATTCTATTTAACAGGCAATTAAACCAAGCTTGACAACAGCCCGTATTTAAATAAACTATTGTATAATAAACATAAGATATGCTAAAAGTCGAGGCGTTTGATTATAATTACTTTTGGCATCGTATTGCGACTAAAAATTAAGAAAATAGATTATAGATTAAAAAAACTTAAAAACACGCTTTAATAACAAATGGAACTAAAGAATAAAAAGTAATTTGTAAATATGAAGAGGCTGTGTTCCAGTAATCCCAATAACCAACTATGACTAATTAATTTTTAATAGGAGTAAGATTAAAATAAAAATTAAGTTAACATAAAGCGCCCCCGATTTTTTACTATAAGTGAACTATTTTGTTAATACATAACTAAATTTTTATTTTAATTTTATTAAAAATTAATTAGTCATAATTGATTATTGGGATTGCTGAAACTCTTCATACTTAAAAATTACTTTCTATTTTTTAGTTCCGTTTGTATTAAAGCGTGCTTAAGTTTTTTAAACTTAATTTTTATATTAAATGTGAACGTTTTCAATTTTTTGAAAATTCAAATTTAGTATAACAAGCAGACACGCCGCGTTTTAAAAACGCCCGTGTGGCCTCAGTCTTAATTACAACTTTTATCAATTATACTACAAATAATTAGTTTTATAAAAATCTCTTTACAGATTTAATTCGTGAGTTTTTACTAACTGCATTGAAACTTCTAATAATAAATATGCATAAATACATATATACACAAGCCAACCAAACGAAAAAATTCCTACATAATTTGCTAGGAAACACCCAACTGGCAACGCTTTCAATGGGTACATACGGTTAGAACATGTTCTGACAAAAATTCTTGCTGTTACATATTTGTGACAGCTACATGCGCATGTAAAAAATATTGCACGTCAGAGCCACATGCGCATGTGGATTTTTACATTCCGTGTACTGTAGGCTTAACACAAATTTTCATAATCTTGTCAGAACAAACTCTTTTTACGCAACAACGTATGTATACCAATTTGACGCCAAACATATTTCTAAATGCGTTTTATGGCGACAAATCATTGATTGTCTTAAAGACAATATCGATGAAAATGTCGTGGGTAACAACTGGTACTACAGGGTAACAATTTTCTTTTAAATCAATAAAGTTTTTACAACCTAATTCAAAAAAATTTTTTTGATAAATATGAGACTTATAAAACAAATTTTTGTATGAATATTTGTTTTATTAATCTGTTATATGTCAGAAAAATTTTTTATGAACTAAGGCATTAATGTTTATGTAAAACATTACAAAAGTGCAATTGATTGTACAAATTATACAATTGCTTGATTCGAAAACTACATGAAATAGAAATTCGTTGGAGAGTGCCAATTCATTCATGATATCAGAACAAGGTGGTGAAGCTCAACGCTCTGATTTAGGTTGAACTGTTAGACCTTGATGATAACTGCATATATGACATAGAGTAAGAAGAATACAAAAGTTGATCAGAAATTTGATGTTAAATAAAAGAAATCAACGGAATCGTTCAGGACGATGTATTTTTCAACATTTTAAGAGAGAAACAATTATGTACAATAATTTATATTTCATGATAGCCATCAGATGGGGAATCTGTCAATTTTATAGTAAACTTAATATAACTTATTTCTAAGTCAACACAAATTCACCAAAAGTGGCATTTTGTCAACATTTAAAGTCAGGTGTCTGATAGCCTTGAGGCACCAACTCAAAACATTGAAAATATTAAAAATAAATCGTCGAATAAGGAAGAAAATAATAAAATTAAGTAATGTGCGACTTTGGCTCGCACACGAAGGGTTCCGTACGAATACTCATACTCATATGTATATCCGTTTTCGTTTTTGCCCCTTTTTTCATTTTGGCAGTTTTTTCGTTGTGCTTTTTTGTTTAATTTTAGTTTTTTTAAGTATTTTTCGTTGTTTTTGGCGCTTTTTTAATTTTCGTCATTTTTTTCTGGCGATTTTTCGTTTTTTTTTTGCAATTTTGTTTTATTTATTTTAGTTGTGGCGATTTTTTTCAGTTTTGGCGCTTATTTCGGTTTAGGGAGTTTTTTCGATTTTTGGTGATATTTTTTAGTGATTTTTAATTTTATGCAAATTTTTTTTGTTTTCTTAAGATTCTTTTTTGTTTTGGGGTTTTTTTGACGATATTTTTAGTTTTAGCGATTTAGTTTAGTTTTGGCGCTTTTTTCAGCTCTGGCGCTTTTTTCGGTTTCAGGGACTTTTTTCGGTTTATTGTGATGTTTGTAGTTTTAGCGATTTTTTTGGCACTTTTTTCGTTTTGGTGATTTTTTTGCTTTTTGGCGATTTTCTTTGTTTTGGCGCTTTTTTCGTTTTGGTGATTTATTTTATATTCTGGCGATTTTTTCGTTTCTTGATGATATATTTAGTTTTAGCGATGTTGTTATGTTGTAGTGCTTTTTTTTCGTTTTAACTACTCTTTTGGTTTTTTTCGATTAACAGGTAAACCGGTTAATTTCAGTCGATTAACCGATTAACCGACGTAACAAATTTTTTCGTATTTTATAGTATTATAACGTATTTTTTGTGTGTTTAATTATTTGTTTCGTCTCATATACAAAATGGTTGTGTTTAGAAATTACTTTTCATACAAACAAATAAATGTGTTCAGTGATTTTAACTTAAGTAAAACATTAAAATCCTTGGACGTTCCTATAAAAGAATTTAGTAAAGACTCAGCTTTTCTAATTGAACTTGAGGGAATTACGTATTAAATTTTTGTTTAATAGTTTTATAAAATCTAATAATACTGTTGTCAACGATTTAATTAAAAATCTAAGGATTAGAGTTAATGAGAGACGAATTCCATTATTTTATACCTCCATTCAGGAATATTTCCTTCTAGCAACAGTGTTTTAAAATACAGTACAAAAACGGAAACTAAGGAATTCGAAAATAAACTTTTTTTCGCTGAGCTCTGTCAGCATGAATTAGAAGATGACCTTACAACAGAAGAAACTATCGATAGTAATACAAGAAATGTTTTAACAGAATTAACCGAAACAATTAGAAGTGTTGAAAATTAAAAAAAAAACGGCAAAATGGAAAAGTTTATAAGTTTAGAGAAATCCAGGAAAAGGACTGAGAAACTAGATGTCTTGTATTATGGATTGCTTTCGATTTCTTCAATATCTACGATAAATGAAAGGATTTTTTCAAGCCAAGTTTTATCAAAATTAAAGAAATTATTTTTCTAAAAGATTGTTTTAGAAAATCTCCTTAAACTATTGAAATAACTGATATAATGGTCTGATAAGCTTGTTAATTTTTTAATGAATACATATTTATGATTTCTTTTGCTTGATTAAGTTCAAGAATTGTTATGTTTGTTATGTTATTGTTTTTTTTACCAATAAATTCAAAATAAAAGATAATTTATGCAATTTTATTTGCTAAAATTACTGGATGTATGACAAAACTTCATTAATCGGTTAACCGGTTAATACTGCAATTAACCGATTATTAACCGAATAAGCCAAAGCCTCGATTAATTAATCGAGCGATTAACCGATGAAAGCAGAAACCCGATTAAATGAATACCCTAGAGAATATAGAGCTACATCAAGGTCAAGTAACTCAATAAGACGATTTTTTTAATATAGAAGTAGTAGTTTGCAATTGAAATATTCGTTCTTTGTACCGAGGATCAAGCATTGTGGATAAACAATAAGATTCATTACTAAACTGTCAAATCTTTCATTAGAACCACAACTAAGTGAGTCACGAATTTCTGCGATTTCGATCTATTTATTTTCAGTTTCTGTTCACACATTTATCATGCTTACTTATAATTTTCGAAGGGTGCTAAATAACGGCTTTGCTAATTGACTTTGTAGCCTCTCAATTTTAACACAGTTTTCTATTTTTCAGCTGTAAGTTGTACTCTTCATTTTATACGAGGTAGACAAGCTCGTATTGTAACTCGTTGTTGTACCACATCGCCAATATCGATATATTGGCAATTCTGAAGTATAACCAATATACCGGTATCGGGCGCCTCCCTAATTGTTATCAACATACATAGTACACTAAAATACAATAAAAATAATTTTTTTTTCCAATTTATTCTTTAAACTTCGAGCGATTTACATAAAATAATACTCAATTTAATTAAACTTAAATTTTATCAGTTCAAAGAGAAAATAAAAATGATAACAATTTTGCAAAAGTTAATGTTGTGTAATAACTAATAAGTGTAATTATAAATTTAAAGTTATAAATAATATGAAGATTTTTTCTAAAAGTTCTATTTAGGGCCATTATTACAACTTGACAATAGCTAAAAGCAGGCTTTTGTCGGACGGATAAACAGTTTATCATTATTACAAATTTACTTTAACCTACCAGGTAGGATGCACCTGCCTTTAACTTATCGCTCACTTTCATTTAAAGTAAAGTTTTAATAAAGGTAAGCCTTTAGCTATTGCCTAGTTGTAATAATAGCCCTTAGTTGGACAAATTCAATTCAAAGTCCAGCTTACCTGGGAACCCTAGTTATGCGGCACCGCCTCTGCATCAAATATATTCATAAAAATCTAGATGTTCCATTAGTAAAGACTGTGTTCTCAAAACATGCGACAACATATATAAAAAAGCTCGAATCGCATCAAAGTCTCCTAGCCCGCAACATTATTAATTTTAGAGGGCACTCTCGGCTGTGAAGTAGAGACACTCTTGCTCTCTGCCGAACAAGGGAGACGTAAGGCAATTCAAAAAGCAACCGTTGAATCCAAATATTTTGTCTAGTAGTGGCTGGACTAATTATCAACAATTTTAGTTTTAAGATTTGAATACTTATTGTTACTTAAATTTTGCAATTGAATAAATTTAAAAGTTGAAAAAAGTTTTATTTCGTGAAGCCCTCTAGTTTTTTTAAAGTATATTTTCAAGGTTTTCCTAATTTGATTATAAACTCCTCCGTCTACGGTGCTTATTTTATGTATTGTGTCATCCAATAAGTTAATCTGCGTTTTCACTGAATTAAGCCCTTGTAATATAATAGTTTCGCAAATAAATACATAATGCTACCTCAGAATACGGATGTCGTATGTCAAAATATCCGATTTTGGGATTATTATATATTCATAATAAAATTCGCACGCTCTTTCTAATGGTGTTATCAGTTTCTTCCTAAGGCTTATATTTTCACAGATGTGCAGTATGCATTATATTGTACGTCACAAAATTATATATATTATATTTTTTAATTAAATAATAAACGTTTTTTAATATATGTCCATTGGTTTCTATAAAGTTTTTTTAAAGGTTTTATCATAAAATTTAAGGCGGGTAAGACGAGCCACTCAAAGCCGAAGGATTTCAGGCCGATCCGTCTTTCGTCTTTTCTTTTGAAGACACTGGAGCGACTGATCGACCTGCATCTTAGGAACACGATTGATACGCGCATCATCAGTGGTGCTCAGCATGCCTATTTAAAAGGCAGGTGGTTAGTGTTATTGAGCGGGGATTGCAGCATAAGGATTATACCTTGGCTGCGTTCCTGGATATCGAAGGAGCCTTTAACAATATTAGTATAGAGGCTATTAGGGAGTCGTTAGAGCTGCTCGGTATTAGAAACTTTCTGGTGGAGTGGATAACACTCATGCTTAGCAGCAGAATTATCAACTCAGGTATGGGAGGCGTGAACCTGAAGAAATTGGCGACTAGGGGCTGCTGGCGATGAATGAAATTCTTAGGCGTTTCGACAGGAGCGGCCGGAAGATAGGCGCCTATGCGGACGACGTGGTTTTAATGGTAACGGGAAAATTTCTTCCCACTATCAGTGAAGTCATGCAGTCGGCGCTTGACGAACTATCTTCCTGGGATAGTAGTAAGGGACTAGGAGTAAAACCCTGAGAAGACTGAGTTAGTCCTCTTTACCAGAAAATACAAAGTAGACAGTTTTGTACTGCCTAGGATTGGAGGAGTAGAGCTAGGGCTAGCAAAGGAGACCAAATACTTGGGTGTCATCTTGGATAGTAAACTTTCATGGCAGGAACTGGGGTCTGCAACCGAAGTTGGTAAACTGGATTTACATAACTGTTGTCAGGCCGGTTGTTTCCTATGGATGTGTGGTGTGGTGGGAGGCGTTGAGGAAAGAGAGTCATAGGAGATTACTTGCTAAGGTGCAGAGGTGCGCCTCTCTGGGCATCACAGGAGCCCAGAGGAGTACACCTCAAGATGCCTTGGATGTCATTCTTCATCTGCTTCCCATAGAGGATTTTGTAATGAGAACGGCAGCAAGGAGTCTCCTAAGACTATTAGAGGCAGGGTTGGTAAGGACAGGAGTAACAGGTCACACAGCAATCCTAAATGGGATCAGTTTTAGCGGGGGGTCCCCATAACTCATGGGTTCACGATTTTGGGAGGACACCCTCATTAGTGATTCCGGATAGGGACTTTTTGGTCGAATCTGATAGACTTTATGAGGTTTGTGCGGTTTTCACGGACGGGTACAAAATGGAAACAGGCACAGGAACTGGTGTCTATATTTTGGGGACGGACATTCGTAGGTCTTTTAGGCTACCGAACGAGTGTAGCGTTTTCCAAGCTGAGATCCTGGCGATCCTTAGGGCCACGGAGATAGTGGCCACAGATATGACTGAGGGCGAGGAGGTGACCTTCTACGTCGACAGTCAGGCGGCGCAAAAAGCATTGAAGGGACACTGTGTCAGATCGAAGCTAGTTAGTGACTGCAGGAGAGCCCTCAACTTGCTCATGGACAAATATAGTGGTTCGACTATGTTGGGTTCCTGGCCACTGCAATGTTGAGGGATGAGACAGCTGATGAGCTGGCAAGATTAGGGTCAGCGTTAGATGTGGAATTGTGTGATAGATCGGTTAAAGTACCGATCGGTCATTACTATAGAGAGCTCAGTGACTGGGTGTCGAATAGGGCCAACCATTCATGGGAATGAATAGGAAGGTGATAGGGGTCTTAATAGGCGCATTCACTGGTCACTGCTCGGTCAGGGCGAGGACCAGCATTTGGGAGATTGGCACTCCAGATTTTTGTATGATGTGCGATGATGAGGAGGAATCAGAAACTATTAAACATGTTATATGCCATTGCCCGAGGCTGCAACGACACAGGCTTAGGTGGCTTGGCACACGTTTTCATGAGAGCATTAGTGATATCGCGAAGTGTGAACTTGAGGATATCAGGGGCTTCATTATGGGAATAAGGTGGTTGAATGGCGGATAGCAGGATGCTCCTTTTCTGGGTTTTCATAGCGGGTATGAATAGAAGGGAATCACAATGGATCCAACTGGGTCTCCGAGTGGATGTGCGGCATAGCACTACCCTTCCTAACCTAACCATCATAAAATTTCCAGTTTTACTTTGCCAGATTAATTGCTTCCAGTATGCTTTTTATCGTATGTTCAATGAAGAAATTTACAAGTTGTTAAAAAACGTGACATACGACAAATATATTCTGAAGCAAAAGGCTAATAACGCCTTTCCTATTATGATGACAGTAAATTCGACTCATGCTGATAAAAACAAAGGACTCAGGTTACACTCACTACAAAACTGGAGTGAATCCTTCAGGCCGTTTTAAAGGTATTTGATGTTAAACATTAAAAACCGTCTGCTGAAAAGTTAAGTTTTGCTACATAAGACATCCGTATTTTGAGGTAACGATATGCTTAATTCACAAAACCTCTTGTATCTTTGTATCGATTGTATTATAGTATTAAATACAATAGTGTAAAATTTATTGTTGGTAATTTTCATATAAAAATTAAATACAATTTTACACTTTGATTTCATATGTTTTGCAAAAATCGGGTTTCATGCGATACTCAGAGAGTTTTTGTACACAGAAAAAAAATTACTTGTATCCAAGGAATTTTTTCATAAATGGAATTAATCGAACATTAAATTATTTTCCCAAATTTTTTTCCTTCAATTTAGGAACTTTTACATAAATTTTTTCATATTTAACTTTAAAAATATTGAAAAAATTCAGTATTAAACTTGTATAACATATGATACTAGGCACAAGTCTTTCATTTCTGCCAAACAGACTATTGTAAATGTATTGTATTTTTACTTTATATAAATAAAAAAAATATTTTAGAATTTTAGAATTACAAATAAAGTTTCAAACATTTTTCAAAGCAACTTTGATTTCATACATTTATTTATTGAAAGCTATATTCATACTGGGCATGAAAAAATTCCTGTATTTTATTTAAAAATTACCAAAATATATGAACAATAGATTATGAACTTTTTTCATACTATTTATGTTCAAACTTTTTTTCTGTATATATACTCTCAGAGAATATTTTTATGGAGCTTAATCTTTTTTCATCCATCAATAAAAGATACAAACCGATACAATATACATTGGGTGTTCAAAAACAAATAACCAAAAAGTGTATTTGATACAAGATCGACGATACAAATTGTTGTGAATTAAGCCATAGTGATTTTTGTTTACGAGCTTATTTTATGGGATTTATTTAATAAATACTTTGGGAAATTCAAAATATAAAAAGTACCCGAACTTGTAACTACAATTTAAAAAAAATTGTAAAATATGCAATTACAACATGTATTTACAGCAAAATATGCAAAAATAATCATTTACAGCAAAATACGTAAAAAATGAATTTACAGCATACAAAATATAGACTGACAAATCGATGATTTTTTTTAAGAGTCCATTTTTTGTTTTTAAGCGCGCATTTTTAAGCTTTTAGTGGATATTTATTGTGCAAAAAAAAATGTATTTTTAGAGCACATTTCTGATTTCCTTGGTAATGAAAATTTATAAAGAATTCCCTCTAGCGTATCACATTTTTCATAATAAATACCTCCTGTGAGATTCGAACTCACGACCCCTGGTTTACGAGACCAGTGCTCTGCCACTGAGCCAAAGAGGCTTTTTTCAATGTCAATGGAAAAAAACCTATTTCTTATTTTTTAAGATAAAATATTATCTTATCTGTTCTTGCGAAAACTATTAACGTTCAAGACAACGTATTCGTTTATGTACATAAGTAGATATGTATGTATCTAACTAATTTCTTTATATGTACTACATTGATATTAGTTTTATAAATATATTTGCTTTTCGCTATTAAAATTTTAAGTTACTTATAGCTCGTGTTAGGCTCGATTATGAAATTTCCTTTATTAAACTTTTTGTGAACTTTCTAATCACATTAACTACACAGAAAAAAGTTTGAACATAAATAGTATGAAAAAAGTTCATAATCTATTTTATTAATTTATAAATAAAAAACAGGAACTATTTCATTCGCAGTATGAACTTAGTTTTTAATAAACTAATTTATGAAATTCAAGTTGCTTTGAAAAAAGATGTTTACCTTCTTTGACAACAAATTTAAAATGTTTGTTTTAGTTTAAAGCAAAAATAGAGTCCATTTCAAATAGTCTGTTAGCAGAAAGGAAGGAGTTGTGCATAGTATAACAGACTATACGATTTCAATGCTGAATTTTGTAAAATATTTTTATTAAGAAATATGAATGAATTTAGGTAAAAATTACTAAATTTAATGAAAAAAGTTTGGAAAAAAAATTTCATGTTAGATTCATAGGATTTATGAAAAAATTCCTTGGATATAAGTAATTTTTTTCTGTGTATATTTTATGAATTTAGTTTTTAATAAATAAATTTATGAAATCGAAGTTGCCTTGAAAAAAACTTTTACTTTTTTTGTAAACAAATTTTATAACGTTTCTTTTTATTTCTATAAAGTAAAAACATACATCATTTACAACAGTCTATTTGGCAGAAAGTAAAGAGTTGTGCCTAGTTCACTACTGAATTTTTAAAAATAGTTTAAAATATATGAATTAATTTATGTAAAAGTTCCTAGCTGGAATGAAAATAGCTTGGAAAAGAGTTATCATGATCGATTCATAGCACTTATGAAAAAATTCCTTGGATATAAGTAATATTTTTTTCTGTGTACTTTCATATGATGTCCATATCTGAATTGAAATATGTTAAGTGCACCCATAAAATTTCAGTTTTTTACATTTTTGTGTACAGATATTAAATATCGCTCTTTACCATTCTGAATTAATGTTTCAAAAAAGAGAAATTTTTTATAACAACAATGCCATGAAAATTCACGCGATTAACGTACATATCAATTAGCTGCGCGTACAATTGCCCTAACTAATAAGACTTGTGTCTGGTGCTTATATCTAGGAATTCTTGGATATTGTCGGGAGTTTTGGATATTAAATCTCCATTGGGCATCACTATAGAACACCTCCTCAGCAAAGCCTCACTATATTTTTTTATTTTTACTGGCGCATAGAGGATGACCACTATTTCTGCAATGCACTGCGGTGGAGCAATAAAAATTCCTTATCGGAAAGAGAAAAGATCGCATAGTGTTTGTGGACATTCAATTCTAATTTTTCTAAACGATAGACTCAAGGAGAAGTTTTATTAACTATTTTGTTTAATAATAAAGATAAATAATTCGGCTCACCATCAGGGTGACCGTTGAAAGTATTTAAAAAGTGGCAAAAAAAGGGGATTTTGAGGAAAAAAGTGGCACCAAAAGGGGATTTTTCGAAAAAAAGGGGCAACTTTTTTAAAAAGGGAATAATTTAACCAAATTCTAGTATTTAATGAATTTCTATGGCATATAATGCTTTTGAAATAAAACGAATAGTCCAAAGAAATTTATTATTCAGGCTTTAGTTCAATATAATTTTTTACAATTAAATAATTTTTTATTGAGAAATAATTTTTCAAAGCATGTGGCAATTGAAAAGTACAAAGACCAATTTCTTGACTTTTTGTAAGAGTCGAATTGAACATCGATGTTTTCGGGATAAGCACAACCCCATCGTCAGAGCTCTCTATACTCTAGGCCAGGGATGGCAAAGTTGGTACAATTGTACCATTTTTGGTACAATTCGGATTTTAAAAGTACAATGGTACACCAATGGCTTATTTAGTACAATTAATAATTTTTCTATTTTTTTTAAAAAAAACCTCCTTATTACAGTTCTTTTATTGCCATAACATATTTTATCCCTTTCGTCCGCTCGTACATATGCCACTTTTATCTGAATTAAATTTAAAAGTTTGGTTTAAAAGTTGTCAAATAACGTCTCTATAATTTCAAGCTCTTAATGATCGTGATACATATTAGAGTCTAGAAAAAATCAATTTTTATAAGTTTATTTGCATTGTAGTAAAGTTAAATTTTTCGGAACCTTAATGGAACTATGTATGTATGTCGTTCTACCTGAGCTATTTTCGATTAGAAATTGCAATAGCTAAATCAGACTTAAGCGCAGTTTCCCTTTTGTCACAAATATATGTACAGAAAAGTAAGGTATTTTCTGTACTTAAAAAATGTTTCTGGCTTCCAAAATCTATTTTGGTACAATTATGTCCAAAAAAGTACAATTTTAGATTACAATTGGTACAATTTTAAAATCTCATTTGCCATCCCTGCTCTAGGCTACTCAGCCTCCAAAGTCAAGCGGCAAATATCTGGCATTAAACCAAATTACATTAAAGCTCTATGTTTCCCGGCTTTAAGCTTTATTTTATGGTGGCTTAGAAACTTACCATACTTGGCACTTATCCTAAAGCCCTTATGACACTACATTTTTTCTTCATTTTTCAAGTTATGGAAAACAGTGCAAATATAATATAATGGGAAATTTTACCAGGTGCAAAGAGTTCATCTATATTAAGATAAATACCATATTGTCAAAGCTTTTACTAATGTTATCGATAACAAATGGGGACCTGTCAAAAAAAAATTTAAAAATGTTCAACTTAAAATTGACATTTCAAGCTTGAAACATTAAAGTGTTGCCAAGTTAGTGGTTTATTCACGAATTCAGCTTCTTAGCGCCTCTTTTTTTCAACTTTTTTTCCTTTTGTCGTTTTATTATAAATAAAAAGTAGACAGCACTTAAAGATGCCATTACGTTTTGTTTACATTTTGTATAGTTGTTTCTTTCTATCATTTGCTATTTCTTTCTTTCAATTCTATAGCAAAATAATGCAAGAAAAATGTAGTATCATAAGGGCTTAATCAACAACCACACTTGTGCTCTAAAACGAATAAATATTGATGTTTTTTCTATCTAAAAAAGAAAGTTCTCTGCACCAAAGAAGTACGCCACTTTCTAACGCATATATAACTGACTCCAAAACAAGTTCAATGTAAAAATATTAAATAGTGGCCCAATACGGGCTATAAATGGCAAAGTCCTGAGGGAGCAAACTTAAAAATATACTAAGAATTCATAGTCTTCTCCCTTTGTTGATATCGGTCAAAAATAAGTTTTGCTCTTATAACAAATGTTGCCATTTCTCACACTTTTAGTGTTTTTTAGGTTATAGCACTAACATTCGTGCGAATGTAGAAAATGAAGATGGTTTTAAATAAAATCTTTCTTGACTATCCTACAAATAATGTATTTTGTAAAATCCGTGATTATTTACGAAAACCAAAGATATACAGAAAAACGGCTTATTAGTTTCATTATAAATATTCGTCGAACCAATTTTTCAAATTGCGTACATACTTCATTTCAAAACGTTAATATCACTTTTGTCTTAGGGGTTGATTTAGTAAAACTAAATCTAACGTTCACTCAAAAATTTTAATGAAAATCTCTTTCAAAATATTTAAAACTGCGGGCTTTTCGTAAAATTTTTTAACAAGACGTACTTGTTCGTGCTAGTGAATCAGGGTGTTAGTTTCTAATATTTTTAGTGCAATAATGAATATCTATAGATCCGAACTCTTGAAATATTTCAAAATCTAAAGAAACTTAATTATTTTGACTTGAGTTCGGTTTTAATTTATAATAATTAATAGCCGAATTCACTATGTCGGCTTTGCACGTTTTCCGACTAATTTCTAGTTGAGTACTAATTTTTGTATTCGCTAAATAGCTTAAAACATATTTAGGTTGTTGTCTTTGAAGATGACAATTTATTGCGTCCAATAAAATAATTATATGAACTGCTACATTAGAATAATTATAAGTTGAACAAAAAAAGCAGGCCAAGTAATTTTTAAAGCTATTATGGTTTTTGACTTGGCAGACCTTATTGGAAATTATTTGTATCCAAGACGAGCACCTCGAAATTGAAACGAACAAATAATAACGATTTACGTCTATCGACGTAGCACTTTATCAAGATGCTGAATTGGGCTATAAATTTCTTTGGATAGTTCGACTAAAATGCATAACTTAATTGTCTATTTCAAAAAAATTTTTTTTTCATAAGACTATAAATAATAGACTCAAAAACACATTTTTGTCTTAAGATTTTTTTATTAAAATAGTTTTGTGCCGTAAAAAACTCATATTAAATCAAAAAGTATCACTTCTAAAAAAGGGGCAAAACGTGGCAAAATATAACAAAAGGTGGCAGATTTAGGTCATTTTAAAAAAGGGGCACTAAAAGTGTCAAGACAGTTGAAAAAGTGGCAAATTGCCACTTTAGTCGCAAAACGGTCATGCTGCTCACCATTTTAATAAAAAGGAATAGGATAACTCATATTCTATTTCCTCATAAAATTTGGTTAAATAGCTGATGTTTTATTAATACTAGTATCCACGATCAAACGTGGTAAAGGCGAACAAAGGACGCTGATGATGACAGCGTAGCGGCTGTCGAAATTAGTAGTACTAATCCGTTCTGCTAGTCTGATTAGATATTCTAATATTCCACTCTTAAAAAAATTATTTGAATATACATTAATTCAATTATTGTGAACTTAAGCCGAATAATAATAACTTCCGACTTATACACATTTTCAGTTCAAATAATAATTACGTACAAATATTAAATATAAATAATCTCAATCTTGAAAACCCACGCCCACAATATATTCACGTTAAAATTAGATAAATTGACGAAACCATTTAATAAATATTTTCAACGAAAATTACCAAAACTGGTCATTAAGCACTTGTATCCAATAATGCACATTTGTACATATATTTTCAGTTTCGAATTGTCTCTCAATCAAGATTTCAGAACATAACAATACCCAGCAAAATATAAATGAATGCGTTCAAAATGAAGTAGTGTTTCATGGTTTCTTAAGCACTTGTTTCTTCGAATGCATTCTGAATGCCATCGTAAATGGTAAATAAAGCTATAGTTTCTGAACTCATTAAAAACGCATGCGATTTCACTAGGTAATATATTGCATAAAATATCCACTGAAAAAGGCATGCAAAAACGGTATTAAATCATTACATTGGCACATTTTCATAAAACAAGTCTTAGCAAGAAGACAATAGCTCAGTGGTAGAGAGCATGTCTTAACAGTCAGAAGAGCATGGTTCGTATACCAGCTGCGGCAATATTTGTTTTATTTTAAAAACGTCATCGAATCAGGGAACTTTATTTAAATTTGCATGTAAACACATGATCTCCAATGTCACGCCTGTGTTAAAAACATGCATGTTTCACCTAAATCGAACCACTTCGTCGTCATTCAAACACATGATTAAACTACTTTCTTGTCACGGAAGATTTTGCTGGGTAATGAAAGAAATAATATACTCAAAATCATGCAAGATCATGCCTTATCATGCATGATCCATGCCCATATCTAGTCTCCACACAAAATCACATTTATAAACCTATTATTACAACAGTAAGGGCTAATAAATCAGTACAAGTTAATCTTTCTTTTTGGTTTAAATGCAAATCTATAAACATATAAACCACACATTAAATTAAACACACAAAATTGGACTTTAAACTACCAATAAAAACCTTATATTTTTGCTCTATATCCACAATCGCAGCTATTTTTTTACATTTATCGTAATGCTGCGGCATTATTATTGTTTAAACTAGAAATAATACATAGGAAATGAGTTATTGCTACATTTGAACTTCAGCTTAGTTTAAAAAAACTAGCGTTTAAACGTTAACTGATTTATTAGTCATAAGAGCTAAAATATACTTAACTTATAAACCAGTTTCCTTATTAAAGTAATTCACGGTGTATGTGTAATGATATGTTGAATCATCATAATCTTTTTTATTTATATAAAAGTTAAATAATTTTGTCTCCTGTGAGGATTGAACTTGCGAACCCGTGGTTTACAAGAGCAGTGCTCTACCACTGGGCTAAAGAGGCCTTCGTTTCAAAATAGTATCATAAATTATAACAGAAAAATAAATTTTTTTATTAGGATAAAAATAGAAATTTTATCAAATAATTTAACTTACGATAAAAATAATACTAAAACTGTTTTCATAACAACTTTTAACATTCGTGATAAAATATCAATTACAGTAATTAATTTCTTATCTTGGTTATACTTAATATATAATTTTTTGTTTAAAAAAATCGAAACTGTACACAAAACTTGCAAGCTGTTTTTTCTTGGTCTACTTTTTTCACTACAAACGTTCGGTATAAATATAATTCCTGCTCCATGTTGTTGGTTATACTCTTAGATTACTATATTTTCTATATTTGCGTGTAGTTGTGGATATTGATTTTTCCCAACTATGTACATAATTCAAACGTAGTGTAAATATATGTATGCTATTCATAATGATGCGTAGTGTATGAATAATGAAATACGTATTAAGTAAGTAATTATTTATTAAAATTTTCTAGAATTATGAAATATATCATTAAAAACGTTATTTATGATTTCAAGGACTTGTGTATAAAATAAGTCATGCTATGTCTCCTGTGAGGATTGAACTCACGACCCCTGGTTTACAAGACCAGTGCTCTGCCACTGAGCTAAAGAGGCCTTATTGTCAAAATAGTATCATAAATTAGCAGAAAAAAATAATTTTTTTTATTAGGATAAAAATAGAAATTTTATCGAATAATTTAACTTACGATAAAAATGGTACTAAAACTGTTTTTATAACAACTTTTAACATTCGTGATAAAATATCAATTACAGTAATTAATTTCTTGTATTGTCTATACTTAAAATATTCAGCCGTGTCACAGATTCCGTTCGGATTGGTTTAGATTCCGTAGTGGTCATTCCAAAAAATTACATTTTCGGTGCTTTAGATTCCGTTAATTTTGCTTTTCGTTTTTACAATGATAAAGTTTTTATACCTTGAGGCGTTTGTTTACTCTTGTTTTTAGATGCAAAGCTCACATTGAGCTTTTTATTAACATGGAAAGCTCATGACCAAATATTTTTTTGATGGTCCTAAAAGTATGCACGTTTCTTAGTATTTACTGCAAATAAAGTGAGTAGAAAAGTGTTTTTCTATTCCACTTTGAAATTTAACAGCCGTGTCACAGATTCTGTTCGCATTGGCTTTGATTCCGTAGTTGTCACTCCGAAAAAGTAAATTTTTGGTGCTTTAGATTCCGTTTATTTTGTATTTCGTTTTTACAATGATAAAGTTTTTATACCTTGAGGCGTTTGTTTACTCTTGTATTTAGATGCAAATCTCACATTAAGCTTTTTATTAACATGGAAAGCTCATGACCAAATATTTATTTGACGCTCCTAAAAGTATGCAAGTTTTTTAGTATTTACTGCAAATAAAGTGAGAAGAAAAGTGTTTTTCTATTCCACTTTGAAATTTAAAAGTGGTTTGATTACGGAGAAAATTTTAATTTTTCTTATTCTAAAGAATTAACTTATGGAATTGAAACCACTTCGATCGGAATGGTATTCTGTGACATGGCTGTGAAAGTGGTTTGATTACGAAGAAAATTTTCGTTTTCTGAAGAAGGAACTTTCGGAAATGAAACCACTTCCGATCGGAATGGTATTCTGTGACATGGCTGATAATTTTTTTTTTTTAAATCGAAACAATACACAAAACTTGCAAGCTGTTTTTTCTTGATCTACTTCTTTCGCTACAAACGGTTGGTATTAATATAATTCGTGCTCCATGCTGTTAGTTATACTCGTATATTACTATATTTTCTATATTTCAGTATAATTTTGGATATTGATTTTTTTCAAAGATGCACATCATTCAAACGTAGTAAAAATATATGTATGCTATTCATAATGGTGCGTAGTGTATGAATAATGAAATGCGGATTAAGCAAATTATTATTTATTAAAATTTTCTAGAATTATGAAATATATCATTAAAAACGTTATTTATGGTTTCAAAGATTTGTGTACAAAATAAATCATGATATGCCTCCTGTGAGGATTGAACTCACGACCCCTGGTTTACAAGACCAGTGCTCTGCCACTGAGCTAAAGAGGCCTGCGAAACAAAATATTAAAACATCTTATATAAAAATAAAATACCAAGCAAAAATCAAGTAAACTGAAAAATTTTATTAATATTGAGTTTTGTTCCATCGAAATATCTTTTCTAATAACATTTATGCGCTTATTTTTAATAAACAGTAGGAAACTTCATCTCAACAATAAGTTACTCAGTACACAGCAGTTAGTATACACATGCAGCACAAAAAGCTACTTTTTAGAAATAAACTTAAAAAAGTGGCTAATGCAGCACAAAAGAAGATTTTTTGGCTTTCAGTAAAAAGATATTAACTTCTAACTGCATTCATGAAAGTTCACAAAAGTTTAAATTTTTCTTCAAAACATATGCCGGAAGCAGTGGTGAAAATACAAAAAAAAAATGCTATCGGGTATATTTTGAGAAAACTTCGTGTAAATCTTCTTTGTCGTTTTTCTCCATTTCGAATTTTTGGCATATGCGGTAAAGCAATAATGAAGTGACGTTTTATAGTGATAAAAATATATTAGGTATAGGCGTAAGAGTAACGGCAAATTGACAAAAGAGCTAAAAAGACGTTTAGAGGGTAGCAACTTCAAAAGAAAAGAGAGTTACGCTATAACGTCATCGCATTCTCAACGCAACTTATACAAAAGGTTTCAAAGAACTTCAGGCAGTTCTAATAAAGGCTTTTTGCCACGTACCCATATAAGTATACTTTGTCAGATAAATATTTTAAATAAAATATAGAAAATTTATTTTCGGCTAGAAAACAAGCTGAAAAGTAAGCACCTCAACTAAAGATATAATTGTAATTGTTGGATTGACAGCGTTAGATGGCTTGTCTTTTACTTTATTTGTTACTTCAACTGAACTACGAAGTGTTATAGAAATCCAATTAGGAGGTTTTAATTAAGGTTGGCAACCGATACCGTAATAAATACCGCTACCGATTCAATACCGTTTGAAGTGGAATACCGGTATCTATACCGATACCGTAATTCTTTTCGGTTCAAAAATACCGGTAGTCAAATACCGTTTTATACAATACCGGTATCATACCGGTATCATCATTTCGGTATGAAAAATTTTATTTTACTTAACGAACTAAACACTTTAAACTTGTAGTAACTGTTTATTTTTTAATTTGTTAATCGAAATGATGTTTATTAACTTAACGTACTGCCAATGGAACACAGTTCTCATTTTGTATTTTACTTACAGTTCACACGGGCTGTATTTATATCATGATGAGCGTCACCCAGAGTTCAATTCAGTATTGTCAATTTAAAAAAGTAATAAGTATGGAACTTCTAAAGTACTTTGGTATGGCCACAACTAAAATTATTCTTTCCCAGAATCAGGGGCTGATTAATTGTCCATTTAGTTAAACAAAATTTAGGTATTCGCAAATATTGCTGTAGACAGTGTTGCCAGTAGATGTTTTTTTAACAGGCCACTGCGTGAAAAAGAAAATTCCTGGGTAGCACTCAAATGTTTCGCTTTAACCAACACAAAATGTATATGTATCTGTCCGATTTTTTCTACGTTCCTATTTCAATGACTAAATTACCTACATGAAGGGATTTTCCCCTTCGTTTGGCGTAAGGCTTTACGTCAAAAATATATTTTGCTTGGCGTATTTATCTTCACTCACTTATTTGTTTGTGTGTTTAGTTAGACATGTTACCGTAAGCTTAAGTTTGTGCTTTCTAGGTTGGAGGTGGTCGGGAACCCCCGCTATCTTGAAATAAGTGAGTATATATTTTCTTAGATTATCTCGTAAACTATAAGGAATATGAAAATTTTTTTAAAAGCTTTGTCTTAGATAATAATGTTATCTACAACTCCACTAAACACATTTTTGTTGTAAATTATACAATTAAAAAGTTATAGATAGTAAAAAAACGTAACGTGCGCTACATAGCGTTCTGGCTTTTGGTAAAAAAAAACAACAAAACTTTTTGGCTTCAAATAAGTTGTTTTAGAATTCTCTTAAATTCATCATTCTTTTAGGAATTAGATTTTGTGTGTTTATTATACGAAATTCGCTAAAAACTATGAGCACACATAACTTTGTGATCAAATTATTTCGCTACAAAAAATTATGTCTTACGCTATTTGAAAATTACTCTTATCCCACTAACACTATGTGTAAGTACAGATCTCTTTTGAAAGACCAAAAAATTTTTCCATATATCATGTCTACCTTTTCTCTTTTTTACAACAATATTTTATTTTTCAAATACTCTCAGACTGCTAATATAACGGCCAAAGTTACATTAAATGACTGATATTTTAAGTCATAACTTTATTACTGGTGGTTGGATTTTTGGCATTTTTCTATGGGGTTAGAACGAGAATCGGATCAATTTTCTTTTTAAATAGGGATACCCTAATGTATATAAGTATACAAGTATAAAACATTTGAATTGGTTGTTTTGTTGCCAATACTAGTCAGTTTTTGCTTATTATTATTTAAAAAAATATTTAAACAACATTTTGTTCAGTTTCATTAATAAAATTGTTATACCGGTATCATACCGGTATTCAAGTTTCGGTAGCGGTATATACCAATGCCGATATGGTTAAAATACCGCTACCGAAATAAAAGAAAAATTAATACCACTACCGCCACCGTTATTCGTTTCGGTTGCCAACCTTGGTTTTAATATATAATTGTCTTAAGATATCGTTACTACTAACAATGAATTTATTTGACTTTTGTGTATATATATAAAAATCCCGACCCGTCCCGGGATCCCATTTGTTTAATTAAAAATCCCGAATCCTGTTTGGCATTCCCAGTTACTACACAATATGTGAAATAACAGAGCAATGGTCGTGCAGAGATGTATCCAAAAAGAAGTAGGGTAACCTACGCTAGTCTCTTAGAGCGCGAAGCGTCACTTAAGGTCTCCGCCCAAGACTACAGTCTAGTGGTTTCCTTCCGAGACCTGATCAGGAACCGCTAGCCCTCCCACTGATGACCTGCCTTGTGGAGGGTTAATGATATGCTGGCTGGCGGACTTCGTCTTACCCTCAACGTGAAGGATGATTCTGTGCCCGGTTATTGATGAGGTCATCTTGGGGAGTTCACGTAGTGGCTGTGGTTGAATTGGAAATTGCTGGAAGAGGTGTTGGTTAAATGAGTGCTGAACGACCAGCGCCAAGTATTGGTTGGACTTCGGACAACTATATAAGCCTCTTTGTGCTGTTCCTAAACCAATAGAAACAACGTCAAGTGGTGCTTTGCGGCCATTGCTAAGGAAGGCCAATATAGCTGTCGTCTGTCTTGTGGCAGAATTCTAGTTTCTTGGCTAGGCTCGTCTGCATCATATTATATTAGATTGCTAAAACATTCTTTCAAGTACTTTCGATGTTCACCCGGGGACGTTGATGATCGCTCAGTTTTATTCGCTGTTAAGACCACTGAAGCAGAAAAGTAGGAGGACTGACGTTAATCTTAAACTCTTCTGTGCTTCTCTCTGTTTTACACAGAAAAAAATAGACAAGAATTATATTCAATAAAACCATGTTATTAAAAAAATATGAATTTCAATAACATTTATCTTTAACATAATAAAATATTTCGTTGTAAGTATTTCTTTTCCATGCCGGTTATTTCTTTTCTTTTTATACATAAGTACTTAAAACAAGTAGTATCCCATAAAAAAATAAGTGGGATATGGCTCAGCTAGAGAGTATATGCTTTACGTCCGGAAAGCCCGGGTTCGTATTCCAGCCATGTCAACATTTTTTTAATTTATATATATATTTTTATTTTGAAATAATTTTGTTATCAATATAGGGGAATTCTTTATCACAGGAAATTTGAAAAAAAAAATTATTGAATACCGGGATTTTTGTTATCAAAAACGAAACTTATTTTTTTCTGTGTATAGTCGGTTCTTTTGCAAGATTTGTTATTTTGTTACTAAAGGAACCAAATTAGAGTTGGGCACCATAAACGTGATTGGTGTCAATCACGCATAAAATTGTTATTCACTATTATAATTTTACTTTGTGATAAAATAAAGATTTATTTGTTGAGGGTTAAGCAATATCTATATGCATTTCATTCACACAAAAAGAAATAAGTTTCGTTTTTGATAACAAATATCCCGGCATTCAGTAACTTTTTTTTCAAATTTCCTGTGAAAAAGAATTCCGCTTATTCGATAACCAAATTATTTCAAAAGAAAAAAATATATGTATATATACACTGAAAAAATTCCATGCAACATATGTACGAAAACGCCCGTACATATTACGAAATATTTCGTAATTTCGTACCATGAAATTCTGTCGTAAAATATACGAAATGTACGAAACTAATTAAAAAAAAAAGTAAGAAATAAGTATGGCTCAACCGGGGCACGAACTCGCAATCTTCATATTTCAAGCCATAACTCTAACCACTGAGCCACTTTCTACTTATTTTATAAGAGCTAAAAATTTGTTTTATTTACATTTATTTATAAGAAATTATTTTGATTTATTTTTTTTATTTCAAATATATTTTTTAACAAGGAAAAATGTTTACGAAAGGTATTCGTTACTTTCGTAAATTACAAAAAATATTGCCTAAATGTGTTTTCGTAATATATACGAAAGTTTCGTGTATTCTACGAAAAAAGTCATTACGAAAGCTTTTTTCGTAAAATGTTGCATGGATTATTTTCAGTGTATATATTAAAAAAGTTTTGACATGGTTGGGATACGAACCCGGTCTTCCCGGATGTAAAGCATTCTCTCTACAGCCGAGCCATATCTCAGTTATGTGTGTATGAGATAAAATTTGTTTTAAGTACTTGTGTATGAAAAGAAAAGAAATAACCGGCAAGAAATACATACAACGAAATATTGTATTAAGTTAATGAGAAATGTTATTGAAATTCGTATTTTTTTCAATAACATGATTTTATTCAACATAATTCATGTCTATTTTTTGTGTGTTGGTAAAATAATAGTTTTAATAAATGCTTTTCTTTGTGATTTAAAAAAATCAAATATAATTGAAATGAGATCACACAAACAGTAATTATTTTTAGCAAAATTTGGTTATTGTTTAAACTCGTTTTAAAAACATGATTTCCACTATCTCACGGTTAGATCGATTTAGATAATAAAAAAATTCGATCAATATATTCTTTTGAATTTCATTGAAAATCATCTGCAGAAAATCTTTTTTATGAATTTTCGCAACTCATTTACCGAATATATTTATTTATGAAATATTAAATTAAGCCAAGAACAAAAAATTGCATAACTCAAAACCGAATAACTTTTGAACTATCAGAGATAACTTTATTATTTTAAATGCCATTTCCTCACCTACTTATAAGCTTTCAAAATTTCAAAGCTATTAAACTTAATTTATATATGTGTGTTCAAGTTACGGTATCCACAAAGCTTTACAAGACAGAGGTGGTAGTTTTTGCCACCCTGAAGATAATCGTGTATTGCAACAGGGTGATACAAAGAATTCTGCAAGCTTAGATCTGCCTCTATGACTTTATCTTATATCGTTTTGTAATATGACAAATAGTTTCTAATACACAGATATACGCGGAGTGCTTCGCTGCGAAATTTTGGTACAATTTATGCTCATTTGGTACAATTTTACCATTGCGACGGTACAATTTCAAAATTGTCATATCCCAACAGTGGTACATACTTGGTTTACCACTCATAGCACAATCAATAAACAAAATTGAATTACTGTTTGTCAAATACCTATAAGTATGTAGTCACAGCCGTATAAGTTCCTTTGAAATGAGCTAGTAAAAACGTGAACATATTAAAATATGAACATGTATTAAAATATACTCTTGTACTCACAAACATTGGAAAATATAAAAAACAATATAAAATCATTCGCCGCGTGTGCATTCTTCGCTATCTCATCATCAAGTATATACTGTGTTCGAAAACTGTATAGAGCTTTAAGAACATGAAAAATCTTATTCGTTGCAGAGCTCTAATAGGAAAATTAATACATAATTATTTTGTGCCACCAGGACTTGGTTTAAAAGTGCAATTTGTTCTCAGTGTAACCTAAATCAAATGTAGAAAGTATCGCTATGGTGGATATAGGATAATTACAAATCATTCTGTATGGGAGGTATACAACTCATATACATACCAGGTATATTTGAAAACCGCAATTTGTTCTCAGTGTAAGCTACAAAAATTTGGAGAGTCTTTGGTGATTCTTCATATATAGGAAAATTAATAATTATTTGGTATGGGGAGGAAGGTCGCATACCACCTGTCGCATACCACCAAGATTTCTTTGGCACTTTCCCTTTGTTTTTAGAGTTACCTACATCAGATTTGGAGAGCCTCACTATTATAGATCTGCAGATATAAGAAAATTAATAATTGCGTTTTATAGGCGTTAGCCGTCTCTCCCTCTTATCCCTCCAAGATTCTGTTGGATCTTGCTCTTTGCTTAAGAAGTTATTAATATCAAATATAAAGAGCCTCACTATTGTACTTCAGCAGATATATGAAAATTAATCATTACTTTGTACAGGCGGTACACCTCTCGCGTTCTCATACCAGCAAGATTTCGTTGTGACTTTCACTTTGTTAAGGGCTATCCATATAAAATTTAGAGACCTTCGCTATTGTAGTTCCGTAGATATAGGAAAATTAATAATTTCTTTGTTTGGTACCCATGTCCCCCAACTATACCTCCAAGATTTTGTTGGAACTTTCAGTTTGATCTAAGAGTCACACACAACAAATTTATAGAGCCTTACTATTTTGGTTCTGCATATACATATATGCAGGTAAATTACTTTTTATGAAGACTACCCGTCTCCCATGCCTACACACAAAGAAAAAATATGGTTGTGGCATGGTTGTCTCAGCAATGCCATGTTTCCCGACACAGTTTTTGAATGTGGCAAATAACTTGTTATTGTATTAAATGACTGTGAACCTTAATTAGTTTAAGGCAAAAAAACTAACGTTTACATTTAATCATGAAATTATTAGATTTCATGAAAATTGACACATGATTGGCTTGAACAATATATATTGTTGAAAAAATTCTGACTACAATCATGGTTTATTTAAAAATTCAAGAACAGAATGGTCCTATAATAATAATATATATAATATTTTGTTTGCAATGTGCTATACTATTTTGTTTGCAATAAAGCTATGGTTATAAAACAAACATGGCTCTCTGCTTCCAAAAAAGTTTTTGTTCTATCCCTTTGTTGAATGCTTTTTGTTAGTTTTGTGGTTTACTTGACATCGTTTGGTTTTTTTTTGTGAGCGGCTGGTGTGAAAAAATAAAAAAATAAAAATTAAAATAACAAAAAGTGATATATTCCGGCAATTAATGTTCGGCCATGTTCTGAAGACCATTTAGTTTTGAAATAGCAAAATTTCAATAGCGAAGAAAAGTGTTCTTTAATCGGACAATTTAGTGCATTCGTAGCTTTGCTATGATAAAATATGTGAAAAATCTGAAATACAAAAACCAACTGAAAACCTCCAATAAGTGAGCTTTTTAGTTGGATCTATCCTGAAACTTGCCGTTGTTGGGGAATGCAAACTTTTTTCTACTTTTTCAATTACCGAACAATTGAAACCATTGAAACCGTTTTTATTATGCAATCAAATTTTTTTATATTTAATTTCCAGCTTATGAGCTGTGGTTCAAGCAAATTATATTCGAATTGGACTCCATACGTGAAAAGTTAAATGATGAAGTTATTGAGGAGACAAAAACTTTGGAAATTCTCAAACGCCTTAATCGTATTGTTCTCATACTAAAGGTAAGATTTTAATTCAATCAATGACCTTGAAATAGTCTAATGAATTTCATATTTGTTTAACAGTTGCTGGTAGATCAAGTTCCGATTTTGGAAACAATGACACCTTTAGATTTTATGGATTTCCGAAATTATTTAGCACCAGCATCAGGTTTTCAAAGCTTACAATTTCGTTTGATTGAAAACAAGTTGGGTGTAAAGACCGAACATCGTGTTAAATACAATCAAAAGTATTCGGAAGCCTTTGGCTGTGACAATTCGTCCATTAATGCTATAATACAATCGGAAATGGAGCCATCTCTTTTAGAATTAATTGAAAAGTGGCTGGAACGTACACCGGGTTTGGAGGAAAACGGTTTTAATTTCTGGCATAAATTTCAAGTCAGCGTTGATCAATTTCTTGTTGAGCAAGTTCAAAGTGCTATGGTCAGCTAGTTTGTTTTTATAGTAATGCAAAAGAATTTAACCTAATTTATATGCCTATAATTTTAGTCGGAAAAAGTTGAAACAGCAAAGAATTATCGCTTAATGGATATTGAAAAACGGCGTGAAGTTTATCGCAGTATATTTGATCCAAACGTTCATGATGCTCTAGTGTCGCGTGGTGATCGTCGCTTTAGCCACAAGGCATTGCAAGGAGCAATCATGATTACCTTCTATCGAGATGAGCCCCGTTTTAGTCAGCCTCATCAGTTATTAACACTTTTAATGGATATCGATTCCTTGATAACCAAATGGCGTTGTAAATATTTTTATCAATAGAAAAAATTATAAACTCAAAATTTTCAATAACTCTAATTACAATTAGATAATCATGTTATGATGGTTCAACGTATGATTGGCTCTCAGCAACTGGGCACTGGTGGTTCTTCTGGTTATCAATATTTGCGTTCAACTTTAAGGTAAGAAAGAGAAAAGTGATAAATTAATTTTTGTTAGATATTAATAACACTAAAATTTTATTATTATTTTTAGTGATCGGTACAAAGTGTTTTTGGACCTTTTCAATTTATCAACCTTCTTGATACCACGTGAAGCCATTCCTCCTTTGGATGAATCTATGAGAAAAGAATTGATTAATTAAATTTGTTGTTCTTTAATTTGTGTTGTTAGCTAATCTAGTTAAATATTTCTTTTACACATTAAATAAATTTTACTTAAACATTTTAATAAATAAAACAAAACAGATTTTGTGCCTCCTGTGAGGATTGAACTCACGACCCCTGGTTTACAAGACCAGTGCTCTGCCACTGAGCTAAAGAGGCTATTTTGTTATTTTAAGCAATAAATTAATATTTCACAATTTCTTTGTTATCTACTTACTTTTAATTGTGTTCAAATACTTAACAAATATAATAATGTGTATCGAATGCTTCTTAGATAACATCGCAGTATCACAAGATGTGTCTTCATAGAGAGTATATAGTTTTATTTTTTTTAGTTTTAACTACTGATCTATTAAAATGTTTTTTTAATTTCGTTTGGCACAGCATAGTGGGACATACCGCCATAAAAAATTATGACAGTAACGGAATGTATTTTGTTCAAGAAGTATTTCGAGCAATCATTTTTAAAAGAGTAAACATTTAAAATTCTAAGCAATCCTATTTTTAACTGATTCTAACATTCAATAAGAAAAACTAAATACGTATTATGTATACGGATTTTCTGTTGCTTTCAATATAGTCCGTTGTTTATGTTATAAGTACCAAAAAAGTACACGCATGAAATAACACACACACACACAAATACTCAAAATATTCTGTAGGAAAATTAAGGGAAATTGCAATTGAAATTATGTAAAAACACATTTAAAATCAGTGGTGTAGTGGTTAGTACCTTAGACTATTAAACGAGAGGTCACATGTTCAATTTCAGCCAAGACCATGGCGTGTTTTTTTTTTAATTTGTAATGTTAAATGCATAAAATCTAAAAAGTTTATGTTGTCTTCGTGCAGTTAATTTACATACTATGCTTTGGCCAGATGGTTGATACGTTGGATTTCAAACCCGAAGGAGCTTTTTTCGATGCCATTAGAAGTTAACATAACAAACAGTTAGTAAAATAATAAATTTAATAAAATAATCATTAAAGATACGAAATAATAAGCCTCTTAACACTTAAAAATAAAGCAAAAATCACTTATTTTTACGGATCTTGGGGTTGATTATTTAACAGTGAAAATAGTAGGAAACCTCTTCTATTTTTACGGAAGTTGCTATTAGTTCTTTCGACAGTGAAATTGAACCAAACAAATAAAAAAAACCTTAAATTTTTTATGGTTTTAAGTCTATTAACTTTTTAACATTTAAAGCTAAATGAACTTTTTGTTAAACTTAAATGAAAAATAAGTAGACCGGTTTTTAATTGAATTTTAATTTATTTTATATCGCAATTTCAGTTAATTTTAAGTACGGAATATTTTGAGTGTAATGAATTACATTATGATACAAAAATTGAGAAAAAATATATTTACGGTTTCTCCTCCTGTGTCAATTCTGTTTGCTTGGAGCCAATAGAGAACGAAAATACTTTTATTAATAAGACTACTTCGAACGTATTTGCTTGTAAATTTAAGTTGATTATTACACTAAGGTTCGTAACGTTTAAAATTCAGGAAGAATTGCGCACGATTAATATTACAAAGAAAAATTAACATCAACTTAATTTTGCATCGTACGCAGCAGAACAGAGTAGCGCTTTCGGAAGCCGCTACACTTCCATCGTCAGTGCTCACGTCTATTTTGCTTATCATCACTTGGCAGGTGGCTCTGTTGAATGTGATTTCAATTCCTATATATACAACGGTATCATGAAAATTGAATACGAGAATTAAATCGCTTTCAAGTTGATATTAAACTTCACTTTGCCAGGGTTGCCATTGGTCAATTTTTCTTCATTCCCATTTTTTTTTGGATTGATTTTATTCTTAAGTATATATGAACATGTAAACTTGTGAAAAGCTCAAGCGAGTAACTAATTGTTTATTAATATGATTCAAATTGATTATTAGGCTAAGGCCCGTAACGTTTAATTCAAAAAGAATTGGGCATGATTAATATTCCAAGGAACAAGGAAAAATTATGTTGATGTTAAGTTGATGTTAATTTTTGCCCTTGCTCCTTGGAATATTAATCATGACCAATTCTTTCTGAATTAAATGGTACGAATCTTAGCCTAATAATCAGTTTGGATTGATAAGCAAATACGTTCGAAGTAATCATATTTATAGACAATTAGCTGCTGGCTTGAGCTTTTCACATGTTTACATGTTCATATATAGGGTACATTCATAAATTCAGAAATTGTGCAGTAATCAAAGTTCTGCGTTCAAAAACCATCACTTGGTAAAAGGTTTTTTCATCAAAATTTTATTTACGCAAGCAATTGACAGTGCTGCTGCATATTGCTGTAACTACGGTAGCATTTTTATTACTGTTGCAATAGTTTGCAGATCGGTTGCAAACATTTATTGCATTTACGAATTCACCCATAATTAAGTATTAAATCAAACCAAAAAAGGTTGTCTTGAGTAGAACAAAAAAAAAATCAGAAAAATGGGAATGAAGAAAAATAAACCAATGGCAACGCTGGTAAAGTGCACTTTAATATCAGCTTGAGAGTGATTTAATTCTCGTATTCAATTTTCACGAAAAAGTTGTATATATAAGAATTAAAATCACATTCAACAGATCCACCTGAACAGTGGTGATAAGCAAATACACGTGAGCACTGACGATGGAAGTGTAGCGGCTGCCGAAAGTGGCGCTATTCTGTTCTGCTGCTTACGTTGAAAAATTAAGTTGATGTTAATTTTTCCCTTGTTCCTTGGAATATTAATCATGCCCAATTCTCTCTGAATATAACGTTAAGAACCTTAGCCTAATAATAAATTTGGATTCACTACACTAGTTTTAGATTTTATTGAATAGCACACATACAACAAACAGTATGAGTTCCACTTTCTCCAATTAAACACACATTCTTGTGGCCTCAACTCAGCAAACTTTGAAAATCCTATTTTCACACTAGGGTTTGTTTCCTTGCAAAGACTATATAATTCTTTAAGGTTGCAAAGCATCAGTCTTTTTTGATATTTTTTCTTTTACTCCATTGCAATTTTTACCGTTTTGAAGTCTTTTATTCCAGGCATTATTCTACTGCTTTTGTCGTTTTAATAAAAACTTTGCACTAAGTCTTTTTCCTTTATCGAAAGACCTGGTCGAATTTTCTGACCTGAAGAACATATATAGTGGCCATTTTGAACAAGAGTTTTTGCTTTATAAGCCATATACCTACACAGAGAAAACAGATTGGTTGAAAAACGTTTACAACTATAAAATATCACTTTCAACAATCATTTATCCAGAACACATATGTGCTGTTAATATAAAATTGTTTAACTAAATTTCATGAATGCAGTCATAAATCTGGTGAGTCTGTTCAAATATGTACGTGCACGCATACAAAGTCCTTAGATGGGGTCACGGCTGTTTTTTCAAAATATCATGAAAGCTCCAAGACAACCTTATTTTTCTTATTAATGTTTGGAAAATAGGTAAGACAATAGACGCTTATGTATAATGATTTCACTCCTTCAATAATTAATTTTGTATATTGCAGTAAGTCTTGGAAAAGTCAAGTGAAGGGCAAACAACATCATCATAATCTAAAAACATTAGTGATATCTTATTTTTTACTTCCTCCATATGAATTTTTATCTGGCATTTTGAACAATATACGATGGTTCGTGTCTGAACTAAAATACACAAAAAATTATTTTTTTATTTCATTCACAATAATATTTTATTTCAATACCTCTTCCGGTATATTCAGTTCCTTGTACCGAATTCATTCAGAACACACAACTGAATGACAAGATAGTACGTGCAACTGACGAAATGCGATTGGCGACAAATTCGGTTATCCCAACGAATCTGTTTTCTCTGTGTACGAGTATAGTAGGTAGTTGAAAAGTTTTCTCTTATTTTTCCCACACTCCAAGATAGCGGCAAGGACGTTAGTACATGCAATTGCCAATTTTTATTGTCTTGAGATGTTCTATAAATTTCTACTAAATTATTCAAAATATCCACACCATCACTAAATGTTCTTTTTATATTAAAAAGCTTTTTACTTATTATGGAAATTATGTTATTCAAAACTTTTTCTTTTTCAGAGTGGGCTTGTTTTTTAACAAAACTTATTTGAGGTTGATTTAACGCTTTTAAGCACTTATTCATTTGTTGGTTCAGAAAAAATGATATCTGTTGCTATATATCGTCGGATTGGTTTTCGTTTTTTTTTCTTCAAATGCAAGAGTGTTTACTTGGTCCGTTAAAGATTTTCTATATTTTGAACAGATATATTGCCTATTCAAATATTTAGGAAAACGGTCTCTGAGATTTTGGCTAACCTTAGGAATACTTGCCCTACTTGTTTTTCGATGCTTCAGTTTCTTGAAGGGATTACAGCAGATTTTTTTAAAATGCATTTCGAAAAATTAAAAGTAACACACGTAAATAAACTATTTTCAACTGATATTTTGATGAATTATGCGCAGAAAACAAATTAACAGCTTACTGTGGTACTTATATAAGAAACTAATTAATATTATACCAATTACATCAACTAATGTCATGGCCAAAACGTTTTCAAACTCCTAAGAATGTGCAACTGTAATGCATTAAAAACATTCGCCACAGCAGGCTACCGACTACAACCTGTCAAAAATAGAATACATGTGTGTATATGAAAATGATTATTTTCACGGCTACACGACTGCAGGTTGTTGTCCATGCTACTTCTGTCGTGTAGTCAAATTAAACTAATTTCTAATTTTGTTGGCTACAAAACAAAAACAGTGTTGACAATATATTAAAATATGTAAAGCAAATTAGTGACTAGAAATATTTTTTATTGTAAGATAAAGAAGAAAATTACAAAATTTAAATGTTATAATATATGTGTATGCATCAAGAATTTTTAAATAAATAAATTTATTTGTTTTGTTGTTATATAGAATATTGACTTATTGAAAATTAAAAAAATCACAGAGTAATAGCCCTTTTTAGCCTAAAAGTTTTAGTGTAATATTGTTCGGCGCTCTCTCTTGATTCTGGAGTTACGGGGCTCGAAACTTTAATATTTTTATGGCCATAAGTACTACGTTTATACGCACTACGTTTATACGCACGGGCTATTTGCAAATAAAACTGTAAATTGTTGCCATATAATTGTTTTATTGCGACTTATTAACTCACGAAAACTATTCACGATTAACGCACTATTTGCAAATAAAATGTTTGGTGCTGCCACGCTTTGTTAATAAAAAAGCAATAAATAGAAAAATATTTCGAGAAAAATATTAATAGAAGAAAATAATGAGAATTAAAACAAATAATTATTTGTTCTTTTATATATATCAACTATTTTTTTTTTGTTTTGTAGATATACAAAAGTCTTTTATAGAAGTGCTACCAAGTTTTTGTATTTTGCAATGCCATATAAGCAGTGAATTAACTTATTTGCGAATAGTCCTCGTATAAACGTAGTAATAGTTATAATTTCATAATGCTCTAAAATATCTTTGTACTGGTATATAAAATTTTGAAATATTCTATTTTATTAAACAGAAAAAACATCAAAAAATTCAAGTTTTAAAAGTGCCATAACAATCAAGAGGCTTTAAAGAAATAAATTGACTTGTTTTTACATTTTGCGAGATGTAAGAATATTTTGAATAAAGGATTTTTTATACAAGTAAAACTTTTGAAAGTGGCAGCACTGAAATATGTACTGCAACAACAAAATGTCAGCTGGTTACGATGTAGCTGCCGTGTTCAAAATAATTGAGTAGCTGACTACACGACGACGATTGCTACCAACAGCGTTTGTAGTTGTGTAGCCGTGTAGCCTGCTGTGGCGAATGATAGCATAATTGTAATTAAATAGAAACAATATAGTAGCTTAAAATAATGGTTAATATAAAAATAAATAAATGTTTTATACTTTTACCAGTATGTATGTTTTTCGATTTTTACTCATAATTCATGGACTAGTTGTGCGCCCACTCTAAAATTTTCAGTCCAGTGAGAATACACGTGTAATTAATTGTATAAAAAAATTTTGTATATAAATTTTAGTTTTGTTTTTCAAAAAAAATATGTTTAAACATTATAAAAAAATAAATGAAAACATCTTAAAACAGAGCAATTACAAATTTATATCCTGAAAAAATCTTGATTATCTGGTATGGAGCAAAAGCTATGGCTTTTTTAACGAAATCTGAAACTACATTCAATGCTGTAGGGCTGCCACAGTTTTCAAAATTAAAATAAATAAAATTCATTTGTCGCACTTAGGTACCCTATTTAACTCATTTACCAAATTTTATTTAAATCAGTGATCATGAGGATTTTTTTTTTAATTTAAAATGGAATTACTCTATTGTTTTTATTATAAATATGAGAAAGACATCGACTTTGTGGAACAGGCAGTTTGTGTGCAGTTATGTAGACAATATTGAAAACCTAGTTTTTGGCATTATTGGGTGATTTTTTCAAAAAATTTAATTTTTCTTAATTAAAGTATTTTATACTAGTGTACCAAATTTTAAAAGTCTGCGACAATTCCTTCTATTTTCGTCCCATCGTTATATGGGATCAAAGCACTCTGCAACGGTCCCTTGTATACCACTGGGCAATATTGTCAATTGATATAAAATATTGAAAGTAGCACACAACAACAATGCCGTTGCTCGGCATTGTTGTTGTGTGCTCGTGATAAAAGGGAATAAAAGTTTTCGTTTCTCCATAAAATCAAAAGCATTAAAAGAAGAGAACAATTCAATAATGTACATTATGAACACTTCATAAGCTAATGTTTTGTGCTCACGCTTAGTGAATACTTAATAAAATACGCACTTTTTAAACCTTAATATCTTCGGAAGCTTATATGATAAAAGTTTCAAACTTCTATAAGGTTACTTGTGCTACGTACACACTATGCCATTTATGACATCGCAAGCAAACATGATCAGGGTTGTCAGATTTTTTCCGACCTATTTCGCCAAATTGGTTTTAAAAATCGCCAAAAGTTGCCAACATCAATTTTATGTAGTTTTTCTTAATATACTTGATAATAAATTTGTTTTTATATAATACTTTTTTTAATATAAATTTTTATAAAATAATCGTATAAAAATTTAGCAGAAAATCGCCAAAAGCAAAAATAAAATCGCCAAAATTTATTTCTTGTAAAATTTTCTCATCCAAACTCAAAACACATTAATGACTATAATTAATATAAGAAAACCCATCAAAATCACATTGTTTTAATTTCTTGCAGACGAGGTTTGGTGGGATTTATTTTTGAAAATATTCTGTAAACAAAGTAATTTTCCTGAATTAATAAAAATTTTTAATATGAATCTTGGTAAAAAATAGCCATAAAAATTGCTATCAAATTCATTTATCGCCAGAAAAATCGCCATGTCGCCAAATCAAAAATTTAGACGCCAAATAAGTTGAAAAATCGCGATGTTTGGCGAGAAATCACCATATCTGACAACCCTGAACAAGAGAGAGTGTACTAATCATATGCAACAAGCCATTTGAATTTCAATTCGCAGTAATTCATAACACTAAACTCAGTCACACTATTGCTAAAACAGAAAGCAAAGCAAAACAAATGAAAGCAACAAACACTTTTTAGACAATCAAATCATGTCTGGTTTCGTGAGAATCAAGTTATTACATGAATTGTTTCTCTCAAATGAAAAGAGAACACCTACAAAAATAAGAAGTATTTACAAATCATCAAAATGATTTGAAAGAAATAAGTCACACTTGTTATTTGGTTTAGATTGTATGGAAACAAAAACAAATGCCATTTTAAGATTAATATCAAGAAAATATATTTAAAAAATAATCTTAGGAAACAGTATTTTATAGTTAAACTGACCAGACATCCCGCTTTAGGCGGGATTATCCCGCTTTTAAAAGCTCGATCCCGCCTAAAACTGTTATCCCGCTTTATTCGGCTTTTAGGAGTTTTAAAATTTGTAGCTCTGCTTTTTTTTTTAATTATTTCCAAAAATATCGAAAATGTTTCAACTGAGCAAAACAGATCTTTCTTGTGTTGTTCCAATAAAAACTCATTGAGTTAAAGGAATTTAAAATTGAAACAAGTATCCAAAGATACTTAATTATTGAGACTTAAGTTCGTTCAATTTAATTCTTTAATTAAATTATTTTTATTGAGAAAAGAAATTTTAAAAGCATGTAATAATTGAAAAGACAAAGACAAATTCTTGACTGTATAAGGGTCGAACTGAACACCATGATATTTAAAGATTAACCACGATCTCATGATCAGAGCTCTTGCTATACCTTTTACAGTGTGAGGGTGGTGAAGTCAAGTAAGGCACGTAGTATTGAAAATTATTGATTATTGCACAAATTAAATTGAGCGAGAGAGTTCGACTAACATTGATAACTTCAATTTAAATTTTTTTCGATGAAGGCCTTCAAAACCAAAACTTGAAACTAGTTTGGTGCCGAAGACATGATACACAAAATTCTTAAGAACCGACAAAATAAAACAGTTGCAAGACATTAAGTGAAAAAACAGACCTGCTCTTGATCAAAAATATTATTTTGACTGTAAACTAAATTATATAAAAGATTACTTCGGATTCTTTCACTCAGTGACTTACAACTTTCTTATTTTTGTTGGTTCCTAACGATTTCATGTTTCATATGTTAAATACAAAATTATCTTTAGGCTTAAAGCAATTTATAAAATTTTTGTTTCATAAAAATTATGAATTTTTAAATAATCTAAAAAAGCACTTTTTTAAGTTTTAAGACCTGTAACTCAATGAAATTTTATAGGAAAGAAAAAAGTTTAAATAAAATAGTTTAAGTGACTGAAGTAAAAAGTCTCTTATGATAACAGTTTGAAAATTTGTAGGGGCAAACGCTTCGATGTAATAATTAATATGTTATTGAAAATGCGACTTTAAATTTTTTGTTAATTGCGTTATATCGGATTTCAGCTAACGATATGGAACTGTGTAGTTGCATACATTTATAAAAAATCATATATTATCATCAGTGTATTCATAACATCCCGCTTTCCACAAGATGCCTTATTCATAGCAGACATATTTTTTACAAAAATGAATACCTTTTTAAATATTACCTGGTGATACTTCTCAAGAATTTAGCCGAGACACCTGGTGTCTAGCCGGGTCACCTTCAATAAGCATGAACACCATCCTTAGACACAAAACCGGTCTAAAAATTCCCCAAAACTGGGAGAAAAAATCTCCGCGAAATCGCAGAAGTTCCCCGGATTCCAAAAAACTGGGACAATAATCTCACCAAAATCTCACAGGTCCCCGGATTCTCAAACACTTTTACGAAAATTTTCAAAATCCCAGAAGCTCCCCGGATTCCCAAAAAATTTTACAAAAATCCCCAAAATCCCAGATGTTCCCTGATTTTCCAAAAACGCTTAAAAATCCCCAAAATCCCAGAAGTTCCCCGGAAAGCAATTGCAGTACTGAAAGCTGAGAAATACAAAACAGCAACACTTAGTAAAGGTGTCTACCAAATTTCAGATAAATCGGTCAACAGGAAGGGTGTAAATTTTCAATTACTAGATTTGACCCATACATAGTACATAAAGATGTACAAATCCACATACAAACATACGTAAAAACGGAAAAAGGAAAAATGATACTAAACACAAATTTGTAACACGCAATTTAAATCATGTCTTACAATGATTTACTGCCTTTTCTTGTTCATTGCTCTACACACATTTGATTTATTACTTACAAGCCTATGATTTGTATATCATTACTGTTTTTGTGTGGTGTGATGACTTAGCATGTAAATTTCAAGTCAAATCAAAGCACATTGTGTGATTTAAAAGGAATTTTAAATGGCAATTTGCAGATCTCTAGTGTATACTAGCGGCAACGTTGTACTAGTGGCAAACTGCTTGCGCGTCTAATGTGTACGGTTGTCACAATAATGCGACAATAGTGCAGACACAGAAACAAAATTACAGCATGTTGTCACATTGAGTTGTTAATTTGAAATATGACGCCACAAAATGACAACAAATGAAATGTCTAATGTAGGGTATTCACTTTAATCGAGTTTTCAATTGTTCGATTAATCAATTAATCGAAATTGAGTTTTTATATTATTCTAGCAATTGAGTAAAACTTTTATTTCGTTCGATTATTCGAGTTAATCGGAAAATGTTTGAATTTAATCTGGTTTTTGTACATTTTTGTGGAAAAAAATAAAACAAATCAAGTTTTTTCGCGTTTTTATATATTTTAATAATAAAAACAAAAGAAAACACAACATTTCTACATAAATTAGATCATAAATTGATACTCTAAAATAGTTTTTTTTTTACTATTCAAATGTCGCGCTTTGAGAAAATTTTGCGCCAGGAAATATTTAATACCATTTAGACCTGTTCTGTATTCAATGCACAATAAAAATAATCGGAATTGGCATAACATTATTGTTGGAAATATTTGCCCAAAAAGACGTAACAACTACTTTTGCTCAGAGCTAGTTGGATTTAACTTGTTTTTTACATCACAAAATAAGTTATGCTGCAAAAATATATTTTTATCTTCATTTTAATAAATGCGAACCCATATTTAAAAAAAATTGTAATTAAAGGAAATACAATTTTAACTTGTCTGTGGGTTACGTTTTTTTCGGCAAATATTTGCGAAGTGTGACCGTACCTTAAGGCTATTATAATTCCGAACATTAAATTCGATATTTTACAAAATATCCAGTTAACTAGTTGCTCTCGAAATATCTTCTTTATATCAATTAATTTTTGTTTGATGTTTATATTTCCGAAATTTTTTAAAAGACATTGGAAGTTGGTTTCTTTCTCCCTATTATTGTCACTGCATTATTTACTTAATTTTTTAATAATGCGAACTATTAATATGAAATTACGTTCGAATTGAATGGGAAATTTCATATAAATTAAAAAATGTTTCCACTTTTTTAAAGAAATCGACAAAAACACATTAAAGAAAAAGAAAATTTACATAAAATATTTTAATCGAGTTATTCGATTAATCGGCCTACATTACTTGAATAAATTTTTACTCGAAATTTAAATATTTTGTTTGATCGAACATTATTTGATCGAGCAAACATTATTCGAGTGAATACCATAGTACGAAGCATTACATGGATGGAGTATCTTTATGTTTCAAGTTTCATTCATTTCATGAAGTGAAGCAAAGTTATCAGCCGTTCAAAAACAGCGCGAATGGCTTAATGTAATATACACTTGTGTGCATAGGCCTGTATTTGGCATGGCGCATTATCGTGCGTCTTAATAAGATGAAAGTATTTTTATTTAATATAAGACATTGCTATTCTAAAAGCATCTATTTTAATCGCTCCACCGCCTCCGGTCCCAAATAAAATGTTTCGCAAGAAATTAAAAAAAATTGAAAATTTTAAAAGTGAACTCTTTTTCTTAATGGCAACACTAAAAGCAATCAAGAAAAATTACACGACCACAATGTCAGTGTGGTGGCATGCTTTCAAATTTGAAAGTTGATAAACTTTTTAAAAATTTGTACAACAGTTGTGTTAAAGTAACATAAAATAAAAGTGTGAAAATAAAAAAGAGTATTAAAGCAAGATATATATAATCGGAACATTTACACAAAAAGCTTATTGAAAAGCTAGATAATATAGCAAACTTTTATTTAAATAAATAAGAAGCTTCAACATTATCAAAGCTTAAGCATTTATTTATTTATTTATATATTTATTTATATAAAGTAAAAAATTAAAACTTCATTGATTATTCAGTTCGTGTTTAAGCTTTGATATTGTTTAAGCTTTTTATTTAATGGAATCAAAGTTGATGATAATAAAAGAGCAGTTGATGCTGTATTGGCCACACTCTAAAACAATTTTGTTGAAAATTACGGACACTTTAGAGATTATTATCGACCTAAAATCACACACGCATTATTTTTCAACAAAATGATTTTATTAAAATAAGCGATTGGCTGCGTGCAGGTTTGAACCGCGACCTCCTGACTGATAGTCTGACGTATCTTCCATTCAGCCATAATCGTATTATACTTTATGTTACATTTTTTCCATTTGTACTAAATATGTTTAATTTTAAAGGTTTTTTCTTTAATAAAATAACTACAAAATCGATGTAATTTTAAACAAGAAGAAATTTTCAAGACAAATTTAGACAATATATGATCGTAAATTTGAAGTAATGCTATAGAGTGTAGTTAAGTTGCATAGAAATAATTTCTTTTGTTTTCGTTTTGTATATGTACACTCTAAAACACTTTTGTTGAAAACTTGGTCGATAATAGTCAGCAACACTTTACATATTATTATCGACCTAAAATTACACACCCACTATTTTTCAACAAAATGTTTTTACTAAAAAAAGCGATTGGCTGCGCGCATGTTTGAACCGCGACCTCCTGACTGATAGTCTGACGTATCTACCATTCAGCCATAGCCGTATTATACTTTATGATAAATTTTTTTCACTTCGACTAAATATGTTTAATTTGAAAGGTTTTTTCTTTAATAAAATAACTACAAAATCGATGTAATTTTAGACAAGGAGAAATTTTCAACACAAATTTAGACAATATGTGATCGTAAAGTTGAAGTAAAGTTTTAGAGTGCATTGCAACAAAAAACAGGCATACAAATTTCTATTAATGATTACGAAGATGCATATTTCTTAAATCATAATAAACAAAGTTTTAAAGAAAATGAAAAGAAATTTTATGCGTGAGAAGTCTAAATTGAAAGATGCTGCAGACTTTAAGAAAGTTTTTGATAATGATTTTCTATGCAAAGGATCATTAGAATTATTAATATAGGCAAAATCGTTGAAAGAAGTTGGCTTTAAATTTGTTTATACCAAACGTGGAAATATATTTGCGAAATAGGACGAAAAATCGAGGCTAATTTACTCAAAAACTATGGAAGACGTGGATGAGCTATTCATGAAAGCTGCTGGTTCAGGCTTCAGTCATTAGTTAATTATTAGTAAACTAAAATGATAACTATTTTTTAACTAGGCCCAAGTTCACAGTCATTAATTATATAATGACAATAGCTTAGCCAATGATATTTCATTCACACTTCTTTGTTTACCATTAGTTAAACCGTCAAATAGCATTGGTTAACAATTAGCTAGATGCTTTGGAACATGGTGTAATAAGTATACAGGTGGCCGCATAACGTCAGCTGACTATTTTTTGCCAAATCCAGCACGTGTATTTTTTTGACAAGCATTATATAGTTTTTTATTGTATTTGTTGAACCTGCATACTTATTACACCATGCTTTGGGAATTATTATATGCATATGGGCATACCTTTCAGATCGGAAAAAATAAAAATTACTCAATTAGATTTGTGTGCTTAAAAATGTATAAATTGCCGTCAAAAGATGTGAAATATTCTTTATATCTTTATTTTTGCTTGTTTACATATAAACTTGATATATCGATAGGGCTACCATTCTTCACCCGTATTAAAATTTTTTGCTAAACAATACACTGAGAATATGAAGTTTTAGTTAAACAATAGTTATCATTTAGTTAAACAATAGTTATCATTTTAGTTTACAGGTTCAACAAATACAAAAAAAACTAGATAATACTTGTCAAAATATACACGTAGTGGACGTGGCTTCTGTACAAAACTACCGGAGCAAAACATAATCAGCTGACGTTATGCTGCCACCTTTATATTTATTACATCATGTTCCAAAGCATCTAACTACATAATTCTTAGCCAATGAAATTTGACGCTTTAACTAATCGTAAACAAAGAAGTTTGAATAAAATATCATTGGCTAAACTATTGTCATTAGTAAATTAATGCCTGTGAATTTGGGCCTAAGTGCTTAAAAATTTACCAAAACAATCATGTTACGTATGATTAATATTTAGTTTATTCTTAATATTAATTACTTATACGCCCAGTTGCATCATGTTAAATATAAGAAAGCTTTTTTAACTCCATATAAAGCTTTATTCTTCTGTGGAAAATCTAACTGTAAAACAATCCAACCACAGCCAACAGCAAACCTAATCATCAAACAAGTTGTGTTGCAGTATATGAAAAAGTAATGATGCGAAATATATGAAAAACGCAAGGGAAAACATTCAGAACGTAAACGATGCTTTCGAACCTGGACAAAAACAACAACTCAAAACATCACACGCCATGGAGAAGAAAAATAAGTATAAAAACGAAACAAAATAAAAAATTACAAAAAACGCAAATAAAACGAGAGAAGACGATTTAGTTCACACATACAATATAATACCAATATATACACACAAACATAAACGTACTTTTCACAAAGTTTGCTTTCAGAGTTTAGTTAGTTAAAAGAGCTCATTAAAACCTCTACACACGTTGAACGTGTACTTCAGTTGCAATTGAAATCTAAACAAGAATAGTTAGTAGTTGTTGTGCTGCTGATGGCTGTCTGTTTTTACAGTTGAAAGCTAAAAGTTTATATTATTTAATTATTTTTATTATCAGTTTTGTGTGTGCGACTTAAAGAATAAATGTAATATAAAAATTTATAATATATATAAAAAGCCATAAAAAAGTGTCCTGTTTCCTTTTAAATTTAAAAAATTCGTGTCATTGAATAAATGCACATGAAATCCATTGATTGCTGCCAATTAAAAACAGTCGATTGTATTTTGGAAACTATTCACGGTAATTTTGTCGCAAGTAGTACAAACGGTATACATATGTTGTATGCGTATAAGCGAGATTAAATTTAAAAAAAAAAGATTATATTAAAATTAAATAATATAAAATAAAATGCATGCACGTGCAAATTTAAAGTAACCTTGAAAAATTTGTTAAGCCCAGATCATATAAAAAGAAAAATAAAGAAAATTAAATAGTACGAAAAAAAAATCGACTGAAAAATAAGCTCAACTCTTATAATGCTTACGTGCATTTATTATTGTTGTATGCTGCTGCTTCTATTACAACACACATACACATATACTTACACACACTCTAACTTAACACCATCAACAAAAAAAAATCAATTCATAATTCATTAAAGGTGAGAAAGTAAACCGAAAGACGAAAAATAAAAAGCGAAAATCTATTTATAGCAACATTAAAAACAGAACTAGAAAGAGAAAATAAATAAAAATTGCTAAAAAAAAAATAAAATCAAAACTATTTATTCCCTAATTTGTAAGCTTTTCGTTTTCAAAGAATGTTTTTTTGTACAATTAAATTTATTGTTCCTTCAACAAAGTTAAGGCGAATTTTGATTTTAGTCCTCTTATTTGCTTTTAATTCTATTTCCTTTATGGCCATTTTTTTGAAAATTACACACACCCATACATTCGTACAGAAGAAATCATCTACACTCTCACTTGCTCTCCTTTTCATCTGAAAATATCCGCAAGTATGAAAGTGAGACGGGTTAAAGGTAAAGAAAAATTTGTTGTAATAATTTGTTATATTTTTAAGGACTGAATTTTTCAACTCTTTTTCAATTTTTAGATTGAAATTTGAAAATATTTTGAATTTTCGAAAACTTTTGCTAAAAAAGAAGCACCTTCACTCTTTTATATAAGAAAATTATCTTGGAACATATAGCAAATGTATAACTATCTAAAAGGTATCTCCACAGACATGAATCGGAGGCTGAAAAATAAATTAATTTCCTAATATGGTTGGACCTTGGCACTTCCTAAATCGAACTTGTGAATTTAGTACACATGTTCTAAACTCCCAAAGCTGGGATTCTGAAATAATTGCCACTTATAAAAAACCCTTATATGTGCGTTGGGGTATCGGGCTTCTGCCTTAATCGGTTAATCGCTCGATTAATTAATCGATTAATCGCTCGATTAATGAATCGTTTAATAATCGGTTAATTTCGTTATTACTCGGTTAACCGATCAATAAAATTTTTTAGTTAATTGAGTAATTTCAATAAATAAAAATGCACTAATTACACTAGTTCACATATTTTCAACTTTTTGCGATCACCTCAAAAATGAAATGTTTTCTAAGGTAATTTGTGGTCACTGAATACGAATATGACATTCATATATTTCTCTTAAGAACCGTTTTCGAGATATTCGCAAAAAACGTGTTTTTTGCAGTTTATAAGGCTATTTCCAAAAATCTGGAGTACTGTTTACTTGAATTGAGCAAATTTGCCATTGTTGCATAGCTATGCTTTTCCTCTTTCAGTCCATGTTCAAAATGTGTTGATCGGATCAAAATTCAATGAGTTACAGGTCTTTAGATTTTAAAAAACTTTATTTTTAACACATTTTTTTTTTAATTTACTATTTTAAGGCGCTCCAGTAAGGCAAAACAAATTTTTTTAAATTTATTTTAGACCCACATTTTGTTCCAAATATAGCAAGCTTAAAATTAGTTACATTGGACCAAATATGAGAAAGTTAGAAAATATTTTTTGAACACATCAAAATTTTAATTTTCATTCCTTGGTCCTCAGATCAGTACGATTTTTTGCTTCCATTCCATTACTTTAACTCGTTTGAAAAAGAAAGGCCGACATATTACATATCAAAGTTACCAAAATTATGTGTAGTTTTCAACACTGTATTCAGATTTATATAATTTAAATTTTTGTGAAAGACTTACGGCAAAACAAGTGGAAAAATGGTGCTATATGATGTTTTGTGCATATTAAATTTTTTCTTAATGCTATAAAATCGTTCATTATTGATATTTTCCAATGAAATTTTGCAGTTATATATAGACATTTATGTAGCTAATACTCAGCAAGTATAGAAAACTATGATTTGCTTCTGACAATCATTAGAATTTATAAGAAAGTTCCAACAAATCTCAAAAATGGTCGATTTCAGAAGGGTGCATGCCCACCAAAAATAGTAAATTCGATTAAGTTGTTTTTCTAAAATCATGTCTGTGAAGACACCTTTTAGACATGTATATAATAATTATTTGATCCTTGAGAAAAAATTTTATAGAGAAAACAATTATGGTGCTTTTTTGGGCAAAAATTATTAGAAATTCAAAATATTTCAATTCTCAAATTAAAGATTGTATATTTTCCTACTCGAAAAGAATACTTCCATCAAGTATTTTTTTAACTATTCGAAATTTTGTCATGTAAGTAACAAAGAAATAATTGTGATAATCGGTTGTTATTTGGATCCGATATCTTAAAAATACTGGACCAAGGCTTTGAAAAATTGAGAAATTTTAATATTAAAATGAGTATAGCTGACTAACTATACAAGATATTTGTTAACCAAAGACTTTTTTAGACCTTTACAAGGTATATAAGGAATCGAGTGAGAAGCAGAGAAATGACAAACGTTGAACAATTTTACATGACCGAAGGGCACTACTTTGCATTTGATACCTCTGAGCCTGAGAAATATGGGAAGCTTCATCTTCCTAAATAAATAAGAACACTATTTTGATATCTCCATGTAAAATTTCATACTGATCGCACTAAAGAGTTAGAAATGGTTGATATATTTCCAAAATATTTAATTCTGCCCCACTGGCATTTTTCTTATACTCATACACCATAAACAAATTTTTTTATTTAAATTTAAATTCGGATGTTTTCACTAAATCTATTGTAACTTTCTAAATGTTTGCCCAATGTTAACAATTTTACTTTTTGCTCGTTGGGAACAAAATTTTATTTCAGATATGGGTCAAAGCAAAAATTTAAAATTTTTTGTTTGCTTTCATGGGGCATTTCAAATGGTGAATTTTGAAAAAACGCAAAAAAAATTTTTTTTTTTGCAAATGTAAAGACTTGTAATTCAGTGAATTTTTATCTGATCAACACAGTATAAATTTGAACTGAAAGCGGAAAAACATATTTATGCAACAATGCCAAACTTGCTCAATTCAAGCAAAACCGTACTCAAGATTTTTGGAAATATCTTTACAAACTGCAAAAAGAAATAGTTTTTCGCGAAAATCTCGAAAACGGTTCTTAAGAAAAATAAATTAATGCCATATTCGTGCTCAGCAGCCCTAATGTAGCTTAAAATACATCTCATTTTTGAGGCGCATTTTTTTTGTGAACCAGTGTTATTTATTATATTGAATTTATTATTAAAAAAAAGCAATAACATAACAAACATAACCATTCTTGAATTAATCAAAAATAAAAGAGACTTCTTAAATATGTATTAATTAAAAAATAAACAAGTTTGTGACATCATTTGATTAGTTATTTCAATAATTTAAGGAGATCTTCTAAAATAATATTTTAGAAACATAATTTGGCTTAAATGTTTAGGTTTTAAGCGATTCTTTTCTTTAGTTTTGTTGGAAAAAAATTGACTTGGAAAAAGTCCTTTCACTTATCGTAGTTGTTGGAGGTATCGAAAGCAATCCATAATACAGAATATCTAACTTTCCAGTCCTTTTCCCAGATTTTTCTTAACAAATAAAATCTTCCATTATGCCATTACAGTCTTGTTTTAATTTTTTCAAAGTCTTAACACTTCTAATTATTTCGGTCAATTCTGTTAAAAGATTGTTTGTATTATTATCGAGAGGTTCCTCTGTTGTCAGGTCATGTTCTGACTCATCCTGGCAATGCTAAGCACCTAAGATTCCGCAAAAATCTTTTTCGAATTGTTTAGTTTTCGTCTTTTACTATATTTTAAAACAGTGTTGCCAGAAGAAAATATTCCTGAGTGGAATTATAAAATAAGTGCATTTACAATACTTGAGTTCATCTCTCATTAAATCGTTGACAATAGTATTATTTGCTTTATTAAGTTGTTAATCAAAATCGTAATAATTCCCTTAAGTTCAATTAGAGTAGCAGAGCCTTTGCTAAGCTTTTTTATAGCCACTTTCAAAAGTTGTAAAGTTTTACTTAAGTTAAGATCACAGAAAACTCCTCTTTATTTGTATGAAATAATAATTTCTAAATAAATATTTTTTTGTATATAAGCCGAAACAAATAATTAAACACACAAAAATATATGTTGTACATCGGTTAATCGGTTAATCGACTGAAATTAGCCGGTTAAATCTTTAATCGAAAATATCCAATTTTAAATTAACCGGTCAATTAATCGGGTAGGAATTAACCGGTTAACCGATTAACGGTTAACCGTTTGAATACCCTAGTGTGCGTAGTTATTTGGCAAAGTGTTAAATGCGCCTTGGATCAATCATGGACGAAATATGGGAAAATTTTTTCAAAATTTCATTTTTTGCAATTTTTCTTAAGAATTCTGAGATTCTCAGAAGAAAATCTTTATATTTTTCTTGCATGGTATTTAGTATATAAATTCGAATATCATCATCCGAAAATGGCAATAATTAACGATTTTATAAATCGGATGAGAAACAAAAAAAAAATGGCAAGCAGTAAAAAAGTTTACTGAGCAAGTAAGAGAGCTAATATTTAAAACATAAAAGAAAATATAGATGAGTTCTAAACCATCAGAACACATTATAGTGATGCGCTTTTACTTCCCAGCAAAAATTCTGCTTACTGATAGGCAAAAAAGTATATGAGGATTTAAGTCGTAACTACTTACAATTTAACTCGATAACTATTTATTTTTGTTTAAGAAGTCCAAAAAATAAGCGGTACCCCTTACAAACACATTTACATTTTCACAGCAATTTACTAGTTATTATTTGGCTTACTTGAATCTAAAAAATAAGTAGTGAAATAAACAAATTCAAATTAAAAAGGAAATTATACACATTACATTTAATTTATATTTTTAAGTTTTTCTTTACCCAGCTGGGATACGAACTTATGCTTATTCAGATTTTAGGACAAGTACATTTACCCATTGAGCTATTGTTGACTTATAAGTTTAATAGACAAAAATTAGTTTTCATATACAAACACATGTTGTCTTAAAATTTTGTTGTCTACTTACTTTATTAATACATACGAGTATCAACAGTTTGTAACTACTTTCAGATAATGAGAAAAATACGTACTATTTTGATTAAAAACTAGGTAGTAGATCTAATTTGAATCATAGTAATAAGATAAATAAATACCACTCATTACTTTGTAGGCCATTAATAAAGTACTACCTACCGATTACAAAAATGACGAGAGTTTTTGCATTCACGCAAAGAAAATGAAGACCTCAAGACCAAATTCATATTTTTACACTATTTTCAATACCAACCAATCCAACAAAAATTAACTTTTTTATATATTTTCTTAACTGAATTAATATCAATCATACGTCACGTTTAACAAACTCTAATTTTATATTTCTACTGGAAACCAGCAAATTATTAAATAAGTGTGTACATTGTTTGCGCTATAACAGACAACGTGTTAGACTTTTGTTTGGAACATTTTATATAATTTTAAAGGTCGAGACCTGTAGATTAAGATTTTTTTATTTGTTTTTATAGTTTCGCAAAATTTGTGGTCACTAAAGGAAAAATATCAAAAATTTAGTAAAATTTAAAGTTTTTCGTTAATTTTTTTTAATTTTTGAACCGCAATATCTTAAAAGCTACTTGAGATACCGCTATGAAATTTTCAGCGTTGTAAGATGGTATAGTTACCAATAAAAACAGTAAGAAGATTGGACCAAATACAATTCGAAGTAAGTTTGTTTTAGTAATAACAAAAAGTCATATGAAAATCTAACATTTTTCGGTATTTTTCCTCTCCTTACTATACTAGTCGCGGGACCCATTATCGCTATCAAATATAGCTTTAAAATTCCGGCTGAGAAGTTAATATCGCAGCTTTGCAATTTTTGTACCACTCATGCAAACATGAAAAATATTTTTAAAAATTATCATATTCCAGGGGTTACTGTAGGCGAACTATTACAGATAGAGCTTAGCTTTTTAGCTTGTTAGCTTGTTTTTTTTTTGTCCTCTATCCAAATCATGTTAAGTTGGTTAAGGTCTTTGAAGAAACTTATTTTTTATAATCAAAATACTGATAGTAACTTTTTGACAAAAAATTTACAAAAAATCAAATTTTTTTTAAGTGTAAAATTGAAACTGCTGCCATTTCTCACTCCATCAAGATAAATTGATTCGGTAAATTGGAAAATTTTTGTGGAATTATGCAGATTGTTATTCAATATTTGGTATAATTTTGTGACTTAAGAGAACTTCACAGTTTAAAAAATACCAGAATAAGATCGCCAAATTTTCAACAAAAAAATTTTTGCAAGGCCTGTAACTTTTGAACTATCGGAGAAAAATTCAAACCGTAAGTGAGGCAAATGTAGGCCTTTAATAACAGATTCCACAATGGGAAAGGGTTTGGAAATCGGCGAAGAAATGTAATTTTGGCGATTTTTTTAAAGTTTGACATACCTGATGTTACAAATTTCGGGAACCCCTGGAGCCTCTCTCGAAGAAGCCAGCACCCTAAACTCTTCAAACATAAAACGGACAACACCTCAGCTATAACCATCTAAAATTTCATGTCACTGGCTTCAGAAGTTACGAAGATACTGAATTATTTCCAATTTTTTTGCCACAAACCACTGTGCAATGCTTCGATTTACTACCCTGCTTGTTGATTTTCTCAATTACCTTCTTTGTCCAACGTCTAATGGTTTATATTACTTAGCAGATGACAGGGATTCCAAGAAACTGTTGCCTTATCTGTAATCATGGGTGACATATTTTGTTGGCATTAAAACGCAAGCTAACGGCCGATGAACGAAACTTATTCCTAAGAACCTTTAAACTTACCCGATTTTTTACACGATGCACACTGTGAAATTTTAAAAGAACGTCATATTTTCAAAAAAAAGTTTCTGGAGTACGAGAAATAGCACTGACTCATTGGCTGATAAAGATGAAAGCTCGCATGTTCTTTGGGATCGGCGAGACGACTTAACTAACATGAGCTTACGAGTATAATAGAGAAATCTCTCTCGAAGGAGATTTTAAAAACATTTCTCCAGATGCGATAATTACGTTGAAGGATAACGTGGACCTTGGGATTCTTTTGAATCACATGTTTGTAAATAAAAAACAGCCGGTAGCATTCTTTTCATAAAATCTGTGGGACATGTCAGTAGCCCTTCTGCAGTTATTATTGGAATCTCGCGCGTGCAAAGTCCCCTTGCGTATGCTGATTAAATGACTGTTAGAAGTAAACCTGTCTCATTTTTACGAGACCTTCTATAGGAATGCTTTGTAGACTTATCAAAATAGGCTGGAGAGCCCACACTTGCTCCTTCTCTTAACAAGGAAGTATAATCCAGCCATTGTTCTTAATAACACCGAGATAAATAAAACATATAACGCGAAATATTTTGGTGGAGTAAAGAAGGCAACTATTGCGCAAAAGAACGATTGGAAGGAGTTTGGGATTAACTCCAAATATCTTTCGCTGAATTTATACCCATATAGTCCGTCCGATTCCCATGTGGAGGGCCAACGTCAGGAGGACTGCTTTTCGCACTACTCCCATAGATGCATTGGGAATATTTCTACACCTGCGACCGCTTCACTTAACACTTCACTTAACACTTCACTTAACTGTCAACAATCAGTCTACCTTGTACATCACTGTGAAGCGGAGACAATTCCAACTAATACAAAGTATTATAACCTTTACTTTGGGGGTGGAAGGTTGACCACACTTCACCCGCTCCAACTCACGAACACTTCTTCGCGACCCCGAATACCGTCCAGACACTCATGGGATAAGGACACTCCATATAGAAGGAGAGGTATGAACTTTTATACACCCGGGGTTTAATCAACAGATTTGAGTCTTAATATTACTCCAACATCTACCAAGAATATAACTATTAAAGATGTAGCAGATTAGTTGAGAGAGAATGCTATATGGTTCTAGAATTTCTGTTTCTAAGAACAAAAACAGCTCTTTACTTCGGCAGAGGATTACTTAAGCAGAGGATTTGATTTAAATCAGAATCACGGGAAATGGCATCTTAATCGGCCATGTCACAGAGTTCAATTACGCTCGGAAATGGAATTCAATCAACCCTAATATGTCAAGTCCTAGCTGGAGCATACCGCACCATAAAAGCGCTGCCAACAGTCTGGATACACCTGACAAATTTGCGTATTTTAGTTTTCTTTTTCAGACACCAGCTGCTACAAAAATGGGGTAGGCTGAATTCAGTTTCCGAACGGAATTGAACTCTGTGACATGGCCAAATATGTTCATTTTATTGTTGATGCTTGTAATAGGAACAGACTTCGGCCAACCAACATATTTCTTTAAGTGATGTAGCTACTCAACTTTGCTAGTTTCTGGGCTGGCTTCGCTTATGCCTTGTCCTCATTGCAACGGCAACCTTCATATCAGTTGGTTAATTTGTCATCAATGGCAATGTTAACAATTCTGTCATCTGTGGAATGACTAAAAAAAAATTTAAGTTTTCTTACTTATGCTTCTTTCTATATATTATAATTTCAGTTTATATTCTTTTTGTTTTTTAACGCAGGTCTTGATATCGAGATTTTCAATATATCGATGGCCTAATATAAAAATGGTGTATCTCGAATTTTCTTTATTTTACAGAAGCAGGAAAAACTAGAACACTTACACACAACAAATATTTTTTTAGTAGCCATAATTCAGTGATTTTATATCGTAAGTCACTTGGTTTTATATTAAACCATCGATATGTATAAACATGCGCATTTACCTCAGTTACGTCACCCTTTAAAACATGGACAGCACAAAGTCAACATAAACATCATTCTTATTGTTGACTACGTGTCATCAATATGATGTGTCATCAATACGATGACTATGTGTCATCATGACATAACGTGTCATATTCTCGTTCGCTTACGAATTTTATTGTGCATGTACGCTTTTTTGTAGGCTTATAGATTGTACTATTAGTTTTGTCATAGTAATGATGTTGAATATATTTATATCAATGTGATGTCTTTCAATAACTCTTTGAAAATTCGTTTAAGAAAAAAATAAATGAAACAAAAAAATTTGTTTTAAACTACAAATTACAAACATCAGAATAATATTTAGTGTCTTTCTGTTAATAATACACAAAATGGGTCACCAAATTAATATCACTGCAATCATAGCGTAGGTGACACTTAAGATATGACAAAATTATTTGCTTACGTTTGTCATCAGATTGATGACAGTTTTCGCCTTATTAATGATATTTGTCATAACATGGATGTCGCAATTGTGATGGCAGACTGTCATCAATCCAAAAATAAATTTTTCTATTAGTGTAGTTGACAATTGTGACAAAATTCAATATGGACTATTTATATAGTTATATACATATGTATACAAGTATATACGTAAATATATGATGCAAAATGGCAAGACCTTTGCAAAGGCTTCCCGTTTTACTTCCTCACGTGTAAAAAGAACTCTAAAATAAACCTTCAATGACCACAATGGGAAGTTATTTTTACACGAATTATAAGAAGGAAATAGTATGTATATACATTCCTTCTTTTACATACATACATAAGTACGTGTGCTCAAAAGTGTGTATCTCCATGGGACTATGGAAGCAAAGATTTCGACCATCATCTAATTTGTTGAGTTCATTTTTGCAGTATCTGCAGCAGCACGTTTATGAAGTATTTTCTAAATATTTTTACAGCAACTCAGGCCATGTTGCCACTGACATTTGCTCAAAGAAAAAAAAATACAGCAAAAGAAAACAAAGTGAATGACAGAAAACGTAAAAGTTTAACCAAGCGAAAATTTTGTTGGCATTTAAGATGCGAAAAGAAATACTCATACACTGACACATAAAATAACAAAAATCCAGACCAGAAATGAAAAGGAGAGTTGTCTTTTAAGGAAATTTTTGTGCAAACAAATAAAAAAATCATTTTCACCAGCATATCTTTGCCAGGCACCATCATCTTTCTTTATCATTATGATAAAAATTTGCAAATTGTTTTTGTCTTGAGTCTTTTCTTCATTCTGCAATTCATAACGCCTTCTGCATTGTTTGACAATGCATCTGCTGTTAATGGGTATATGTGTGTGTGTGTGTGTGTTTGTGCAAGTGTTTATACGATAGTATGTCTGTTTGCACATGTGAATAATAAAACATGCTAACAAAAAAGAAGAGGAAATACAAAATAAAAAAAATTAATACAACAATGTCGATCAGTGTGTCAATGTTATCCGCATATTTTCTACATTTTCTTCCTCAATTCTATTTTTTTTTTTTGCTTTTTTCATGTTTTCAGCAGAATGAAAAGAAAAAGAACAACAGCCATTATTAAGATTAAGAAAAGTGCACAGACGGACAGACAGACAGACAAGCAATTGTAATTTATCAGCCAAAGATAAACGATTTTCGTTTAATTCTTCTTTTGTCATTATATTTATATATCGCTGTTGTTTTTGTTCAACAATTTATATGAGCGCGGTATTCAAGTGCTTGTGTGCGTGTGCAAGTGTATGGGTGTGCAGATGTTTTCAATTTATTAGATAAAATAGAAAGTTTTTGTCGCATTTTTATGCATCATTAATTTATGAAATTCAATTTATTTACATACTATTTTATTTTTTATATAAATTTATAATTTCAATTAATTATGTACAATTACACTGTGATACATTAAATTAATCTGGGGTTCTCATGCACCGATTCCGTTTTGTTGGAGCCCATAGACTTCGAAAAGAGAATTTATAACGGCAAATGTAGTGAAAACAGTCTTCTTAAAGTTTGAAATTTAAGCAGTTATTACTTCTTTGTTTCCAAACGGATTTCTACAATCGTTTTAACATATAAAAGAAATGATTATTATTTTTCAAATAAGGAATGATTCTTGAAAATCGGTTAGTAAATCGTTAAGTTATGGAGGTTTAAGTGTAAAAAAACTAATTTTTCAATAAAAATTTAATTTTCCACCGGCTCCAACATAGCGTCTTGACGAGCAAATTATTTGTTATAACAATTGTTAGCACAAGAGTTTGTCACGTCTGGACCGCTGTTGTTACTGTTTTGTCATTGTTATGACATCGTTGTTAAAACAATTGTTATAACAACGATGTCTTAACAACAAGCATTGATTTCAATACGAAAAAAAGAGACAGCAAGCAAAAGAAATTTTCTATCTCTGCCGGACCACCTTAAAAGAATATGACTAGGCCTAACAAAAACATTGTACGTACTCTGGCTTAAGTTCGTTTTCAATTTAATCTTTCGATCAAATTATTATTTTTTATTTAAGAAAGAAATTCTAAAGCATGTAAATATTGAACATTCAAAGAAAAATTTGGATGTACGGAAGGTTGAACTGTGATCAGATGTTTCGAGACCACCACAGTCTTATCATCAGAGCCCTTTACCTACACTACCAGCGACATCAGCAACAACATCCTAGCGAAAATCCTACTTATTTCAGTAAGCTCAACAGATTTTGTCGCCACCTCGCGTCGAGTTGTACCTTTTATAAATGAACTTTTCCTAAATGTTCGGAACTTCACTAAAATTTTTTTCTTAGCATGTTTAACTATTTTTAAGCTTTTTTTGATTTCTGACTTACCAGCGTGAAATATCATCAGCGAGGTGGCGACAAGATCTATTAATTGGGCTTACTAAAATAAGTAGGATTTCTGCTAGGATGTTGTTGCTGCCATCGCTGGTAGTGTTCTAGGTGAAGGTGGTCTCGAAACATCTGATGTCAGTTCAACCTTCCGTATATCCAAATTTTTCTCTGAATGTTCAATATTTACATGCTTTAGAATTTCTTTCTTGAATAAAAAAAAATTATTTGATCGAAAGATTAAATTGAAAACGAACTTAAGCCAAACTAGTTAAATAACTTTGTATAAAAACCATCCCGACTAGAAATTTTCATGCAAACACATTTGGGATCTAACTCGGATACCAATTCCGATGTAACGCAAAAATGTATTTGGGACCCGATTGGTTTCCTGTGAGGAAATGTCAAAATCTTGCAAAAATTTGCTTAAATCGGTAACATATCAAACCTTAATTTTGAATTAAATTGCTGAAGCTATGCAAGGGACAAAAGTATGTAAAAATCACCTCTGTTGAAGATGAGTAAAATACACGATTAAAAATTTGTGTTAGATTTTCCCAACAAGTTCCCAATAGTTTCCCACTTTGGAAGAACTTATGTTAAGTCACTAATTTGTAGATGGACTATCCCAACAAGCTGCGGATCAAATCACAAATGGGATAAACCTTTTGGATGTGCCACATGCATTCCCAATCGTGCCCCAATATGAGTATTGGGAAAATTTCTAGTCGGGATACAGTTCGACTAGAAATTCATAAGTCAATTATTAAATAAATCTCATTTAAAATACAATTCTGTCAATATGTCATATAATAAATTTGTTAAAGCTTTAATTTTGATTTTATTTATCGTTTTGCCTTATAAATACTTTTATTGTTATCTAATGGATGTCTAATTGTCAAGGTAGATCAACACCAGGTAGTCGCAAGAGAATTCTCCGTGGAGAATTTGCATTTGAGCTGTCAAAAAAGCTGATACATTAACACTGCTGACAGGTTAAATGTGTAAACAATTTCGTAAGCAGCTGGGCTCTTACGGCCACCTAGTATGAATTCGCCTTGTCTAATTGTATAAAGGTCTAAATATATAAAATAGATTCATATCGAATGAAAAATTATTTCCTGGGTTTTGTTTATGATTTCAGTTTAAATTGAGTTAATTTAAATAATATTTTATATATAGAGGGCTTTGCATTCCCAAAAACCAACTATTGTAAGATAGAGAAATAAAAAATTACGATAAAATTGCGAAAAATAGTTTTTACTTTTAAATTTATACCATAGATGCGGCTTATTTTATGCAATACTTTGCCATCATAAAGTGATTTTCATCAAAATCGAATATAGCGGCTTTTAAATATAAGCAGTCGATATGTTATACACAAATATGAAAAAAAGATAGCGTATGGTCTGACAAACCAAATATTTTAACAAAATAAGCGCTGGCACTAAATAGTCTATGCTACCTACATGTTCTGTAAATCGGGTAGATTTAAAACGGCTCGATTTAAAAAATGTATATCTACTTATAGCAAAATTTATTCAGAATTTTTTGTAGTTTTCTATTTTGTATAGCTTTACATCTAAAGTTAATTTATTGTATATGGGTAATTCCATGTCAAATGAAATAAGAGTTAGACACGACCCACAGTGTCGTGTTTTCATATAAACGGCGTCCAAAAATAGAAGGAGTTATCGTAGAAGAATGAAAATTGGTACACATTACTATTATAAGTAGGAAAGGAAAAAAACGAAGTTTTGAAAAAATCGGCCCAAGGACTCGCCCACCTCCCATATATCCTGAAATGAAAAAAACTTATATTTTCCAAAATTGTTGTTGGAATTGAACTAAATTTGGCTCGATTTGTCTCTAATATATTACTGATAATTGTGGTGAGTTATATGCCATTATCTCAAAGGACACGCCCACCTCTCATATATCCTGTAATGAAAAAACTCATATTTTCCAAAGTTGTTTCTGGAATTGAACAAACCTTGGCTCGATTGGTCTCTGATATATTCCGGATAACTTTGATAAATTTTATGAAATTATCTCAAACACGCCCACCACCCTTATATCATTGATACGTAAAAGATGCAATTTGTCCACGAAAATTTTCAATACCTCTTTCACATTTTTTTAACTTTTTCAATAAGTTTCCTATTTTTATCTGTTCCGATCCGATAAGATTGAAATTTTGCATGTAAATATATTTAGTAAAAAATTATTTTAATTTGTAAATTGTGATCATATAAAAGCAAAATTTTACAAAAATTATTAATTCAGTGAAAAGAAATTTAAAAACATGAATTTTATTTATTTAACATAACATATTCAATATACATACACACATAAAATATATACATAGTAGGTATTACAGGCAATCAAAATATATTAACAACTATCACTGTCATCACTTTCAGATTCTACCAGATTCGCTGTTTTTATGCTCTGAAATCTTTCTTTCATGATGCATAACATCGCATGGTCTGTTTTGCTTTATCTCTAGCCACAATTGAAAAATAGTGCGAATCCGCAATGAGGTTGACACTGAAAAACAATCATAAAAGAAATTCGTGCAAAATCGAGCAGCTGAATTTTAAATATATTAAAATACATACTCGTAGCTACAAAATACCAAAAAATTGGAAAAGTGTTATCTCTACTTTCTTTTAAATTCTCTATGAAAGTTCGCTGTTGCTGAAAAATCTTGACAATGTCTCACTACTATCTTTTTCGAACGGGATCTGACATATGATCAATATTTGTAAACAAAAACATGTTGTAATTATAACTAGAAGCATCACTTACCACCCTGTTAAAAAGTTTGGTAGCCGTTACATTCAAATACTTAAATTTTTAGTATTATAAATGAACATGAAATTTGGGATTTTCGCATAAATTTCGTATGCTGTACACAAACCTTGACTTTGAACCACTATAACTTTAAAATTTGTAAACATTTTAATAAGATATTTTAGATATCATCTAACCAGAGTGTTAAAAAAAAATATAATAATACAAAAACGTTCAAATTCTAACATTGACTTTAACCATTTTTGGCCAGCCTCGTGACACAGTGCGAGCCCTTTAAATTTTGATGAAATTTAGTCAGATATTGTCATTCATCCTATAACGAATTTATGTTAAAGAAAAAAAAATTTTTCATTTCAAAAGTTATGACATATTCAAAATGTCATTATTTCGCCAAATTTTAGAAAATGTGTTGAGCTTAGTTTTTAATTATCTCCAAAACTATTTTATGTAGAAGGATGTTTTGTATGCCATTTTAGGGAGGATATTTGGGACAACAAAAAATACATGGAACAAACATTTGTTTTGGAAAATTACTTATCTGCAAAGTTTTGAAAATTTCAAAACTGACTAAATCAAAAACCTATATTTTTTTCGTCTGAATTTTTTTTTATATAATACCTCTAAATGTCCGTAATAAATCGTGAACATTTGAAGGAGGTGTTTTTTTTTCTTTTCTGAGATATAATTTTTTTTCTTACGCAACCTTCAAAAATATAGTATCAAAAATAATTTAAATTTGTAATTTTGAGCAATATGCATTAAATTTAATTTAATTTAATTTAAAGTTTTTGAAGGGGAAAAAGTAATAACATTGACAAATTTGTGCATTTGTTTTTTCGGTGAAATTTTATGTTGGAAATTTTGTGTTAAAAATGTACATTTTTGTCATATCTCAAAAAAAGGAAAAAAACACCTTACAACATTCAGGATTTTTTAAGGACGTTTAAAGATATTATATGAAAAAAATTCAGCAAAAAAATATAAAAGTTTTTTATTTAATCTGTTTTGAAAATTTCAAAACTTTGCAGATAAGTCATTTTTCCAAAAAAATTTTTGCCCTATACATATTTTGTAGACCCAAATATTCTACTTAAAATGACATACAAACTAATATGGTATATAAACTAGCTTTCGAGATATTTAAAAACTAAACTCAACACTTTCGGTAAATTTGGCGAAATAGTGACATTTTGGATATGTCATAACTTCTGAAATAAAAATTTTTTATTTTTTCCCTTTGGCATAACTTCGTTATAGGCTTAAAGAAAACATCTGAACAAATTTCGTCAAAATCGAAAGGGGTCGTGTCTAACTATTAGTTGATTGGACATGGAATTACCCATATGGTTTAAAATACATCAATGGGGGGTCATTATTTATTTTTGGAAAACGAGAAATTTACTCGGATTCGGTTTACAAAACAGGGCTGTATGTATACACTATTTTTTAGTTTGTACAATTCTCTACTATTCACAATAAATTCGTAATTCCAAATACCATAAAAATTTGCGAATGTCAATGATTACGCTTAATTTCTTAAATATTTGTCTGGTCCAATCATACCATAACGCTTGTATTTAACTTCAACACAGTCATACTTGTACTCGACTCTTAATATCAGCCAGAAAAAGATACAAATTTTAAATTAAGAAAAATTCATCGTTTAATCTCAATTGACAATTTATTTTGGGCTGGTAATTGTTTAACAAAAGAATACGCCGTATGTAAATACGTATATAAATACGTAAATTATAAATAAACAAATACAAAACAATCTCTGCCAAACACTTTCTTTGAAAAATAAATAAATAATAAACTGCCTGTTAACAAATATAAGCCAGTGAAGAAATAAATAGAATTTGTACTACATAAATACAAAATGTATCTTCGTTTGATAAACACCGAAATGACGACAACATCTGCAAAATCATCAAATTTAAAAGTTTCGTCAATACCAAGAAAAGCAGATACTTTTAAAAATCAACGTTTCACTTGCTCAAATATGCCACAAAAGGTTTTGCTAATATTTTGTTGCATGTGCATTTCATTAGCCGGTAAGTATTGAAATATTTTTATATACCTATAAACACATACTTATGTACATTAGGGCAATAACTTTTTCACAGTTTTTGCAGGTATCAAAAACGGCATAGTATAGTCGTGTCGAACATTAAAAGTTATTAATAAAAAATATGATATTTTTTTCGGATCGTTAAAAAAGTTCACGCGGAGATCGGGTTGAAGTTTGAAAACAACCTTTTTTGTCTCATGAACATTTTAGAGCTATATACTAATAAAGTCTATATGGGTAATTCCATGTCAAATCAACTAATAGTTAGACACGACCGCTTTCGATTTTGATGAAATTTGTTCAGATGTTTTCTTTAAGCCTATAACGAACTTATGCAAAAGGGAAAAAATTAAAAATGTTTATTTCAGAAGCTATGACATATCCAAAATATCATTATTTCGCCAAATTTACCGAAAGTGTTGAGATTAGTTTTTAAATATCTCGCAAACTATTTTATATACAAGATTGGTTTGTATGTCATTTTAAGCGGAATATTTGGGGCTACAAAACATGTATAGAGCAAACATTTTTTTGAAAAAATGACATCTGCAAATTTTTGAAATTTTCAAAACTGATTAAATCAAAAACCTATATTTTTTTGGCTGAATTTTTTTCATATAATATCTTTAAACGTCCTTAAAAAATCCTGAAATTTCTAAGAAGGTGTTTTTTTTTTTCTTTTTTGAGATATGACAAAAAATGTACCTTTTTCAACATAAAATTTCACCGAAAAACAAATGCACAAATTTGTCAATGTTATTACTTTTTCCCCTTCAAAAACTTTAAATTAAATTAAATTTAATGCATATTGCTCAAAATTACAAATTTAAATTATTTTCGATACTATATTGTTTAAGGTTGCGTAAGAATAAAAATTATATCTCAGAAAAGAAAAAAAAACACCTCCTTCAAATGTTCACGATTTATTAAGGACATTTAGAGGTATTATATAAAAAAAATTCAGATGAAAAAAAGTATAGGTTTTTGATTTAGTCAGTTTTTGAATTTTCAAAACTTTGCAGATAAGTAATTTTTCCAAAACAAATTTTTGTTCTATGTATTTTTTGTTGTCCCAAATATCCTCCTTAAAACGGCATACACAACATCCTTGTACATAAAATAGTTTTGGAGATAATTAAAAACTAAGCTCAACACATTTTGTAAATTTGGCGAAATAATGACATTTTGAATAACTTTTAAAATAAACATTTTTAGTTTTTTCCTTTAACATAAATTCGTTATAGGATGAATGACAACATCTGACCAAATTTCATCAAAATTGAAATGGGTCGTGTCTAACTCTTACTGGAATTACCCATATCTTAAAGACGTGTGCAGATTAATCGGTTCTTTTAGAACCATGTTTTCTTATAAACGCATTAATTTTAATGTGAAAACTGCTTTAGCATAATAAATAAATAAACATAATTGTTTTGTGTAAGACTCTGCATCATGTGTTCGAAACGAAAAACAAAAATATTGTAAATTCAAATTATTTGTATTAAGAGTGGAGTGTTGGAATATTCAAATCAGATTAGTAGAACAATCAGTACTACTGATTTCGACAGGCCGCTACACCGTCTCATCAGCGTTCTTGTTCACTTTTACCACTTATGAAGGTGGATGGTTTTTAAAAGGAAACATCAGCTATTTAACTAATTTTTGCCAGCAAATAGAATACAAGACTTCTTTTTTAAATCCGTGCCATGCATTTTTTATTGTGACTCAATTTAGTTTTTGCCGAAATTGCTCTATCTGATCAATAATCCAACACTCACAAACTTGTTATTTGTTGTCTCGCTCTGATGGACATTTTTTCAATACCTACCAGGGTATTTATTTAATCGGGTTTCTGCTTTAATCGGCTAATCGCTGGATTAATTAATCGAGGTTTTGGCTTAATCGGTTAATAATTGGTTAATTTCGGTATTAGCCGGTTAACCGATTAATAAAGCTTTTTCATATATCAAGTAATTTCAACAAATAAAAATGCATAAATTATCTATTATTTTGAATTTATTGGCAAAAAAAAAATACAGTAACATAACAAAAATTACAATTCTTGAACTAAATAAAGCAAAAAAAAATCATAAATATGTATTCATTAAAAAATTAACATGTTTGTGAGATCATTATGTCAGTGATTTCAATTTTTCTTTCAGAAAAACAATTTGCTTTAAACACATAGGATTTAAGAGATTCTCTTTTTTCGTTTTGATAAAACTTGACTTGGAAAAATCGCAGATGTTGAAGAAATCGAAAGCAATGAATAATACAGAGCATCTAGTTTCTCAGTCCTTTTCTGAAAAAAAGTTTATTTCTGAATTCCTTCGTTTCCATTTTCGTGCTGTATTTTTAAAACACTGTTGCTAGACGGAAATATTTCTGAGTGGAGGTATGAAATAATTGATCCGTCTCTCATTAAATATAATCCTTAGATTTTTAATTAAATAGTTGGCAACAGTATTATTGGATTTTATAAAACTATTAAACAAAAACTTAATACATAATTCCCTCAAGTTTTTAGAGTAGCAGAGTCTTTACTAAACTCTGAACACTGAACACACTTATTTGTTTGTATTTATGAAAAATAATTTCTAAACACATGCATATTGTAATTATATGAGACGAAACAACAAATTACACATACAAAAAATACGTTATAATACTACAAAATATGAAAAAATTTGTTACGTCGGTTAATCGGTTAATCGACTGAAATTAACCGGTTTAGCCGTTAATCGAAAATAGCCAATTTTAAATTAACCGGTCAGTTAATCGGATAGTAATTAACCGGTTAACCGAATAACGGTTAACCGAATGAATACCCTAATAACTACAATCAAAGCCGTTTGTGTTAGTTTATTATGCATACTAAACTGCTTGAGTTATTTTGTCTGTATTTTTAGTTCCAGATCATCAGCTGAGGAGTTAACATGCATATAACTATTTTGAACTAGAAAGCCCAAATAATAAAAACTTTCAGACTTATACCTATTCAGTTCAAAAAATAATAAATTACGTCAAAATAATCAAAAATATTGTTTTTTCTCTCTTCATACAAAATGGATGCTGCTGATTTTCCATATTAAAAAAACTCATGGTTTTCACAAACGAGATTTCCATTTGCTTCTCTTATATCACACATCAAAATTTTTTAAAATATTAGAGATTATAAATTTTTTTTTAAATGTTGGTGTCCGCAATCATGGACAGTGCTGCCAAGAGCTAGAAGAAAAAAGAAGCCAAATCGGCCTTTTTAAAAGGCTAGAAAAGGCTAAATGGCACAAAAATAAAAGCTAAAAAAATACTAAATAAATTTTATTTATATTTTTGGGCTCTAGGTCACACTTTTTATTTAAATCTAACTCTTCTTTTAGTTTTGTCAAATATTATTTTTTATTAGACACATTCAATATTTCGAAAAAACTTGATTAAAGCTTTCACTTTCTTACAGAATATAAAGCTCATATGAGCTTACAAAATTGCAGATCAATCGGTCAACAGGAAGAGGCTTATTTTGCGCAATCCGGCGCAGATACAAAGGGGGGAAAGGGGATATTCCCCTCCCCCAAAACGAGTAAATTTCTATAGAGTTTGTAAAAGAAGTTTGGAAAAATAGTATGTTTTACTTAGAAGTCCCCCCACCCCCAACAACCCAAGAGCTCAATCTGGATCCGCGGCTGTGCGCAATGCATACCTTATTCTTTTATAGAGAAATGTGCACAGTCTAGCAATAAATACTATTTATTTTGCAAAAGTTTATATTAAAATGCCTTAACAATAAGAAAAGTAGAAATAAATTTTTATAATTCGAAAAATAAATTTGGCATCTTTGAGGGAGGCTAAATGAAAAAAACTGGAAAAAAGCCACGAAGCTAAAACCCAAATTTCGATGCTAAAAGACAAAATAAAAGGCTAATCCTAGCCTCGAAAAGTCTAAGTCTAGCCTCGAAAAGGCTAAGTCTAGCCTCGAAAAGGCTAAACTGTCAACGCTGGTCGTGTGCATTGAGCGTTACGAGTTTTTAGTACGCGTCATTACTCAGTTGAATTATTAAAATTGTATTAGCAACATACACTAGGTTTGTACTTCTAAATATTTAAAAGTTTTGTGAACTTTGTTACATAGTATTATATTGCAAAACGTTTCATCAATCAATCATATTTTGTATCCAAAAAAAATGTATTGAGTGTTATCGATATTTTTTTAATTAATTGCAATTTTTAGTGAATAGCTAAGGACCTGATGTTAAAATAGCTCGAAACTTATACATTTGAATTGAGTTCAAAATATGGTGCGTGTTTTGAAAGATATTGAATTCGTTTAAAAAAGTATTGAGCGTTACTTAAAAAAAATTTTTAAATATAATTCTATAAATTGTAGGACGTTGCAAAAAAGCTAACATCAACTGAAGGGTAGAAGCAAAAAGAACATTATCGGCTTACAATTTTTTTATTTTATGTGCCAAAATTTTGCTTCTACCGCACTGTGGGTTGTTATATTTTCGAAGAATGTATTAGGTATGTTAGTATTATTTGAAAGAAGACATAGACTAATATTTGGTCATGCATAAATAATTATAAATAATTATTTTAAAAGAGACAAAATTGAAAAAGTGGTCAAAACTTTTAATTTCATCCTGCGATTATTATTTAATTTTTTTTTTTAGAGAATAGATGTATAGTTCTTTCAAACCCTATACTAATTTTTTGTGGCGTATTTGTTTCGCAAAAATCAACCGCGAAAGCGAATGTAACGGTCAATACAGAAAAATGTTAAAAAATCGAAAAATATAATTTTATTTCAGAATCCATTGAATGAGGCGAAAAATATAATAAAAATCTTATCTTCTCTCTTTTTCCGAGATAAAAGCGAAAAACCTGAAATTTTCAAAAATCCTACTATAAATGAGTTTGTGCCTTAAGTCTTCTAGCCACCAGGTACCAGTTTTTCTCTACGCAAATCTAAAAGACTTAAGATACATACGTGGTTGTTGGCGATTTAAAACTTTTTTGTACAATTAAATTCCTAAAATACCGACGCCTTACGCTATGCTCCGAAATACTTTGCTTACGGTATGCTCCGAGATATTTTGTTTTCTCTTTAATATCGAAAAACTTAAGACACGAACGCGAAAATTTTCCATTTTCATGAAAATTAGCTCGAATTCAATTTTAGTAGTCATTTTCGGGTTCGGCGGGTGGGATTGTAGTTAGTAGGGTCTTCCAGCCATATTGGGCCAGTAATTGCCGAGATAAAAGCGAAAAACCTGAAATTTTCAAAAATCCTTCTATAAATGAGTTTGTGTCTTAAGTCTTCTGGGCACCACGTACCAGTTTTTCTCTACGCAAATCGAAAAGACTTAAGATACATACGTGGTTGTTGGCGATTTAAAGCTTTTTTGTACAATTAAATTCCTAAAATACCGACGCCTTACGCTATGCTCCGAAATACTTTGCTTATAAAAAAAAACATTTCTTTAATAATATAGCTATTTTTGGGATCGATTAAATTAAATTAACTGTGTAAGTATTGCCGCTACAACAGCAAATGTTAAAAATTTACGATCGGTAAAAATTAAAGGGTGTGCTAATGAGAACATGGCAGAAATTTACGTTTACACAAGCCTGTTGTGTAATCTATGACAATGTTTTCGTGTTTGAAGAAAAATCCAAAATTTCACTGGTATATTGAATTTATGGCAATCTGCTTGTGTAGTCTACTGTGAAATTAATTCATTTCCAACAAAATTGCCAGAGTGACGTCGTCGTAGAAAATTCAAATTTATCAGCGAAAATTATCAAAGAAAATGCATTTCAGTGCTTATTTTGAGTAAATTTTACCATTTTCCTGTATGTGTCTTAAGTCTTACCAGTACCTTTAGGATATATTTCTCTTCTTTAATATCAAAAGACTTAAGACACGAACGCGAAAATTTTCCATTTTCATGAAAATTAGCTCGAATTCAATTTTAGTAGTCATTTTCGGGTTCGGCGGGTGGGATTGTAGTTAGTAGGGTCTTCCAGCCATATTGGGGCAGTAATTGCCGAGATAAAAGCGAAAAACCTGAAATTTTCAAAAATCCTACTATAAATGAGTTTGTGCCTTAAGTCTTCTGGCCACCAGGTACCAGTTTTTCTCTACGCAAATCGAAAAGACTTAAGATACATACGTGGTTGTTGGCGATTTAAAACTTTTTTGTACAATTAAATTCCTAAAATACCGACGCCTTACGCTATGCTCCGAGATATTTTGCTTACTCTTTAATATCGAAAGACTTAAGACACGAACGCGAAAATTTTCCATTTTCATGAAAATTAGCTCGAATTCAATTTTAGAATGAGAATCAGCCATATACAAAAATTTAGATGGGCGTGTCGTTATTTCATTCCTTTTCCTTATAAAATTTAAGTATTATTCATTAAATTCCTAAAATTAGACTTGTGTAGTTCAATTGAACTATTCGATCAATTGAACTAAGGAAACTAGTTCAAGTTAAGGTTGTAAGCTTTGACCATTTAGAGCTACCGCATGTTACAAGATATTGTGTTCAAATACAATAAGCGAAAAGTCTATGACTTCCTGCGAATCGCAGTTTGTTTCAGACAAATCGTTTAAACAATCTTGAAGTTACGGACTTGTTACCATTTGTTTTAATTTCACACCATTACGAATATATTGCCCACTTCACGATGTCGAAAGAACTCTGTCTTTCGTGCAATTACATTTAAAGAAAAACAAGTTCCAAAATTTTGTTTTTATTTTAAATGTAATTGAACGAAAGAAAAACCTCTTTCGACATCGTGAAATAGGAATGTTGTACCAATTGTAGAGAATGTACTTTTCCTCTGAGTGGTGAAAATAGGAATAGCACAAAATGGTCCTGAGTCGTGACGGTTGAAAAGAGAACAAATCGCAAACCTAGAACAAAAATGTTAGCGGATTTTTTCCAAATCAAAAATATTTGGAGTACAGTCATTTAACTAGGGTTAAAGAAACCACCACTGGACAAGTACCTTAAGCTTAGATCTAAGACCTATTACCAAGTATCTTAATTATGTCAATTGACCCCCTCCAATAGCAACGCCATGTAAAAGTCATCGCCCCCTTTCATGTAAAGTTCTGGAACTCGAACCGGTTGCTAGGAAGGGAAGTTAATGTATAAACCAACATGTCGTATGGACAATATTCAGCTTATGTGTTAAAATATCACTTATTAACGGATTTTGTTAAACAAAACTATTGCATACTTTTTGGGAACTTAAAAGTAGTGCCTAATATTTTTTTCACAAAAATATCATACGTATGTAGTAGGGATGGGCAACTGAAAAGAATATATCGATATATATCGACATCGATATATTTCTAAATATCGATCGGCATCGATATATATCGAATAAAAAATATCGATATATCGACAATGATAATTCATATGTAGTCCCCGAATTTTCTTAAAAATAAAACAAAAGAAGTACATTTCTTATAAATAATTAGCTGGAAAGAGTTAATTTCCAAGATCATTAGTACTGTTCCACCAATATTTCATGGACCATACATCAACAAAATTACGCTCAAAGAATGATAATTTTTCGAATAGACAAAGTATTATACATACATAAAACAAAAGATTTTGTTAGTAATATTCTATTTGATGAAGACTGTGCCGAAATGTTTTTAAAAATTGCACGAAAAACAAAACCAAAGCTAAAAAATATCGAATTTGATACTGTCAATATATTTGGAAAAAATATCGATATATATGGATATATCGAAATTAAAAATATCGACGATATATGTCGATATATTGCTAAGAAAATATTGATATATCGATATTTTTGCCCATCCCTAGTTTCTAGTACCTACAAGATTGCTCTCAATTTTGGTTTATAAAAATTAAAATCCATGCGGCACGCTTATTTGTTGAATTTACTCAGAACTACTCAGTATAAAAATTTTAAAAGGTCCAGTTGTGGCATTCAGATGCGAAATTGATAAATTCAAATTCACTCATCGGAATATCATAATAATAATAATAATAATAATTAAATACCTACAGTAGTGTGATAGTACTTTTCAAATTATTGTTATTGACGTAAAAATGATATTTTTTGAGTTCAATTTGAAATATCGAGTGGACCTAAATTTCCGATTGAATATTCGTATTCGGTGAATATTGGCGCAGATATTCGTATTCGCGAATACTAAAAATTAATATTCGTAACAGTACTAGAACGGATACAGATGACGTGGAGTTCTTAATTTCAAAAATCAACATAATAACGCAGCAAAAAGAGAGGATACAAATCACTAATACAATCATTGATGCAGTTCGATTTTGGGTGATACATCACCGAATTCAACATGTCGTTGTCATGCGACAGAAGTATATAGCAATAAAACATTTTAACTTTTTTCAAGCCTACCTCAAATATATCGCACAGAAAAAAAAGATTTGTAAATACAATTAATGTTTTGTTATATTAATTAAATAATTAATTGGTTTTGAACCTACAACAAATTTTTTACATACAATACGATAAATAAAAACAAAAACAGAAACTCAAAAAAATGATTTCATTTAAATAAATCAACAAATAATTTTGTTTCAAAATGTTTCCAATTAAAATTTTTGTTATATTAACAATGTGAATTGTTGAATTTCCGAACAAATTTTGATCATTATAATTGTTGTATTAACAATATTTTTATACACAACCACAGCCTCGAAACGACTTTTTGCTTGTCTGCGAAAAACACTAAATGTCTTTGGGCGGAATCTAGCAGGCGACCTCTGGACTAATAGATTAGCGTTCTTACCTCTAAGCTATAGTGCAATTCGTTATTAAATACACAAATAACACAGCGGAAGAAACAAAAATTTTACCTAATTTTTGTACGTCTTACTTAACCCTCATTACTATGTTTTAAGCTAGTTTTTTTCCAGTCAGCTCGCGTTTTCGAAATATCGCGGTTTTTTTCACATTCGGAAAGGGAATTCAATCCACTCCAAGATGTCAAGCCGTAGCTGGAGAATACCCCAGCATACTAGAGCCGTCAAGAGTCTAGACACACCTAACAAATTTGCGTAGCTTAGTTTTCTTTTTAGCCGCTACAAAAATGAGGTAGGTTGAATTTCATATACACCATATTTTTTGTGTTTTTCAACTAAATTGTAAGTGATACAGCTTAAAATGAGAAATTCTTTTGGCAAGGTACTAGTCCACGCAAATATATCTTTCTTTTGAGTATTATTATTGTATTTTTATTGATTGATTGTTTCGAGATATCTGTGTGATCTTTCAAGGATGTTGAAATTTAGCTATTTTGGTTTTAGCCTTAGTAAAATTGTGTATCACAAAAATTCCCTCAAAACAAATTTACGCACTATACACAAGGCGTTGCAGGGAACAAAATGTGTAATTAATTTAATAAATTAGTTGAAAATATAGCGAATAATTTAGAGATTAGCCCGAAATTTAGGTTTATTTTCCACATCCTTAAATGCTATATTTGGCTGTTTGGTTGTTTGGTTGTTTTCTTCCAACAATTTAGTATTATTTTAATTGTTTTAATGAAAATCGTGAAATAAAGTAGAAACTTACAATATGGCATTATTGCAAAATGTTAATACGTAAGAAAGAAACATTGACACCCGTAAGTGCAAGCAAATGAAGTCTGTCGACATTATTGAATCCAAATTGACTAGAGCTCGAGCGGTTGGCTATCAATCGGTCAGATTTTCTTTCGACATCGTTGAACAGGCAGTTAAAGTCCAGCTTGGAAAAATTAGGCGAAGAACTAGAAATAGATCAAATGACTGAAAAAGTTATAAATTCAGTAAAGTGAGACTTTGGCTCGCACACGAAGGATTTCGTATTCGTACGGAATCCTTCCGCTTTTGCTCTTAATTACTTTTGGCAATTTTTTCGTTTTGCGGGTTTGTTTAATTTTAGTTCTTTATTTTCTAAGCTATTTTTGTTTTGACGATTTTTTGGCTTTGGCGCTTTTTTATTTTGGTTATTTTTTCGTTTTTTGTTGCAATTATTCGTTTTTTGTTTTGTATATTGAAAATGAGCTAATAAGGCCTAAAATTCTTCATGTAAATAAAACAAAATACTTTATTTTATTTTTCCCGACGTTTCGCTTTTTGATTTAATTTTTTTTTGTTTTTTTGTGGATTTTTTTTTTGTTTTAATTTTTTCGCTTATTGATGATATTTTTAGTTTAAGCGACTTATTTAAGTTTTATCGCTTTTTTGCAGTTTTGGTGCTTTTTCGATTTTGGGGAAGAAGCGAAAAAATTCTTGGGAATTTTTTAGTTTTTGCAATTTAAATGCGACTTTTTTCGTTTTGGTGATTTTTTCGGTTGTTTCGTTTTGGCGACTTTTTTTCGGTTTTTGATAATATTTTTAGTTTTACGATATTTTAGGTTTTAGGGTTTTTTTTTTTTTTTTTGTTTTGGCGACTTTTTTCCGTTTTAGGCGCTTTTTTAGTTTTTTGACGATCTTTCTAGTTTTGGTGATTTTATGCTTTTTAGCGATTTTTTTTAATTTTGGTGCATTTTTTCTATTAAGCGCTATTTTTATTTTGGCGATTTTTCGCTTTTACATTTTTTAATTTTGTAATTTTTTAATATTTATGTTTAGTTTCAATTTCAAGATTTTGCTATTGACTGCTTTTAAGATACAGCAAGATGTCTAAATTACATAGTCAAAGTTACATTAACTGATAGAACACCCTTTAATTTTTATTGTTTTAAATAGCAATTAACACTAACTTTGAAAATTTATTATCTATTGTTCAAGACAACTGGTACAATATATTCCGCAAGGTCGTCACAGAAAATGCAAGAAGCCCTATCTAACATTTTAAAAGTTTAACAGAAGAATTATAAAACTTGTTTACATGGAAAAATATATTGACAATTAGTGCACAATTTTACAATAAATATATAAATTTGTGGGTCCTTTTTTACTTGTATTGTAAGATTTTGCATTAATTATCAATATAGTTTTCATTTAAACAAGTTTTATGCTTTTCCTGTAAAACTTTTAAAATGTTAGATAGGACTTTTTGCATTTTCAGTGCCAACCTTGCGGAAAATATTGTACCAGTTGTCTTGAACAATAGAGTTGTACTTTTCAGCTCTTTTGAGTGAGCGCTCTTTACTGCTCAGCTCACTTTACTGAACCAGTTAGTTCAATAGTTCAGTTGCTCAGCCTAAGTATGTGCACTGGGCGATCACATCCATAACAGGTAAAGTTGACAGCTGAGAACTTTTTGTTTGTAATATTTTCATGGATGAATATCAAAATTTCTTTATTTGCTTTGTGCTTTTGACATCGTGTAATGATTTTACAAAAATATATTACTTGAGGTTTTTTGTAGATTTCGTAGTTTTTGTACTACCGAATTTATCTGGTATATGTCGATGTCCCTTGATTACAAAATGTAATCTGATTATTGTGAGATTGAGCGCAAAAGAAATATGAAATAAAAAGAAATGTGAACGAAAAAGAAATGTGAGCGTAAATGAAATATGAACTAGGAAGCTGAAAAGAGCTCAATGATATGACCAGCTCACTTCGTCCACTTGTGTGAGTAGTCCAATCGAACTAGTTCGTTCATGAACTACCCAACTCTATGTGACCAGTGAAAAGAATTATATCACAACATATCACAAAACTAGACCAAAAATTTTAGCAAAATACATTCATTGTAAGAGCAGATATTTTTCAAATTAAAAATATATGTTTAAAGTACAGTAATTTAACTAGTATTAAAGAACACATCACACGAGAAAAAGCTTGAGTTATGGTCTAGAACCTATCACTGAGTATCTTGATTATGTCAATTGACCCCTCCAAATGATAACGCCATGTAAAAGCTACCGATCTCTTTCAATAAAGTACGGAACTCGAACCGGTTGCTAGTACTTGGGAACCAGTCACATGACCTGCACTCTAAAACATTACTTCAAATTTACGATCACATATTGTCTAAATTTGTGTTGAAAATTTCTCCTTGTCTAAAATTACATCGATTTTGTAGTTATTTTATTAAAGAACAAACCTTTCAAATTAAACATATTTAGTCCAAGTGGAAAAAATATAACATAAAGTATAATACGGATATGGCTGAATGGTAGATATGTCAGACTATGAGTCAGGTGGTCGCGCTTCAAACCTGCACGCAGCCAATCGCTTTTTTTTGGTAAAAACATTTTGTTGAAAAATAATGCATGTGTAATTTTAGGTCGATAATAGTCTGTAAAGTGTTGCTGACTATTATCGACCTAATTTTCAACAAAGTGTTTTAGAATGTGTCTTGTGACAGGTTCTTTTCCCTCTAGGGGATATATAAGTGTCTGCATATTACATAAGTATTTCAACATGTTTCGTTGCTCGCTTTAGAACGCCCCTTAACTTTTAAGTGTTATATATTTGTTGTTGTAGCGGCGAATGTTTTACATAATCTGTGAAAAATTCAGGTCCGTAGCTCTTACGGTTTCCGAGAAAACGGCTTGTGACAAACATACAAGTAGACACAGACGGACAGCGTAGCGAAAACAATACGGTTGCTTTACATTTTTGGTGTACGGAACCCTAAAAACCGCGATATTTTAAAACTATAGCTGACCAAAAAATAAAAAATAAGATTACAGGTACATAGTTTTGAAAATGGTATTTTCTATATATGTTTTATCAATTATAGTTGTCGGTGCACCAAACCAAAATGTCCATTTTGTTCCCCTGTGTAATGAATACACACAAAACTTGATTTCTTATGTTTCTTCTATATGTGTGCAATCCGTTATGATATAATTTAACAAATAATTTCGTTGAGTAATTTAATTGATTAGAAAAATTTTATTTTGTGGTATCAACAATGATGATTGTTAGTTTTGTCACAACAAAATCTTTAACTGACATATTTAATAAAAAAATTTTTAAATTATTGGATTTTTGAACAAAAAATCTGTGTTTGTCGTATCATCAACGTTTGATGATATTTATTTGATGATATTTATCTATGTGCAGATATATATGATAATAAATTATTTCATTGTCCGAATTTACTTGTGTTGAAATTTTTTAATTCCCTAGAACACCAAGAAATGAACTAAAATCCTTTTATCAATGGCATTATTAGGATAAACTTTGGAATATTTTTAGCTAGATAGTATTAGACATGAGACAATATTCCAAGCACCAAGAGAAAAATTAAAGTTAATTAGTTCCACAACCTACACGGCAGAACAACACTCCCTCATTAGTATTTAGCATGGCTACATGTCAATTTAAATTAGGGAAGTAACGAATACCGATACCGATACCGATATATCGGCGATATTTCAGATTTTCCAATACATCGGTATCGGCGATATTTTACTGTCGATACGACGATACTTTTAAACATTTTTTCAGCGTTTTTTTCTGACAAATTATTTATTTTTTGTTAATTTTACCATGAACTAAACTCATTTCGTTATTTAAAAATTAATAATATTTTATACTATTATTTTGTAAAAAAATTATTTATTTTTTGTTAATTTTACCATGAATTCAAATTCAATTCGTTGTTTTTTAAATCTTATTCCAGCAAAAAAAGACACTCCAAAGAAGTCATGAAAATGTAGAATTCGCAATCCGGAAGTATTGCAAATTTGGATCATTTCTAATTAGTTTTACATATCCTTGCCATAGCAAGAAGTTCTGTTTTTCGATTACCAATCACCGAATTGGAAGCGATGCTCGGACAAATTTCTTTTTCGGTGTTCTCTATTGATTTTTCCTCAAGAAAAAGGATAAAAAAATTACCCATTTTCAAAATTTTTTTAATGCGAGTATGGCGAGAATTTTTTAAAATTATAAAGGAATTAAATTTTTTTTTTGCTTTTCTACTAATTACACTATGCGATAAATAAAGACTTTTGGAAAAACATAAGAACTGGACAGTACAGGTTCGATTGTCCTACAATGGGGTAGTAAAACACTTTACTCAGTTTGGCGAATTTGGTGACCAATTTTTTTTATGGACCTCCAAATTTTCTGAAAATCAGTGGGGCCTCAAAAAACGGTGTCATCAGTATTTGGCCAACAGCTAATTCAAACTTTATAATACCGCTTAACTGTATATGGCAATAATGTAGCTAAGAGTCTGTTTAACAGATTTTTTTTAACATTTCATGCCAAAAAATTTTTTTCGTTAACTTTTTGTTGACAAAATTAAGGAAAAAAATGTTTTTTCACTTTTTTCAGAATAACTTACAGCGACTTGTAATTTTTAACTAACAATATTTAGCAAACTTATAGTTACGGTAGAGCTGAACAACTTTTGTGGACATATCAATACAATCTGCACGTATCTAGGCACTCTAATAGCTCACACAGACCACTTTTTACCTTAAAAATTTTAGTTTTTCACTATTTTTTATGCTAAAACAATTTTTTTTTAAATGGTATATTCAAGTGCATACTTCTTTGTTGTGTTTCACTAACATTTTGTGCCTAGAAAAATAATATGTTCCTGTACTTTTTTTGAAAAAAAAAATTAAAAAAAATTATTTTATTCACTTTTATCAGTATAACTTGTAGGACGTCCAAATTTTTCATTACCATTATTTGGCAAAACAACAACAAACAATAAAAAATAGTAAATACTAAAATCAGCAACATAAGAAGTGGAACAATAACAAAGAAAGCAAAAAAATGCAATAAAAATATAGCCTAACTCGTAAAAACTTTTAAGCTAGAAATTAGTTTTTCTGGACTGTTTAGGGTGTCCAGATACATTCAGATTGTGTTGACATGTTCACAAAAGTTGTTCAGCTTTACCGTAGCTACAACTTTGCCAAATATTGTTAATAAAAAATTATGAGTCCCTGTAAGTTATTCTGGAAAAAGTGAAAAAAAATTGTTTTCCTTAATTTTTCAAAAAAGGTACACGAAAAAATTATTTTTTGGCATAAAATGGTAATAAAATCTGTTTAGCGAACTCTTAGCTACATTATTGCCATATATAGTTAAGCGGTATCACTGAGTTTGAATTTTCTGTTGGCCAAAAGTTGATGACACCTTTTTTTTGAGGGCCCGCTGATTTTCCAAAACTTTGGAGGTCTATAAAACGAAATTGGTCACCAAATTCGCCAAGCTAAGTATAGGGTTTTACTACCCCGTGGTAGTACAATCGAATCTATACTGTCAAGTCCGTGTGTTTTTTGGACTGTTGCACTGTGTTATCTGCGTATTTTTAATAAAGATTTTTTGGAAACAAAGAAAATGTAGCTCTTAAAAAATACTCGCAATTTTTTATACTGGGTTAATAACAATTTTAAATATTAATAATCTCTTACACTGCAATTTTGTATAATAAAAAAATTGCACTTGAGTTTTGTTAATCTAAACTTTAACTCAATTTCAATACTCGTATCGGTATCGGAATCGGTATCGGCGATATTTATTTTTAAGTATGTATCGGATCGGCAAAACGGCTTATCGTTACTTCCCTAATTTAAATCTTATTTACAGAATTTATGACTGGAAGTAGTATACGAGAATTATTTACGAGTATATTGTTCTAATGAAAATTCAACTCTACCATGATTGAAAAATTTTTTTTTTTTGTTTCAGCTATTTTTAAAACAGATAAATTCACTCATTACAAAGCTAGCTATTAAAAGCCTGCTAAAAAGATAAGTTGCCCTATCATGTTGAAGCGCACCTTACTTTATTTACATGTAAATATTTATGCGCTACGTTGTTGCATAATGTTCGTCTTTTATTTTAAACAATTATTTAAGCCGGAACTTTTAGCACCTAATTAACAATAATCGATTTATATACACTTAACAAAGCTACTATTTTGTCGTTTGTGTCATTTTTATCTATCAGAATATTATACATATTTCCAATATATGTAAATACCTTGAACTACAAGCAGTTTTATTCAGTTCAGTTGGGTTGCATTGTTCTTATATATTTTTTTTTTTTTTTGTTATTTAAGTTCTAAAACCCGCACAATATACTAAACTGAGCATTTAACCTTCATAATATTGTTAATGGTTCATGCTACATATTGACCTTGACTGTTTGTTTTCAAGTGCTTGAAAAATGCTTTCGAAAACTAATTTACACTAAATGCATTCTTGTGTTTGGTGGTAAATTATTCTTGTAGACAATCGCAATTTTGCTATTTCAAGTAATTGATGCTAAGGTATTTACTTAAGTTATCCACAGTTGATTAGTTATAAATAAAATTGGAGGCCCGTAACTTTAAAACGAAGCGGGGGAACATACGTACTTTGTGAGCAGACTCTTGTCCCTAATTTAGTAAAATAACTAAGGATATGCGATTAATCAATTACCCAGCAAATGTCTAAAATTATGAATTAAGAAAAAATTTAATTAGAAATTTTTAAACTTTGATCGCAAAAAAAATTTATTTTGGAAAAAAGTTGCAAAATATTTCAAAAATATATTAAACAGACAAAAGTGAATTGAATAATTCTACTTATTCTCTATGTAAAAACTGCCGACAAAAATGCATAAAGCAATAAAAAATGGTTCAAATGGAAAAATAAATTTAATACAATTACGTTTTTCTATTAGTGGTTAAGCAAATTATAAATATGTATTGTGGTTATTTTCTTTTTTATTCGAATCACATTTTGCTAATGACCTATACAAATATACAGACGTACATATCGATCCATAACCGCCAAAGAGATCTAAGAGCCAAAAATCAAGTTTTACAGGGGAAGGTTTTTATTAAAAATGTTTGGTTCAGGTCCGTGAATCAACGTTGCTCATTTTTATATTTAGTTCTTCACTGCCACGAAAATTGGGTAATATTTTTTTGAGTATTATGCCATTTATTGCAACGACAATAATATGTACAATAGCATATGCAATAATATTGTATAGTGGATGGGCCGTTTTAATTATATATTGCATTTATTTGATGGCGTGTCATAATGTCCAGTGACATAATGTCCATGAACATTATGTCGCTCCAAAAAAGTGTCATAATGTCCATGAATGCAGTGTAGTAAGGTCCATGGACATTATGACACTTTTTAGAGCATAAAGATTTGTGTATAGCCGGCCTTCGGTCGGGCTTAAAAGTTTCCCCACTTGGCATATCGAATACTGGCTTCGCAAGCATTAAATTTTCTTCTTAGCCGGGAGAAAATCCTTAAGCCTTGACAAAGGTCGGCTATGCAAAAATCTTTACTCAACGAAGCCGCTTTTCGATATAGTGAGAGGAGAAAATCCTTAAGCCCGGCCGAAGGCCTGCTATGCAAAAATCTTTACACAACGAAGCCGCTTTTCGATATACAGAGGGGAAACAAATCTTTAAGCCGAGCATCTTTAGTAATTAAATTAAAAATTCTTTAAATTTTCAATTTATTTTCAAATATTTCTTTAAGTCGACATACTTTAAGCATTGGTGACGCTATTTCAAAATTTTTGTTTACGTCAATTGACTTCATTTCCCACCATGGTAACCGGACTCAAGAATATAAAAACAAATAAGCATATAAATATGTATGTTTTAATTCGTAAGTGCCTATACTTTCCATAATAATAAAAATGTCATAAAGTCCATGGAAGAAAACGTCAAAAACGTCAAAATGATTTATTGAAATCGGAAAAAATTCGTCATAAATTTATTGTTTTATTTTTCGGTTATATTTATTTATTGTATGTTCAATAAAATTGAACTAACAATAAGTAATCAAATCTTAACTCTAAAATTTTAATTTTTAGGTCCAGCCAGTGCCAGACAAAAATATTTGTTTCAGCGGTTGGTTGTTTGGTTGTTTACGTCTCTCGTGTTCGGCTGAGAGCAAGAGTGTCCCTCCTTCTCAGCCGAGTGTGGCCTCTAAAGTTAATGATGTTTCGGGCTAGGGGATTCGGGTGCAACTCAAGTCTTTTTATGTAGCTTGTCACGTGTTTAGGAAACACTGTCTTAACCGGCGGCACATCTAGGTCTTAATGAATTCGCTTGTTTCTGACATACCATGGGGCTGCTGTAATCGTACGGAGTATTTTATTTTGTTGCCTTTGAATTTTTTCTTAATTTGATGCCGAGGCAGTGCCCCATAACTGGATTCCGTAGGACCATATTGGTTTTAGAGTGGAGTTGTATAGAAGAAGTTTACAATCTAGGCTTAAAGTAGAGTTCCTTCCAATGAGCCAATTCATTTGAGCTGCTTTTAATTTCATTTGGGTCACCTTTGCATTTATGTGTGACTTCCATGTTAGACGACGATCAAGATGAACACCGAGATATTTTACTTCAGTGTTTTTGAAGTATAGTTTGGTTATTTATTTGTATAGGTGGGCAGGTTTCTTTGCACAATGTAAAAGTAATGTGTAGACATTTTGTTCGTTAATTTTTATCCCCCATTGTTTTAGCCATTGTTCCAACTAAGGTATATAATCTTCCACTTTGTGGGAAGCTTCTTGATGGCTTTTGTGATCACTTAGAAAAGCTGTATCATCAGGGAATGTTGATATATGTATGTTACTTCTTACCGGCAAGTCAGAGGCATATATCAGATATAATACAGGACCGAGGATGCTGCCTTGAGGAACTCTGGCTTCAATCGGTTGCGGAGGGCTTTGAAAATTACCTTCTTTAACAACAAATTTTCGCTCAGTTAAGTAGCTTTCTAAAAGTTTAAGGATGTTTTCGGGTAGGTTTTGCTTTAGTTTATGTATTAAACCTTCGTGCCATACTTTATCGTCATAAAATATATCGCTTTTTTTAACTGTGTATTTCTTAAAATTTATTATATTTATTTCAGATATCCTCAGAAATAATTATTTGAAAACCTGTTAACTGTACTGGGTCAAGCAATCTTATATGGTTGCACTTCGTTAGTGATAATGCCAACTCATCAGTAGACTTACAACCACCATGTCACATGCCTTTTTATATTTCCTGAAGAATGTGGTAAATCTAAAATTTTTAAAAATAATTTTCGTCAAGGTAGGAAATAAAGGACTAGAATATTTCGTTTTCATTTCTGATAGTATTTTCCAAAAAATTTTCTCTTTTATAGCGCATTACACTGTCTCGAAATCTAGTACTTACGAGATTTCGAGCTAAATCTAGTTGTTTTTTACTAGATTTCCCATACAAAACGAAATCTTCTTTGTCAGTAGATTTGGACGAAATCTACTCAAAATCTAGCATTTTTATTTTCTTTTTACTATCCTGCACAACATTTTTATATGAACGGTGAGTGAATTAGTTACGCTCTACAACAATTTTCTTATAAAAGTGTGTGCATTAGCTAAGGCGTCACTTGTTGGGTTGCAGTTTAAGATAAATTTCAGTCAAAGTAAACGATATAGATTTCGGAAAAGATTTTAAATCAAATCTACTAAATTTCGAGACAATGTAAATGCCTTATTATATCATTCTCAGGAATTGCAAAGCAATAGCTGTGAATTTTTAAATAAGTTCAAAGTTGCTTTAAAAATCAATATACATGGTCAAAATATCCGTCGAAACTTTTTTTGCTGGATAAAAAAAATCAAAGCATTTTGCGAACGACTTTGACGTGTGTATGGCGTTTAATCTTCAAGCACGTACACAATTTTAACAACATTTCAAACAGAATAGTTGTTGGAGTTATTCGACGAAACAAAATACTTTAGAATTTATTGATATAAAAAAGAGTTCCCAGTGTGATTGGGGATAAAATTTTCGTTAAAATTCCCAGGGGATTTTTTGGCGAAAATGAGTTTTTTCGCTGAGGATTTTTGGCGACTTGAAATATAGTTTTTCTGCACCAAAATCATTTCAAGATGACAGTGGCCCAACATAATTGTTCTGGTATGTGGCTTACAAGACTTCGTTGAAGTCATAGAAAAAAAATCGTAATAGGCATAGTCGAACACAAAAGTAGGTTGGAATTGTTTTATACACTTTAAAAATGGTTCAGTTTTCTTCTCAAACAATAAAAGTTTTTTATACAAACAACATGTACAACAAAATTGCATTAACTGATTATTCAGAAGAAGATTTTGATTCCGAAGTTTTTCAAATTATAAACATTGATACTAGGATATCGATATATCGATTTTTAAGGATAAAGAAAACGATTTGTTATTATTTTTAACAAAACGCAGAAAGCGCTAAAAGCATTCCTTTCGTCAAAATAAAAAAACGAAATTAGTTGGCAGTATGTATCTACTAAATAATTCTGTTATTTTATTTCGTTTCGTAGTAACGCTTTCAGAGTCTTTTTAATGTAATTTTTTCAACTGAAAAATTGTAAAAATCATCTACGTGTTGTCAACGTATGACCAGCGATATATAGGTACACACAGAAAAATTTCAATGTAAAATCATCGAAAACCAGGTTAACGAAGTAAAACTTATTTAACTAGCTATATATTTAAAATTTTTGCTTTGTATTTTAACTTACTAATGACTTGCAAAGCCAAAAGGTTACCGGTAGTTTTTGGGTTAATTGTCGATATCTCGAACGTTATTAAACGGTCGCAAAGGGTCGTAAAAATACAAGTAGTATACATATTAAGCAGTTATTTGGCATAACAAACATTGCAACATCAATCTCACTATTGCGCACTTTGATGTTACAAAAAGTCGGATATCAAAAAGCTCCATTTTGAGCATATCGGAAGAGTTTTATTTAATTTTTTGATATATTTTTTAGTTTTTTGCATTGGACGTATAGAAAAAAGCTAGTACAATAATTCTCGGCTCAATTCTTTTTATTATTGTTTAAATTAACAAGGTCAGCTTTAATTGCAAAAAATTTTATAATATATGGAACTTTTACTATAAACACTTGTAAAAAAAAATCGGGGACCACAATCATTAAATATATTAGGAGAATAAAGCTAAAGTTGTCCTCTTTTAGGTATTTCAAATAAATTTTGCATTTACCTTAAGTATACTTTTAGCCAAAATATTTGAGTCCTGACCTATCGTGCATTGTCTAGATAACGGCACATCTGTGTTTTTCGATGTATACTTCTATTTAAAGCTCCATCCAGAGTCAAAGGCTGGTTCGATTAATATAAATTATATCTTGTTTGAAAGACTAATAAATTACGCGTGAAATAGTGGCTAAGTGCCTTTCATCAGATAAAAAATATCTTACTTATTTATAGTGGATGAAATTAAAAATTTTATGAATTTTTTTAATGTTTTCCACCAATTGATGTAATTTTGGAACCTGTTTTGTACCACAAATAATAAAAAATTCCATAGTCTTAAATTTCCATTAAATAGTTCATTCGAATGTAAACATTTTAACCCTTTCGGTCCGACTTTTTTTGACGAAACAATAATGCACATGAAAAATCTGTTTTCACAAATTGAAAACGCATAAAAATTTATGATGCTCTGCATTGTTAGTTTTTCCGTAAGTCCTTCGTTATCCTGGGATATATCGGTGATATATCGTCCCATCCGGATTTTTGGGACTATAAAAATGGGACTATATGTCCCATTAGTATCAAAACTTCACAAATCCTATAAGGATATCTGATATAGTGTTCACAAGTTATTGTTTACTGTTATAAGTTAAAATTCAAAAGTACGGCAGGGACATTTTAAAACATGATTTTCATTGCTTTAGATAACATATAGGATGATGCAAACTTCTTTGGGACATATTATCCCAATATGACCGAAAGGCTTAAACCAGAATTGAGTGAAATCGGATGACAGCTAAAAATCCTAAAATGAAAAAAAAAACATTTCGTGGGAGCAAAATATGCCAACAAGCAATGAATTGTATATACATCTAAATTGCTTTCGCTGTAAACTTATAACGGTACATTTTACAGTTACGATATTTTGTGAGATGATGCGAATTATCGAGAACTATCGATTTTTATCAAAAAACTCAAATCGGTAAGCATGGCACTTACGTCTTTTTGGCGGTTATGGCTCGATATGTATGTACATACGTATATAAATATCTACCCACGTCTTTGAAATATTTAACGGGGAAGTGAACGAAAAGAAAAGTCTAGTATTCACTTGACGGTAATTAACCTTTTTTCTCTCTTGTATGGAAGTTGTTCTCTGCCTGCTTTTAATGTATATTGTACAGCCATACTTGCATATACATTATTAGGGTGGAGCGATAAACTTTCATTTGATTTGAATTTTCCTATATTATGTATCGATGCTCTACAGGGTGGCCCAAAATTAACGAAGGGGTTTAAATAGTCTATAACTTTATTATTTTAACATTTTTTTTGTATTTTTTCAGATTGTTACAAAGAAAATTTGGGAAATTTAAACTAGAAAGGTTTACTTCTGAACAACGATCATACCACAAGAGAAACAATGATACTGCTACGGAACGTTATCATCGAAGGCATTATTTCAGGAAGCAGTGATTTTATTAGCCGGACTAAACCGCTCCCGAAGCTTTTTCCTAGGGGTATTTTAAAGATCGCGCATACGTGAATAAGTCACAGAAAATGACCCAACCTAAAAAAATAATAGTCGAGAAAAACTTCGAGCGATGTTTTCGAAAATCTTGAAAAGAGCCGTTGAAAGTCACGAAAATGTTCCGTAACAGCGCCATTATTTCTTTTGTTGTATGTTCGTTGGTCAGTAATAAACTTTTCCAGTTTTAATTTCCCAAATCTTCTTTGCAACAATCTGAAAAAATAGATGAAAAAACTTTTAAAATAATGAAGTAATAGACTATTCAAACCCCTTCGTTAATTCTGGGCCACCCTGTATATATAACACACTAAAAATTTTTTAGCTTCCTTGGCTAAATTCTTGACATACCGCAGAGAACTTGAAGTTTTAAATCAAGCCATTTTTTTAAGTAAGAATATTTTGAATCTGGTCCACAAACAGATACTAAGCCTCAGTTACGAGTTTTGGGACTGTGCACATATATTACGTAACGTACTTACGGGGCTCAAAACTTGTTACGGAGCTCAGAGTTTATACTAAAACTTTCTTAAGAAGCGCTACAAGGTACTAATGGAAAAAAATTTTTTTTGCCATTTTCAGTCCGCCCTAATGTACACACATATGTAAATATATAAATACATATGTATGTACGTGTGAAGCAATCACAACCTGCGTTCTTATAATTGAAGCAATCAGGTAACAAATGTTTTTTATAATCATGCGTAATACTTGCTAATTAAAATAATTTGTGGTAATTTGCAAGACTTGGCATTTTAAAATTTTGCGTCACTAAGAAAACTGTATAAGAGAATAAGTATAATGTATAAGAGAATAAGTCTTTCTCCCAATTAACTGTTTACTCAGCAAAACATTTGTTTTCAAATAAATTTTTCATTTAATTCACACAGAAAAATGTAAAAACAAGTTTCAATTAAGAAAAACGAAGATTTAATTAAAATATTCATTAGTTTTCAACCAATCGCGAAAATTATGGTATTAACTCAACAGATTTATTTCAGAATATTTTCAGATTTTTTCAATTAATGAAATATTATATGGGTAAATCCAAGTCAAATTGACCAACAGTTAGACGCGACCCCTTTCGATTTTGATGAAATTTGGTTAGATGTTTTCTTTCATCCTATAATGAACTTTGGCAAAAAATTAAAAATGTTTATTTCAAATGTCTTTATTTCGTCAAATTTATCGAATATGTTGAGTTTGGGTTTTAAAAATCTAGAAAACTATCTATACATAGAATAAAAGTGTAAGAGGGGCGTTTCTGTACATGAAATATTTTTATGGTAGCGTAAACACTAATCGATGTAGAGAACAAATTACCAAATTTTGGAATTTTTGTCTGTCTGTCTGTCTGTCTGTCTGTCTGTCTGTCTGTCTGTCTGTCTGTCCGAGCTCGCTTCAAGCAAAAAGCACTGAATGGATTTTCATGAAATTTGGTATGATATTTGGTAGGGTATTCATTTTAATCGACTTTTCAATTGTTCGATTAATCAATTAATCGAAATTAAGGTTTTTAAATTACTCGAGGAATCGAGTAAAACTTTTATTTCGTTCGAGTTATTCAAGTAAGCCTTACTTCCTTACTGCAAAAAATTATTCGAGTTAATCGGAAAATGTTTGAATTTAATCGGTTTTTTGTACATTTTTGTGGACAAAAAGAAAACAAAACAAGTTTTTTCGCGTTTTCATATATTTTAATAATAAAAACAAAAGAAAACACAACATTTCTACATAAATTAGATCATAAACTGATCCTTTAAAAAAGTTTTTTTCACTATTCAAATGTTGCGCTTTGAGAAAATTTTGCGCTAGGAAATATTTAATAATATTCCGACCTGTCCTGTATTCAATGCAGAATAAAAATAATCGGAATTGGTATAGCATTATTGTTGTTATAAATATTAACTTGTAACAATAAAGGTCGGGTTACACTTAGGAAATATTTTACCAAAAAATCGTAGCCACTACTTTTGCTAACTCTGATTTAACTTGTTTTTTATATCACAAAATAAGGTTAATTATGCTGCAAAAAGCTATTTCTACATTATTTTTAATAAATGCGAGGCCATATATAAAAAAATATTGTAATTAATGGAAATACAATTTTAACTTGTCTGTGGGCTACGTTTTTTTCGGAAAATATTTGCCAAGTGTAACCGTACCTTAAGGCTTTTATAATTCCGAACATTACATTTGATATTTTAATACGAAACTTCTAGTTAACTAGTTGCTCTCGAAATATCTTCTTTATTTCAAATAATTTTTGTTTGATGTTTATATTTCCGAATTTTTTTTAAAAGACATTTGAAGTTGATTTCTTTCTCCCTATTATTGTTAATATAGTATATAGTGATTGTGTAAGGCGTTCGCGTAAACGTCTAACTCGTTTTTTGTAGTAGATTAAATAACACGGGTTATGTGTTGCTTTAATCTATTACAAAAAACGACATAGGCGTTTACGCCAGCTCCTTACACAATCAGGCCCATTATGTACTTAATTTTTTGATCATGCGGACTATTAGTATGAAATAACGTTCGAATTGAATGGCAAATTTCATATAAACTAAAAAAAATTTCCACTTTTTATTAAGAAATCTACAAAAACTCATTGAGAAAAAGAAAATTTACATAAAATTTTTTAATCGAGTTATTCGATAAATCGACCTAAATTACTCGAATAAATTTTTACTCGAAATTGAAATTTTTTGTTTGATCGAACATTATTTGACTTTACAAAAACTCATTGAGAAAAAGAAAATTTACATAAAATTTTTTAATCGAGTTATTCGATTAATCGACCTAAATTACTCGAAAAAATTTTTACTCGAAATTGAAATTTTTTGTTTGATCGAACATTATTTAACTTTAATTATTCAATTATTCGAGCAAACATTATTCGAGTGAATACCCTAGTATTTGGAAAGTTAAAATAGAAAAAAAGAAAATATACCCTATTTTACTAATACAAATGTTGTTGGAAATTAGAAAGATGTTTTTGTTTTTTTAACGTTGCACTATGGTTCAGACGACCACTTTCTTTGGCCAAAACGATTTTTTTAATGTTCTCTTTTGATGCATTTGTTATTGCAATCTAGAAAAGCACACTTCAGACCAACTAAAAATGCATTTTGTTTTTGTAAAATTAATTAACCGTTTAATTATAAGCCATCAAAGTTTGACTTTTTCTAAAAAGTTATAGTTATTACTCCCTAAAACATTACTTCAAATTTACGATCATATATTGTCTAAATTTGTGTTGAAAATTTCTCCTTGTCTAAAATTACATCGTATTTGTAGTTATTTTATTAAAGAAAAAATCTTTCAAATTAAACATATTTAGTCCAAGTGGAAAAAATTTAACATAAAGTATAATACGGCTATAGCTGAATGGTAGATACGTCAGACTATCAGTCAACCGTGCACGCAGCCAATCGCTTTTTTTTAGTAAAAGCATTTTGTTCAAAAATAATGCGTGTGTAATTTTAGGTCGATAATAATCGGTAAAGTGTTGCCGACTATTATCGACCTAATTTTCAACAAAAGTGTTTTAGAGTGTAGTTATTAGCTAAACGGGTACCTAAACCAAACAAAAATAATATCATGAAAAAGAAAGATAATGGCGTTCAGATTCACTTAAGCGAAAAATAGAATCCAAAAAAGGTGTGTGATATTCAAAATCCTTAGTCTTTCACATAACCTATAAAACCGCTGTTTTTTAATGTACATAAGCTTTTAAAAAGTTTGCCACCTGTTTCCACCATAAGGCTGCCAGAAGTTGTTGAATTGCAGTATTTCAATTTTAATCCACTTTTCGTTTTCTGCGATTTTTTTGCGATATTCGAGGAAATAAAACCTTTTTAAAAATAGTCCGCCAAAAATTTTCAAACATGTTTGAAATAATAGTTAAAACATCGAAATAAGAAGTTTTCAAGTAATATCCCAGCAAAAATAAATTTGGTACAAGGATGCACTAAGATTAAATAGAAGGGCTTCGGAGATGCGCAAAAGCACATAGTGCATCCCCTCTGCCTTACGAGGTTGCAATAACGTAAGCGAATGAAGAAATTTAACGCATACACAAGAAAGGTGGTCGGCTATTTATGTTTTTTTCATGTTTTTTAAACCCGAAGTTTTTTTCTTTCAACTCAAACTTTTTTATAGTGCATCCTCTCTCACTTACGTGGATACAAATATGGATGCGTGTGTTATTTTTAGTTCGTAATTTGATTTTTGTTCTTCCATTGAATTGTGTGTGATAATAAATGTGCCTCGGTAGCCTAGGGGTTAGTGTTCTAGCCTACCATGCCGAGATCGTGGGATCGATTCCTGATTCAATACGCAAGCAAAAAGTATTTAATAAAAGTAAATTGTAGTGTAATATAGTTTCCAATTGTGTTTGTACCACTTAATACATAAATAAACAGAAAAACAATATAAACTAATTTCAAATAAAACATTTATCCAAGTGTAGGTGAAATTGTGATATAAAGAACAAAATTTTTTTTAATTATATTCATACAAAATAGACATGAGGTTAATGCACCTAAGATGCGCAAAAAGAAGCTCATGCCTCCAGACCTACCAAGTGGGACATCCCATACAAAAATCATGTAATACGGAAGCAGGTTGGTAAGGGAGAGTACCGAAATCTCTCTCTTACAAACCTGCTTCCGGTAGACGGATTTTTTTTCTATATATATAGAAAAAAAAACCGATCAAGAAAAAATTATTGTGATCTTACGCCAATTGGCTTTTCATATGAATTTTTTCTTACAGATAGGTATACGTTTAAAAATTCAGAAATTTTGGATATATGGTTACGAGAGAAAGCACAGTATAAAAACAATGCAGTTCTTAGTTATATTCTGGAAAATCGGTACAGAAAACATTTCTGATAAATTTCACACATATATCAGAGATAAATTCTATTTTTATGCAAAAGAATTGACCACAAATGGAAAAATTATTATTCGTCTAATTCTAACAACTTCATGAAACAAATTTTTTGCCAGAAAAAATAATTCCTTTGAATGGGCGTGGCAATGCCTACTTTTCTAGTCACAATATTGCATTTATAGCGGATCATAATATGTGTACCAAGTTTCATAGGATTCGGCTAAGTAGAAGTAGTTTAAAAAAATATTTACTTTGAATAGGCGTGGCACTCCACATTTTTCCAATCATAATATTGCATTTATTGCAGAGCTTAATATGCGTGCCAAGTTTCATAATATTCGATTAAGTAGAAGTAGTTTAAAAAATATATTTATTTTGATTGGGCGTGGCACTGCCTATTTTTCTAAGCATAGTATTGCATTTATGGCGGAGCTTAATGCTTATCCCAAGTGGCATAAGATTCGGCTAAGTGGAAGTAGTTTAAAAAGGATATATACTCTGAATGGGCGTGGACTGTCCACTTTTTTCATCGTTATGTTGTGCTGTCACAGGAACGGAGTATTTCTACAAAGTTTCATAAGAATCGATAGAGAACTTTGCCTTAGAATAGTTTTGGCCAAAGAAAGTGGTCGTCTGAGCCATAGTGCATAGTACTTAAATTTTATAGTACATAAAAAAAATTTTTTTTTGCCGCAACTGAATTTTTTTTTATTTTATGTATTTCTTTAGTTGACCTCTTTTAGAAGAACAATTGCAATATGTACTAAAAAAACAACTTAACTATTTTAAAAGAACAGGACAATATATTAAAACTACATACATCGAAAAACTTAATGCCCATTTTTCCAATTAACTCTTTGCTCTGTAAAAATAAGAGTTTTTAATCATTTCAATATACTAAAATGTCTGGTCTGGAACGATTTTCCGGCATCTCACGTCAAATTTCGTTTATAAACATATCGGTTACGGCTATGTGCCATCTTCAGTGCCCCTTGTTTCTTTATAATTCGTTTGTATACCCAAAACAAATTAAATTGGCTTCGGATAATGTGCAGATTAGTCTAATATTAATAGCAGAAAACTTCCGGCTATTCTGTCAAATGTCTGAGGGAATTTTAGACAACTTGGGTGATTGTCTGATAAAGTCTCAGATTTTAATTGACGTTAGACATATCGCCTAAAAATATTTCCTGGTTACTCGTATATAAACCTAACCAATATTTAAGTCCCAACAAAAAAGGGGGTGTTCTAAGTTTGTAGAGTATGTATGTGTATGTATCTGTGTATGTATCTGTCTGTCCTATCGTACAGCCGATCGTACGGCTGAACCGATTTGGATTTACTTTTTTTTTGTTTAAAAGATGACTTGATCGAGAGTGTTCTTAGCTGTTTTGGTAGAAAATAGGTCGAATCGTTTAGAGGTTATCGATTTATCCTCTTGCATCTGTGTGTATGTGGCACTGTAGCTACACTGAAAAAAAATTTTGTGTTTATTTTACGAACTATGTTTTGTGCTTTAAGAAATAATTTTTTATATAGTACGAAAGAAAACTCTTCCGATACCTATCGACAGCTTCTTTATCTCTGAGACGCACTTGACTGCTAGAAGTTTATTTAAAATCAACGGATATACTCTCTACGACACAAAGGACCCCCAAGGAAGACCTTGTGGTGGCTCGGGTATACTAATAAAATCGCGATTAAAACACTACTTAATGAGTGATCATTGTGAAGACTATCTTCAAGCAACTAACATCTGCATTGAAGCTTTTCATCAAAACCTGGTGATTTCATCAATTTACTCTCCTCCCAGGTACTCTATTACAGAAAATCAGTATAGTAGATTTTTTAATTCACTAGGCCCACGCTTTTTGGCCGCCGGTGATTACAACGCTAAGCACACGTTCTGGGGATCTCGCCTCATCACGCCAAAGGGTCGCGTTTTGTTTGACACAATTTCAAAAATACGTCTGAATGTTATATCAAGTGGGCAGCCAACTTACTGGCCAACAGATCGCCGAAAAATACCTGATGTTATTGATTTTGGAGTAGTAAAGGGTGTGCCCAGCGAAATGATCCAAGTTGAAGCATCTTTAGATTTGTCTTCAGGGCGCTCACCAACTATTGTCACTATATATTCACATACAACATATTCACCCACTTGTGATTTAACATTGCCCAGAAAATATTCCATTAAAAACGCCTGCTGACATATATGACTCTATTAGAATGTTTGAGGCAAACCTTAAGCAAGCTGCTCTAAATGCTACTACTACAAATCTTCAGGTGAGATTTAATAAAATTTTTTCAGCAGAAGTAGAACGGCTTTTATCCGAAAAAAGAAGAGTTCGTAGAGAATGGCAACGCTACAGATCCCCTCAGCTAAAATCTAGGCTGAAGGAATGTACTAAACAGCTGAAAACTCTACTAGAATATCAAAAAACCGCTTCTCTTCAAAACTTTCTAAATGGGCTCGACGCAACACCTCAAACAGACTATTCGCTATGGAGAGCAGCCCGAGGCCTCAAAAGACCAGTGATATATAAGCCTCCATTGCCAGCTTCGAATGGAGACTGGGCAATAACTGACGCTGAAAAAGGACTCTTTTTGTAAACCACTTGCAGAAAGTATTTACTCCAAATACGTCTGATACTATAGTTGAGCTGCCACCAGTCCTCGCTCTACCAGATGTTACTTTGAGGTTCAACATTCGTGAGATTGAACACTATATTGCGCGCTTAAACGCCAAAAAAGCTCCAGGCGCTGATAAAATAAGCAATAAACTGCTCTTAGAGCTATCCTATACTGCAAAACAGATAATTCTATTTACTTTTAACAGTATTTTGCGCCTCAAATGCTATCCCACAGAATGGAAGGTTTCCCTGATTACCATGATACCTAAACCAGGCAAAGATCATACGAAGGTGGAGTCCTATAGGCCTATAAGCCTGTTGTCTAACATGTCAAAACTATTTGAAAAACTACTTATGAGAAAGCTAACACCCATACTGAATCATACTGGAAGCATTCCAGACCACCAATTCGGTTTTAGGAGACAACATAGTACGATTGAACAAACACAAAGACTCGTGAACGTGGTTAGAAAAACCTTCGAAGAAAAGAAATATTGTTCTGCGCTCTTCATCGATGTTTCTCAGGCATTTGATAAAGTATGGCACGAAGGTTTAATACATAAACTAAAGCAAAACCTACCCGAAAACATCCTTAAACTTTTAGAAAGCTGCTTAACTGAGCGAAAATTTGTTGTTAAAGAATGTAATTTTCAAAGCCCTCCGCAACCCATTGAAGCCGGAGTTCCTCAAGGCAGCACCCTCGGTCCTGTATTATATCTGATATATACCTCTGACTTGCCGGTAAGCAGTAACATACACATATCAACATTCGCTGATGATACAGCTTTTCTAAGTGTTCACAAAAGCCATCAAGAAGCCACCCGCAATTTGCTAGATTATATACCCCAGTTGGAACAATGGCTAAAACAATGGCGGATAAAAGTTAACGAACAAAAATGTCTACACATTACTTTTACATTGTGCAAAGAAACCTGCCCACCTATACAAATAAATAACCAAACTATACCTCAACACACTGAAGTAAAATATCTCGGTGTTCACCTTGATCGTCGTCTAACATGGAAGTCACACATAAATGCAAAGGTAAAGGATTGTAAACTTCTTCTATACAACTCCATTCTAAAACCAATATGGTCCTACGGAATCCAGTTATGGGGCACTGCCTCGGCATCAAATGTAGAAAAAATTCAAAGGCAACAAAATAAAATACTCCGTACGATTACAGCAGCCCCATGGTATGTCAGAAACAAGCGGTTAAGACAGTGTTTTCTAAACACGTGACAAGCTACATAAAAAGACCTGAGTTGCACCCAAATCCCCTAGCCCGAAACATCATTAACTTTAGAGGCCACACTCGGCTGAGAAGGAGGGACACTCTTGCTCTCAGCCGAACACGAGAGACGTAAACAACCAAACAACCAACCGCTGAAACAAATATTTTTGTCTGGCACTGGCTGGACTTAAAAATTAAAATTTTAGAGTTAAAATTTGATTACTTATTATTAGTTCAATTTTATTGAAGATACAATAAATAAATACATATAACCGAAAAAACACAAAAAAATAATAATACGAAAGAGTTTCGTAGAAAAGATAAAAATGTCTTACATTTAACGAAATACTTTCATAGATTAAGGTAATATTTAGAGAATATTACTAAATATTTTTTGTGTTTTACGAAAAAATTAAACAACTTTTTTTACATTTTTCTTGTTATGAAAGTTTTTTCTCAGAAATCCCATTTTTGTGCCCCTTTTATTATCAAAATCCTTTTTTGTGCCCCTTTTTGAAAATTTTCAACGGTAACGCTGTCTACAATTTATATGTATACGGGTCACTTAGCGCCCAATTTTATATGATTCAATAATTTTAAGAACAACTTATATAGTCCATAATTAATTTCGTAATATGTACGAAATTTTAGTATATATTACGAAAAAACGTACTAGTAAATGTTTTCGTTACTTTCGTAAAACGATGAAATTCTGGTGTAAAAATTTATTCCGTAATATGTACGAAAGTTTCGTATATTTTACAAAAAGAAATAACTACGAAAAGTTTTCGTTACTTTCGTCAAATAATAAAATTCTGGACTCAACCTAATTCGTAATATGTACGAAAGTTCCGTACATTCTACGAAAAAAGTAAATACGAATGGTTTTCGTTACTTTCGTAAAAATAATAAAATTCTAGACTAAAACCTTTTTCGTGGAATGTACGAAAGTTTCGTAAATAATACGAAAAAAGTAATTACGAAAGTTTTTTTCGTAAAATGTTGCATGGAATATTTTCAGTGTACCAAACGGTTGTATCCATTTTGTTCGAAAGGTGACTTAATCTAAAATCTTTTAACTTATGTTTGAAGAAAATCGGTCTATCGGCTTTGAAGACGGTGGTTTTTCAAATTTTTAGTTTAACGTTATCTCTGTAGTAGGAGCGCTAACTTGTTAACAGTTGTCTCTTTTTAATGTAGCAATTATTCCAGTGTTGCCCAACATTAGTAAATTATACTAAAACAAACGAAGTTTGTGTGTTTAAGTGTTTATAGAAAAATCGGCATTTTTGCAGCAAAAATCGGCAAATCGGCATTTTGATATTTTGAAAGCACAAAATCGTCAAAATGCCGATAGATCTGTCAATATGACAGACCTGGGTACTCTCTCTCATCTAAGTGCTCTTTTGTTTTCCCTTTGGTAATATTAAGCAACAACAAATTCTATGGAAAAAACAAAAACTGCTCAACAAGAATTGCATTGTATGGACACGAAAGCAACTTCAAAAGCAAATTTAAGAAATTTGCTGAGCCAAAGTGGACTCGTATGGGCGAGGACTATGTAACTATGGAAAGTAACCAAAACAGAAAAAAGTGCACAAGTACAAAAAGTAACCAATTTTGGTTAAAAGTAACCAAAACGGCAGACCTGATTAGAAAAAATTTTTATCGTAGTGCTTTACACAGCGTCTTCACGAGACATTAACTTTGATATAACATGAGAAAAAACGTCGGCAGAATACTAAAAACAAAATGTCGAATTTTCTCTTAATCTCATACTAGGGCCAGACGTAATTTTACTTTTCCGATAAGATTTCATTTTATGGAAATGCTCATCGAGTTAACATGTACTACTTTTGCATAATTAGTTATTTTATTTTTAATTTTTCACACAAATTTAAATTTATAAATCAATTACACACATTTTTCACTTATTTAACACAGAAATTTTATCAAAAACATCGCTGTTCATTTATTTTAATAAACACTCACACATGCACACTATTTTATTTGCATGTACATGTGTTTTTTGACAGTTCATCTCATAAGATTGTTGTTATAAGAATTCTTATAACAACGCTCTCATAAAAATTCTTATAGCATTGAGATAACACTAATTTGAAGTCTACACGTAACATAATTCTCTCTGCGATTGAATTTGACAATCTCATCTTACATATTATGTTACGTGTAGACCTCAAGTTACATAAAAAGGTTGATTACATATTTCCTATGCCGATTCACTATAACAATGTGCGAAAGAGGAATCTTTCACTCCCTTTAAAATAAAGACCATACGTTAACTTTAAAAACACCGACACACATGTACATATTTGGTTCCCTCCGGGAGAATTGGTCCTTGTTATAATTATTTGTTTACTTTTTTGTCTTGTACAGTATTATCTGTCCGATAACATCCCAACCTTATTATTTAATTTCATTCCTTATTTTCATTTAATTTCTAAAAAAATAATTATCAATTTAATTTAAATTTGACCAATAACCAACCAATTTATCATTTGAATTTATTCATGACTCAAATTACATGTTGTTTGTAAAATAAAATCCTAATTTTTCCACAGAGTCATAGTTTTCATTAGTCCTTTCAATTAAAAAAAATGCACCAAGATTTTTTGGTTGTTTTGGCAGTTGCCGTTGTGCGTAAATATAATTAAATTGACTATATTTTACTGATTTTACTGAAGAAAAAAACTATCTAAATTGGAAACAAATGAAACCTGATGAGCTACTAATTTACAGTCGCTTTTGCACTTATAGGAGATTTAAAAGAATAAATTCTTTTGATATTATAAATTTTGAGTTGAAAGATATTGTTTTGCCTTAATTTTTAATATTTATTACTTAAGAATTTTATGATAAATTTTAAGTTTTATTAACAAAATAATAGCTTTGTTCATTTACTTTCCTATCACTTTCCATCAACGAGAGCGTAAAAAGAAATTTTGTTAGACTACTCTCAAAAATAATAAAAGAACACTTTACCATCCAAAACTTGCAAGCTAAAATAGTGTTGTAATATATAGGTATATATGAGTACTTAATAGCTACACTCTAATAATACACTGTAGTTGAAAATTAGGTCGATAATAGTCGGCAACACTTTACCGATTATTGTCGACCTAAAATTAGACACGCACTATTTTTGACCAATATGTTTTTACTAAAAAAAACCGACTGGCTGCGTGCAGGTTTGAACCGCGACCGCCTGACTGATATTCTGACGTATGTACCATTCAGCTATTACCGTATTATACTTTATGTTAAATTTTTTCCACTTGGACTAAATATGTTTAATTTGAAATGTTTTTTCTTTAATAATATAACACAAAATCGATGTAATTTAGACAAGGAGAAATTTTCAACTCAAATTTAGACAATATCTAAATTTGAAGGAGTTTTTTTTTTCGAAAAAAGCCCATAGCTGGTCTTTACTACTTGGCCATTTTAAACTCCGTTGAAAAGCTCTTCAAAGAAGTTTCATATGATGTTAATTTTCCAGAGATATAGGACAATCATATTTAAACAATTCTAAAACTTAAGCCAATAACATTGTCAATATGTAATTTAAAATACTATTCTCATATTAATTAAATATCATGGTTATTTATTACACTATGATACAAAAGTTGAGAAAAAATTATTCAAGGACTCTCATGCACCAATTCTGTTTTATTGGAGCCCATAGAGAAATACTTTTAGTTTTTCGTAAAGTGATTTTATAACTGTATATGTAGCAGGGATGCAAAATGAGAATTTAGAAATTATACTAATTTTCAAGATAAAATGTACTAAATTCTTGTTACATTATTTCAAAATATTATTTACTCAAAATCAACAAAAAAAAGGCACATTGAAGTACACTTGCATTTCGTACTTATTCGTGATGATCTTGATGAAATCGGACCTTATTTCCTTGAGGCCGAAATTGAGTTAGCTAAATGTTGTAAAACTTTGAAAGGAATGCTCTTTTTCATTATTTTTACGAGTGAAAGCTGAAGTAAAGTATAAAATCTTATGTATAAAAATAGCATTTTGGAAAGGAGATGCTAACTTCCCCAATGCGTTTCACATGAGGGAAGTTAATTAAGGCTCCTTTCTTTCTAAATGTAGAGGTAGGAAAAATAGATTTTTAATTTATTTCGGAGGTCAATTTAGGGCCATTCTACTTGTAAAGTGGAAGGAAATGCTATTTTGGCTCTACTGAAAATTCTTGATGGAAAGATAAGGCCTTTGTTCATCAGCATCATCACATATATAACAATTAATAATAATGTTTAATTTCGAAAGGCATTCCAAAGTCTATAAGCTGTGAAGATCTGAATATAAAAGGATTATTTTGGATATGATTCTTGCTTCTTTGGATTAGATTGGACACGGTCGAAACAAATAGTATAGTTCTCTTTGGTTTTCATTATATTTTGATATCCTTTCCATATTTGCAGATTAATGTGGAATGGATAACATTCATATCGCAATTCTTGGAATATCAGTAAATATGAGTTGATTTAGTTAACTTTTCATATATGCCTTCGACCAAAAGGCACACATGTTGTCGCTTTTAAAGACTTAAAATTTCGGTACCATTTTCCTTGTTCTTAATTATTCAAGTGAACACTAAAGATGGCACGTATCCGAAAACAATCTGTTTATCTACCAAATTTGACGTGGGATGACGGAAAATTGTTGCAAATTCAAACAAACCCCGTCACTCTCCAAAATGTTGAAATAGTCCTAAATTAGTCATTGAAGTGCTATTGTACTTTTGACTTCCAAATAGTGCAAAAAAAGTACAATTGTACCAACTTTTGCATCCTTGATATGTAGTGAAAATCGGTTTGAACTTCAAACAGTCATTGGTAGCGTTCATAGGACGTGACTGTTGATCTCGACTGCTTGATGAATACATGGCAAAGTGAACAGCTGATAAATCCAAACAATAAAACAGAGGGACAATATATAATTTGTATATAATAACTATTGAATGAATTAGTTTTGAGCGCATTTCAGTCCCTTAAACATCTATAAACATGGTATCCAATGCGATTGTCAGCAGCATAAAAATTGTTCATTTTTATTTTAAAGTTTTCGCAATAAAACAAAAATCACTGTAATAAAACGAGAAGGCTGGGCCGATAATTTTCTAATATCACATACATATTTGTGATATTATATTGCATAATTATATTGCAAGAGGGGGTGGGTGGATCGCTTAAAATATTAATGAAACAGATTTCCATTCCAAATTTGTTTCATACACCTCTTAAGTTGATTTCACTATGATTTTTAATATAGAAATTTATTTTTAACAAACTTACATTTTATAAAAGATTTTTTTCGGCCGTATGTAAAAAAATATTTTAGTTTATCCTAAAAGTTCATAGTAGTTACCAAGCAGTTTAAGGCTAACATGACTTTGTTAAAAAATTATTTGCAAAAAACAACTTTAATTATTTTCTGATTTAATAATAAATACTGGTAGCACCTAAACTAATACAATTTCATTCGAGTAGTCAAATATGTAAATAACTTTTTATTATATTGAAGTAAAACATCTTAATTAAAAAAAAACATGCGCTTCTGTAATGTTAGTAACCCAAGGCTATACCTGATATATTTCTATTATGACAAATGTCAAACTTTATATTGAAAAATAATTTATTTTATCCCAGTAAAAAATTTGCATGTTTTTTGAAGCACTAAAGAAATATAGCGCTTCATAATTTGCTTTAAAATATGAGCTTGTTTGGAAGCTGATTTCATAGCGTCACAACAATGCAGGTTTTGAAGCGAGAAAAGTATTTGCTTTTTACTTATACAAAAGCTTCGTATACAAGCTATACAAAAAAGCTGATTTTATAGTGCTGATCCAAAGCAGGTTTTTAAGCAAGAATGAAGAGTAAGTTTATTTGAGTTTCTTGGTGCCGTTTTGCAACAGTGTTTTTGGTCGAGTGATACGTTGGACTTCAAACCTGAAGGTTCTTAGTTCGACACTAGTTGAAGTTAAAATAACAAACATGGAGTAAAAATATGAAATTAATAAAAATAAATACAGAAACAAAATAAGAAAAATTCAAAATGGCGTTAACGAAACCGAACCACTTTTTTCATATATTTTCAGCTCTAGTGCTGAAAATGTTGATGATTTTCAGCGCTTCAAAACCGCTTTTGTGAGCAAAAATGTAGTACTCCAATCCGGGAGCTCGCCATACAAAAATCAGCAGCGATATCAGCAGGTTTGTCAGCGCTACTTTTATTCCATAATAGTAGAATCCTGCTTTATTGGAAGCAACTTTTTTACTGGGATGTAAGCTGTTTTTCCAATAAGGAATTTGACATTTATCATGATAAAAATATATCAGCTAGGTAAAGGAAATAAACATAATATCTATGAAGCAAAAGTAATAAAAATATGATGAACAAAGAAGAATTCACACAATTTCTTTTATTCGAATGAAATGAGTATTTGAATATCGAGCTCTTTTCAATTTGCTTTGATTGTATGAACATCACCAAAAGATTTTTTATATTGATATTTTTTTAAATATTTTTTGTAAATTTTGTCAGGACTTCGAATCAATTGGATAAGTTGGAGATGTTTCCATTACATGAAATATATAGTTAATTTAAACTAAATGCTAAGGCTTCAAGCTCTGTTTTCAGGTAGAACATGAATCAATATTTGCTATACATATTAACAATAATATTTGAGGTAAAAAGTACACATTTTGAAAATATCACTTTAAAGTAGTCTTAACAAACGTGTTGGCTTACTTTAAAATTTTGATAAAATAATTTTTTTTACAATACAACTTTACTCAACAATGCTTGGCAAAACTGCTTTAAATTATTTTGCATACAGCAGTTAAATTGTAAATATCATTTAATTTATATGCAAATAATTTTCTGAACTAATTGGGCTATCTACCGCCAAAGTGTAAAGTAACGAGTATCTAGGTACTCATAATATTTACAATACTAAAACTATCTGCTGATCTATGAAAGGAAAAGTAAAATTAATCAAACAGGCAGAAACAAAAAAATACTAATTTAATTACATGAAAGCATCCAAATTGTAATTAAATGGCTTCCCAAAAACTTTTAAAATCATCTAATCAAGCAAGTAGATTGATTTCATTCATTGGAAAATTATCATTTATCGCATGCATGTGTGTCTTGTAAATATAAATACAAAACAGCAGTTTGAAAAATTCTTGAAAGTAAAAATTTTACTATTACGAATTTGTAACAATTTTTGTATCTCAATCTATTGCTCTCTTTTTGGCGCTCTCTCCTTAAAATTTTTGGGAGTTAATGAACACTTTCTATCATGGTGAAATAAGTATACAGGTAACCGCATAAGGGAAACAAATACAACAATACAACAAAAAAATAAATGATGCTTGTCAAAAATATACGTGCTGGACGTGGATTATGCACAAAACTAGCAGAGCAAAAAATAATCAGCTGACGTTATGCTGCCACCTGTATACTTATTTCACCATGCTTTCTATCAATAATTGTTAAAAATTTTCAGTAAATGAACACACCTAAAATAAGAATATCTAATAATCAGACTAAATAACCTGTTTAAATATTAGTTATTCCTACTCACTATTAACTAGCTTGATAAGTGGTAAAATTCAACTAAGAACGCTGATGAGATGGTGTAGTGCCCTCGAAGTGTCTTTTGATTCGTTCTGCTAGAGTGATAATTAGATATTTTTGCAAAATCGAGTTTTGAAGAGTCTTGTTCCGCCAATTTTATCATAACTTGGTAAGTGGTTGTCTAGTTTTATAACAAAAACAACTTAAAAATTTGAAACAAAATTACCTTTAAACTGTTAAAATAATATTTTTCTATATGCTTGATAGTTTCGGAATTAATTCAACCGCAAGAGAGAAATATATATTTTTTAGGCAAAATTTCAAAAAATTTATTTCTTAAAAATTTATAAAAAATCGAAAATTGCAAAAACTTACCATTTTTATTAACAAATTATAAATCCAAAGAAATTTTAATTATTTTGGCTTGAGTTCGGTTTCGGAGCTATCAGAACGTCAGTTCAACCCTCCGCGCAGTCAAAATTTTCTTTGTCTATATGCTTTACATTTATCTATAAATAAAAATATAATTTAATTGAAAAATTCAATTAAAACCGAACTCAAGCCAAAATAATTAAAATTTCTTTGGATATCAACCATACAGTTCGACTAAACTCATAACTTAATTGTCAAATTATAAATCTTAATAAAAATTTTAAATTATCATAAAACTCCTAATTAAAAAGTCATTTGGGTACCCCCGTAGTGTAGTGGATAGTGTATTAGACTATTAGGTGTGTGTGTTCGTTTTTTTTTTTTGTAAATTCAAGTATTTGAACTTTAGCCGAAATAATAACTTTCAAGTTAAGCTTAAGCAAAGCCGATTCTACTTCTGGGAGTGTAGGAGGATCAGTTGAAATTTTCCTTCTCGGGTTACATCTAGTTATCGTGCCGTCATTATTATGGTTGTTATTCAGACTTAAATCAGTTGAATGAGAGGCTAGAGAGCTAAAATATTCACGCCACCTTTCAATCTGTTGATTAGCTGTGCTGTTGTTAGCTCAGAGCCATCGCTTGCTCTTAACGTCGCAGTATCTCTTATGTTGTTGCCGCTTAGTAGTTTAACTGCTGAGTAAACACCACGCACATTGCCGATGTTTGATAATTGTTCAGCTTGCTCAGCTGTTTTATTAAAATATTTTTCACGGTATGCTCGAACCATATAGTTTACCTTACGCGCTACTTCTCTGTAGTTTGGTCTTGCCAGCGCTTTCTTTGTTGGAGAGTTGGCTCTTATACGCGCCACATGTAAATTTTTTTCTATTTTGAATTTCGGCCCAAGATTCGGAACTAATCCAGGGTTTGATTTTATAATTTTTTACTCCCAGTATTAATTTTTCAGTTTGTTTACATGCAAGGGCAACATTATTCCATGTGTGGGGATTTTCATTCAATTTGCTGCGCAGTGTTTGATTGTACAACGATACGATGTTGGGGTCTTGCAACTTAGTCGTGTTATACTTTAATACTTTTCTACAGCCGGTGTTAACCGCAGCTGGTCGAAGTCTAAATGTAGCAACAAGGAATTGATGGTCAGTGTCAATATCGGCGCCTCGCTTGGTTCTTACATCCATTAGAGTCCCGAGAAAAAGATTGTTGATCAATATGTGATCTATCTGATTAAAAGAGCGTCCGCTAGGTGACTCCCAAGTATACTTGTGTATTTTTTTGTGTGAAAACTTTGTACCACCGATAAACAAATTATTGCGGCCACAAAAGTCCACAAGACGGTCACCATTGTTATTCCTCGTTTCTCCCAGACCATGCTTACCCATAATTGTTTGCAGATTGCTGTTATCGTTACCAACCAGGGAATTAAAGTCTCCCAACATAATTTTTATATCAGCGGCAGGTAAAGCGTTTGTAGCCGCTTCTAATTGATAATAGAACTCATCTTTAACATGTTCATCATCAGGTTCTGTAGGCGCATAGCACTGTACCTCCCCATTTCTCTTTGGACTTGCTCAATTCTGGAAGTTTCAGATAGAGTCTTAATATTCCAGGTACCAATCATAAGCCGTATCTTAAAGCCAAAAGTCGTCATCGAGGGGTTGTTACTATGCCATTCAGGCTGCTCATTAACAACTACCCGCCTTCTTAAGTTAGCTACCGCTAAACGGATGTTTATACGGTATTACCAGGGGATACTTGGTCTTTGACCGGAAGCGTGAGTTGCTTGAGAAATTCTACAAATGAATCGCTCCTGGCCATTCCCAAGTGCATGGCAATCAGAAAGCTTTCAGCATCTGAGAAAAATCACCAAGTCCTGACAACATTCCTGCTGAACTACTTAAGTTTGGATGCGGGACGCTAGCAGAGTATCTGACACCTATGATAAGAGGAGTTTGGGCTAACGAGCAAACACCATCAGAATGGAAGGAGGGCGTATTGATTACCACTCCAAAAAAGGGTGACCTTACGTTGTGCACTAACTGGAGAGGAATTCCATAAGCAAGGTGTTGTCATCGATAATACTTCAAAGGATATCACCGATAATGGATGTTATTTTGCGGAAGGAGCAAGCTGGCTTTCGTCCTGTTCGATCTTGGGTGGACCACATCAATACGCTTCGCATTATAATCGAGTAATCAATGGAATATAATACACCGCTTTATCTGTTGTTTGTAGATTTTGAAAGAGCGTTTGATACAGTACATCTTAACTCAATCTGGTTGACTTTAATTAAAAAGGGAATACCCGAAAAAATTGAGAATCTAATACGTGATCTATATAGAGACGCACATTATAGGGTGCGATTTAATGGAAAGGAAAGCGAGAGTTTCTCAACTTCCTCTGGAGTCAGACAAGGATGTATCATTTCGCCCACTCTTTTCATACTGCTTTTAGATAGCGTAATGGAAGAAACCAACAGAGACGCACCGCATGGCATACGTTGGAATATGTCGGAACTCTTACACGATATTGATTATGCCGATGACTTGTGTTTAATAACCCACCGCTTTATGGATATGGAGGCGAAGCAAGACAAAACTAATGCGCATTGGCACAAACGTTGCAACGCCACGTATACTTGATGATAAAATAATAGATGATGTTGAAAGCTTTTGTTACTTGGGGAGCAAAATAACCAGCCATGGTGGTTCTAAAGAAGATATCTCCGACCGCATAAATAAAGCACGTGTGGCTTTTTTAAAATTACATAAGATCTGGCGTATGAACAACATATCAAAAACAACAAAGCTGAGAATATTTAACTGCAGCGTGAAATCATCAATGGTTGCACTACATGGAGTTGCACAAAGCTGACTATTAAAAAGTTGCAAGTATTTATTAATCGATGTTTGCGACAAATTTTGCAGATTTATTGGCCCATCTGTATATCAATTGAAGACCTGTGGCAGCAAACAAACAGCATACCAGTCGAACTAGAAATAAGAAGGCGTAAGTGGACCTGGATCGGTCATATTTTGAGGCGACCGACAACGGCAGTCGCCAGAAACGCCCTAGAATGGAGCGCCGGCAGGGACGCCCTAGGAATACTTGGACACGGTGCACCAGAAAAGAACTCGAAGCAGCTCAAACCACTTGGAGACAAGTCAAAACACTTGCTAATGATAGAAGTAGATGGAGAGAATTTGTTACCGCCCTAAGTTCCTCGTGAACTTTTTATTTAGTTGATTTTTAAAATAATTTAAATAAATAAAGGACATATATACATATATAAGTTAAGCTTATACAGTTCAAGCAAAATTTATAATTTTTCAAGAAAGGCACGCAAAATAGACTTTTCATATCGAAGAATTAAATACTTTAAAGCAGCCGTAACAACTCGTACGTTTATAATCACAACATGTCAAATAATGAACAGTTTTAGGCACAGCATGCATCATGTTACATTAAATAAATCGCAGTTAGTAACCAAATAATTGTTCGTAATTAATGCATGTATACATTCATTGTTAAAGGTCTCAAACACAAAAGCAACAAGAATGTCATCACATTAACATCAGAGTGAAAACGAAATTATTTGCTTTAAAATAATTCAACATTAATTTTATATAACTATATGTGTAATAGAAGGATATATGGAGGAGCAAATTCTGGATCTACTGAACAAACAACACAAAAACATAAAATTTACAATGGAAGTGGAGGAGAACGAAAGGATGAACTACCTAGACCTAACGATTAGGGCAAACAAGAGCTTAAATAGAATTGAATACGAAATATACAGAAACCAACCGCTACAGATACAATAATACACAATTCATCAAACCATCCTCAACAACATAAGAACGCAGCAATTAGGCAATTAATAACGAGACTTGAACGAATACCCCTAACACGTGAGGCCTATATGAAAGAGTTAGGAATAATATATAACATAGCGGAAAACAACGGATATAAAAAAGACCTAGTTGACAAGATTAGAAAGGATTTCGAGGCAAATCAGAAACGAAACAGAGAACAGGAACAAGAAAAGAAAACCTAGGCTACCTTTACGTATATGGGAAAATCAACATACAAACTGCCAAATTTTTTTAGAAAACACAACATTAACACAGCATTCCAAACAAGAAAAAACTTGGGTAGAATACTACAGAACAGAACAAACGAAACAGACTTCCTAGATAAACAAGGAGTGTACAAATTAACTTGCACATGCCAACACAGTTATATCGGACAAACTGGAAGAAAGATAAAAACAAGATTTCGCGAGCACATGAGAGACTACAACAAGAAACTGAGAGAACCAGGATTAACACCAGAATCGAATTTCGCAAACCACATATTCGACAACAAATGTACACCAGGACATATTAGAAAAGCAGTTAAACTATTACATTCACAACATAAAGGACGGCGACTGAACGTATTAGAGAACATGGAAATATACAAGCAAAAAATATTTGAGGGAAGAATAATAAATGAACAAATAAACACTGCTTCAGACGTAATATTTGAACCGTTAAAATATTTTTACACAAAAGAAAACAATACTACAGGCAACGTAGTAGAAAATGAACAAGACAAAAGGATTACCCAGAAACGTACAATTACGGATTATTACCTACGTAGGGATAAAACAACTGATAACTAATAGAGCAGATTATAAACCAAATATTAAACACAAACATAATAGTAAGAGAAACAGGTAGCAGCTAGAGACACACAAAAGCATATAGAGGCGGGAGAGAGAGAGATAAAGAGCGGGAGAGAGAAATAGGGAGCAGAATACAAAAGGGATCAAGGAAGGAAGTTAGGTATACAAACGAATTATAAAAGAAACAACGTACAACAGAAAAACGATTTAGTATTCAATAGAACACTGAAGATGGCACATAGCCGAAACCGGTCTGTTTACAAACCAAATTTGACGTGGGATGACGGAAAATCGTTCCAAATTCAAAAAAACCCCGTCGGAAGAAAAACACAACACATAACTAGCATTTGTTATAATGTTTTATGTGACTTTTTAGAGAGTGTCGTTATGGTGATTCTCCAGGTGTTGGATAAATACAAATTACTTTCTATGCTGATTACGCCACCGCCTCCAATTCCGACAGGCTTTTACTTCGAAATGTACTTCGAGTAACCCACATGAATTTGAAAGAGTCTCACTATTGTTGCGAGGTTGTAGAAAAATTAAGAATTACTTTATATATGGGTCTCTCCCAGCTATACCTACAGGCTTTTGCTTGAAAACTCACTTTATTCTCAGAGTAACCTTCATCAAATTTACAAGGTCTCACTATTGCGGTTGTGGATATATAGAAAAACTAATAATTACTTTGTAACGGGAGTAACCATATACTAAAAAATATAGACATATACTAAAATTCAGTAAACAAAATGTTCAGTTTAAGTATAAAAATTTTCTAAGCTTAATAGCCCAACTCAGTGTCTCGATAAAACTTTACGTCTATAGATGGAAAGCAGTCACTAAAGCAATTCAGTAATAGCCCAATTCACTATGTCGGTTTTATACGTTTTCCGACTAATTTCTGACTGATTTCCTTGTTTTGTATTCGCTAAATAGTTTAGACCATATTTAGGTCGTTGTCTTTGAAAATGAAAAATTATTGCTTCCAATAAAATAACTGTTTGAATTGCCGCATTAGAATAATTATAAGTTGAACAAAAAATACAGGCCAAATAATTTTTAAACTATTATGGTTTTTGACTTGGCAGTAACTTATTTCCAATTTCTTGTAGGCAAGACAAGAACCTCGAAGCTCAAACGAAAAAATATTGGAAAATGTTCATTATTTTTATTTATTTTCAGAAAAAGTTTCCATAGCCTAGTTTTGATAAAATTAACGGCGAAACAATAAACAACTTCTCCGATTGAGTTAAAATTGTCTTTTCTTTTTTTTCTGTTGTGACCAGCACTTTACTTATGCGGTGCATTGTGCCGGAACTAGGAAAATTGATTATGGAAAGGAGGATAGAGGGAGTAGTATCTGTGGACATTCGACTTGAACTTTCCCACATTGAAAGGGACTGGAAAGACCTCTGCGAGGAGTTTATTCCACATACGAACTATTTGACCTAAGTACGAACTTTCTCTGTAATGCGTAGTGCGGGTCACTGGCAGACCAACCACAAATGGATGTGCTCTTAATGAAAAACGTGTTTTACGCAAAATTTATCGGGTTTCGGGAACAATTTCCCTAATTTCAATAGAACGCATTCCATTGTAGTAGCGATAGAACAGCGAAACACACCCCACATTGTGTCGATGCTCCAGTGAGTCAATAGAGTTGGCTACCCTACTATCACCGATAAGCTTCTTTGCCCTCTCCTGTACGCGGCCGAGTAACTTCAAAGTAGTCTTGAAGCACCGGCCCATACATGAGAGTTGTATTCCATTTTCGGTCGGATATAGGTGGTATAAATATTAAGGAGATCAGCTGAAGTGAAGTAACTCTTGCACCATCTCAAAGATCAGACGCACTTGAATGCTTCTTTTGCGACTTGAAAAATTAGATCATTCCACCGAACATCACATTGGATTTTTATGCCAAGAACATCAAGAGCTTTTCATTCCTCAATACCTATACCGTCCATAATTACAGATGAAGCAGCATGTTCGGTCATACGCCTGTGCGTAAGCATACAACATTGGGTCTTACGAGCGTTAAAATCGACCATATTCACATGACCCCATTTCGATATTGTTACAAGATCACGATTAATTGTATCATTCATGTTTTGCCTCTTGGCCTCGATCTCCGACAAACTTGGTCTACTGATGAATGAATAAGAATGGCAAATGCCACTGTTATCTGCGAAAAAGTAGAAGGAGTTGGAAGTTTGACAGAGAAGGTCATTAAAGTTAAGAAATAGGGTAGGAGAAAGAACGGAGCCCTGCGGTACCCCTGAATTAATCTTTAACTCGTTTGATGAGATCCCACCTATAACAACTCGTATATTACGATCCCTGAGAAAGCTTCAAATGAATCGAGAGAAGTCAATAACGGCACCAAAAGCAACAAGTTTTGACAAAATTGCCCCATTCCACACTCTATCAAACCCCTTGGAAATATCTAGAGCCACCACCTTACTTTCGCCGAAATGATGTATGGAGCGTCACCACTTCTCCGAAAGGAAGGCTAGTAAGTCACCCGTAGAACGTCCCCTACGGAAGCCATACTGCCGGTCGCTGAGTACACTGTTGGACTCCCAATACCTCACAAGATGAAAACTAACCATACTTTCCATCACCTTCGAAATTGCAGAGCAAATAGCGATTGGGCGGTAATTTTCAGGGTTATTAGCCTCTCCCTTTTTGGGGATTGGCGTAACATTGGCAACCTTCCAACATTTTGGAAATTCACCAGCATGGTTCTTAGAGGAAGAATATGCTAAAATAAAGAAAAAGTTTCTTTAAAGAAATAAAGCGCTTCATAATTCGCTTTAAAATATTAGCTTGTTCAGAACCTGATTTCATAGCGTCACAACAATGCAGGTTTTGAAGCGAGAAAAGTATTTGCTTTTTACTTATACAAAAGCTTCCTACACAAGCTATACAAAAAAGCTGACTTTATAGTGCTGATCCAAAGCAGCTTTTAAAGCGAGAATGACGAATAAGTTTATTTGAGTTTCTTGGTGCCGTTTTGTAACAGTGTTTTTGGTCGAGTGATTGGTACGTTGGACTTCAAACCTGAAGGTTCTTAGTTCGATACTAGTTGAAGTTAAAATAACGAACATTGAGTAAACATATGAAATTAATAAAAATAAATAAAGAAACGAAATGAGAAAAATTCAAAATGGCGTTAACGACGCCAATCCACATCGAACCATTTTTTTCATATATTTTCAGTTCTAGTGCTGAAAATGTTGATGATTTTCAGCGCTTCAAAAGCGCTTTTGTGAGCAAAAATGTAGTACTCCAATCCGGGAACTCGCCACACAAAAATCAGCAGCGATATCAGAAGGTTTGTCAGCGCTACTTTTATTCCATAATAGTAGAAACCTGCTTTATTGGAAGCAACTTTTTTACTGGGATTTAAAAAAAACAATAAATTGTACTGATTGGGACTAGTAAAAAATACTTAATTTTAGAATGTGAATAGATCTCATATGGTATAGAATTTTAATAAAAATATGTGCTAAAATTAAGGACATAATGAGGCTGACCTTAGGAAAAATTTACTTAATTTGAGAACATAAAAAACCACAATTTTCAAGTCACTTAAGAAAAGGTCTTCACTAAGGTCTTCTTTATATGCTAACAAATTTACCGAAACATAACTAAATCTAAACCGAAAATATAACCACTAAAAATTTAACACTGCTCATAAACTTGCTAACAATTTTAAAAATTTAAACGCGATTTGCGAAGTTTCATTTTTTTGAGATATGAACTTTAACATTTTTAAAGATATCCCATATGTATATAAAGAAAGCTATCCTGTAATTCCATTAATAGTATACAACTTTTTTCAGACTTGGCATCAACAATATTTTAAACACTTTTCTAACAGATCTATTGAAAACTTAAATGGACACACATGTTTACAAAGATGTCATTTCTGTTGTCACACAAATGTAACTGAGTGTATTTTGCACTTAAATCCATACATGTTGTGTGCTAAGAATAGTTTCCATAAGTACTACTGTAGAAGAAGGCACACACCCACTCGCATTTTTATGATGATTGTCTTTGGAAGACACTTAAGTACAAGCACTTGTATGATAGAAACAAAAAACAAGTTACCACATAAAGGCAACCCATCTAACATTTGTAGATAAGTTTAAAGATAGTTGAATGAAAAATTTGTTATCAGCCCTGCTGACTCTGAGAGAAAATTGTTCGCTCAAAAAAATACATGTTGGCATCACAGCTCATTGCGAAAACAATTTGTAGCTGTTGTTTCTTATATTTATTTTCAATTGACTTTACAACTACAATTTAGAGTTGGAAAAAAACCAACCGGTCGTAGTACGCAAGTAAAGAAAATAAAAAACATAATTGATTATTGAGCTGATGTTTTAACTTTGATATTATAAACTTCTTATTCGTATGATTAGGAGTATAATAGTTATAATATATTTAGTTTTTCTATGAGATTTTTGGGTAAAGATTCCCTGACGATTTGCATTAGATCCAATGAAATGCGCATAGGAACTGGCTAATACCCCTCCATAATCAATTTCAATATATTTTAATAAAAACTTTAATATTTTACTTAAAAAGTAAATTAATATTTTACTTAAAAAGTAAAATATTAATTTGGGAAAAAGCACGTTAAAAAATTAAAATTAATGAAAATTGCTGAGATTCGAAAACCTTAAAATGTAGTCGTACTGAGAAAAACGTATGATAAATCAAGAATAATTTTTAAAACTTTAGTTAAAAACTTTTCTGTAGAACATTAAAACCCATTTTCAGTAACTAATTTGTTTAAAGCTGCTTAATTCGGGTGGGAATCAAGGCAGTAGTACAAACGCCACAATGGTTATTCCGAATAAAACGGAAACCGGGAGCGATTCGGTAGAATGAAGCTTGAGTTTAATATATGAGGGGCGTAAAAGCAAAGAGGTACAAGTGCAAAAAATAAAATTCTGAGTAATTAAGCTTTAAAGTCTTTTGTTACCATAATATTTTTGGTTTCTAATACATATCGCCTTTTGCGGTCATCGTATAGCAGTGATATATATTGGTATTAAGTCTTTATTGTTGCATATAACTGAATTGTTTTTAGTTTTGGCACTTATACTCCTTTGCTAAATTCTTTACTAAAATTTTGTGTACTGGGAATTTTTTGCTATCCTACTACCAATATTTGAACAATGATCCAAATAACTTATTTTAACATTACAACATTTGGAAATGTTTTTAATCTGTATCCATTTATCTTCTCGTTAGTTTTCAGCGAAATTCGAATTCAATTATGTACATTAGCGTGCCCGTTATTTGTATTTTCAAATCTCACCCCCCAAAAAGGCAAAATTAACTCTCAAAAGATTTCACGCCCCTGGGACCACATCTTCCCATACTGACTTGCGGTTGAAATTTTATTAAATTAAATTTATACGGCATGATGACCCATTAGTCGAAAAATATGTATGACCATATCATGAAAATTTTTCTTCTATAAAATTCTTGTCTGTGAAGTTTTCAACAACTTTTGACTTACCGACTTTTATCTAAATAGTATATTTAACAAAATAAACAGCAAAATATCGAAAAAGCCCATAACTATTAATACAACAAGAAAATTTTTTCGTTCCCTAGAAGTTGAAGTTTTTTCTTTAGTTATTTTGGCCGCTGAACACGAATCTGAACTCAAATTTTTTCATCAGTTTTAGTTTTCGAGATACACCATTATTTCGAAAATGATGGCACTTGCGCAAAATATATTAGCATAACTGAAGAATGGGTTTGCCCTCTTCAGTAAAAACGAAAAACCAAAATTCGACAATAAAATTATCTTTAAGCCTAGCAAACATTGTTTTGAAATCCTGCCATTAGTTTCAGAGATAACTCAAAAGTTTGAGCATAAAAATTAAAAGTTTCATAAAAAAAATTTTTAAAGTTGTCTCACTAAATTGTGAATAAAATCAAAAGTTGTGCAACAATTGCATCTTAAAAGAGCTCATTTCAATTGCCATGCATTAAGCTACAAAATATGGACCGTTGGTGTATTTTTGTTCTTTTATGAATTTTTAAACACTAAAATCTTTTTATTTTTTATGAAATTTTTAATTTTTATGCTTAATATTTTGCCATATCTTTGAAACTAATGTTCGGATTTCGAAACAATGTTTGCTAAGCTTGAAGATAATTTCATTACCAAATTTGTAATTTTTGTGTTACTAAATAGAGCGAACCATTCTCCAGTTATGCTAATATATGTAGAGCAAGTGCCTGATGAGTATTATTTAAATATTTCAAGTGGGCGTGACACTTTTCATACGGAGGAATTTTTTTTTTATTTGTAGCTAGTACAACTTATTCATAATACTTATCAAACGTTTATGAGAGTTTTATGAAACAAATTTTGTATAGAAATCTGCTTCATGAACCTTTTATAAATATTTGATAATTTCTTATGAATAAGGCCTTTGAAATTTTGTGCGAGTAACTCTTTTTATAACGTTTTTATGGAGAAAATATTAAGGATTGCGCGAGTGGGCGTGGCAACTCCCATATATTGGTGATTCTTTTCTAACTGTAATATTTCATGTCTAATGTGAGAAATGTTCAGTGCGAGTAAATTGTTATAATCGTGTGGAACACAGGGTGAATAGCAAAAAAAGCATACATTTTCTTTGTTTACTTTAATATATTCAGTTTAATTATTTTATAAATCACCCTGCAAAAAAACCTGAATGACTATTGAAATTGTTAAATTTTTCTCGATGCGAGAACTTCTCACAACTTACAGAACATGGGCACTGCACTCTTGTGTCTTATACCATATTTACACTATGCAACTTTGTTGCATGCAATTCTCATTTTAAGTGAGGGTGTTGAAATAGAAATGTATACATTTTGTATTCTCCTCTGTCTTTCTCACTGAAAAAATAGAGTTGCATGCAACAAAGTTGCGTGGTGTAAATATGGTATTACTGATCATAATTATTAATCTATTAATGAATGTTTTATATAAATTCGGACCTCGTGAACATATTCTGTAATTTTTTTTTTAAAGAGAAGTAACACAGTCAGGCAATTAACGCCTACCAGTTAGTTAATTAATGTGTTACTTTCTTTGGGAAAGGGATAGAGTAGAGAGAGAGAGAAAGAGAAGTGGGAGATAGATAGAAAGCTTAATTCATTTACAACCCTGCTATTGCCCGTTTTTTGTAGAGCAGTGTTGCAAGCCTCTCTGGTGTAAAGTAGAGGCGTCGCGATGTTTTTTTTAAGCTGTGTAGCCATTTTATTAGTTCTTTTACTTCCCCAACGGTTCTACTACAATACCGACGAAGGAGGGTTCTGTAAAGTGCATTAGGATATGCTAGTATTAATCGCTGCCGGTACTACCAAAGTGATCAGTGCTGTGCCTTCATCACTTTAACAGACCAACAACAACCAACACAATAATTGGTGTGTTGTTATGAGAAAAATGCATGATGTTGTTGGCGTGCCTGAAAGTAGTCTTGAACTCAAGACCTCAGGGTTTGTGGTCAAACGCGCTAACTACTCAGCCAACAGCACCCTCAAAGTAACTGTTACAGCCACGAAGTTGAAATTCAGTGTGTCTCACCCTATAGAAATAATGAATACAATCTATCTTTCTCACTAAAGAAAGAAAGTCGCATGCAGCAAAGTAGCGTGTTCAATATTCGTATAAAAGATATGGTGTAGCGAACACGCCGGGTTTTATTTAGATAGCTCTCAATATTCATAAGAACGCATTCAAGCCGTTTTGAAAAAAGTGACTTAGGGCGATTTTCACCTCTAAAACTGTCACATTGCTTGCTTGAGTGTTATAGTGGTTTGGGTCTCTTTAAGAATATGTTGACATGGAAGAAAAGGTTTACAAAAGTACGAGCTCTTATGGTGCATGTATTAATAACAACTGCCACATACGAGTATAAGCGTTTTGGGAAACTATATTGTAATTGATAGATACTTAAATATTGTATAATAATGGCATTTATCTATCTTTAACTCTTTGTCATTTTTAACGAGCAGTAGAAGCACTTAATATTGTTTGTTTTGTACTAACATACGTGAAATCTTTTATGTAAAGTTATGTTCTAGAAGATTATGAATAATGAAATATTATTTGTACGAAGAAAAAACTACAATTAATTTTCTGAAAAGGAGTTCAATGAAATAGTAAATATTTTGTCTAGGAACGGACCTACAATAAAATTTGTAAATATAGACAAAAATGTGTCAACAATTTCATTGAAAAAAAAAACGTGTTCTTTTCAGTGAACAAATTGTTTAAATCTATACAACAATTTGTCTAAAAATATTTACAATTTGTTAACAAAACAATTAACTAAATCAAACAAAAAGATTTACTGGACTTTCTGAAAAATATCAAACAATAATTTTCTCTGAATTTATGAAACAATTGGTCTAAAAATACTAACTAATATTAAACCAAATAGTTTGCTTAATCAAGCAAAAATATTTACTGAATTTTTTGTAATATATCAAACCAAATTTTTGTCTTGGTCATCACCATCATCATCATCCATTAAGCATTTATGAAATTTCACTTTGTAAAAGGAAAACAGTTTTCTATCCTTGGTTCGAAAATGCCATAGTAAATCGATTATTATTAATATTTCGTTTAATCATCGACGTCGTAGAATACGCCCACAACAAACGAGTTATGGTGTTGATGATAGTTCAAATTTTATAATTCACTTCATTAATTTATTGCTTCAGCCTCGGATTCAGGTTGAACTTTTGGTTTTAGAAAATTTTTATATGAATAATATAGGTTTTTATTAAATTATGCGTTATTTTATCCTTTTCTTCTGAGAAGAGAAGGAAATATTATTTCTTCCTCATTTTGGAGCCGCGCCTAATATGCTCATAAGACTATATTTCCAAAAGGTATTGAAGCTACACCATCGAAGTTTAATTAGTTCGAATTTTGTTTGAAAATGCTGTTCAGTGATGAAGAACATTTTGGTCAAATTATCATAAGTAGAGTCCGACCGAACCTATTTGTTTAAGGTCGAAAACGAACCAATTCTAATATTCGGTCTAGTCCGAAATTTACCGAAACATTTTTAGCATTAACTAATATTAAAATTTTTAAAGCTTATACGAATTAAAAACTCATTTATTTTATGAATAGTATTTTAATGTCAGTCAAAATGACAGCACAAATTGCATATATTTTATTCCATCGGGAAAAAATAAATCTTAATGATGAAACAGAACTAAGTCTGCAACTTCAGGCAAAAACGCGGCCAAATAACAGGCCCAAAACTAAATCGACGGCAGTACCTTCAAAATTCTCTCATATTATTTTTTATTTTCTTTTGTTCTTATATTTCGTAAGAAAATTGTATGCAATTTTATTAAAACACGGCAACATTGTTGTAAGTAGCCATTCAGGTCCTCGGCACAGCTGCCTACCACCTTGACCTTAGTGGGGGAGAGAAGGAATTTACAGGAAAGGAATAGAGGTGGATTTTATTGGATTTTCAGGAGGGAAATGGGAAAGGGGTAGTTAACCTTTAATTATAAAGGCCTTTCTATATCCTTACCCCAGGACAGGCAGTACATATGCAAGAGCATGTACACCACGTGGACTGGAATAGGAGACACGGCTAACACTTAAGTCACCACAACGCGTCTAGATAGTTAACCAGGTGGGGACCGTTGGTTTATTATTATTTATTTTTCTTCGTTTTCAATGACCCAAATTCCTGATATTTTCCCTTTCTTGCAAAAAATATGTTAAATACGGAGTGCACTTAAAAAAGTATTTTGAAGAATAATCACAGAAAACAAATATTTTGGGCACATAAGTCAAAATGAAAATAGTTTTGAAATGCCAAAAATGTAAGGCACTTATCTTAAAAGTGCAGGTATAAAAACAGATTTTAAAGAATAGTGACACAAATTTATAATTTTGTACACTTAAGTCAAAAGTGCGCTTAAGCAAAAGGCAGTTAAATCAAAACTATTATAATAACCTTTTAAAGTTGTAACTAAACTTTTAATTTGCTCTTAATGAATTACCAAACCAAAGTAGCACTAGAAGTGTTTCTTTACTCTAATTTGGGATCCCAATTTGCACAAAAAGCGTTCCCGTACTTGAAATTTTTTGTAAATGAGAGCCGTTGTAACAGAGTAATATTTGTGATCTTCTTGCACGAACCACACCAAACTTTTTCTTCGTGCAAATTGTGTTAATTGTCAAACAGCTGACTATTGCACAGATAAACAAAAGAAAAAAGTTGAATTCGCCCGTACTTTTGTGCATTTTTTAAAATTTTATGAAATTAATTGGTCTTTACTCTCATTAGCACGAACTTTACCCGAAAAGTAAAGAAATAGAGGTACTAATATAAACGAAAGCTGCCAAATCAGCTGTTAGGGAAAATGTATAAATTTTAAATTGTCTGCGTCCAAAAATTCAACGAATACAATGGAAAATAGAGCTTAACTGTCCGTGTTTTATACAGCCAAAATATTATTTATCTGGATCGGGGACATATTTAGTACATACATACATATATACTTAATTAGCTACAACCAAGCCTCGGAGTTTAGTGACCTAATATATGACCAAATAGTCTTAAAAGCACTAAAGAATTACTCAAATACGTGAACTCTATTAAGTCCGTGTGCACTTTAAAATATTAAAAACTGTTTGGTTTTAAAACAAATACTTGTGCATAAGGAGCAAATCTTAAAAAAAAAATACGTTTTAATAAATATTAGTACATGTGCTTTTTCCGTTTAGGGAATTCGTGGTGCTCTTTATTGCAACAATATATGTATGGGACTGCATAGTGGGGCAGCCTGAAAATAATTTTAAGTAAATTTTTCATTTATCAATATTTGACCCCATTTGCATGGACATATCCTAGGAGCATTTGGATACAAACTTAGATGAGTAGTTCTTCAAATCACACCGAAGCGGCGCACACTTTCGGTTGGTACAGGCATTATCTCAATTCGAAGTGAGTGACTAGTTAAGCATAACTACCAGATATTTTATATCATCGGAGAACACTACGCAATAATATGAAATTTTTTAATAGTTATAAGCGACATACATATAAGCATGAGAAGCATATGAGCACTGACGATGGCTGTGTGGTTGCTTCCGAAAACAGCCTTGTTCTGTTATGCTGTTTGCATTGAAAATTAAATTGATGTTGACTTTTCCTTTATTCCTTGAAATGTTAATCATTCCTTATTTTTCTTGATGACGTACATATAACGTCACGAACGTTAGCCTTTATAATCACTTTAATAACTAACTTTTAACTTTTTTAACATACACAACTAATGAATCAATAAGGGTGCTGCTGACTGAGTAGTTAGCTCGTTTGACTACAAACCCTGAGGTCTTGAGTTCGAGACTAGTTTCAGGCAAGCCAACAACATCATGCATTTTTCTCATGTGCATTGGTGTGTTATTGTGTTGGTTGTTGTTGGACTGTTAAAGTGATGAAGGCATATCACTGATCAGTTTGGCAGTACCGGCGGCGAGTAATACTAACATATCCTAATGCACTTCACAGCACCCTCCTTCGTCGGTATTGTAGCAAAACCGTCGGCGAAGTAAAACAACTAATAAAATGGCTACACAGCTAAAGCAACCCGATGCCTCTACTTGACACCAGAGGGGCTTGCAACACTGCTCTACATAAAACGCGCAATAGCAGGGTTGTAAATGAATTAAGCTTTCTATCTCTCTCCCACTTCATCTACATTATCCCTTTCCCAAGGAAGGTAACACATTAATTAATTAATTAACTGGTAGGCATTAATTGCATGTATTTTATCTTTTAAAAAAAATTTAAAAAAAATTTAAATATGGCGCTCCTACATGTATTGAAAAAAATGTTATTGCTGTTTCTACTCTATATAGATCCGTCTATACAAGCAATCACATAAATAAATAAGTCCTCGGAGTAATTAATGGATGACCAAAATCCATAGGAATGGCGATAAGACACCAACCTCTAGTTGCTTTTGTCATCGATGTTCTGCATAAGTCCAACTCAACAACGCTGGATGTCAGCATCTCCATAATTTAGATCCTAATTATACCTATTCAATGCCATTCCAATAAAGTTGTATGATATGCTTAAGGAAGATGCCTGAATATATATAAGTGCAGATGTGTAGTTGATTTACCTGGCTGGTATCAAACTTACAATTGTGTATCGGTTGCGTGTCGCTTACTGTTATTTAAGCTCAACGAGAAGAGTCTATAACATTTTGGCACCTATTCAGACTTACTTTTGGTGTGAGGATCGTCATCTTAATTTTTCCCTAAGATCTTTCTACGTGACCTGTAATAACCAGCGATGCCATGTTTGGGATTTTTTTAAGATATGACATACTGTGTTGTCATATCGTAAGTTTTTTACGATATGACAAAAATAATACAACGTAAAATGAAAATAGAAATAAGTAGAAGGTAAATATTTTAAAATAAATTTGATTAGTCATTATTGATGTCAACTGTCATGATTTCAAACGCCTAGAGATGAGATGGTATTGTACCTATCAAGAACTTGGTACTTATTTTGATCTCAGTACTTTTTACGGCCGAAATTTTTGGATAGGAACTTGACCTTATTTTCACATTTATAATTTTATGCGGATATATATTCACCGCTTCCGGAATTTTTTAACGAGCGCACTTTAATATCGCTCAAACTTCTGGCAAACTTCTGCCTATATTAGTCACCACCTGTGGTTTTTCAGATTACGGGTTTTGACTTCAGTTTTAGGGCATATCTCACGAATAAAATAATTTTAAAATGGTCGATTAATTCCGAAAATATGTTGATCTGGCCCCAATGTGCGATATTAAATAGGATGTGGAAAATTCGAAAGCATTAGCATTTAATAGGTACATACCACACAACCTTATTTTTGTTTTCTTTTATAGTGCATTGTTACCAATCTGTGTTAGTAAGTGAGTACTTTTCTTTTTAATCCTACTGCAAAGACTTCATTTTTTTTTCTTTTAAACCCCCGAGTGCAACGCAAGTGCCGGCAAATTTCTTTATTTCAAAGTGAAATAAATTTTTCTTTAATTTCTTTAATAAACAGAAAAACGTACACAGATACATATCGCAGTATCGTAATAAAAGTAAAATTTCTTAAAATTTTTATTTAATTTCCAAATATTTCTATGAAGCGACACACTCACTTTAAGCCTTGTTGACGCTATTGCCAAATATTTGTTGACTTTACTTCAATTTTAAAAAGGCAATAACACCAATTGACTTTATATCCCACCACTATGGAAAATAAAGCCAATTGATCTCATTTCCGTTGATCTTATTAGCTGTCACCATTTAAGCGTTATGCCGTAATAAATATCTGCAAACGGTGTTGATTCAAGCCAAAAAATCTTAGTTCAAGAACGCGGCTGGGTTGATTTATGGCAAAAATTGGACGGCTTCGGATTGGATGCATGATGGGCACGGCTTGGTTGGATGATAGAGAATTATTTAGTAGTCCTCCACCAGTGTTGTGCACAGTTTTTGCCCTTAAATCAAGCCAGCCGTGTATTTGAACTAAACTATTTTTGGCTTGAATCAAGCCCGAATTAGGCTTATTTGTACTTTTTATACTTATTTAATCTTGGAACAAACTTGAATTAATATTTTTAAGATCAAAATTTTGTATGCACTCATGCATAGCAATTTTTTAAAGCCATCTCACGTATAGTGTGTGTGAGACTCACTGCCTAACTATTTAGCTGCGAAGCACGCGGGCTTGTTCCATCCTCTCCGATATGGTACCACATATATGATAAGATCGTCATCGTAACCATAATATGGTTACATATAACATATTATGTTCGGATGCCAAGGTTGTTGAGTTATTCAAGTAGCTCATCGATGACCAACGTCCATAGTACAGGCGATAGAACGCTACCTTGTAACTATATTATTATTTTCGACTCAATATTTTACAACTATGTGTTACCCCACCAAAACAAAAGTTTCGACTTTTTCTGAAGTCAGACTTGTCGTAACGAATTCTTTAAGACATTTCAGTAGTTTGTCTAAATTCAGACTTGTAACGAATTCGTCAAGATATTTCGCTAATTTGTCGTAACGAATTCGTTAAGACATTTCGGTAGTTTGTCTGAACAAATTTCTTTCGGATACTTTTATTTATGATGAGTTTATGCAAATACAACTTTTTGAAACCAATACAAATTTGATTTGTTTAAAAATATATGATAAATAAAGAAGAAATTTTAAAAGCAATATTCCTTCGCCAATTACAGTTTTTAATCTAATTCTCATGGACAAGAGTCTATGCAGGAAATCTTTACTCGGCGAAACCACTATTCGACATACATACAGAGAAGAAAACCTTTAGCACGGCCAAAGGCCGACTTGTTATAAGTGTTACTACACACTATAAATGGAGTATTAAGTTTTTTGTTAAGGAAATTTGAAGATATTTATGGCAAAATGCATGGAAAAATCGTACGTTCGCGACCGGTACTTAAGCCAATTAAACAAAAACCAATAGAGATATTTTATTGTGTAAATACTGGATAGAGACCTACATTAATACAATTTTACAATAAATTAATCGCTTTTGAATATACCGTTCCATTTTGCAGATTTTTACATTTCACTACTGTCAGCCAAAGTAGACTTATATTTTGCGTACGTTCGTGACCACATGTTTATAACTATCATTCTGAAAACTTTAACTCGATGAAATCCATATTTTGCAATAAACATAGAGCTCCCAAAATGCTATCGAACCGCAAAAAAATGCTAGGAAAGGTTTTGTTTTCTATATTCTTTGTACATCAAAAGCGTACGAACGTACGTTCGTGACCCCAAGAAATGCCCATATACCAAATTTTCTAAATTTTTGCAGATTCGTGCATTAATAATTATTGCACAAGCTACGAAAAAGTAGATGAAAACATGGGAAAATTTAACACCACAAAGGACCCATAGCAAAAGTGATTAAAAAGACTTACGACTCGTACGACTCTAATCTTTCAACTTAAATTATAGTTTTATTATGTTATATTAAATTAAATCATAAAATATTGAAGTGGACAAATAAAAGTATGGAAAATAATTTTTAAATAAACTATTATTGAAAGAGTTGAGAAAAACTCTAAACGAATTCGTTAAGAAATCGTACCTACATACACTCTAAAACACTTTTGTTGAAAATTAGGTCGATAATAGTCGGCAACACTTTGCAGATTATTATCGACGTAAAATTACACACGCATTATTTTTCAACAAAATGTTTTTACTAAAAAAAGCGATTGGCTACGTGCAGCTTAGAGCCGCGACCTCCTGACTGATAGTCTGACATATCTACCATTCAGCCATAGCCGTATTATACTTTATGTTACATTTTTTCCACTTGGACTAAATATGCTTAAATTGAAAGTTTTTTCGCTACGAATTCTTTACGAAATCGGAACATTTGGTTTGGTGGCACAAGACAATTCCACGTTAAAAATTCAATTTTGAAAATTTAGGGAGCAAATGGTGACAATTTATTTTGCAATTAACTCGATTTTGAGCAAAAGCTTCAGTAAGATAAAAATGGTGAAATTTAAAAAAAAAACGTTGAAAATAGCTGTAAAAGGAAAGCAGTTGTCTTTGTTGTATCTTACATAATATAAACATAAGGATGTAAACACTTTCTGTTCACATAATTTGCGTATAAGATCGTTTTTTATGAACACGAACCAATGTGAAAAAATGGCGAACGCCATTCGATTCCTTGGCCCCAAATTATGTAAGATCAACTACCACAGCCTTTGCAGAAAAAAGTTCGAAATCCGAACACAGTGTCATCAAACACAGTGTTGTCAATAAGGTTGGCTCGAACAGCTGTTTTGTGTGGTTATCCTTATGTCAAGTCTAATTGAACATTTCGATGTATGAAATTCATTTCAAAGCTATTATATACAATTTCGCGTGAATGAGGAATTTTTGAGGAGAATACATGACCAAACTAAGAACACGAAGTGCTCGTGATAGAAAATCTGATTTAATGTGAGTTTATGCAAATAAAACTTTTTAAAAACAATACAAATTTGATTTTTAAGTAAGCAAAAACCGGTGAAAAGTTTACACGAAAAAAAACGAAACGATTTAGATGTAAAATATGTATGCATGAATTTAATATTTTGTATCGTCAAACACGCAAACACCCGAAAATTTGTTGATAGAGTATGGGTCTCCTAAGCTTAAAGTTCTGTACATAAGCCAACACTATCAGCTGTTGGCAGTGCCAACTTGGCACCACTGTTTGAAAAGCGAGACTTGAAAATATGAATTAATTTATGTGAGCAAAGTGAAAGATAAAATTCAAGAAGCTTTTCGTCGAAATGGTGGAAAATACCAATTTGCAGCGATTTTTAGCCATTTTTTACGATATGACAAATAACGATATGAGATACTGTGTTGTCATATCGTAAGCTTTTTACGACATGACAACAGTATTTTATATGTGTTATTGTGTTGGTTGTTGTTGGAATGTTAAAGTTATGAAGGCATAGCACTGATCACTTTGGCAGTACCGGCTGCGATTAATACTAACATATCCTAATGCACTTCACAGCACCCTCCTTCGTCGGTATTGTAGCAGAACCGTCAGCGAAGTAAAAGAATTAATAAAATGGCTACACAGCTAAAAAACACTGCTCTACAAAAAAAAAACGCGCAATAGCAGGGTTGTAAATGAATTAAGCCTTCTATATCTCTCCTACTTCACCACCTGTTCTCTCTACTCTATCCCTTTCCCAAAGAAGGTAACACGTTAATTAATTAACTGGTAGGCATTAATTGCCTGATTGTGTTACTTCTCTTAAAAAAAAAACAACCTTCCTATCCTTTAAACAAAAAACTGAAATAACACTGTACAACACGAAAAATATTACGCGGTTCTGGAAACCGATTCTGGTAGAGGAGACGAAAAAAATATGCGCGTGTTGGCGGTTTGCAAGATCAGATCGGAGTTTTAATTAAGGGGGGTTAAAGTTTCCCCTTTTGGCCTAATCGTGCAACATATCGTACATGAAACTATGTGTTGTTTGCATCTGAGGTGTAGGGTATGTTCAGCCACTTTATAGAAAATATTAGGCGAAATAAAGACAACCAAGCACCATACTCAACTTGTACACCAGAAATCATTGTACACTAGAAATCATGTGCTCAGCACTTTTATCCAAAAACTCACGAGAACATTTTTGCTGTAACATTTGAACCCTCTAACTCTTCGCTTTATGGGTCTTTTTGTACATTTCTGAAAAAATGGGAAAAAAAACTCCCCTTCAGCAGCGATATAGGGGGCTTAAATATTCTACCAAAATATTTGCCATAAAATTATACTATAGGTTTTTAAAGAGAACCAAGCTCCAGACTTAACTCGGACGCTAGAAATCCTTGAAATCTTTATATGTGTTTAAGGGTTAATTTTGTACTTATGCGCAATTCGTAGCCGGTGTCGAAAACCTTGTATGTCTTACTTTTAAAGTATATGTGTTCAGCTTTTTTATGTACAAGAGCACAAGAAACATTTTTGTAGAAGATTTTTCCCCGCTATATCGCCGCTGAAGGGGAGTTTTTCGCCAATTTTTTAAGAATGTTGAATGTGATTTTATTTCTTATATATACAACTTTGTTCGTGAAAATTGAATACGAGAATTAAATCACTCTCAAGCTGATATTAAAGTGCACTTGCTACTGACTTGAGCTTTTCACATGTTTATATGTTCATATATACTTAAGTATAAAATCAAACCAAAAAAGTTTGTCTTGAGTAGAACAAAAATCAGAAAAATGGGAATGAAGAAAAATAAACTGGTGACAACGCTAGGAAAGTGCACTTTAATATCAGCTTGAGAGTGATTTAATTCTCGTATTCAATTTTCACGAAAAAGTTGTATATATAAGAATTAAAATCACAATCACAATATAACGTTACGAACCTTAGCCTAATAATCAATTTAGATTCATGAAGTATAGTTAATTCAAAAGGATAAATGTTCTTTTAAGATTATTCTAAATCATATTGAATTAACATGAAGCAAAATCACTACCGGAAAATATTAAATTAGCCTGGTTTTCGACATTTTTAAAAATTTTTCTGTGTATAGGACAACCCATTCTCCAGTTATGTTACCATTTGTTGCGCAGCTGTAAATTAATTAGCCAATTTTAATGTTCACTTTTAATTTTTATTATTTTCTTCATATTTAATTGCAAATAAAATCAAAAGCTGTGGAACGATTTTAATGAAATAAGGCTTGATTTGTTTGAAATATACTTTTCTATATATGTTAATGAAAAACATACAGATTTTTTTTAATTTTTTTTTTCTGAATGGTTGAAAAACAAAAATTTTTATAGAAAATTTTTTTACCACAAATTCCACGATATCTCTGAAACTAGTGAGCTGATTTAAAAACAATATTGGTGCGACTTAAAGATAATATTATTGTGGAGTTTTAGTTTTAACATATGATGTGCAATTGCTTCATTTTTGAAAAAAGAGTATATTTCAAAAACTAGAGCAAAAAATAAGCCGACTGCAGATTCGGATTCAACGCTTCAAACCACTTTCAGTTACTTCCTTGGAAAACCTTGTAAACTTATGTTTTTAGTTGTCATGAGCTGGGAGGCCGAATGAAGCATTAAAATAAGCTAATGATGCCTGAAAATATTATATTTATTTGGTTAACTATTAGATGTAGAGAAAAGTTTTTGTTAGGGTATGAAATGTGAGAAATTTTACAAGCAACATGTTCTTCCTACAAAACTTGTTTGTGAAATTAATATTTTTGAGGCAAGAAATCAAAATTTTATGGTTTTTCTTAAATTCGAGCGGGCTGGCGGCACTTCTTACCCCCAACCAATTGATCTGAAATTTTGTCAGGATAAGTTTTTTTACAAATTCTCATCGAACTGGGGGCTGGGTGAGCCTATGTGAAATTTATTTTTTATTTTTTGAAATAAGTGTCACACTAATGTACATTAGGGTGGTCTTTATTTAAGGTATGGTCGAATTTTTCTTCAAGATAGTCCTAAATAGGCTCCACACACATTTAAAAAAATACATGCAATATTTCAGCTCTAAATTTTGATATTAACTCGGCCCCCACGGCAGCCAAACTTTTACATGAAAATAACATGGGAAAAATTAAGTTATTACTTTGACACTTTTTATGTCACGAATTAATGAACGGCTCATATGGAAACATAGAAATTCTTAATGCAAATTTTACCCTCCACAAAGGAGGTCATAAATGATTTTTTGCCAACTTGACTGGTTCAAAAGTTATTCGAAGTCAAAATCCAAATTCTAGTTAATTCCATAGTTTTTTCGATTGAAAATTTAAAATTAAAGATTGAAAAATGACAAAAAAGCATTAGAATTTATATTCTAGATGACTTTTCTTAACTTTTACTTTAACTATTTCCATTGAAATTAATTCAAGTATGCTATGACCAGCGTTACCATTTCCAGCCCTTAGAATAAAAGGGTTTCAACTAACATTTTGGCCAAATTGCCATAGTTAGTTAAAAATGGTTCCAACTTATGCTGACTTTAGACGACATGTTTTTTACATCTGACTTGTCAAATTTCCCACTGCAAAAGTGATACATGCCGTGTGAAACATATGAAACATTGTCAGATGACATTTACAGAAGCAAAGTCAGATGAAAAATTTTCAATTAGAACGTGTTCTATTTTCATCTGACAAGGCATCTGACATCAGCTGTATTAAATTATCAAAAGTGTGGTTTGGCTGAAAAAACATTAAAAAGCAAAGAGCGCTTTATATATTTACGAAAATTGTGCAAAAACTCAGCTGTTGTGAACACTCACAGGTTATGTCAGATGTAATTGCACATGTACGTGTGAAAGCAAATATTATAAACCGTCTGTAAATTGACAATTTTGACAAACATGCGAAGTTAGATATGTCTCACACACCTAACAAGCCATATGTAAAAAACATGTCGTCTAAAGTCAGCATAAGTGGTATCACAACTTTTGCGAAAAAGCAGTTCTATATGCTATCTTAAAATGAAAGTAATAACTAAATTTTGATTCTAATTCAGAGATTTGCTTAATATATTGATTTAAAAAGGTTCTTTTTGCAATTAAAGCTTTGTTTTACTGTATTTCACATGGAACCTTTTTATTCCAATAGCTCGATTTGCCAAGTTTTCCCTTTTTTTGCAAGTTTTTCAAGTTTTTTTTTAAATATGTACATAATTTAAAATTTGCAGTATAGTATATCGGATGAAAATATTAAGTGATTGTTTATGCAATGATACGATGTAATATTTCTCACTCCCTCCATGACCTATATTTATTATTTTAACTGTATCATAATCCTACACGTGTTTACTACTACTTATTTATGCTTAGTCGTTGTGTAATTAAATCCTTAAATTTTATCGATTCGAAAATTTGTAAGTGATCAGAAAAAAAAATTTTTTAATTGGTGATGTTAACGTCTAAATAGTGAGAAATAAATTACCATCAAAATTGCAATCTCTCAGAGCTTTATTTTTTCATATGTACACAAGGGTGTCCCAAAAAAAATTTTTTTTCTGATTTTCATAGGTGCTCAATAAAAATTTAAAAGCTTATAGGGTAAAGTATTTTTGATTTTTTTTTTAAGAATTTTCGGAATAGGTTTAGAAGTCGCGCAAATAGAGTTTTCATAAAAAACCGGAGTTTTCGGTCTTTTTTCTAACTTTACTCATAACTTGGTTAATAACCACGGGTCTCTTCACTCCTGAGGAAACAGTTTTAAAGAAAAGTATCCAAGTTTTATTCCTGTGTGAAAAACTTATAAGGTTTGGTGACGAGTTTGCTCATTTAGATACCCTAAAGTACAATTTTTCGTAATTTTTTAAAAAAATTTGTAATAACGCTTTACAACTTTTTAAGTTTCAATGAAAACGAAAAAAACTAATGATGCAGTTCGAAAGACAAATTAATTCTAATTAATATGAACACAACAATTTTTAAATTTGTTCTTACCGTTCCTGAGTTATACCCGTTTTTATCTTTATACCCAGTATATGTTATTATAAGCTGTTTGCCAGTTCACCCACCAATCATACCTAATCAAAAAAAAAAAAAAAAACGTTTGTTTTGCTCTGTGAAAAATCATTTATTGAGGTTCTTGCGATGTAGTTCTATACCTTGCAATAAATTCTGGAAATCAGTTTCAAAAGTTTTGACATTAATATAAGTATTAACCAAAGCCACACCTCGTTCTGCCCCATCATTTACCACTTGTAAATGTTGAACTTTTTTCTTTGCATCTTGAAATGACTTGTTGGCTTTCCAATTCTCTGGATCTATTTTTAAAAAATCGATTGAAATATTGCAAGCTTCAAAAAAAGTTAGACTGACTTTTGAAATGAATTGTTGAATTTCTTTATTTCTAAAGTTTTCTTCTGTTAAAGTTACATTTGCTACTTCATAAAAATACTTAATATGTGGAGTCGTAATGGACAAAAATATTGCTGAAACTTAAAGTTTTTGCATATAGAAATAAAGTATGGGAAATTTTATTTAGAAATATTCGGTCAAAAAATTAAATCAACGTGGTTATTGACAAAGTTATGAGTCAAGTTTGAAAAAATGCCGAAAAACCAAATTTTTAACAGAGACTTGATTTGCGCGACGTCTAAACCTCTTCCTAAAAATCTAAAAAAAGATCAAAAATACTGGACCCTATAAGCTTTCAAATTATGTTTGAACCTCTGACAAAAAAATTATTTGGGGTACCCTAATGTACACGCATTTGAAACGCTACTGTACCAGAAAGTATTGCTGCAGTAATTGATGAAATTATGGTGTTTTGGAAAAAATCTCAAATTCCCGTTCAAGATGTGTCAAGAAGTCGCGATAAATTAAAACAATATTAAAACATATTTTTCTTTTACAACGTACGTTAAGATAAGAAAAGTCCTCTAGAATATAAATTGTAATGCTTTTTTCATTTTTTTTAATCATTAAACGACGATATACATCGAAAAAAAACATGGAATTGACTAGAATTTTGATTTTATCTTCGAATAACTTTTGAACCAGTCAAGTTAGCAAAAATCATTTATGACGTTTTTTGTAGAGCGTAAAATTTGCTATACGAATTTCTATGTATCCATATGAGCCGTTTATTAATTCATCACATAAAAAGCTCCAAAGTATTAACTGAATTTTTCCTAAGTTATTTTCATGTAAAACTTTGGCTGTCGTGGTGGCCGGGGTAATATAAAAATTAAGAGCTGAAATTTGGCATTCATTTTTTTTTAATATATTTGGAACCTACTCAGGACTATCGTGGAGAAAAATTCGGACATACCTTAAATAAGGAACACCCTAATATACATGCATACACAAATTTAAAACTCAGTGTTCCACATTAAGAAAAATAAACAAAACGATTCTATTTTTGTATGAAACATCCTTAGTGCCCTCCCCTTATACTCTTCATCGCATATTTGAAATCAGTCAAAACATTTTCACTGAAAATGAGAAATGAAATGAAATACATACATATGTAGAATAAAAAATATAAAAACAGCTGCAGTATTTTTTTATTTCATTATATTCCACAACCACCAAATAGAAAGATGCTTTCATCCTTTTTGTTGGAAAACTATAATATGAAATATTATAAACTAAACAAATAGGATATTATAAAGTCGGTCATGAAGAACAATGAATACTCTTCCTTGTTTATTTTACAATGATTTCAAAATTAATTTTTTTAACAAAGCTTCAAATACTACCAGAACTTCAAAATAAAACCAGTTAGAGTGCTATCACGGCTGTGCCTGAATCTTATATACCCTTCTTTCACTTAATATGAAATAAAATTTGCTGAAAAAAGTCCCTGAATTCCTGGCGATTTTGAGATATAGACTCCGAAAATTTAATCTTAGTTTAGGTTAAGTAAGGGTGGCAGGAAGAATCTCATCGGACTCATATAAACATTTTGGTCCATTATGATGCCCCGTTCCAACCATGACAATCCGTTATTACAATATCATGATTATTAACAAGTGCTAAGTCTCATACACTAGATGAGGTAGGGTATATATAAGTAGGCTCCTCACCCATATTTACGATAATAAGCAGCGTTGTCAACTTTTAGATTTCAAAAATTACTGAAACAAGTAAAAAACGCGTAATTCTTGAAAAAAGGCACTGAATTTTAATTTTTTTTAGTTTTATTTAAAAAAGTTGTTATATATGTAAAAAAAAATATATGTACCTGCCTGTTCTGTAAATCGAGCAGATTTAAAAAAATCCGTTTTAGAAAAATTAGATCCACTAAAAGCAAAAATGTTTCAAACTTTTTTTGTAGTTTTCTATTATTTAGAGCTTAATATATCATATCCGATATTAATTCATTATATATGATCATCATAGCTATTGCCACAGGTTTTTCATAGAAATAAGGTAAAAACTGTAACTTTTGAATCTATTTTCATTCCTACTTAAATACTTTGCACAATAAAGACCTGTCAGTTCCCAGTAAAAAAATTGCATCCAATAACGCAGGTTTTTACTATGAGAGAATAAAAGTAGTGCTTACAAACCTGCTGATATCGCTGCTGATTTTTGTATGGCGAGTTTCTGAAGCGCTGAAAATCATCACCATTTTCAGCACTAAAACTGTAAGAATATTGAACTTTCTCGCTTAAAAACTTGCATCGTATCAGCAATTGAAAAATCATATACATTCACTGATCTGTAATAAGCTCTTCTTTTAAAGCGTATTATTATGCGCTTTATTGCCTTACTGCTTCAAAAAACTAGTCCATTGAAATGTTACAATTTAAGGACCGAGTATTGTATTTTTTAAAGGACGCAATTTTATTTTTGGGAATTCAAGTTTGTGGGGTCGCACCCTTGTCCCCCGGCCACCGTCACGGAAAGAGGGGTGAAAACACTTTGTTCGCGATATCTCTGAAACTATGCGTCTTACAAAAAATTTGTGAAATCATAATTTGTAGTAAATTTTTTTGCCTACAAATATGTTTATATAACTTTTTGCCCTAAATTAAGAACTAAAGAAGTTATAAGCAAAGGAGTGATAACATTTTTATAAAAATTTTCTTTTTTGTTCTATAACTTTTTTTTATACATTTTACAAAAAAATTACTTCAGACCAATCTTGTAGATGATCTTATAAATTAGTTAATTTTTAATTATGGGCAAAAAGTTATATAAACATATTTGTAGGCAAAACAATTTACTACAAATTATGATTTAAAAATTTTTTGTAAGACGCATAGTTTCCGAGATATCGCGAAAAAGTGCTTTCACCCCTCTTTTCAAGATGGCGGCCGGGGGACAAGGGTGGCGACCCCTCAAACTTGAGGTTAAGCTTCTATTGAGCCCCCAAACATGTCCCAAAAATAAAATTGCGTAGTCTAAAAAATGCAAAGCTCATGTAACATTTCAATGGACTAAACATGCAAATTTGTTAGAGGGGTGTAGTTACCTCTGTAATAATTATAATTACATATGTAAAAAAGACCCGACTTCAATTATGTACCAGATTACAAACCAACGCGATTTTGTGTTAGATCAAATGGTGTGCTTGTCTATAAATCGGGTATCCGCCCGCAATTTTTCATAGTACCAAACCTTTCATGTCCTTTCAAATAAAATATTTTGAAAATCTGTCAGAAAATGTCGAAGTTATGTGATAATTAATATATCGGGCTACCACTTTGTCCGCCCGATTTTCACTTCTGTGGGATCAAACTGCAAGCAATTCATTTGAAACAAAAAAAAAAAGAGTTTTGAAAATTGATTCATAAATGGAGGAATATGCGATAATCAGCATTTCCGGGGGAGGGGAGAATGCCCTACAGATTTTCGAAACAAATTTTTTGAAAATCGGTTCACATATGACAGACTTATGCCTGGTGGATCAAATTTTCTCACCAATTTTTGGAAAAAATTATGCAACAAAACTGCAGGCAAACCCTTTAAATAAAATCGGCTTACAACTGGCAGAGTTTTGATTGGAGGTAGCGAATCTCCTCACCGATTTTCGAAAAAAAAATGTGCAACCAAATAGCAAGCAAACCCTTTCAAACAAAAAAAGAGCTTTGAAAATCGGTTCACAAATGACAGAGTTATGCCAATACAAACATTAAAAAAATACACACGAATTCATAACCTCCTTATTTTTTGTTGTCGGTTAAAAAATAATGAAAACTACATATACCTTTTTCAGGATAATTTGGAATTTTAGAGCTCTTTCTAGCGGGAAGCTATGTTATTTCTAATCAATACTTATTAGGAGGAGACAAACCTTTCGAATGAGACAAAATGTATTAATATCCGATGACGCGCTCTAAAGTTATTCAATCTTGAATATGGCGAACATTTCTCAAAAAATTGCCGAGATGCCCAAGCTTAGACGGCTATAAAAAACCATTAAAAGTATCGGGATAATTCTTACGCCACGTGATGCGCACGTAAGAGTAAAATATACATATGTTTATGTATGTCAAATTTCGTGAAAACGGAAAGTTTTTGAAATCTGAAGTGCCAAGCAAACGAAATACGTACAAAAATTAGTCTTAATGGGGTTCGAGAAAAAAGACAAAAGATGAGACACCAATGATTGCTCGAATCAAACGTGTTCAGGAAATAGTTGCATTAGCATCGAATTTTGCACTTGAAAAGCATTTTTTGATAAAGAAATTAATTTTTGAATTTTGGGTTTAGTGCCACCGTCAAAAAATAAAAACACTAAAAATTAGACTAAAAAAGCACCGATCACTAGCTCCAAAATTTTTCGCTTCGAAAAGTTGAAAAAGCACTAAAAACGGTGCGAAAACACTGAGTTGACAACGCTGATAATAAGGTTGATTTGCAGTACGAATTGAGTAAGTGTCTTTACCCCTACACAGAAAAATTTGACTTCATTATGATGAATTAGGTACTATAAAAAAACTTTAAGTTCAGACAACAAATTAACAATTTTTTTTGTTGAAAAAAAATCATAAAAATTTTTTGTTGTATTCCATTCACGGAAAAAATTGAACTTCATTATGACTTCATTATAATGAATTAGCTCATATAAAACAATTTGTAAATTCAAACAAAACATTTATTGAAATGAAAAAATTTTTTTCATTGAAAAACAAATTTTAAAACTTGTTATTGTATTCCATAATGAAAAGACCAAATTCAAACAATATCATTTTCTGACTCAGATAATATCATTGTTTAAAAATATTTTTTTCATATTTAATTGAACCGGTAGAAGAATTTATATATAAAAAAAATACTGAAACGGGTCCTATGATTGCTTTCAAATGTAAAATAAGAGCTCAAATGCTTCATATATATTGAGTCAGAAAAATATTTATTGATTTTAAAAGTTAATTTTAAGAAATGTTTGTCTAAAAACAAAATTTTAAAATTGTTTTCTGTGCTATCATTAATGTCCATAATCTCCCACACTGTATGATGCGAGTTTGCGTCTGTGCCCATCACCAGTCTTTGCTTGTTATCGCAAGCCTCTTGATTCATACTTGCTCCCATCTACTGCTACAACCGCTAGACCATCAGTACTGTAATAAGAATAGCTGATCGTATATGTATTACTTACCGTCTTTGAAAAGTATGTAAGTAGTTTCGTGATCTTAGTCCAGAAACCTTGTTTCCCGCTTAGATCAAAGGCTCTTGGACTAACGCCACGTCGTAGTTGCTCTCTTCTAGAGTGAGAAGAAGCTCGGTAGACGTTGTTTTACTGTGTTTGATATTTGTCTTTTATTTCTTGAAATTAGACAGGTTGCCTCCTCCGTGTTCAGGTAAGGCCAGAGTTGTTTGGGAATTATCATATTTTGTGACAAAGCTTCTGTTTGTATCTTCCACAGTCTTGCGCTTAAGTCTGATTCTGTAAGAGAGCAACGGCAAAATCAAGTAGTGAAATCGTAAGGTTGCACCACTATACTGAGTCAAGAATACTAAATGAAATTGGCAGATGTTATTTTTGTCTATCTTCACAAAACTGTTCTAGTTCCACTCATCAAAACAAGTATACATATACGTATGTATACCAAAATTTTGTGCGATCGGATCATATTTAGAGGTCGGTACAATTTGCGACTTTTATATAAAAATAAATCTGTACCTTTTAACTACTAAACCGCTCACAAAATGATTTAGCTTGCTGAAACGCTCGATGGAAGATCTAAAGGGTGTCAAAAATGATCACTTCAGTAATTTAAATATAAAATGGGAAGTGTTGTAGCTTAAACAAATATACACCGACTTTAGTAAATTTTAGTTTTATGCAAAGATTATGGGCCTGTCCCACGATTTCGAAAAGTCGATGTCGTTCTCTTATTTATATTGAAAAACAAATTTAAATTTTTAATTATTGTTTTCAATATAAATAAGAAAACGACATCGATTTGCCTACATCATGGGACAGGCCCTATAAGATTATTAAAGTTATGTTCGATAGTTCAAAAGTAATTTGTCATTGAATTTTAAAGTTTGTGTTTTTAATACATATTGATTTTATTTAATATTTTGAAAGATAGTGAATTTTCAAACGAAATTCTCAAACAAACTAATTGTGAATATAACAAAAAAAAAGTCACATCAATCTCTTCAAATTCCCTTACAAATCGTGATGAGCATATTTATTAGAATTAATATACAAAAACAGGCACGGATTCAGGAGGTGGAAAAAAGAGTTTCTAAAATGTAGCCAAACTAAGACAAAACTTAACTGCCGAATGTACAGTATGTACACTTAACTATAAAAACAAGTCGAAGCCAACAAAAACAATTACATATCAACAAAAAGAAATTTCAAAAAATATTTCTACATTAGTACATGCATACTTACTAGGGTATTCATTCGTTAACCGGTTAACCACTAATCGGTTAGCCGTTAATCGGTTAGCCGTTAATCGGTTAACCGTTACTCAGTTAACCGGCTAATTAGTACCCGATTAACTGACCGGTTAATTTAAAATTGGCTATTTTCGATAAATGATTAAAACGGTTAATTTCAGTCCATTAACCGATTAACCGACGTAACATATTTTGTCATATTCTGTAGTATTAAAACATATTTGTTGTGCGTTTAACTATTTGTTTCGCTTCATATACAAAAGGTATCGGTTAAACGTTAATCGGTTAACAGGTTAATTAGTACCCGATTAACTGGCCGGTTAATTTAAAATTGGCTATTTTCGATTAACGACTAAACCGGTTAATTTCAGTCGATTAACCGATTAACCGACGTAACAAATTTTGTCATATTTTGTAGTATTAAAACATATTTTTTGTGCGTTTAATTATTTGTTTCGTTTCATATACAAAAGGTATGTGTTTAGAAATTATTTTTCATACAAACAAACAAAGAAGTGTGTTCAGTGATTTTAGCTTAAATAAAACATTAAAATCTTTCGACGTGGCTAGAAAAGAGAAAATACTCTGCTACTCTAATTGAACTTGAGGAAATTGTTAAGTTTTTGCTTAATAATTTAATAAAAGCCAATAATACTGTTGCCAACGATTTAATTGAAAATCTAAGGATTAGATTTAAGGAGAGACGAATTCAAAATTAATTGTATACCTCCACTCAGGAATATTTCCTTCTAGCAACAGTGTTTTAAAATACAGTACAAAAACGGAAACTAAGGAATTTGGAAGTAAACTTCTTGCAGCATGTTCTTTGCTGAGCTCTGCCAGTATGAGTTAAATGATGTCCTGACAATAGAAGAAACTATCGATAGTAACACAAGAAATGTCGTACTAGTCCTTCAGAGGCTCTGAATGCTATACTAGACGTAATTCCGATTGACCTTCATGAACTGGCAGCATCCTCGAGCAGTGCGGCAAGACTAGCGGCATCTGGGAGGTGGAGATCAAGGACTTATGGTTATGCCAGAATCTTAGATCAATTAGCACCGACACTGAGGAAACCTTCTGACTACATGATACCTCATCTGGACTTTGACAGCACCTTCAAAGTCCTTATTCCATCCAGACGGGAGTGGAAGGGAGGTAACATAGAAAAAGACTTCAACTTTAGGGTGTATACTGATGGATCAAGAATGATCTGCGGTGTAGGCTCCGGAATCTTCTCGAATGACCTTGGGTTAAGACTCTCCTTCTGACTTTCCAACGAAGCAAGTGTATTTCAGGCTGAAATCCTGGCTATAAGGGTGGCGGGCAGAGTGTTAATCGACAGGAGTGTTCAGGGGAGAGTCGGCATCTTCGTCGACAGTCAGGCGGCACTTCTGTCCCTAAGGTCACACACTACTTATTCTGCTCTAGTTAGCCAGTGCAAGGACATGCTATCCAGATTAGGTGGTCAGGCAGACGTCACTCTCATCTGAGTTCCTGCACATAGTAACTTTCTTGGTAATGAACAGGCGGATGAGTTGGCCAGGGCTGGCTCTGCTATGGACGCCTCCACTACTGAATCGGTAGCCACGCCGTTTGGCACTATTAGAAATCATATTTTCAAACATTATCGGCAGAAATCTGAAGACAGGTGACGCAAGTTGAGTACGTGTAAGGTGGCTAGGAAGATGTGGCCTTGCTACACTGAAAAGCGCAAAACACAATTAACTAACAGAAACCGTAGGGACATCTCGAAGCTCGTCGCAGTAGTGACGGGGCACTGGACGATCGGCAGCCACGCTAGCAGGATAGGCCTTTCCTACAATGCGTTCTGCCGTGGCTGCTGGGATCAAAGTAAAGAAGAAACAGTTTTTCACTTTCTTTGCGAGTGCCCGGCCTTGCACCTCTCGAGACACAAACTCTTGGGCAGTAATATACTAGACGATCTGTCAGAGCTAGCGGAAATCAGTCTAGGTGACCTGATTAGGTATCTCAATGCGACGGATTGGATCTAGAACCTACAACCGGATCCGAGATCTGGTTTCGAACCTACAAGGGTTCACACTGACGAGTGGAGTGGTCTATCAAAACGGAATCTTATTGATTCTACTTGATTCCCTGTGTGCAGTAGGCAGCCACGTATACCAACCAACCAAGAAATCTATTAACAGAATTGACCGAAAGAATTAAAAGTGTTTGAGTTTGAAAAAAATTAAAACAGGTCTCTAATCGTATAATGGAAGACTTTATATGTTTACAGAAATCCAGGAAAAGGGCTAAGAAACTAGATATTCTGTATTATGGATCGCTTTAGATTTCTTCAACATCTACGATAAGTGAAAGAATTTTTCGAAGTCAAGTTTTATTAAAACTAAAGAAGAGAATCTCTTAAATCCTAAACATTTGAAGCGTATTATTTTCCTGAAAGATTGTTTTAGAAAATCTCCCTAAACTATTGAAATAATTGATATAATGATCTCACAAACTTGTTAGTTTTTTAATGAATACATACATATGTATGTATGTATGTATGTACTTAGGATTTTTTATTTTTTTGCTGGACTTAGCTCAAGAATTGTTATGTTATTGTTTTTGTACTAATAAACTCAAAATAATAAATAACTTATGCATTTTTATTTGTTGAAATTTCTTGATTTATTAAAAAAAACTTTATTAATCGGTTAACTGGTTAATACCAAAATTAACTGTTTATTGACCGATTAAAGGATATCCCTGCAGATAATGCGACTATTCCATAAACTCATGTAAAGTATACTCCATAGCAAAAATATAAATTTTTCTAAAAAATCGAATTTAATTGCCTTACTTGGTAAAAAATTTCATAGCTGTTGACTAGAATAATTAAAATACACTAGTGAACCTCTGGTGTCAATGTCTCAATGTGGTCCCATAAGAACTACCTACCCAGTAAAAAAGTTTCTTCCAATAAAGCAGGTTTCTACTATTATGGAATAAAAGTAGCGCTGACAAACCTGCTGATATCGCTGCTGATTTTTGTATGGCGACTTCCCGGATTGGAGTACTACATTTTTGCTCACAAAAGCGCTTTTGAAGCGCTGAAAATCATCAACATTTTCAGCACTAGAACTGAAAATATATGAAAAAATGGTTCGATGTGGATTGGCGACGTTGACGCCATTTTGAATTTTTCTTATTTCGCTTCATTATTTATTTTTATTAATTTCATGTTTTTACCCAATGTTTGTTATTTTAACTTCAACTAATATCGAACTAAGAACCTTCAGGTTTGAAGTCCAACGTACCAATCACTCGACCAAAAACACTGTTGCAAAAAGGCACCAATAAACTCAAATAAACTTAATCTTCATTCTAGCGTAAAACCCTGCTTTCGATCAGCACTATAAAATCAGCTTTTTTGTACAGCTTGTGTACGAAGCTTTTGTATAAGTAAATAGCAAATACTTTTCCCGCTTCAAAACCTGCATTGTTGTGACGCTATGAAACAGCTTCTGAACAAGCTCATATTTTAAAGCGAATTATAAAGCGCTTTATTTGTTTAGTGCTTTAAAAAACATCAAAATTTTTTTATGGGTAGTCAATAGTCAGTAGTTCTGAAGTCACTAGTGCAATCGCAATAACAAGCATATGCTACTAAATGTCTATAGCACAGAGCATTGCCTGGGGTATAATTAGTCAGTAGTACTGGTGACAAAGTCAATAGTGAATCAATACAATTTTACTATTAACGTTTCCTACAGGAATATTTAAACATTACTACGGATATGTTCTTTACACTTTGTTGATCTTGACTTCTTACTCCTGCAGGGATGGCGTCTATTAATAATTGGGTTGGTTTCCTCAGCTCCATTCTCACACGTATGTATATATGTATCTGTAAGTACGTAAAGCGTTACCTTCACCCCACATGTTATTAAAATGTCCTGGCCCCTTTAACTTTCATTGTTCAGCTATAACAAGTTGCAACCTAAAGCTTATTTCTCTCAATTTGTTGCTTGCCTCAGCTACATGATGTTATTTGTTGTACTGCTGCAAGAACATCATCTATTAACATTTATGCATTTCTTTTTAATGTCCTGCTGATGTTGTTGGTAGAAATTTTTGTTTATATTCCAAATTGTTATAATTGCTGTTTCTGTTTTGACTGTTGCTGTCAAACCGACAAACGAAAAAATATGTCTCAACACGTTTTCTAATGTTCGACTCGAACAAATTTCACGTGACGTCTTTGGTTATAAAAACATTAAAAAAATTTATATATTTACATACATATACATATTTCTTTTTAGCAATTAATATCCTTTCTTTTGGCTTTTTCTTATTTTTCCTGAAATGTTTACAAAAAAAACAAAGATAAAAAGAAAATTCTCGTGTGCATACTTATGCATGTATGTACATGACATGTATTACATTACACTATACAAAAAATGGATTTTACTATAATATGGTTGTAAGATATACCAAAAAAAAATTTTAATTTGAGTCGCCTTTAATTGATTTCAATACCATTTTTAAAATGTTTTATTAACTTGCCCTGGTAGCTTGTTTTTAAAGGCAAATTTTGCGACATCTTTTTCTACTAGTTCCACTGCCCCGATTTCTTATGAAACTTTGCCTACATATTGGGTTTGCGTGACAATACAATATTATGAATCGAAAAGTTGGCAGGGCCACGTCAAAAAAGTAAATATTCTTTTGGAGTTACTTATATTTAGCCGATTCTTGTGAAACTTTGTACACACATTGAGAAACCGTCACAATAAAAAATTATAATGAAGAAAGTGGGTAGTACCACGCCCATTTGAAATAACTAATATTTTTCAGCTACTTATACTTAACTGATTCTTATGAAACTTTGCGCACACATGGAGATCACAGCACACTCCTTCTTCGTTATTGTAATAAAACTGCTACGCAGCTTAAACGAAATTAATGCCACTAATTGACACCAGACGCGCAATACCAGAGTTTTAATGAATTAAGCTTTCTATCTCTCTCCCACTTCACCACCTGTTCCCTCTACACTATCCCTTTCCCAAAGAACGTAGCACATTAATTAATTAACTGTTAGGCATTAATTGCATTCTCTTAAACAAAAAAAAATATGATTGTTTATGCCAAATATTTTTTTATATGATGGTTATTTGTCGAGTTTAGGGGTGCTAAAGTGTTGCCGTTTTTGTTGAAATTTTGTTTTTTTAAATTACACTATGCTAGTCTCAAAATGTAACAAACGGTGCCACCATACTGGTTAAGATAATTTGAGTACACTGAATTCAATGGTGTCAGGCGTTTTTAGGGTTCGTTACACTAAAAGTGTAAAGGAACCCTATTGTTTTCGTTACGCTGTCCGTCTGTATGTCTGTCCGTATGTTTGTCTGTCACATCCTGTTTTCTCGGGAACCGTAACAGCTACTGGCCTGAAATTTTGGCTGCTACAACAAATATATGACAGTTGAAAATTAAAGGGTGTTCTAAAGCGAGCAACGAAACATGTTGAATTACTAATGTAATTTGTTGTGTTTTCTTTCCAGACAATGTTGTTGCTAATGCAATTTATTGTCGTCCCTTTTTAGGGACCAAAAGTGTAAAGGACCCCTATTGTTTTCGCTACGCTGTCCGTCTGTCTGTCCGTCTGTCTGTCACAAGCTGTTTTCTCGGAAACCGTAAGAGCTACGGACCTGAAATTTTCACAGAATATGTAGAACTTTGTCCGCTACAACAGCAAATATATGATAGATAAAATTAAAGGGTGTTATAAAGCGAGCAACGAAAAATTTTTAAATACTTATGTAATGTTCTCTCGGGAACCGTAAGAACTACGGACCTGAACCGCTGCAACAAGTATATGACAGTTATAAATTAAAGGGAATTCTAAGGCGAGCAACGAAAAATGTTGAAATACTAATATAATATGCAGACACTTATAAAGGGTGTTTTTTAGAGGTATAGAACTTCGAATTGAAATAAAACACAAGAAAATCGTTTTAATGTCCATCAATTTGGCTTTATTGGAAGGATAATTTTATGCCATTAATGTTAAAATATGATTTCGGGCATGAGGCCGCCGCGGCTGGCTCGAATAAAGCCAATTCTACAGGTCCAATTTTCAACCACTTTTTCGAGCATATGGGGCCGTATGTTGGCAATAACGCCACGAATGTTGGCTTCCAAGTCCCCTAACGTTTCTGGTTTGTTGGCGTAGACGAGCGACTTCACATATCCCCAAAGAAAATAATCCAATGGTGTCAAATCACACGATCTTGGTGGCCAATTGACAGGTCCATTCCGCGAAATTATGCGCTCATCGAATGTTTCCTTCAATAAATCGATTGTGACGTGCGCTGTGTGGCATGTAGCGCCGTCTTGTTGGAACCACAACTCATCCACATTCATGCCATCCAATTCGGGAACAAAATAGTCGGTTATTATGGCTCCAATTGCTGTGCACGGTGGCGAATCGATTCATTCGGGTCCTCTTCAACACTTTACTCTACAGCGGCAATTGTTTCTTCGGTGCGCACTGTTCGACGTCTCTGCGGATGCGTATTATCACATAAAGTAAACGTAGTGCGAAAACGATCCATGGTTAACCGAATTAATTGCTCTGATGGACGATTACGTCGACCATAAAATGGACGGAGCTTGCGGTAAACTTCGCGAACTGAACCATTATTTTCGAAATAAATTTGCACGATTTGCAAGCGTTGTTCTTTTGTCAACCTGTTCATGATGAAATGGCAAACCAAACTAAATATTAATCACTTGACAGCTGACAAAATGGCCGCCAGTTAAAAAAGTGATGCCAACTTAAAGTTCTATACCTCAATAAAAAACACCCATTATATAGACACTCTAAATTCTTAAAGTTAGTGTTAATTGGTGTAGTCTGTAGAATAGAGTACACCAATTAACACAGATATTTAAAACAATAAAAATTAAAGGGTGTTCTATCAATTAATGTAATTTTACTTTGTAATTTAGACAATCTGCTGTATCTTGGGAACCGTAAGAGGTAAAATCTTGAAATTTTAAAAAACGCTAAAACTAAAAAAAATCCAAAATTAAGAAAATTTCAAATCGAAAAAAACGCTAAAATGAAAAAAGCAAAAAAAATCCAAAATTAAGAAAATTTCAAATCGAAAAAAACGCTAAAATGAAAAGAAGCACCAAAATTAAAAAAAATCGCTAAGACGCATAATATCACCAAAACTAACACGATCGCCTAAAACTTAAAAAACGCCAAAAACCGAAAGAAGTCTTCGAAACGAAAAAAATCACTAAATCAAAAAACGAAAAAATCGCCAAAAATGAAAAAAATAACCAAAACGAAAAAAATCGCCAAACCCAAAAAAGCGCCGAAAGTTTAAAAAAATCGCCAAAAACAAACGAAATAAAATGTCAAACAAAAAAGAAATCGCTAAAACTAAAAAAATCACAAAAACCAAAACAAAAATCCCCAAAACTGAAAAAAGAGCCAAAACTGAAAAAAGCGCCAAAACTAAAATAAATCGCTAAAAATATCGTCAAAAAGCGAAAAAACGTTAAAACAAAAAAACGGCCAGAACCAAAAAAAAAAACGTCAAAGCTAAAACAATTGGCAAAAAAAGAATAAAAAATTGCAAAAAAAAGGAAAAAATCGCCAGAACGAAAAAAGTGTCATAATAAAAAAAAATCGCTATAACTAAATAATCACCAAAAACCGAAAAAAGTCCCCAAAACTGAAAAAAGCGCCAAAACTGAAAAAATTGCCAAAACTAAAATAAATCGCTAAAACTAAAAGTATCGTCAAAAAGTGAAAAAAAAATATTTAAAAAACGCCAAAAACAAAAAAAAACGCTTAAACTAAAGAAATCGGCAAAAAATCACGAAAATTAAAAAAACGCCAAAACCAAAAAAATCGCCAAAAACAACGAAAAATACTTAAAAAATAAAAAACTAAAATCAAACAAAAAAGCACAACGAAAAAGCTGCCAAAATGAAAAAGGGGCAAAAGCGAAAAGGGATATACATATGTGTGTTCGTGCGCAACCCTTCATGTGCGAGCCAAAGTCGCTCTTTACTTAATTTATTTGTTTATTTTTGTTTTTAAATTTGTTTGGCTTAAGCTCGTTTTTGGCTTAAGTTCGATTTTTCAATTTAATCTTTCGATTAAATTATTTTATTTTAGAAATAAATTATAAAGCAAGTAATAATTGAACATTAAAAAAATTTTGGTTAAACGGAAGGTTGAACTTACAACAGATGTTTCGAGACCACCACAGTCTTCTCAGCAGAATTCTTTTCTGCCTAGACCTCACTACCAACAAAGACAACATTAACCAAGCTTTATCAATTAACAGCCGGGTCCGTTATCTTGTGGTTTTTTTCTCAGCTATTTTCTTAACAAAGGTTGGGAATTTCATCGAAAGATTAAATTGAAAAACGAACTTAAGCCAAACTAATTAAATAACATTGGATTAAACGCCTAACTTCACATTCGACAATATGTAAACAACTTAATATTAATATTTATTATCGAATCAATAAAGTCTACTAACACTTGTATCGGTTGTATGTGCTAAGATTTATCGAAAAGTTATTATTAAATTACGCATAAATATTAATTTTTCAGCAAAACTTCTAAAATTATTATTTCTCCATGATACTCCATGATAAAAAATGTTTAGAACTTAGCGCATACAATCGATACCATAGTGAGAACACCCTTGTGAATTATTTCAATGTAATTTAATCCAAATCAGATAAAACACACGCGACATAAAATTCCAATAAAAAAAATGTGTAAAACTGACAATAATTGTATATCCTCAAATCAAGGTTTGTGGAAGGTTTCAAAAGTTTGTATTGACTAGAAGTCGACAAAGTTACACAGAAAAATAAAAAACAGGAAAAAAATTTTAACTATTTTTTTAAACAAATTCTAAAGTTTTTTTTTATTTATACAAAATAAAAATACAGTTATACCATATTTACACTATGCAACTTTGTTGCATGCAATTTTAATTTTAAGTGAGAGTGTTGAAATAGAAATGTACACATTTTGTATTTCTTCTCTGTCTTTCTCACTGAAAAAAGAGAGTTGCATGCAACAAAATTGCATAGTGTAAATATGGTATTAGTGCATTTACAGTAGTCTGTTTGGCAGAAAGGAACGAGTTGTACCTAGTGTACAACAGGCTGGCTATACAAGCTCAATACTGAAATTTTAAAAATATTTTTTAAAAGAAATATGAACTAATTCATGTAAAAGTTCCTAGCTGGAATAAAAATAGTTTGGAAAAAATTATTCATAACATTTATGAAAAAATTCCTTGGATATATGTCAGTAATATTTTTTGTTCTGTGTACATAAATAGTTCAATACAGTCATGAAAACTGCTTTCTTTTTTAAGGGAATAATATTCACATTCATATTTATTATTTTAATTATTTAACTTTCCATGAATGTCGTATTTAATTCCTCCATTGAACCAATAGCAACCAACACCAACAGTAAAAATATAGTAATTAATGAGGCGTTTCCTTGTAATGGAAAGTTTAATATTCCACAGATCATTACGTGCATACTTCTTTACACAGTAGCGGAACAACTACGATATTAGCTCTTCTATACAATTCCATATAAACTAAATGTACACATTTTTATAAAAAAAATAGCACGTTCACTAAGAACAGTGTTTCACAAAAGTTTTCGTATTTATCAAGTTATAGAATTTTAAATTTCCTAGGAAACACATTACACATATTTAATTATGATATACTGTGTATTTGTTACATTATAGTCTATCTGTATATATGGATATTAGGGTGGGTCAAATTGTTTGGGTGCGAAAAAACGCCAAAGGTGTCTAGCAAAAACGAAATCTACGCTAAATTCCAAAGGGCAATATACACAGTCAACATGCTTGACAAGCGTGGTAGTAGTATGTGTGAAATTTCGTTAGTATTAGTGACACCGACGACGCTTGATGGAAAATCTACTTGGTTTTGATTTTTCGTCAAGTACACGTACACGAATCTGACATCAAGCTGATTGATTGTGTATTATGCCCTTAAGAAAATTTGGGCTCGTGTAAAAAGTTGTGTGTTGGTTGTGCGAAAGATCAAAAAGTTTTTATTTTATTTTTTTGCCATGTTGTACAACACTATCGAAACGTTTATGTGTCTGTCGCATACTATTTTATGTAGTATACGTGTTTAGTATTGTTGTGACCACCTTGCAGTAAACATTGAATGTGAGTATCATTAGCGGACAACATAAAATGAAAGTTGGTAGCAACTTGGCTGTAAAATGAAGTTGTGCAAGTGATCGCACAATAAATTGTATCATATATGCAACAAACATGCAACGTGATTACTAGCTGTGTTGTATCCAAGCATATTGAACAGGTACGGGCAGTACTAAAACAATAGAAAATTTGTTGTAAAAGTACCTTAACAGTTGTCAAAAAACAGGTGGTATTACCAGTGCAGATATCTCTTGAAGTAAATTTCAAACACCACACAGAAGGAAGTCTGTATATGGTGTTTAATAGTTTAAAGGTAATGGTGATATCATGAGCATTTCATCAGCAGTACTTAGTTTGACGTTTAATCAGATGAGTCAGCTGACCTAGTGATCCCACCTGTTAGATACACCTTGGCTCATTGTTTCTTTTATAATTCGTTTGTATACCTAACTTTCTCCCTTCATCCCTTTGTATTTTTCTCTCTATTTCTCTCTTTTTCTCAAATTTGACGTGGGATCAGCGATGCCATTTTTAGGGTTTTTACGATATAACAAAAAAAAACGATATGACATACTGTGTTGTCATATCGTAATATTTTTACGATATGACAACATTGCGATATGACAACACCGTATATGACTATCCTAGTGTTGTCATATCGTAAAAAACTTACGATATGACAACACAGTATGTCATATCGTTTTTTTTTGTTATATCGTAAAAACCCCAAAAATGGCATCACTGCGTGGGATGAAGGAAAATCGTTCCAAATTCAAACAAACACCGTCGGAAGAAAAACACAACACTCATGTTGTATTAATGTAGGGCTGCCATACGTCCCTGTTTTCCAGGATTTGTCCTGGTCTTCGACAAGTTGTACTGGTGCCATGGTCCACTCTTAAATTGTCCTGGTTCTATGATGCAGTTCAATGCAGCCAAAAATTAAATTTCTGCTGATTTTTGTTATGAACAGAGGTTAAGCTTTCTGTTATAACGCTGTTTACATGAAGCAATTTTACCAGCATTTATTGTCTGAGGCTTACGTCGTTCAATTATTCGATGAAATAAACACAGGAGGCCTTGCCAGCCCCATGTGTTTACTTTCGCCCCTTGTAATTTTAAATGAATTTTTTATTTTTGTTTTTTGTTTTCTATGTATGAATTACATGTTAACTTTTGTATCTATTGTTTAATTGTTGGACTTAAATTAGAAATATATAGTTGATACATGTATCAAAATAAAAATTTATTAAGGTTAATTTTTATATGATTAGTTCTTGGAATATATAAGGTTTTGTTGTACGTTCGTTTGTGATATGTATTATAAATGTCCTGGTCGACGGCTTCAGACTTCTGGCAGCCCTATATTAAGACTCCATACTACACTTGAAAATTAGTTTAATAGAACTAATTATTATGGTGTTGAATATAAAATTTAAAATTTTTATAATTAGTAATCAAGACGTAAAATAGGAACAAATCTTTTAAAAGATCTGTTGATTTTTATTTCTTTAAAAAAAAATTAAAAGCTAACAGGATTTTCATATGTCTGATTTAGTATTTATTTTTATTTTCAACTAAATGATAACATTTTGAACTCATCTAATTAAAGTATTTAATATTTAATGTAATTAATTACCAGGGAAACCGGAAATATGCCCTAAAAACTTTATTTTATGCGCATTATATATGCACTAAAAACTTAAAAATATGTTCCTAAAATGTAGAAAAAAATATGATCTTAAAACTTTATTGTCATTTCGTTTATAATTTATATGATATTCATTTCTGATGCCACGAATTATGTACATATACTGGTGGCATGCAATAATGTCGAAGAAGATAACGTCCACGGACATTATTTCCACTTCAAAAACGAAATAATGTCCATGGGAATGTCGAATAGTGGCTTCGCAGAGTAAACGTTTTCTGCCTAGTCAAAAATCTGAACTCTACGAAGCCACTATTCGACATACTCAGAGAACAAAACAATTAATCATGTCCAAAGCCCGGCTATCCAGTCAATCTTCACTCTGCAGTACTATTTGCATGAACATTATTTAAATTTTGTATGGTCATTATTTCCTTTTCAACGTGCAAATAACATCTATGGACACTAGGGATGCCAAACGGGACTGGTTTTTGTAAATCCCGGGATTCGGGATTTCAGAAATTCAAACCCCGGGATTTATCTGGATTTCGGAAATTTTCTTTTTTAATAAAACACTCAATTTATAAAGTAAAAAATCTTCATTCAGCCATGTCACAAAATACCATTCCGATCGGAAGTGATTTCAATTCCGTAAGTTGCTTCTTCAGAAAACGAAAAACGAAAATTTTTTTCGTAATCAAACCCATTTTTTAATTTAACTTTATATTAATTGTTTAATATTAAGTTATTCAATAAATAAATATATAATAAATTAATTTCAAAGTGGAATTGAAAAATACTGCATACTTGCATACTTTTAGGAGCGTCAAATAAATATTTTGTCATAAGCTTTCCATGTAAATAAAAAGCTTAATGAAAGCTTTGCATCTAAAAACAAGAGTAAACAAATGCCTCAGGGTATAAAAACTTTATCATTATAAAAACGAAATACAAAATAAACGGAATCTAAAGCACCAAAAATGTACTTTTTTGGAATGACAACTACGGAATAAAAACCAATCCGAACGGAATCTGTGACACGGCTGATTATGTGTATTCTTAAAACAACTATAAAAACTTAAGAAAGAAAAGCTAATTTTAATGTATTTTAAAACAAATTTTAATATTTTACTGAATAGTAAAATATAAATTTGGCAAAGAGAACGATATAAAATTAAAAGTTAATTATTGCTCCCTTAGAGATCGAAATTTCCTTTCCCTATATTACTGAGTTATCCGTTGACCAAATGACGGAACAAAAATGCTTTAAGACCACTATGACCCGGTATTCAGTAAAATAACATTTAGTTAACTATTTATAGCTTTTGTAGCTAGTCAAACCACTCTAGCACAAGCTCGGATGATAACTTCCAAGGAGAGACTTTAGAGCTGCTGGTCTATCTGAAAAGATAGCTTTATGTGAGCCCTGACGGCACATGTTACAATTGTCTCAATTTCCGCCTGAAATCCTTAGGCCATTTGCACATGGAAACATATATTTTAACATTGGGTCCAAAGACTCACATAGCAGCACGGGGCTTTGAATTTATCCGCAAACCACCGTACATTTCTGGAATCCACAGGTGAACCAACATCCTCACACGTAGCCTTGAGCGCCCTAAGATGAAAGCAACACAGTATTTTTCCAAGCCTCAGTTCATGGTTTGTGCTGTCATTCGGCATAGCTTATAGTTATCTTTAAGATATTGTACTCATGATCGATGAATGCTTTTTGCCAACACAATGAACAGAGTTTCCAAGACCCTTCATGTAAGCAGCCACTGATGCAGAGGATCTTATGAATATCTGAATAGGCGTTGGACTAATTAAGGGCTGAATAGCAAGAAGATATGCCTACATCTTCCCCTTGCATAGCTTAGTAGCTTCTACAATCAGCCGAGTTCTAGGCCACCATATAAGCGTGACGTACATAATAGTTGGTCTGATATTCATGCTTGTTCTATATTCCATGCGGAAGAACAGTGTGCGAAATTGCCATAGCTTTGATAATTTCGTACATAAATAATTTCATAAATCCACATGATAATTTTAAGGCTCATTCATCATCCAGGTGCATCCAGCCCAACTCTAGAGGCTTTTTTTATAAATAATTCTGCATAGGTATTCCAAGTCAGTCTTCTGCCATGAAAATCACATAAATACCTGACATCCATGGAATGAAGGATATTGTATCCATTTAACCAAAATCAAATTTTCTCCTAAGAGATAAGTAGAGCACAAGCATCATTCATGACGCCTTTACCATAATTGACGTATCCAGTCAGTTCATGCCCACTTTCACTACGAATGTGGAGAAGTTCGTCTATTACCACCGACCAGGGGAGTGGGCATAGAGGATACCCTTCGACAACCATAATACATTTAAATTCATAAATTAGTGTTACAATTGTTACATTTCATTGCGAGTTTTTTGTATAAGAATTTTATTTAAAAAACGTAATTTGAATATTTCTGGATTTCCCGGGATTTTTTTTACGAATCCCGGGATTCGGGATTGACAAATACCGAATACCGTGTCCATTAGGGACAGGCATTCCTAATGGACACCATGTCATTGGACGATATTACATGCCACCTACACTCTAAAACATTACTTCAAATTTACGACCATATATTGTCTAAATTTATGTTGAAAATTTCTCCTTGTCTAAAATTACATCGATTTTGTAGTTATTTTATTAAAGAAAAAACCTTTCAAATTAAACATATGTACATATTTAGTCCAAGTGGAAAAAATGTAACATAAAGTATAATACGGCTATGGCTGTATGCTAGATACGTCAGAATATAAATCAGGAGATCGCGGTTCAAACCTGCGCGCAGCCAATCGCTTTTTTAATAAAAACATTTTGTTCAAAAATAATGCGTGTGTAATTTTAGGTCGATAATAATCTGTAGTGTTGCCGACTATTATCGACCTATCTTTCAACAAAAGTGTTTTATAGTGTATATATTCTGGTTCCTTACTGCCATATCTAAATAAGAGCGGCAAGCGTCGCGTTAGCATCAGGGCACGTATTTACAATACATTCTACAAAAAAATTTAACCTGAATGTTCTGTAAATTTGTACCCTACTGCTAACGCGACGCTTGCCGCGGGAGTTGATTTAACAATGCCAGCCTGGCCTTTCATCCGTCCGAATATACAATTTGGGCACCAAGACATATTTTGTGGTTCCTATTAGGAAGAAATCAGCAAAATTGCATAAATATTCGTAAACGCGACTATTCTCATCCTGCTATTTTTCTATGAAGTGCAAACAAGCCAACAATCTCAACAAAATTTAAATTGCTCAAAAAATCCTCAAAACTCCATAATTGCAAATTTTTAAGGCCGTGAATAAACTGGGACTAAATCAGTGGAGTTAGGAAAATTTGTACGAAATTGGGAAAAAAATACATTAAGAGTAAATTTGAAATCGTTAAAAAATATTTTTTTTCAATGTCGAAAAGTTTCAAAATTTTCGATGGCACTGCACTTTTTTTGTAAATATGCATATTAAAATTAAAAACCAAAAATATGCAGGAAAACAGCCACAAAAAATAGAAAAAAGCACTTAATATGCGACTAAAATTTGCAAAAACATGCTGCAAAGCCCAAAAGATGCACAAATATGCATTAATAAATCGATGCCAAAGTTCTTAAAAAGTTCTGAAACGTATAAATATATTATATGTGCATACATACATTGCACAGGGAAAAACATGCAATTGCATATTTGCGGTTTCCCTGTTAATTACATTAGATTGTTTAGAAATTGATAATATTTTCGAAAAGGGCAATCAATGCCTTCAAATATTTGAACCGGTTATATTTACATTTATTTTTCTAAAGGTTTAAAGTACGCCGCTAAAAGCTGAATTATTATTTTTTGTTAATAAATAATGGAAAATATATTAGCAGCAATTATGTGTTTACAGGGTGTATTATAAAGCATGACAGTTTTATTGAGACGTTTTAAGTTCAAAAATCAATTGCAATAAAATAGAAAATATGTACTTTTAATTGGTAATTAGCACGTGGAGCGTCGTTAAAATAGTAGCTGGAAAGCTATTAACTTATTTATTGATTTATTATATGTGTGTAGAAAATTCTTTATGCAATTAATTGTAATTGTGGCGGTCGCGATGTCATGGCAGACACTTTGAAAATTCTCAAAAGAGCTCAATTTCCATAGCATTTTACCAAAGCTGAAATTTTAATAATCAATTTGGAAAAATTAATTACGTTATGAATTTTAGTCGAACTGTATGGGTTTAATCCAAAGAAATTTAATTATTTTGACTTGAGTTTGGGTTTTTCTTTAATTTTTCAATTAAAATATATTTTTATTTAGAGAAAATTGTGAAGCATGTAAAACAAAGTTCATAAATCATAACATATGAGTATCAAAAACAATACTATGGGGAATCTCTCTCTCTCTCTGTTGATAGGAAACTTTTTCTAGAACGAAATATATTTCTATCAAAGGGTCAAAACCTTGCTATTCTTATTTTATTTTTTATTTGATTATGTATTTTTATCGATTCCATTATATACTTTTTTTATATTTTCTATGTTTTTTGTAATAATTCGAGGTCTAAAGATAAGACAAACTGCACCTGTCTGCCAACCGAATGAAAAAATATTTGTATCAATCGTAATGTTATTTTTAAGATATTATGACGTTGCAGCATATGAGCGTTATTTATACATATTTGTAGGTGGGAGGTATACTACACCAAGTCATATTTTTTCAAAATACGTGTTTTATACCGTTGGAATAGGTATATTTTCCTCTATCGATAGGTGAAATCCAGTAAGTCCTATATCTCAAAGGACAGTAGTACTGGTCAAAACCATGTCAGAGGTAAAGAACACCAAGTCCATATTAACCCATTACCGGACAAGAGTGCCATATGGCACTCAAACTAGTGCAACATTTAAAGTTCAATAACAATTAAATGGGAAGAAATACTAGTGCAACATTTAAAGTTCAATAACAATTAAATGGGAAGAAATATTTTTATAATCCTTGTGTTCCTTTATTCTTGTATTTGTTGACTACCAAATGCTGCCCCAAAGAATTCAGTAAGCTAAAATGTTTTCAAATAGTAGTACTTTTCGTAAGAGGCTGTCCGTTTTTTGTACTAAAACTTGCATTATCATGACCCGTCAAAGAAAAGATCTAAATATATTTTTTCTCCGTGAGAAAACCACCAAATATTATATATTTTTAGTTAGTTTACAAAACAAACTTTTAAATAAAACAATAGCGATATAATATTTTCACATGTATTTAGTTCAAAAATTCCAAGTGCCATATGACACTCTTGGCCAATTCACAGCAGAACTTAGTTTTCATGTTTTTAGAATCAACATGCAATATATAGAAAATTATTTCATAGAATTAGGAACAAAAAATTTCAATGAAATTATATTAGAGCCACTGTCGGCGAATTATGGATCGGGCGAAGATTGTGGAGAACTGTCGGCAATGTTCTCGACATTGCTCATAAATAAGTTGCAGACAAATGATGTAGACACTGACGGCGAAGATCTGTACGACAAACGAAATAATATCAATAATTGTAATAACGTTATTTTTTTATTAGGGTTATGAACTGGATTTACCAGAAATTAGTATTATTCTCGGGAAGCAAAATTGAGAGTTAACCCTGCGGAAAATTTGGTGACAATTAATCCAAAAGTACTCGTCCTATGACTTGAGAAAATGAGACTGGTACCAAAAATAAGGAGTAGTAAATGATGAAAAAAGACATATCGTGTAAATGGTCACATATTAACCATTTTCAGTCAATTTAGTTGGAATTCCGGCTAGTATTGTAGTAAACGGCACTGAACAAATTCGATGCACCTGGATCTAAGGCCTATCACATAGTATCTATAAAATATTAATTGTCTCACTTCAATGAGACTGCCATGTCACTCAGGAACCTGTTCCGTAACTATATTCAGATATTAACTCCAGGTTAACTGGTATTTATAACATTGAAATATAAGTTCCCCTGTGGTCGAGTGGGTAGTGTACTAGCTTGTCATGCCGGAGGTTATCGGTTCGAATCCTATCAAAGACACCGCTAAAAAATAAAATACAATTTCTACTTGGATTTGTAACAATAAAAAAATAAATTAATCGAATTACAGCTGAATTTGGAATAATATTTATATATAATCAATATTATTCGACACCGACTAGGACTCCATAAGATAGTTCAGATACAAGTTACAAGGTGCATACAAAGTATCAATTAACCCCATCCTAGGCCATCCCCATGCAAAAGTGGCTGGTCCGCTTCATAGGAAGTGTTAGAACTCGGACTGGTCCCTACCACCTGGGGACCGGTCACGTGACTTGTTTTGTGTCAGTTCCATTTACCGTAGGGAATATACAAATATATGTATATATATATATATATTATTTTACTTCCAGGTGCAGTAGCATCGTACGTTACGCACATACATTGCAACAGTTGATGTTATCGGACTACCGCATTTCTGATCGAAAAACAAGCTGGTTGTGGTCAATATTCGTTTTTTAAATAAATGTAGCTAATAATGATTGACTGACGTATCGTTAGTCTGAAAAAATCATCTCCTAATTAAATTATCTCTTAGCTTTATCTCGAAAACTAAGAAAACTTTAGGAGATAACGCTTATAAAGACCAGTATATTTCGACTAGTTATTATAGAAAATGTTAATATATACTATGGTGGTATTGTTCACAATGTACAGTCATGTAACCGACGTAGTTCGCCGTTACAAGTCGAACCAGAGTCCAATGTACATATCTATGGTTTATCCGAAAATATCCTTCTGTTTTCAAATATTATGTTTTATATTTTTATCATGATGCAGTAACATCATATTTTTATGTAATTTTTATCATTTTATGTATTTTTATGTCCTGAATCCAAATTTAATTGAGTTTCTATTAAATTTGGATTCAGGACATAAATATTACTATAAGTAGAAAGTTTGGTAAAAATCAATCCACGCAGAGCCCGAGTCCACTAATGGGTTAAAAAGTAACGGCAATTTATCCCTAATTATATTAGAGATAAGTTAGAAAGAAAAAAATATATAATGTTAGAGTTATATAAAATATTTGGTGTGAGTCCAGCTATTAATCCCATAGACTATAAGCAGTTTAATTTGATTGCAATATGTTCTAAACGTTTAAATAATATGTATACTTTGTTATATTTAAACTTAAACTTTAAAATTTGTATTAGTTAAACTTGCTCTGTATGCAAATTGAAACAGTTAAATGAATCTTAGATTAGAAAAAGTTCATTGGCGAACGCGTTTGACATAAATCCTTTGCTTGAAAAAAGGCAAAATGTTTAATCATAGTCGAGCGATTAATGGTTTCGACTAAGATTACGGTTAAAAGGTGCGCGATTTCAATTACGATTATAGTCGCTGTGCAAATGCTAGTGGAATGTTTATCAAACAAAAAATAAAAAAAATAAAGTACTAATTCCACCTTTCCTTCTACAAGAAGACAGTTTGCATGTGTAAAAGAAGTAAAAAAAGCGGTAAAGAACTCTGATGAGATTAACGGAAGCTATCGAAACGTCAGTTCAACCCTCCGCGCAGTCATAATTTTCTTTGTCTACATGCTTCACATTTATATCTAAATAAACATATAATTTAATTGAAAAATTGAATTAAAACCGAATTCAAGCCAAAATAATTAAAAAAATTTCTTTGGATAAAAAATTTTAGTTGTACACAGAAAAAATTATCATAGCTTTTTATTTTAACACGCATGTATTTGAATTTGTTTTTAAATTTTATTATATTTTTGTATAATTTTTAAATATTCCAATAGAAAATGTTAATAGCAAATAAATGCGATTTTTTTCTTATTAAATATTTACTAATTTTAGTTTTTAATTATACGAATTTTGTGACAGGTCCCATTTCCGTAAAAAAATATATTTGAATTTATGAATTTAGTAAGAGAATACGAATTATAGTTTTTTCTGTGTAATAATAAAGAAGGTCTTGCTGTACTGAAATTTGCAGACCTGTTGACTTTTACCACTGGGCATCTTTGACTTAAAAGACAAAAACGTGTTGTCTTTTGTTTGTGTTGGTTCAGATTTATATAGAAATAAGGCTGCAACGCCAATACATTTCAGCATAACTCGAGAACGGTTAAAGAAAGAAGTTATAACCGTTTAAAGTTCAAATTCTAAGAAAATCCTTTTTCACTACATTTACCGTTATAAAATCACTTTACGAAGTGTCCTACAAAAACTAAAGGTATTTTCTTTCTCAATGGGCTCCAACAAAACAAAATTGGTGCTTGAAAAGCCCTGAATCATTTTTTTTCTCGACTTTTGTATCATTGTGTAATTAATGTTTAGCTTTGACGAAAGTGTTTAATTGCTTGGAAAATATCATTAGCGTTGCCATGTCTATGATAAGCACATAACTTTTTGTTCTGAACGAGCTGCACAAAGTAGTAACGGAATATCCTACTTCCTGCTTATATTATAAACTAGATGTGCCCGCCCGCTTCGTGTGCTAAAAGTTCGCTTTATGACTATAATGTGTCTGTAAAATATAATAATCAGCCATGTCACAGATTCCGTTCCGATTGGTTTTGATTCCGTAGTTGTCATTCCGAAAAAGTATATTGTTGGTGCTTTAGATTCCGTTTATTTTGTATTTCGTTTCAACAATGATAAAGTTCTTCTACCTTGAGGCGTTTGCTTACTCTTGTTCTTAGATGCAAAGCTCAGATTAAGCTTTTTATTAACATGGAAAGCAAATGAGGTTTTTTAATATTTACTGCAAATGAAGTCTGTAGAAAAGTGTTTTTCAATTCCACTTTGAAATTTAAAATTGTTTTGATTACGAAGAATATTTTCGTTTTTCGTTTTCTCAAGAAGCAACTTACGGAATTGAAACCACTTCCGATCGGAGTGGTATTCTGTGACATGGCTGAATATAACGTTCTTTACATGTTATTTAAAGTTCCCGTTATGCAAAATAAACAGTGCTACCAACGTTAAAAAAACAAAAATATCTTTCTAATTTCTAACAACATTTAATTAGTAAAATAGGGTATATTTTCGTTTTTTTCTATTTTAACTTAGAAATGAGATATTTTATCGCGGTAAAAGGTGCCCTTAGTTTGAATCAGGACTTTAACTCCATAGCAAATTTCATAAAAACCCCTTCAGTGGTTTTTGCGTGAAGCGTGTTCGTACAAACAGACAGACAAAAATTCCAAAATTTCGTGCTTTGTTCTCTACATCGATTACTGTTTACGCCACCATAAAAATTTTCAAACAAAACGTTCATGTACAGACACGCCCCTTTTACAGTTTTATTATAAGTATAGATGAGAAAGTTTGTATGGATGCTTGTTCCACTATATCGCGAAAACCGCTTAATGAATTGCGATGAAATTTGGTAGATGAGATAGCATATGGCCCAGATTCAAATATAGGGTACTTTTTAGAGCCTAAAAACGGGGGAAGATTTTTACTTTTGCTACTCTTTCTCTTTTTGATAAATTATGTATACATCTTGTCGCACGGTAGCGCCCCAGGCCAAGTTCCGGCCGTACAGTGTGTAATTACACTAAACCATTCCCGCGTATTTTAACCCTATCATAACTTCGAATCTCTTAATAACAAAATAGTAAAACTTTAAACATAAGATCTCTCCATACATGTAACCTCATAGGCTCTACCATAAAAGCTTCCCGAGATATGAAGGTGTAAAAAGTGCATATTTTTATACCTATTTACTTACTAACTCATTCACTGACTCATTAATATTATTGAACACTGTAGCTAGAGAGCTCAAATTTGCTGATCAAGTAACAAGAAAGATCGCGAAAATGGGCACTTTTCATCTGGCGGAGTAGGGTGCCCGTTATGTGTATGGGGCTCTTCCACTATATCTAGAGAGCTGAAGTTCAATCAAAGTCAAACTCAAAGTCTTGGTGGGAAAGTGGTAAAAAAATATGCAAAAGAAAATTTTTCATCTAGGCGAGCTAGGACAGTGATGTCATATCGTACGCTTCTTTACGATATGACAAAATTAAAATTGCCATAGAGTGCTGTCATAGCATAAGTTTTTTCGATATGACAACGCTGAGATATCAACACACGGTGTATGGCTATTTCAATTTTTTTCATATCGAAAAAATGCATCCACTGTACGTGTATCAGACTTAAGGTGGAGGTACATACCACGCGTTACGCGGCAACGCTTTTCTTACTTTTCGAACTTTTAACACTTTAAGAATGGCAAGTTACACACCACGCTTTTGATGCTCTTCTGCTTATACAATTTCAAGCCTTTGCCGGCTATATTTTGTCTTGCCTTTAAGTTTTATTTTTCTTTATATACTTAATGCAGTTTTCATCAATTTTTTAATAAAAAAAAATTAATTTCTAATAATTTATTTCCATTAAACAAACATTTTAGCATATGAATCTGGCAGCACTACCTGTCATTTTGTATACGACGCGTGAAAGTTGAAGAATGTTCAACTTTTTGCGAGTTACGCGCTTCGCAAACTTCTCTTTGTATCTTGCCTTATGGAAACACACTATTTCAACTTTTTTGCAAGTAATTGTAATTGAAGATTTTCAATTACAATTACATTTTGTAATTGTAATTACGCACAAAACGCATAAGCAAAAATAAAACAAGAGTTGTAAAATAATCAGAAATTAAAATTTCGGCTTACCATATTAATTAAAACGAATAAGATACTCATATTCTATTTCGTCGTTAAATTTGGTTAAATAGCTGATGTTTCATTAATACTAGTAACCACAATCAAACCTAGTAAAAGTGAACAAAGGACGCTGATGATGACGGTGTAGCTGCTGTCGGAATTAGTAGTACTAATCCGTTCTGCTAGTCTGATCAGATATTCTAATATTCCACTCTTAAAAATAATTTGAATTTACATTAATTCAATTATTGAACTTAAGCCAATTAATAATAACTTCCGACTTATACCTATTTCAGTTCGAATAATAACTACTTACACATTGTAATTAATTTTTTTTTTTGTAATTACATTTTGCAATTTCAATTACATGTAATTGTAATTAAATTATTGAAATTGCCCAAGTCTGATATGTATGTATACGGCCCAACATTTTTTTAGGATTTTGTTTGTAAATCCTCCTGAAAATGTTCTTTTTAGTAGAAAAGATATATTGGGGCACTTTAATGGGCAATCAGGAAATAATAGTGATAGATATTGTACCAAATAACAACTCAGAAAAAAGAAATGAGTGAGATCCCCACAAAAACATATAAAGGGTCCGCCAGATAACTTTTTTTTTTTAAATGCTATAAAAAAACTACTGAATATTTTCTCAAATTTCTTTTTTTATTTGAAAGTACAATACTTCCGGTTAATAATGAAAAATAATTTCATTCAAATGGCTGCCTCGGCTAGCCATGCAGTAGCCTACACGATCGGTCCAATTTTTAAGCACATTATCGATTGTGTGCGGCTGTATTTCACCAATGGCTTCACGAATATTGTCCTTTAAAGCGTCAATTGTCTCTGGCTTGTCGGCGTAACACTTATCTTTGACGGCACCCCACAAATAATAGTCCAACGGTGTCAAATCGCAGCTCCGAGGTGGCCAAACGACATCAGTTCTGCGGCTGATAATGCAATCTTCAAAAACAGGGCGCAAAACATCGAGTGTAGCTTCGGCTGTGTGGCACGTAGCGCCGTCCTGTTGAAACCAAATGTTGCCAATATCCTCCTCTTCAATTTTTGTGAACAAAAATTCATTCAACATGGCCCGATAACGATCGCCATTGACTGTAACGGCCACTCCTTGCTCATTTTCGAAGAAAAATGGCCCAATTATGCCTCTGGACCAAAATCCGCACCAAACAGTGCCTCGTTTTGGGTGCGTCGGCTTTTCAATGTATGCGTGCGGGGTTTCTGTGCCCCAAATGCGACAATTTTGCTTGTTTACATATCCGCCAAGATCAAAATGAGATTCATCTGAAAAGATGATTTTTTTGGCAAAATCGGCATCTTCTGTAAGTCGATCGCAGGCCCACTTAGTGAAGCGAAAACGCATTGGATGGTCAGTTGGCTTCAGTGGAAGGATAAAACTAATTATCTGTCAAATCAGACATGAGCTAAGTGTTACCATTCACGAAATAAGCACTAGTTGAAAAAAAATTTTCCCCACCGATTTTGGAAAAAAACTATGGAGCAAAACTGCAAACCCATTTGAACAAAAAAAAAACAATTTTGAAAATCGATCCACAAATGACAGAGTTATGCGTTTGTGGGAGAAAGGGGGAAGGGAGAAAGTTTTCCAATCGATTTTAGAAAAAAACAATTATGGGACGAAACAGCAGACAGCCCCTTTCAGATAAAGAAAAGAATTTTGAAAATCGGTTCACAAATGACAGAGTTATGCACAAGGGGAGCAAATTTTCCCCCTTTCAAAGAAAAAAAATATAACTTTGAAAATCGGTTCACAACTAAGAGAGTTATGCACAAGGGGAGCAAATTTGCCCCTCCGATTTTCGAACAAAAATTATGGGACCAAACTGCAGGCAAACCCTTTCAAACAAAATATTTTTTTTTTCAAAATCGGTTGACAAATGACAGAGCTATGCATGGGGTGAGCAAATTGCCCCCTCTACTGTTGTTGTCGGCCTCTTGAACACTGAAGATGGCACATAGTCAAAATCGATTGACGGAAAATCGTTTCAAATTCAAACAAACGCCGTCGGAAAAAAACAGAGCACTCGACTTAATAACTTCTACATCCAACAGCGCTCTCAATTGGAGGTATTTTTAATATTAGTGGTACGATGCTAGAAGGTCTTCCTGAAAAAAACATTTGCTGACGTAAACTTGGTAAACCGTAATAACATTTCATTATTAAAAGCAACGTTTGACTTGGCAGAATTTTAAGACTTTTAAGACTTGGCAGAATTTTAAGTAAATAGGGAAAATTTTGAAATAGTGCTAAATTTGTCATTGGGGTGCTATTGTACTCTTGACTTTCAAATAGTGCTAAAATAACTTTTGCATCCCTGGCCTACCTTAACAAACAGTGTACTTTCTAGCTGCTAAAATGAGCAAAAACTTTTACTTTTGGTACTTTTTTTCTCTTCAATGAATTTGGTAAACAGACAGTTTAGTGAACGAAGTCACGGGTAAAAGCTAATTTACAATAAATTTGATAACATTTCTAATATAAAAAATGGCGACAAGCTTACTATTTAAACAAAATTTTGTAAAAATGTATAAAAATCCATTGTGTAAAATATAGTTGAATTAGTAAATGCCAAGTTTCCTTCGAAAACAAATCAAATTAAAATTTAGTATAAACAACTTATTATATTTATTCCTTTGAATAATTTATACATCATTAATGTATGTAAATTATAACTACAATTTTCTAGTACAAATAAATAAAAACAAACCCAATTACCCTGAACTTATGAAAATAATTTTGTATTTACTTTCTTTTTTCCTTTTTCATTTCATTTGATAGCGTGTCTGGAGGAAGACTGTGTTGACTTTCAAGGTAATTCGGTAAATCACGGCATGCTATATGTACCCGGGCCAGGTGTGTGCAGTTTATGTGTGTGTTACCACTCAGAGCCTTTGTGGTGCAAAGCAATTTACTGTGATCCCCCCTATGTAAGTATTTATTCCGCGGAAAGTGAATATACCAAGGACTAACAAGTTCATGCTAGATATTCTGCATTCAGTTTTTGATTTTGACATTGACACTTAAATATATTTTTCAATATTACCTTTACTCACGAGTCTGTTTTCTTTTTGCTTCAATTTTTTTTTACTTTTATGACTAAATAACTAATGAAAACATGCCATTGAAAAAAAATAGTTTTGTAAAAACTTTCGAGTTGGAGAAAGATGTTGCGAATTTGAGTGTTTAGATCCACCAGGCGAAGACAATAAATATCAGGTAGGTGTTATTAGGTGTGTAACTTTGCTTTTGCGATTTCCTTGGGCTCATAATTTCATCACCATTTTTTATGGAAATAAAAAAACGGAGAAAATAATGGCAGCACAATAGATTTTATACTCCAAAGAAGTTCTCTTTTATTTCTACGTTTATACTCAGAACACTAAAAAGAAGTCTAAAATTGTATAAAGGCGAAGGCCAAGTTATACATCTAATACATAAAATTTAACTTTTTACTATAAACATATCATATAATTTGTTAATTTTTATACAGGAACGCATGCGTAAAAGAGCTGAAATTTTAGCGGGCAACAGTACGGCTTCTCCGACTCTTAGCCCATTGGCTGTATCCACCATTATGCTAACATTCTTGGGCAACTCGTACCTCAACTTATAACTTGAGCCAAACTATAAACATTTAAGATTTTAATTAGATAAATTTAAAAAACAATTAAATAAGGACCAGTTTTTTAGTTTTAAGCATTAATAAAACACAACAAATTACATTTAGTCTATAACTATAAAATTTCAGAACACTGAAGAACTGGGCCTTGAATGTAAAAAATTACAATTAAAATTTTTCAGATAAGCTAATTCAAAAAACTAAACCGGAAAATAAACTCCCCAAAAAGAATTGTTATTAATGAAATTCATTATTAAAAATAAAATTAGTAAAAACTCCCTAAAGGAAAGAAAAGCCAAGTGATAGATAAATTTTAATTAGCACACTCTTTTTATATAAATACAATACCAACAAATTAAGTCTCTATAAGAAAACTAAATACAAAAACTTTAGATATTCATATATTTAATTAAATATGTAATTCTAAATTTTGGAAATTGAAAATGCGAATAAAATAAAAGCAACAAATAAAACGTATAAATAACAAAAATGTTTCAAACAAATTAAAATAAATAAATATAAACTAGAAAAAAAAAATAAAAAAAAAATCAAATGTAACCAATTTATGATAACGATAATAATTTTAATAGTAGTATTAATACGAATCGAAATATAAATCATTAAAAAGCATTTTTAAAAATTTTAACAATTTCTCAAATAAAAAAATCTAATAATCTAACAACTATTGCAAATAATTCTTTATAAAATAGACTTTAAAAATAAAAATTAAATACAAGGAAATAAACTAGTTTACAACATAATAAAGCGTTCATAAATGTTGTTCATTACACCATAAGGGGTACTCACAGTTTGCCACACAAAAAAAAAGAAATATAATTTCAGTAAAGAAATTCAATGAACTAGTTAGAAATGAAACTACAAAACAAATGTAAATTCAAAGAAAAATGTGTCAACAAATTACTTGAAAGAAAACTGATTTTGTTTAGCTAAAAATATATCGAAGGCTTATATTTAAATAGTGCTATCTGCAAAAATCAAATTTTACTTTGAGATTTTTTTACTTTGAGATTAGAGATTAAATTAAATTTAATCTCTGTTTAATTAATTTAAATTTAATCTCTGTATTTAGCTTTTGAGTTGACTTTGTTTAATTTTTTGCTAGTTAAGCGGCCAATGCTGGTGGTTTAATCTTACTTCACATACACCTAAATATTCCTCACACACATGTGGTAAATTCCATTAATTTTTTTCTCAAATTCAATTTCTTCTTCATCTCTAGAAAAATAGAGTTGCTTGATAGCCCTATAGCAAAAATGTTTCCAATTCTTGTTGTTCATTATGGCAATACTACTAAGTTTAAACTACTTTTCAAAAATATCAAATTCAGTTCATAGTGGATTAAATTAATTTTCAGATTAGTAAATTATAGAATGAAATTAAGTTTAGTCTCAGAACCCAAAAAGTCGCCCTAAGAGTAATAACTAAACTTTATTTTGCAATGTTATTTAAAAACGACATCTAAATCCTATTTATGTAAAACTTTTTTATCAATTCCTGATATTCGTGCTTAGTTATATATGTTTGACAGCAGTTTTTACAAATTGAAGTTTCAACGACTCGAACATTGAAATAAGCAGATAGCACTATTTGAACCAATTAAAAAAAAAACTTCATAACTGCCAAGAATCACTCCTAGAGGGATAAAATGTGGGCCCGACCCCCAATAACTTTTCCTTCCAAACAATTTGTGTTTAACTTAGATACTTCCCCGTATCTTCATCCCTGAAAGGATCTCCCATATAAGGTTTAAAATTTTATAAACTTGTAAAAAATTGGCCCCTGCAGCTCCTGGGACATCCCTGGACGGATCAAATGTATGACTGACTCTCATTCGCTTCCCAACATTTGTTCTGAACATGCATACCACCCTATCTCCATTCCTTAAGTGGGCTCCCACACAAAATTTAAAATACAGACTACATATAAATATATAGAAGAAAAAGTGACATGGCTAGGCATCCCCCTAGAGGGCTTAATGTATGACCGACATCCAATATTTTCTTAAAACATACTTGCTCCCTACTTAGGGGGGCTCCCATACAAATAAGGTGGTTTAATGAAATTGTTAAATTTGGTCCCAGCAGTGCTTATGATGCCTCTACATAGGACCTACTACCATTAGGTTGCTAGCATCAACTTTCTTTAACACACCTACCCCGTATCTCCATTTCTTAAGGAGGCTCCCATACAAAATTACCAATACAGACTAGAAATATATAGAAGAAGAAGTCCCATAACTATCAGGGATTTCCCCTACGAGGGTTATATGTATGACCGTCCTCCATTCTTTTTTTCAACATTTTCTCAAAATACACTTGCCCCTTATCTCCATCGCTTAGGGGACACCCATACCAGGGTCCAATTCGCCGCAGAGCAAAAAAATGTCGGCAGCGGCTAAAAAACCTTTCACAAGACAGTCCGGTTACGTGACTATCAACTGGTTCGAGTTCTGGAACTTTATATGAGAGGGTCAATTGGCATAATTAAGATACTCAGTGAGAGAGAGGTTCTAGACTCAAAATTAAGGTACTTGTCCTGTGTTGGTTCCTTTAATACTACATAGTTAAATTATTATACTTTATACAAATATTTTTGATTTAAGAAAAATCCTGCTTGTACACTGAGCGTATTTTGATAACATTTTTGTTCTAGGTTTGTGATATGTTCTCTTTTCACCGGTCACGACTCAGGAATATTTTGTACTATTCCCATTTTCGCCAGTCATAGGAGAAGTACGTTTAAGACAATTGGTACAATATTATCCGCAGGGACTATATTTGTCACAAGTCACTTTTTTGTGTGTGTTTTTACAGAGAAATAAAGACGTTTCAGCAAAGCCTATACAACAAAATTATATTGTGTTGCATTCAATAAACTCAAATACCGTTATTACCTGTTGCAACGTGACTACATTTATCCGTTGATTATCGGCCATGTTCTGTATTTCATGTGGAATTAAAATAAGCGGAATTATCAAAGCATTGTTGTTGTAAATTAATATTTATAACAACAATGCTTTGATAATTCCACACATTTTAATTCCACATGAAATACAGAGCATACCCGAATATAGTATTATTCAATTGAATTATACGTATCCTCATGATGCAGTAACAAAAATATTATTTTAATTTGTTATAAATATAAAAAAAAATAATTTTCCACAAAAAATAAATATTTTTCATCATTGTGGTCTGCATAAATCCGCTACCGTTGAGTATCTAATTAATAAAAATTTTTTAGAGCTTTTTTCAATAAAACTAAACAATTCACTCGCAACTCATGATAAAATCGGTAGAGCAGATTTCAAATATCTCAAATTAAAAAAATCGAAAAAATATTTATTCATAGAATTTTAAATATAATGGTACTATTTGGTATTTTTCTTGTTGCATAGTGTAATTATTGATTATTTTGCATGAGAAGTACCCCTACTCCCACACCGACCCCGCCAGCCTTTTACCTATCCTCGCATATTGTCTTCTAATTAACTCGTATTAAGGCTCTTACTATCATTGCTTTCCAGATAGCACATAATTACTAATTACCTACACCGCCAATTTTTTAGCTATTTTCGTATCTTGCCTTCAAATTAACTCAAACCAAATTTGAACACTCTTGCTGCCATAGCTTTCCATATAGCACATAATTACTAATTACTTTGTATGGGGAGTACCCCCTCCCACGCACCTAACCCGCCACTTTTTTACCTATCTTTGTATCTTGTCTTCAAATTACCAAATATTGAATTTGAAGACTCTTACTATCATACCTTTTCAGATAGTACGTAATTACTATGTATGGGGAGTACTACATCCCTCGCACCTACCCCGTCATTTTTTTACATATCTTCGTACCTTGTCTTCAAATTTCTCCGTACCAAATTTGAAGACACTATCGTAACTTTCCAGATAGCACGTAATTACTAATTACTTTGTATGGGGAGTACACCTTCCTTTCCACATACCCCGCCAATTTTTTATGTACCTTCGTATCTCATCTTCAAATTATTGCATACCAAATTTGAAGGATATTAATCGGCCATGTTCTGTATTTCATGTGGAATTAAAATCTGCGGAATTATCAAAGCATTGTTGTTGTAAATTAATATTTATAACAATAATGCTTTGATAATTCCACACATTTTAATTCCATATGAAATACAGAACATGGCCGAATATCATAGCTTTCCAGATATCACGTAATTACTATTTACTTTGTATGGGGACTACCCCGCCAGTTTCTTATCTATGGTCGTGTCTTGCCTTCAAATTAACTCGCACCAATTACTACTAATTACTAATAACTATGTATGGGGAGTACCCCTTTCCTCGCAGCTTGCCCGCCAGTTTCTCACCCACGATCTTGATCTGTCTTAAACTAACTCGTACCATATTTAAGGCTCTTCCTCTCATAGCTTTCCAGATATCACGTTATTACTATTTACTTTGTATGGAGAGTACCCCTTTCCTCGCAGCCACCCCGCCAGTTCTTACCCATGATGGTGTCTTGTCTTCAAATTAACCCATACTAAATTTGAAGGCTTTTACTATCTTAGCTTTCCAAATATCACGTAATTGCTATTTACTAGGTATGGGGAGCACCCTTTCCTCACAGCTACTTTACCAGTTTTTCACATATGGCCGTGTTTTGCTTTCAAGTTAACTCATACCAAATTTGAAGACTCTTGATATTATAGCTTTCAAGATATAAGATTATTAATAATTACTTTGTATGGGGAGTACTCCTTCCCCCGGTCCCATTCTACCAATATTTTGACATACCTCGCATCTTGCTCTCAAAATAGTCTATACCAAATTTGAATACTCTGACTGCTATAGTTTTCAAGATATAATATATTTTGTTCGTATGGGCGTGGCACAGCCCACTTTTATATCCATTAGATTGTATTGTCGTCGAAACCTAATACGTGTGCAAAGTTTCAAGTTTTTCCAAAAAAAAAGTGTTTTCATAATTTTTAAAATTGTAAAAAATTTTGTTAGAAATGTTAATGTTTTTACACGGTAAAAGGCCATGCTTTAGGGATGTGCTTATCGCAAATTTTTTTTTTTTTCATTTTGGAGATTTGGCAATGTTGGAAATTCATAAATTTTCAAAATAATTTTTGCGATTATGGGCCTGTAATAAAAATTGCACCGGGTGCGTCAAAAATCCTTTTTATTTAATAATTGAGTCCATTTATTTAGTAAATTGTTAGCAATGGAAGTACATAAATCAAGATATCCTGGCTATAAATGTGGCCGCTAGGTCAAAACTAGTAGAAAACTAATATTTCGGGAAGAAAATGGAAATGGAAAATGGAATGGAAAATCATTCTTCGGCTTGCGTTGTTTCGTTTTGCGTCGCGTTTTTATGGTCCCAATTAGCGACGCAAACCGGGGTATTGGTGTACATACATATTTATTCTTTGAGAAATCTTACTGTTGATTTGTTCCAATGTATACACACGGATATCGAACACTATATGCCACTTTTAAATGGAACTTTGTACAAAAACTTATGTCAATAGTAAATAAAAAGTAAAATTTCTCAAAATAGAAAAAAAATCTAACTCGCGGATGCTATAACTAGCAAACTAAGAAGGGAAAAATTATAAAAAAAATAAAAGGATCTTTTCCTAAATTTTAGCGAAAATACACAAAAAAAATCAATAAGTTTTTAACACTTATTAACAAACTGTGAGCACCCTTACTCTTATCACAATGGCATGTACATTAAAGTGGTACGGCCTCCATACAAAATAAAAAAGTTCAGGCAGTCACCCCCTAGGATCAAAGATTAGTTGAAAAAAATTCCAGAAATATTTTTTTCAATTTTTTGCCACGCCCCTGGATACCTACCGCTCTTTTAGTTTTGTGTACACTGCGTTGCCATTTATGGCTCAATAATAACATATTGCATATCGTTATTCATGGCTTGAGTATGGCTTCATTTTCGCCTCTGATGACTTTTTAATCCGACATCAAATTCAGGGCGCCACTTATCCTATCTCGGATCCTTCCCCTCTTATATCCACTTTTTTGCACATGACAAGAAAGCCCTTCTAGAAGTTATATGTCTAGTTTTTAATATACTCACTTTTATGCCACGCCCCAGTAGTAAGCCCCTTTTTTTATTTTCACATATATATTGCATTTAAGCCCGATCGATCAATATATAAAACAAAACAAATTTGCACCAGTAACTCCTTAGAATAAAAGCTATATCAATAACATTACTAGAACTGTACAACAATTTTTTTTTTCCACGCTACAAAATATAGCACTTTGCTGGTTTTTTATATACGGCAAGCGATATATTATGTATGAGTAAAGGAAATATTTACTTAAGGGGCGTGGCATAAAAGTGACTATGTTAAAAAGTAAACATACAATGTTTTAGAAGGGCTTTCTTGCCACGTTCAAAAAATGGACATAAGAATGGAAGGATCCGAGATGTCATAAGTGGTGCCCAGAATTCGATGTCGGATTAAAAAGTCACCAGAGCCAAAAATTAAGTGACAGCCAAGCTATAAACAACGATATGAAACATGATGAAGTTGGACTTTAAATGGCGGCGCTATGTGTAAAACACAAAAATTGCTACATTTTTGGGCGTGGCAAAAATATTTTTTTTTACAGTCATAGAAACGTCATTGATGTACCCTTCATTCTACGATATAATTTTTTATTTTATTTTGTTTAACCTGGTCTTATGTAGTATGTATTTGAAAAAGAAAAAGGGGCTTACCCTCGGGGCGTGGCATAAAAGTGAGAATATTAAAATATAGACATACTAAGTTTCAGGAGAGCTTTCTTGCCACGTGCAAAAAATTTTGAATTTGGGGGATGGATTCGAGATGTCACAGGTGGCGCCCTGAATTTGATGTCGGATGAAAAAAATTTAGCAAAGCAAAAATGTAGCTATAGTCAAGCCATGAACAACGATATGCATTATGTTATGATCGGACTACAAATGGCGGCGCAGCGTACAAAAAATTAAAAGGGCGGTATCCAGGGGCGTGACAAAAAATTTTAAAAAATATTTTGGGAATTGTTTCCAACTAATCTTTAATCCTAGGGGGTGACCGCGCCAACTTTTTTCTTACTCCATAGTTTTAATATTATTTTTAATACCACAATACCCTTAAAGAAAACATAAATTTTTGTTTTATATAAATAAGTATCTTTGACACAATTTTAACAAAAAAAAAAAAAAAACAAAAAAAAAAACAAACAAACAACACCAAAAGTTAATACATATAAAAGATTATATGTACATTAATGAAATTGTATAACAATTTAAAAAATATAAAGATTATAAGCTCGACAAAAATTACGAATAGTTTCAAAATTAATTAATTAGTTTTTAATAAAGCAAAGATTTTGCTTTAAAAACTGTATGTTATATACCTGATAAATTTATATCATAATAAACTGCAAACCCCATAGAAAAAATAATGAAATTTTGTTAAGTGGCTGTTCACATAATACATAACGCTCCTAGCAAGGATAGAAGTTGTTGAAGACTTGTTACGGTTAAGAGAATTTATACTGAAAATGTATTAAAAAGCGTTACGAAGTTGGGTGGGGGGAGGGTGGTCCAAAAGTAGCGTTACGTAATATGCGAACAGGCCGTAATGCTATTTATCATGATATAAATTTTGAGTTTATCATGACATAAATTTATAAGGTAAATAACATTAGATAAGGAGCTTTTAAAAATTGGCTTTAAAATAATGTTGTTTTATTGACATATAAAAAAAATGTAAAAATCTAAAATAAATTGTCTCTTCACTAAGAAAACATACAAAAGTTTCAATATAAATATTTAAATTTAATATATAAAACATACAGAATAACTTTTTTACTAAATCATTAATTAAGATAATATAAATAAATCCAGTATCAATAAAAATGAAAAAAAAGAAACGAAATAAAAACTCATCCTCAAGTGATAATTTAGAAAATAAATTTAAAAATATCTACATAAACATCCATACATATTGTAAACATACATAAATACTTTACTTGCAAACATAAGACAAAAGTGCATACATATACACATATTTAGTATACATACATATACATAAATATTTAAAAAATTCCTTACTTGTATAGTAAATACGTGTGTTATCATCATTAAAAATCATTAGAAACATCTACAATTCATAATCTAATAATTAAATGTTCAAATATTATTCTCATTCTAACCCTACGTCTCCACGAGCCATCGACTTGAACATGACGCCGGCAGAGCAACTGCAATAAATCCATCAACTTTTTTGTTCTGGTGAATACGTGCGATGTCCATGTTCTGCCTTATCAATGTATTTGGTGGTAGTGCAATAGAAATGGAATATTTAACAATTTCTTTCTGTCTCTTTTCTTTCTATTAAAAATCGTTGTTGACAGCGAATCTCATGGCGAACATTGATGCTCAGCCATATGTTCGGCCATCGATGGCAGAGCCTGGATGAAACATGGACATGAGCGGTCTACATTAGCCATATGCGATGTCCGACATGATGTTCATACCAGCTTCATGGCAAATGTAGACCCCCAGTAATGTCTTGATTATTGTGTTTATTTTTGTGTTATGAGATTGACATACCGGCAGAGAAAAACATTGTTCGATATAAACGCTGCAACTAAAATCTAAAATCTGTTGTATTGGTGTTCTAGAAACTTAAAAAATAAACCGTCATAACTTTTTCGAAAATTATAGTATTTGAAAACGGATTGGACCCAAATGTGGGTTGTAAGAAGGCAAACCAGAATATGACCTTAACTCGATTTTGACTTAACTCGACTTAAGATGTTATGATAAAACGACACAGATATAATGTAACCCCTAAAAAGTAAATTTTACAATAAAAATATTTTCTTAAATACACAAGTTTTGGACTGGAGAAAATTACAGTTCCTACTTACACAGAAAGAAAAACGCCGTACTAAATTCAAGTTTTATTTACTTACTTTGAGTGAAAGTCGTACTCAATAATTTAAGTATGAATAACACTAAATAACACTTAAATCAAGCCGAAAATGGTATAAAATTCTTACATGATGTAAAAAATCTTAAATCACATACAAATTTCTTAAATTAAGTAAAAAATTATTATTTTAAGTACGGTTATTTTTTTTAACTTTATATAAAGTCGTTTGTGTGTGACTGTTTGACTGTTCTGCCCTTGTTGTTTTTTTTTTTTTTTTTGTTATTTTGCTTGTTTGTGCAGTGCCGATAACATAGTGTCCACACCTGATGCATTTATATCATGATGAATGTCAAATTGATATCATGATGAAAATTCATCACGTATAGACTCAATTTATTAATATTATATCAGCGTTATGATATAATCATCAGAGCTCAAGCTCAGATGAATTTATTATGATATGAAACGTCATTTCATTTGTTGTTGTTACTTTAATGTTAATTTTCTTTATTAGAATTAGTGAAAATTATAAGAAATAAATATCTTTTAATGAAAAACCATAAATTTTATGATATTTGTTAAATAAATCTTATTATAAATATATTTTGGGGTATTCACAAGGTGTCTTATCATCTCATAATGTCATAAAGTCCTAATATTTTAAGATAGTTTAAAAACATTGTTGTTGTGCTTCAAACAAAAAAGTCCTAAAATAATACGATTTTTTGTGCTGTGTTTACTACACAGTAAAAATCTGAGCCGAACGGCCCACACCCTTTCGTCGAGCCGGTCATAATATTTACAATCCGCCGCCATTGATATAAATGAATGTATGTATGTAATATGCAGTAAAGTATGTCCTAATTGATCACAGCTTTATAACTTCACAGTTTTATAACTTCACATTTGATTATATTTTTATAGCTGTGTAACAAGTTAAAATAAAAAATTGAGACATTTAAAAATATGCAAGTGAGAAAATTTTGTATTTTTACTTTAGCTGGCTGGCAGCCGACTAACGTTTTTCCACTAGCACTCGCGTTGAAAATTAATCGGCTCAGTCACCGGCAACAGCTGGTTTCGTTTATGTTTATGTATTTAACAATTTCAGTGTGCGCTGAAATTTGTTTTTACTTTAATTAAAAATGAAGAGTTTAAAAGATATTCAGCTGGGTTTTATTTACTTTATTAACAAGTTGAATAATTTAAAAACAAACTGGCCATTATTTAAATTTTTTCAATTCTTCTTGGCATTCTGATTTCAAGTGTTTATAATTGCTTTTTTTTATCAGCTGATACAACTTTGAAATAGCACACTAACTTACGAGGGGTTGCTCATAGCAGTCATATATTTGTGTGTTATTATTTTAAAACATATGACTTCATGATTACCTTGTGAATACCCCAATTCAATTTTTTTTACTGGCGGTTGTTGTTGCCCATATAAAGGTGTAAGTGTTCGATCTTAGCTGTACGACGATGAAGAAAATATAATTCATCATGATATAAATTCATCAACGTCTACCCCTTTGTATTGATGTGAATAAAAAATTTACAATTTCTTTGCCGGCGTAATATTAGGTGTTATGATGAAAATTCTTCAGGTGTGGACACTACGTGTGTAAATATGTGTTAAAAAACGTGCAAAATATAATTAAATATGGACAAAATAGAAATTAACTTAAAAATGCATGACTTCTGCCTAAAGAGTCATATTGGCTAAAAAAATAAAGTGGTGATCAAAGGCCATGACAAAGGCTTTATTTGCAATGCATATAAACTTAAACAAATTTTAATTTTTATAAAACACAGCACATTAAAATAACTCAAATTATTGATCGTAGAGCCGAACAAATTCAAATAATTTCAAATTGGCGAGGGGACCATATTACATAGATTTTTTTTCGATTTATGGAACTTTTTTAAGCGGACCTGGGAAACAATTAAAATTATCGAGATATTCAAATTAACGAGTTTCAATTTATCAAGAGGAGGGAGGGGAAATTTCAAATGAAACATATACATTCAGGGTTTTGAGAATTTTCTATTTGCAAAGCAATTGCAAAGAATATTTTTCGGAGATCACCACATCTACATCATCCATCATAGCCCATTGTGTTCTTCATACTTCCCAGTGTTTGACAGTAGCGGCTTTTGTCTAAACACCAATCTCTAAACTAACTGTTGTTATGTGACAGATTTTAGGTTTTATACGATTAAATGATGAAACAGAATAAGTCTACAACGCTGCCAAATAAACAGGCCCGAAACTAAATCTACGGCAGTAGCTTCACAATGCTCTCATATTATATTGTTTATTTTCTTTTGTTTTTATTTTTCGTATTAAAAATATATGAAATTTTATTCAAACGCGGCAACATTGTTGAGAGAATGGGTGGCTAAAACTGAGAGCATGAGAAAAAACGTTCTCAAAATAAAATAGATTCTATCCAGCGTTACCGTTGGTGCTACTAAAGTGGCAATTTGCCACTTTTTCGACTGCTTGGATACTATTTTGCTACTTTTACAAAATGCGCCTAAATGTGATACTTTTTGTAATTCTTGCCACTTTTTTTGACACTTTTTACTAAATGAAGAGATACTTTAGACAATTTTCCTTACGCAGTGAACTAAGTGGTGTTTTTTTTTTGCAAAATCAATCTTTACATTACACTGCTTTATAAGCAAAATGTATAAAGTTTATAATGCATTTTTTAGGGTGATTAAGATATGCTTAACACGAGAAAAGTAAAGACAAATTTTTAATTTCGGAAATTTCCAGATAACGGTACATTTGTGTTATCTATATATTATTTGAAAAACTTAAAAATTACGCATCGAATAGTGGATAATTGGCTTTCATTGGATAAAATATGACTGAGTTATTGGTTTTCAAATTTAACACAATTTCTTGTTGTCTCTTCGGAAGCTGTACCACAAATAATAGCAATATCCATAGTTGTAAACTATTATTTACTAGTATATTCGATTTTAAAAAAACTAAGCCATAATGGACCGAAATTAGATAAAAACTGAAAATGGTATAATAAAAAAACAAAAAACAAACCTTTAAATTTACTAAAAAATGCACTATGTAGTAAAAATCAAAATAAAACAAAACTATTAAATAAAAGATTTGCTAGTAAATTGAAATGCTAGTGTTTTCGTTTTTTTCTTCTATCATTTTTAGCTTTTATCCGATTTCGGTCCATTATTGCTTAAAATTTTAAAAATCGAATAGACTATTCAATAGAGATATTTAGCTAGGATTTTTTTTATTTCTGGTACAAAGCAGCTTCCGAATACACAATACTTGGTGAAAAACGATAAATAGTCAAAATCAATTAGTTTGTTTTTGTTGGCAATATAATTTCTCACACAAAAGTGTTGTTTTATTTTACAAAAATTACTCACGAAATTTTTAATTTTATTAATTTTTTTCAAATTTGATCGCGAGTAAGACATTCTTTAGCATAACATTTAATTTTAACTCTTTCAGCTTCAGATAGAGATTTTCGCCGACCCCCATTTAAATTTCAAATTGTTTATTGTTCTTCACAAAGGGACCAAAGGGCCCAAGTGGGCCGGTTTTTAGAAGCCGGCAGCCTGTTCAACTAACCTTTATCGGCTTAGAAAGACCAAAATGTATTAAAAACTAACAATTCGCGGGGAAGTTATACTGTAAACTATTCTGATTAGGCACTGCTCTTGGACAAATTTCGTTTTGCAGCAATTATATGATAATGGTACAATATTTCCGTTAAATTTTTTTGCACATATTTCTCGTAATGCATATTATTTATTAATAAGTCCAATTTTATTAGTAGTTTGGGTAATAGTTTTTGATAGAACTGCCAAAAAGTATTGCTAATATATTAAACCTAATCAGATAAGCGACAGTTTATGTTTGCTAACTATGGTATTCATTTTACTCGACTTTTCCATTGTTCGATTAATCAATTAATCGAAATTGAGGTTTTTAAATTAATCGAACAATCGAGTAACACTTTTATTTCGTTCGAGTTATTCGAGTAAGCTTTACTGCTAAAAATTATTCGAGTTAATCGGAAAATTATTGAATTTACTCAGCTTTTAGCACATTTTTGTGAACGAAAATAAAACAAATAACATTTTTTCGCGTTTTATATATTTTAATAATGAAAACAAAAGAAAAAATATATTTCTACATTAATTAGACCATAAACTGATCATTTCAAATACATACATAGTTTTTTTCACTATTCAAATGTTTCGTTTTGAGAAAATTTTGCATCAGGAAATATTTAATAGTATTCAGACCTGTTTTGTATTCAATGCGAAATAAAAATATTCATAAGCATTTTTGTTTTACAACAATTAAATTGTAACAGCTGTAAATATTAAATTGTAACATTTTTATTTTGCATGGAAAACAGAACAGGATAACTCATTAAATAATCGAACAAAATCAATACATTTAGTTCAAAAAAATATAATGATATTTCTATATTTTTTCAATTGAACATTTCTCACATTACTAAAAATGATCTTTCACTAATTGTAGACGCTACAGAATTTGAGAAAAGTGAATTCTTCCGATCAATTCTTTGTTTTTTCTAGATGCATAAAGTAATATTTTATGTGACAAATGTAATTTTTTGCTATTTGCTTTTCTGAATGCTTTTAATTTTTTACTGAATTCCGTCGTTAGATTACATTCGATACTTTAATACGAAAAATCTAGTTAACTAGTTGCTCTTGAAATCACTTCTTTATTTCAAATAATATTTGCTTGATATTTCCGAATTTGTGTACTGCATAATTTACTTAATTCTTTGATCATGCGGTTTATTAATATGAAATGACGTTCGAATTGAATGGCAAATTTCACATAATTTTAAAAATATTGCTAACCTTTATTTTTAAAAATTAAATAACTTTTTTTCATATATTTCTTGTTATTAAAGATGCCACTTTTTTTCTCAGAAATTCCCTTTTTGTGCCCCTTTTATTTTCAAAATCCCCTTTTTGTGCCCCTTTTTGAAAATTTTCAACGGTAACGCTGATTCTATCCCATGACCGCTTTTTACGGCGTATGATTAATGTCAATTTGTATGGAAAAACTCGTCTAGACCCAGTTCTGTTTCATCATTAAAGCTCTCAGGCGAATAACTGATATTTTTTTCTTGTAAAGTTAAATTAATATCAAACATAAATCAAATCTTTTAACGGTAGGTATCATGGCTTTGAACCAAAATTTGATAATACATATTTTTTCTTTAATTCAAAACCTCATTTATACCTTCAAAAATCATGTACCACCTAAATCATTTTAAATCATATAGATTTAAATAGTAAAGTAGGATAGATTCTAAAGTAGTATAACATATCTCATGTCTTATGAATGCATAAACACTGATATACTCGTATGTACATACGTTTTTATTTTATAAAATTTTATATTTTTATCAAATTGGTGCTGAGTTTTATAAATTAAATTAACACACATATGTATAGTTTGTAAAATACGATTTTAAACTTATTATGAATTCTCTTAAACAAATAAAAAAAGATTTAATCAAATTAAATTGTCAACCAACCTCATTAAAAAAATTTCAAGCCCGAAATCTAAAACTGTTTGAAAAAAATTCATTGTACTGTATTTAAAAAATGTTATAAAAAATAATGTAATAAACAACGATCAGATAATAATATATCATTAAAATGCTATAGAAAAATAAAAAACCAAAAAAAAAAACACAATTTTCCGCAAAATAAAGATAAGTTCTCAGTAATATAATAAAAAAATCAAAATTAAAAAAGTTTGTTAAAAAAAAACTTCTTTTGAAAATTTGTGTATAATAAAGTATTCTTATCATCCATATAAATATACTACTACTGATTGCTCGCATTGGCTGCACGAAAAATCGCCCACGAGAAAATCTCCTAAAGCACTTAAATGTACAACAGAACGATATTTTTGGGTTTTTATTCATACAAATAAACAAACGCCCATCTATTTGGATAATTATTAATTATGCTGATTATCCAAATCTGTTTTGAATAGTGCTGGCAAATTCTACTACTTTTAAATAATTTTGGGTACTTGATAAAACTCGATTCTTTTATTTCTTTAATGATGCACTCCTAAATTAATGAAAATGTATTTTAAGCGCAATATAATTGAGGGGGTTAAAAGCAAAGGGGTACAAGTCACACAGAAAAAGGGATGTAAAATCCACATGCCGCAATTTTGATTGCAAATCATATTAAATTTGTAAGAAATAATTTGTCGTTTGAGTGTTTTAGTGTTTACTTGCTTTGTTCATTGCTACAATTCACTGTTCTGCTTAGTTGTGTGATTTGTTGTTGTTTATTCTTACATGTGTCGTCTATGTATACGACAAAAAACGAATTACCAGCGAATATTTACTGCTGCTGCTTTAAAATTACCATTGTTTCATATTAATTTTAAACGGAAAATTATTAATCTGACCTTAAATCACCGTTAAAACAATTTTGTTATAAATGTTAAGTTTCATTTTTAATCGACATGACTATAACTTTAATTTCAAATAAGTTTTATGTTAAATAATCATTTAAATCATGTTGAATTAAAATTAAATGCATTTTACATACGATGGTATTTATTTAGTGTAAAAGTATAGAAAAGTTTGAAGCTTTTGTGGCTGCAGTGGTTAGCGCGTGGACTATCATGCAGGTGGCACGACTTCAAATCTTGGCTGGGGCAGTCAGCTACAATGAAAAGTTTTCTGATGACTATCACGTAAGTAAAATAATTAATAAAATACAGTTATTTCCGCTTAATTGAGCCCCGCTTAATTGAATTTCCCGCTTTATTGCACTAAAAATCATGGAACGAAATCATTCAGTATACCTGTCTATGTTAAAATACCCGTTTAATTGAGTTCCGTTTAATTGCGTCACCCGCTTAATTGTTTCGCAAATTAAGACCGCATAGCGAAAAACAAGAGCAAATGTTTCGCTTAATTGATTCCGTCTACTTAATTTTTTTTTTGCTCCACAAACGTAAAAAAATTATTTTGCGGCAAAAAAGTCATGGTTCTGTTCATCATGTAAAAGGCCTTTTTCTGTCCATCGTGTAAAAGGGTACTTCAATTCATATGTCTTTGTAAATTGTTTACATTTATAGTAGAAAATTTTCAACAGGTGAAGAGCTTGCAAAAGCCTTAACAAATCTAAAATTCAAATGTTGATGACTGATTTATTTAATCACATTAGTTGATCATAAGTACATACTTATGTAAAGAGTTTTGTATAAAATATAATATACATTCCCATACACATACATATTTTTAAGTTTTGATCTCCTTTTATATTGAATTTTGTGATTTTTGTTCCTTTATAAACATTGTATGATGAACGTACCTGATTTGTATTTTGTTTTAATAAACCTAAACAATTTTTCAACTTAATATGTAACTAAAGAAATGAGTTTTATTTTCCATCTACGCATGGGTGTTTCGCTTTATTTCACATATTGCTCAATTAAGCGTTTTTCGATTAATTGCGTCGGCGATTCAATTAACCGAGTATTGCTTAATTGTGCTCCCGTTTAATTGCGTCAAAAGTCGTGCATTTTTAGAAACTCAATTAAGCGGAAATAACTGTAGCTACATTAAAGTCATGTTGTTTCAGCTTGATATAACTTTAATTCAACATGGTTCTTCGTGTTGTTCCAATATCAAATTCACGTTGTTTCAACTTGAAATAACTTTGATTCAACATGATTCTTCGTATTGTTCCAATATCAAATTCACGTTGTTTCAACTTGAAATAACTTTGATTCAACATGATTCTTCGTGGTGTTCCAATATCAAATTCACGTTGTTTCAACTCGAAATTACTTTGATTCTATATGATTTTTCGTATTATTTCAGTATCAACTTCATTTTGATTTAACTGTACTGGAATATTAAATCAACATGAAATATAGTTAATTCAAAAGGAAAAATTTTCTTTCAAGATTATTGTAAATCATGTTGATTTAACATGAAACACCTATGAAGCAAAATCACTACCGAAATTTACATGGAAATTTTTCTGTGTGTACCAAAACTGGCGAAATTGAGTTATATGCAAAAATCAACACATAATACTAATATCTATCACTATAAATAAATTCATCCAAAAAAAAACGCTGTGTATTAGAAACCAAAAATATTATATATGAGGTGCATAGGAAAAAAAAACTTTGAAGCTTCCCAGCAAACAATTTTTGCCGATTTCGGTCCGAAGTCGATCAGAAAGTCTGCACAAGATGATGAATTCGTATCCGATGTCGGTCAGAAAAAGTACCGAAAATCATATAAGTGGTTGACAAGAAACGGGATCACTTTGTCTAAGGAAATTCTAAAAACTATACCGAAAGGTCTAACAGAACTCTGTACGAATTCCGACGAATTTCCTAGAGAAATTCTAAAGGAGTTTTCGACATGTCTTACAAATGTCGGGAAAATGTCTGACAAAACATCAGAAAATTTTCCGATTTATCTGGTACGTTTTACGTCCTGGCGTATTAATATCAGAGAAAAGTCGGAGCTAAAATTAGAAATTTATCAGAAATGTCGTTTAAAATTCTTTATGCATTGTTGTGCTGCTTATGGCAGCTCATCAGAAAACATTTACCCATATTTTATAAGTTTAAAAACTAAAATATTTGTGCATATAAACTCAACAGATAAATGAGAATTGTAACGAAAACTAAAATCAGACAATGTGCAGAAGCGACTGCTAAAAGTCGTAAGACGTAGATCAGAAAATGTGCAGACTACTCTGTTAAATGTCTTAAAGGAAATTAAATTGACTTCGGATAATGTGCAGACTATTCTGATTTTAATCGGATAATATTTCAGACAATGTGCAGAAACGTCGTACCAGAAAACTGCCTACTGATCCGCCAAATGGCTGAGGGAATTTTAGACAACTCGGCTGATTATCTGGTAAAGTCTTAGATATTTTCTGATGTTAGACATGTCGGCCAAAATTGTTTCCTTGGTTAATTACTCACAATTTCGTTTTTTGCACTTTTATCCATTTGCTTTTAAGCTCCTCAATTGTGAAATTTTTCATATTGTAAAATAATATCGCCAATGTGTGTGTCATATTAAAAGATGGCACACAGGTTGTATAAAATAACGCCCAAAGAAATAACTCCCAAATGAAAAAACTGCCAAACAAAAATCATACATTTTAGGAGTTATTGTAAATATTATGAAATAATTCCCAAATTTCGGAAAATGTTTCACTTTTTTTGCAAATTATTTCATTTTATAGAAAAAACTGCGAATGAAATAAAGCCATAAAAAATTATTGTTGGGTCTTATATTTCATTGAAAAAAGAATTTGGGACTTATATAATTTTTTTGGGGATTTATATCATTTTCTTTTATACTATGTTTTCTCTAAAATATTTAGTTGAATACTTCTTAAATAACGGATGTCTTGAATAATTAATATACATCATGAAAAAATAGTAAATGCATTTTTGTTTGCAAAGGAGAAAATCCTTGCGGTTACTGACGATTGCCGCCCTTAGGCCGGGCTTAAGGATTTCCTCTTCTGAGGTATTTCCTAAACAGGCTCCGCTTACTAAAGGTTATCTGCATTGCCAGCCTTCGGCCACGCTTAAGGATTTTCTCCTCTGACGTATTTCCTAAACCGTCTTCGCTTACTGAAGGTTTTCTTCTGAGGTATTTCCTAAACCGGCTCCGCTTACTGAAGGATCTCTTCCTTGCCGGACTTAGGCCGGACATAAGAATTTTCCCCTCTGAGGTATTTCCTAAACCGTCTTCGCATACTAAAGGTTATCTGCATTGTCGGCCTTCGGCCGGACCTAAGGTTTTTCTTCTCTGAGGTATTCCGGCCTTCGGCTGTGCTTAAAGACTTTCTCAGCTGAGGTATTTCCCCGGCTTCGCTTCTTAAAGGTTTTCCGTATTAACGGCATTCGGCCGATCGCAAAGATTTTCTCATCTGGAATATTTATAAAACCAGCTTCGCTTACTGACGGTTGTCTGGATTGCCGGTTTTTGGCCGTCCTTAAATATTTTCTTCTGTAAGGTATTTCCAAAACCGGCTTCGTTTACAGAAGATTTTCTGTATTGACCTCAATGCAGCAAATCCTCAGTAAGCAAAGCAGCCTCTGGAAATACCTCAGAGGAGAAAATCCTTAAGTACGGTGGAAGGCCGACAATGCAGAAAACCCTCAGTAAGTGAAGTCGACATTGGAAATATCTCAGAGGAGAAAATCCCTAAGCCTGGTCGAAGGCCGCCAATGCAGGAAACCCTCAGTAAGTGAGGCTGGTTTTGGAAATACCTAAGAGGAAAAATACTTAAGCCCGGACGAAAGCCGACACTCTAGAAAACCGTCTGTAAGCGGAGCCAGTTTTAGAAAAACCCCAAATGAGCAAAATACATTACATCTTCAAAAAGTGAAGCCGGTTCTGGAATAACCTCAGAGGAGAAAAATCTTAAGACCGGTCGAAGGATGCCAATGCAGAAAATCCTCCAATTTCCAGACTGGCTTCGCTTACTGAGGGTTTTCATCATTGCCGGCTTCGGGCCGGTCTTAAGGTTTTCTAAATACCTCTGAATTATTTATAAAGCCGGCTTGGCTTACTAAAGATTATGCCAGCCGCCTTTTTTGCAAGCTTTCGCCCGAACTTAAGGAGTTTCTCCTCTGAGATATTTAGGAAACCGGCTACGCTCCCTGAAGATTTTCTGTAAAACATTTATATCTCATTATTAATTCTGGACGTAGTTAATATTTTTTTTTTTGGGTTTATTTCATTGGGACTTAATTCGTTTTTCTGTGTGGAAGTTATTTCATTATGAAACAAGTCCCAAAAATTGGAACTTGTTTCATTTGAGTTTTTGCGAATAATTTCATTTATCTATATTAATTTCACTAAATTTTGTTTGCACTTATATCACTTTTTAAATCGCATTTTAATGGGAGTTATTTCATTGGGATTTTTTCTTTGGGCGTTATTTCCTAAAGCACAGAGGTTGGCCCAAATCAAAAGGCTTTTGGTTTTTATTGCATAATCAAGAAAATTGTGTATTATAATTCTTTGAATATTTTTTTTTCTTTTTTATAAAATTTTGGAATTTTGAAGAGGCTGTTGTAATGATTATTCTAATATCATTTATTTATATACATAATTAATGGTTTCGGAGTTATTCAGATCTAAACAATAAAAAATCTTTTTTTTTGTGTAAAATTGCAGAGCTTTTATTACAAATTCTTTGAAATGTTTCTAAAACGTTATCGCTCAAACCACGATGACAATCGTAACAATTTTTCCAAGTCCAAAAAAGTGATCCGATATAGAAATTGTTTTTAATTTTTTGACAACAACATCTCTCGAACTATCAAAGCGATCAAATTTACCGCATTTGAAACAGTTTCAAAATTCAAAAAAAAACTACAGATTTGACAAAAACTTTCGGGGTTATTAAAAAAGCGCTGTTTAGGAATTTTTTAACGATATCTATCAAACGAATAAACCAATTTGGGGCTTTTGGGAAAATTTTTAAAGTTTGGAAAAATTATTTGACTGGAATTTTTAGATAAAATTTAAAGAGCGTTACTTGCGAAAATTTTCGACAACGGTATCTCGAATGAATCGATCGATTTTAATGATATTTTCAGCAATGAAGGCAGTTTTTTTTAATGATAAGAGCTGATTGGACTCAATCGGAACGGTGAACAGTGTGATATTTCGACAATCTAGGTCAGTGATGGCCAAACATACACTATCTTATTCTTTGTTTGTGTATGTGCTTCGCGGCTAAAAAGATAGGCTGTGAGTCTCACTGGCTGCTCTGCTTAAAAGATTTCTGAATTTTTTTTCTTGCTTTGCCGAGTAAAGATTTTCTGCCTAGCAGGCCTTCGGCCGGGCTTAAAAGTTTTTTCCAGTGTTTTGAATACTGGCTTCCCCGGGTAAAGATTCTTTGTCTACACGCAAAGAAAAGATATGGTTGCGTCAGCAATGTCATGTTTCCCGATATAGCTTATGGTTGTGGCAAATAAGTTATTATTGTCTTAAATAATTGTGAACCTTAATTAGTTTACGAAAAAAAAGCTTATGCTTACATTTAATCAAGACATTATTAGCATTCAAATTGATTGCAACATGGTTGAATTTATTGTTAAAAAAAATTCTAGCTACAATTATGGTATATTTGAAAATTCAATAACAGTATAGTTCTATAACAATAAAATATGGTTGTTGTCTACCATTTTAAAGCACTTTGTTTGCAATCAAGCTATGGTTACAAAAGAGACATGACTCTTTGCTTCCAAAAAAGTTTTTGTTCTATCATTTGGTTGAATGATTTTTTATTACTTTTTTGTTTTACTTGAGAGCTGTTGGTTTGATTTTTTTGTGCCACTTGAAAAAATAAAAAATAAGAAAAAATAAATTAACAATAACAAAAACGAATAAAAGCTAGCAAATAATATTCCACCATTTCTTTTTAAAATTGCAAAATTTCAAAAATGAAAAACAGTGTTCTTTTAATCGGGCAATTTAGTGCATTCGTAGCTTAGTTTGGATAAATTATCTGAAATATCTGAGACATAAAAATTAACTGAAAAGCTGCAATAAGTGAGCGTTTCGATTGAACTCTTTTCTGAAAGTGGCCGATTTCAAAACGAAATAATTTTTAGAATATGCCCAATTGTTAATAAAACATGTGTCAACAAATATGTATGCATGTATATATGTGAAAATAGATAATACTTTTTATTTCAGATTCAGAACATTTTATTTTATATTTAATTAAAAAAAAAACAAAAAAAAAATATATATATATATATATATATATATATATATATATATATATATATATATATATATATATATATATATATATATATATATATATATATATATATATATATATATATATATATATATATATATATATATATATATATATATATATATATATATATATATATATATATATATATATATATATATATATATATATATATATATATATATATATATATATATAAATGTTGCTTTTTCGAATATCGAATAGTCCGGTTTTTTAAATTAAAAAACCGGCCAAGTATATATATATATATATATATATATATATGTATATATATATATATATATATATATATATATATATATATATATATATATATATATATATATATATATATATATATATATATATATATATATATATATATATATATATATATATATATATATATATATATATATATATATAAATGTTGCTTTTTCGAATATCGAATAGTCCGGTTTTTTAAATTAAAAAACCGGCCAAGTCGAATACTTTTCGATTTGTATATTTTATAAGTTTTTACTATATTAGACGAACTTTTACTGTTGATTTTCCCAAGTATTTTTTTCAACAACATTTAGTGAAACATGAAATTAAGGCGAATTAATTTTATAAGGTGGTAGCAGCGACGAATTAAACTGGCATTGTGATGAAGAATGGCCGTCAAACTTTATATTTTATATGGAGTGTGACCTTCATCGTTGACAAAAAATGCTTGTTTTTTTTTTGTATTGCTGTTCAATTAACAGTGTTCATGTATTGTAAGGGCAATATTCACGGTCAAAATGTATGACCAGCCGCCTTATTCCGTAATTCGCTAAAGCTAAAGCTAAATCTTGATCGCTAAAATGCTGAACAAATACAAAATTAAACATTTTTGGCGATGACATAAAACACTAAAATTTCGGTGCATTAAATTTTTAAGACATTCCATAATTTAGCAATACACGTTGCAAAATTGTATTCGTAGAGGAAAATTGATAAATCGACCGTATATATTTTTAGCGATAGAGATTTAGCTTTAGCGAGTTACAAAATAGGGGGGCTGCTTTATAGCAGTACTAGTGAAATTTTGTTGTATGCGTCACACCGACGATGCTTGAAAACAAAATCTAAATTTTTTAATTTTTCGCTTACATGCAGCTTGTAATTGAACTTGTATTTGTAATAGGTCATGCATGTACTAAAGAAAGACAATAGCAAGGTAAGCTCATACACATAGAAAAATTTCCATGTAAAATCGTCGAAAACCAGGTTAACTTAACATTTTTCGGTATTGATTTTGCTTCATAGGTGTTTCATGTTAAATCAACATGATTTACAATAATCTTGAAAGAAAATTTTTCCTTTTGAATTAACTATATTTCATGTTGATTTAATATTCCAGTTAAATCAAAATGAAGTTGATACTGAAATAATACGAAAAATCATATTGAATCAAAGTAATTTCGAGTTGAAACAACGTGAATTTGATATTGGAACAACACGAAGAATCATGGTGAACCAAAGTTATTTAAAGTTGAAACAACGTGAATTTGATATTGGAACAACACGAAGAATCATGTTGAACCAAAGTTATTTCAAGTTAAAACAACATGACTTTAATGTAGCTATTTTATTAATTATTTTATTTACGTGATAGTTGTAGCCGACTGCCCCAGCCAAGATTTGAACTCGTGCCACCTGAATGATAGTCCACGCGCTAACCACTGCAGCCACAACAGCTTCAAACTTTTCTTTACTTATACACTAAATAAATACCATCGTATGTAAAATTCATTTAATTTTAATTCAACATGATTTAAATGATTATTTAACATAAAACTTATTTGAAATTAAAGTTATAATCATGTCGATTGAAAATGAAACTTAACGTTTATAACAAAATTGTTTTAACGGTGATTTAAGGCTAGATTAATAAATTTCCGTTTAAAATTAATATGAAACAATGGTAATTTTAAACCAGCAGCAGTAAATATTCGCTGGTAATTCGTTTTTTGTCGTATACATAGACGACACATGTAAGAATAAACAACAACAAGTCACACAACTAAGCAGAACAGTGAATTGTAGCAATGAACAAAGCAAGTAAACACCAACACACTCAAACGACAAATTATTTCTTGTAAATTTAATATGATTTGCAATCAAAATTGCGGCATGTGGATGTTACATTCCTTTTTTTCTGTGTGCATGTTTTAAATGAACAAAATCCCCAAAACAAAAATTAACTAAGTCCCCAAAGTTTTATATGGAGGCTACCAACAACGATTTTTGGGGACTTAGTTCCATTTTATTTAAATTTTTTGGGGCCATGCTCATTTTTACAATGGGGGACTTAATTCATAGCGAACTAACTCCCCAAACTTTTGGGGATTTAGTTCATTTCTGTTTTGGGGACTTAGTTCATTGGGGACTTAGTTCCTACCGCCAAAATGGCATACAAAACATCCTTATAAAATAGTTTTAGAGATTTTTAAAAACTAAGCTCAACACATTCTGTAAATTTGGCGTAATAATGACATTTTGAATATGTCATAACTTTTGAAATAAACATTTTTAATTTTTTTTCGTTTAACATAAATTCGTTATAGGATGAATGACATCTGACTAAATTTCATCGAAATTGAAAGGGGTCGTGCCTAACTGTTAGTTTGAGGAAAAAGTATAAAGTAAAAATAATCGGTATTTCGCTAGCTCAAAATAAGGATGTCGTATGTAGCAAAACTTAACTATTCAGTAGACTGTTTTTAATGTTTAACATCAAATGGCTTTAAAATGGCCCAATGGATTCTTTCCAAATTTGGTTCAGAGCACATTTATCGTATGTTACATTTTTTTTCTTTGAACATACGATAAAAGCATACTGGGAATATTTAATTTGCTAAAGGAAAATTATCAAATTTTGTCATAAAATCTTAAAAAAAAACTTTTTCTGGAAATAATAGAGAGCTATTAAAAAAGTTTATTAATTAATTTAAAAAGTATAAGTTTGTGACGTACGTTTTGGAAGAAACTGATACATAACACCATATTTTTATATATGAATGTGTCTAAGATTAATGTCAGTATGCGCCTGCCTTCAGGCCTAAAATTACAGTAGTTTTAGCAGCGGTTGAACGGAAGCTTACACCAACGCCCCCATGTGTACATGGAAGACACTTGTATGAACTAAAAAGAGCAATGTTATGTTGAGGTTGCTCGTGATGTATTTAGCGCGTTAACTACAAAGCAAATGATAGTGGGTTCGATCCCTGTGCCACGCAAGTCATCAAGATCATAAATTTTCTTGATGCTCGTTAGTGTGCTGTTGTGTTAGTTGTTGTTTGACTGTTTAAATGATGAAAGCATATCACTGGTCACTAAGCAGTACCGGCAGCGATTGACACTATTCTATGCTTACGTACAACACAGCGGCCTCCTTCGTCGGCATTATTAGCAAAATAGTCGGCGAAGTAAAACAATTAATAAAATAGCTACACATTCAGCTTAAGAAGGTTAATGCATCTACTTAGTACCAGCGGCGCTGCAACAACGCTCTAAAATTAACAAAGCGCTTAATAGAAGAAATGTAAACGAATTAATCTTTCTATCTCTATCGAACTTCACCATCTGTCCTCTCATCACTATCCCTTTCGCAAAGAATGTAACACATTAATTAATTAAGCGTGGTACGGACTTCTTAAGAAAATTCACATTTGCAAATTTACATTCATTTCTACACGGAAAAATAATCTTGTAGCCTTCTGTAGAGAAAGAATAATGTTTGCATACACACAAATTTCTTTATTTTTTTAATTTACAACACACAAAACACTCAAATTTTTTTACAACTTGCGAAATATAAGAAATGTCAAAAATTTCGTGCCCAAACAATTGTATGAACATTAATTTTTGGATTCAGTTTACGGAAAAGTAGAGACTTAGGCCCAAATTTACAGTCATTAGTTAACTATTAGTAAGCTAAAATGTTGACTATTGTTTAACTAAAACTTCATATTTACAGTGTACTGTTTAATTAAAATTTTTAATATGGGTAAAGAATGGTAACCCTATCAAGTATAAATAAACTAGCAAAAATAAAGAAATAAAGAATATTTCACATCTTAAGGCGGCAATTTATAAATTTTTTAAGGACACAAGCTAATGGAGCAAATAGTTTTGTCGCTCCTAAAAGTGTGCTATATGCGTGTAGTAATTTCCAAAACATGGTGTAATAAGTATACAGGTTCAACAAATACAACAACAAACTAGATAATGCTTGTCAAAAAAATACACGTGCTAGACGTTGCTTATGTACAAAGCTACCAGAACAAAAAATAATAAACTGACGTTATGCTGCCACCTGTATACTTATTTCACCATGTTCGAAAGCATCTAACTAGTTGTTAACCAATGGCATTTGACGGTTTAACTAATGGTAAACAAAGAAGTATGAATAAAATATCATTGGCTAAACTATTGTCATTAGCTAACTAATGACTGTGAATTTGGTCCTTATAGTTGTAACATCCCTGTAATAGACAATAATGGCCAAAATTCCGTGTACTTTTCTTTTGGAACTCCGTACTAGCAAACGGAAATTTCTTTAAGGAATTTCCCAACGTGAATTTCCGTAAGCTTTTTTTTACACACAGCTCTTACGGGAATGTGAATTTCCTTAAGAGCTCCGTACTACGCTTTAATTGGTAGGCATTAAGTGATTAAGGGGTAATAAATCAGTGCAAGTTAATCTCTCTTTTTAGTTTAAAATGTGTTTAAACCAGAAATTTTTATTTAACGTCTAATCAAGTTATCCTACTATAGTAAATTCTTAGTTGTAAAGCACCCTTTCGATGGTGGCATTGTCACTCCTCGAATAGTTTCAAGTCCGCTAGAATTTTTATATTTTTATTGTATATTTTTAGGGGTGGTGAAATGAGCTTTTTTCACACCTATCCTAAAGGCTAAATTCGATTAATTGATTTAATTATACATATTACAAAAATAAATTATTTTACTTATGACATAGAAGAAAACATAGAAAATAAATCTAACAACAAAATAAAAGAAAATGTTTGTAAATGGACCAGTAATTAATTACAATATTAAGAAAATTTTATTTATCAAACATTTTGAAAGAATAAAAGTTAAAATAAAACCAAAGAAAATATTGGAGCATAAAATGGCTGTGAATAATTAAAAAAGAATGCTTTATTAACGAAAATAGTTATATAGTTATTAACAAAAAAGAAAATATATTTAATTTAAAAATTGGCCAAAAACAAACAAATTAAGTCAATTTCATGTACATTTTAATAATAAGAACTCAAATGAAATTATTAAAAAATTTACAACAATTATTAATAATTTTATTTAATATAAAACAACAGATATATAAAAACATTTTCGTCCAACACTTCACTTGTAGCAAATTTATTAATTAAAAATTAGAAAATAAATAGTTTTGTAAATAATTTAAATATTATTTAAATTAAAGAAAAACAACCAAACGAAGAAGAACGACTTATGAAAAAAATACAGTATAAAAAGATATAATGAAATACATAATTCCAAAATTTAATAAAATTAAGATCTTACAATTTACAAAATTTATGAAAAGCTTAATATTCAAAATCAAAAAAAACATTTTATTAAAAATCACTTAAATTACCGAGTTCAATAAAATAATTTTTCTTTTTAATAGTAATAAAAAAAATAACAAATACAACAGAGTAACAAATACATATAAACCACAAATCGTTTAAGAACCAATCAAATAAATTTTCACATTATAGCGCTCTAAAATAGTCATTAAAAGTTTTTTTTATATTTGGGTTTCCAAAAAAAAAGCAAATGGGTTTGTATAATTTCTATAATATTTTTAACATCTTAAATTTTAATACATACTCAATTGTTCAATTCAAAAATTGTTGTAGGTGTTGTAGATCGTATATACATATGTTGTTGATAATATTTCAAAACAAATGTTAATGTGGAATACAATACCACAGATACACAGAATCCTCACTTTTGACAGCTAAAAAAGGTTGTTCTCATGTGTTATGCAGTTTTACATGTTGTTGTTGTGTTTACTAAGATTGTATGAATGAGATAGTCAATTAGAAACCACGTTAGAAAATGAGATTTGCTTTCTCTTTCATACAATCTTCGTAATATTGTTGTATAGTGACGGGTCTAGTTAGTTGTCTATGACAATACGCTCTACAACACATAGAATAGAGGCCCGTTTCTCAAAACTACAAGTTACAAATCTACAAGTAAAATACATACAAAACAAAAACACTGTTAAAAATTTTATTTTTGTTTTGTGTGTATCTTACTTGTAGATTTGTAACTTGTACTTTTTGAGAAACGGGCCCAGGTTGTGAATTGTCCAATACTACATTTACACCAGAGCGAAATCAAGTAGATTTCAATTGAAATCTTTGTCGAAATCTATACCGTTCACAATAAGTTTTTTGACATTTATCCTGATTTCGCTTCCATACCAGAGACAGTGTATTGAGCTTTTTTATTTTGAAATGCCAAACCTTAAGGCTAGTATGCACCTCTGCGTGAAATTCAGTTCGAAATTTTGCATTTATTTCTACACGGAAAAATAGTTGCGTAAAGTTGTGTAAAGAAATTTGTTTGTAAACGAACAATTTTAAGGCGTATTTAACAGTTGGGATCACTAACGCAGCTAACTAGCCTGATTAAACGTCGAACTTAGTGGATATTTATGATGCCTAAAGCCCATCAACTACTTGTAATATAATTGTGAAGTTTTTCATTATTATACAATAATATCGCCAATGTCATATTAGAAGGATGCACAATATATTGGCCAAAATCAAAAGGCTTTTGATTTTTATTGTACAATCAAGAAACTTGTGTAATGTGTTGGCAACATTGTTAATTTTTATGTTTACTTTATCATTGTCAGGAAAATTTTGCAATATTATGCTGGAAATAATTGTGCCATTTTTTGCATAGTATAGGTCAAAACGACAATAATATGTACAATAACATGTGCAATAATATTGTATAATGGATGGGCCGCTTAAAAAGAGGTATTAAAATAATATAAAAAAGAACGCACGCTATCGTGGAACGCACGCGCAGGAACGTAGTTCCTTACGTTGCACTTACCTTAGAAGATTTATTTTCACTATCTTTGAACGGTGCGAATTATTTATATCGAGATGACAAATTCTTTTCACAAAAAAATTATAGTATTTGTACAATTCAGGTAAGTATGTATGTCTGTTTTAAAAAAAGAGAGTGTATTAGGTTCCACAATAATGTCAAAGAGGCAGAAATGTTCTGTCTTCTTTTAGACTCCGATCTATCTATGTTGAGTTTCATCAAAATTGGTTAGATAGATTCTGAGGGGCAGAAATCGGCCCCTACCACTCCTCGTGCTCCTATTTTTGAACAAATGTATAGCCTATGTGCTTTTCTACATTCTGATCTATCTATGTTTTGAATTTCATCAAAATCGGATAGATAGTTTCAAAGAGGAAGAAATTTCCCCGTACATCACCTCGTGGTCCTATTTTTTTAAATGTTATAGCGTATGTGCTTTTCTAGACTCAGATCTATCTATGTTTTGAATTTCATCAAAATCGGATAGATAGTTTCAAAGAGGAAGAAATTTGCCCCTACCTCCCCTCGTGATCATATTTAAAAAAAAAAATTTGTAGCCTATGTCTTCTTTTAAGCCCAGATCTATCTATGTTTTGAATTTCATCAAAATCGGATAGATAGTTTCAAACACTACGAGATTTTCCCCAACCTCCCCTCGTGGTCCTATTTTTTATCAAATGTATAGGCTATATCTTCTTTTAGACTCATATCTATCTATGTTTTGAATTTCATCAAAACGGATAGATGTATAGCCTATGTCTTCTTTTAGACTCAGATCTATCTATGTTTTGAATTTCATCAAAATTGATTGGATAGTTTCTGAGAGGCAGATATGTGGGAGCTGCCGCGCCCACTAATTTTTGTCTGGGTATTTTTCCTAGAACAATGCATAAAATCAATGGAGTAACTCCTACAAAATTTTAGGTGTTTTACCGCATTAGTTCCCATGATATGTCAAAATATATATTTGCTATATATGGGGGATCCACGCCCACTTATTTACTCCTTAATAATATCTCTTTAAAACATTATAAAAAAGTAACTCACACAAATTTTGATGTCTTTAGCTGCATTAGTTCCATAAATATCCTAAATATACAATTTTCTTCTATATGGAAAGTGCCCCGCCCACTTATAATACTTCAAAATTATACAGTGTTGCTCCTTCCAGATCATCAGTAATATACTGTGAAAATTTCAGAAAGATCGGTTCAGAGGTTTAGGAGTCCATAGCTTTCAAACATACAAACAAACATATGTACATACAAACAAACACACAGATATTCACTTTTATATATGTAGGCGATTTTCGTATATTTTTAGGGCTTCTTTTAATGTTTTCGTTTAAGGATTTTTTCGGACGAATTTTGTGGTTTTTTTGTGATTTTTACCCTTTTTCGGCCACTAAATATACAAATATCAAAAAAGTAGCAACAACATGTTCGCTTGTTTTTTGTTCTTATGATGATATTTGGTGCATACCTTAGTTAGATCCGAAGATAAAATCTTAACGACTTTACTCGTTTTACTCCTTTTTGCCCCTTAGCTTTTGAATTTCTTAAAATCCCTTCTTAGTGGATCCGTGCATCGAAAAAGAAACCTACATACAAAATGTTTTTCTATTCACAATAAACATTCAAAGTACATAGCAAATAGTTGTGAAGGAAAAAAAGTACCAAAAAGAGCTCCTAATTTTACGCTTTATATACCCAACATCAAAAAACTACCATGTGCATTTGATGGCTTCTAAAGGAGAGCAGAAAACATTTTAAATTTCATTTCTATCTCTGTTATATTAGGAGATAACAAAAAAAAGTACCAAAATTATATATTTACACTTTTTCGGTCCCTAAATTACAAATTTCAAAAAAGTACCAAAGACCTATCCGCTCATTTTTCTATCTTATTATGATGCTTTTGAAATTTTATGCCTACCTTACTTAGATTCGGAGATATAAGATTGCCGATTTCAGCCGTCTGTACCCCTTTTAATTCCCTTAGAATTTAAGTTTTCAAAAATCTCTTTCTTAGTGCATATATACAAATATATTCATTCAGTATGTATAGCAATGTGAATAGAAAATACTTGTATGGAAAAAAATACCAAAAATGGGCTACCAATTTTACCGTTATATATTCGAGTTTCAAAAAAGTACCAAATGTGTTTGGGGGCTTCGTAAGGAGAGAAGAATGCATTTCAAATTTAATATATATCTTGATTACTTGAAAAGATAAAAGGTTAACAAAAAATGTACTAAAATTATATTTTTACCCTTCTTCGCCCATAAAAGTACAAATTTTAAAAACTACCAAACATCGGTCTGCTCATTGTTCTATCTTCTCATGATGCTTTTGGAATTTTATGTCTACCTTACTTAGATTCGGAGTTATTAAGTTACCGATTTTACCCGTTTTTATACCTTTTAATTAGGGATGTAACGATACGCCGTTTAGCCGATCCGATACCGATACCGATATTTAAAAATAAATATCGCCGATACCGATTCCGATACCGATACGAATATTTAAATTGAGTTCAAGTTTAGATTAACAAAACTCAAGTGCAATTTTTTATTATACAAAATTACATTATAAGAGAGAATATTTAAAATTGATAAAACATTGTAAGTAATTTTTAAGGAGCTACATTTTCTTTGCTTCCAACAAATCTATATTAAAAATATGCAGATAATTAGTAGAAAATCAAGAAAAAATTTTTAATTCCTTTATAATTTAAAAAAATACTCGCCATGCTTTTTAAAAAATCGATTTTTTTAAAGGACATTTATCAACTAATATTCATCTAAATAACTTAAAAGCTTAATTATTAAAAGACTTCTAAGTTTATATTTATTCACTTAAATTTACATGAAAATACAGTTCTGAGTTTAAATTTGCATAAAAAATTGTGAAAATAGGTACTTGTTTATCCTTTTTCCTTAAGGAAAAATCATTATAGAATACCGAAAAAGAAATTTGTCCTAGCATCGCTTCCAATTCGGTGATTGGTAATCGAAAAACAGAACTTCTTGCAAGGGCAAGGATATGTAAAACTAATTAGAAATTATCCAAATTTGCAATACTTCCAGATCGCGAATTCTACATTTTCATGACTTCTTTGGAGTATCTCGTTTTTATTGGAATAAGATTTAAAAAATAACGGCTTGAATTTGAATTCATGGTAAAATTAACAAAAAATAAATAATTTTTTTACAAAATAACAGCATAAAATATTATTAATTTTTAAAATTGATATTAATAAGATTTAAAAAATAACGAAGTGAATTTAATTCATGGCAAAATTGAACAAAAATAAATTATTTGTTAAAAAAACTGTGAAAAAATGTTTGAAAGTATCGTCGTATCGGCAGTAAAATATCGCCGATACCGATGTATCGGAAAATCTGAAGTATCGCCGATATATCGGTATCGGTATCGGTATTCGTTACATCCCTACTTTTAATCCCCTTAGAATTTAAATTAGGGAAGTAACGAATACCGATACCGATATATCGGCGATACTTCAGATTTTCCGATACATCGGTATCGGCGATATTTTACTGTTAAAATTTGTTCAGAGTTTTTTTTAACAAATAATTTATTTTTGTTCAATTTTGCCATGAATTAAATTCACTTCGTTATTTTTTAAATCTTATTAATATCAATTTTAAAAATTAATAGTATTTTATGCTGTTATTTTGTAAAAAAATTATTTATTTTTTGTTAATTTTACCATGAATTCAAATTCAAGTCGTTGTTTTTTAAATCTTATTCCAGCAAAAAAAAAGACACTCCAAAGAAGTCATGAAAATGTAGAATTCGCGATCCGGAAGTATTGCAAATTTAGATAATTTCTAATTAGTTTTACATATCCTTGCCATTGCAAGAAGTTCTGTTTTTCGATTTCCAATCACCGAATTGGAAGCGATGCTAGGACAAATTTCTTTTTCGGTGTTCTATAATGGTTTTTCCTCAAGGAAAAAGGATGAAAAATTACCCATTTTCACAATTTTTTTATGCGAATTTATACTCAAAACTTTATTTTCATGGAAATTTAAGTGAACAAATATAAACTTTTAGAAGACTTTTAATAATTAAGCTATTAAGTTATTTAGAAGAATATTAGTTGATAAATGTTCTTTAAAATATCGATTTTTTAAAAAGCATGGCGAGTATTTTTAAAATTACAAAGAAATTGAAAATTTTTTCTTGCTTTTCTACTAATTATCTGCATATTTTTAATATAGATTTTTTGAAGCAAAGAAAATGTAGCTCCTTAAAAATTACTTCCAGTTTTTTATATTCTATTTTATTATATTCAATTTTAAATATTCTCTCTTACAATGTAATTGTGTATAATAAAAAAATTGTTCTTGAGTTTTGTTGATCTAAACTTGAACTCAATTTCAATATTCGTATCGGTATCGGAATCGGTATCGGCGATATTTATTTTTAAATATCGGTATCGGTATCGGATCGGCAAAACGGCGTATCGTTACGTCCCTAATTTAAATCTTCAAAAATCTCTTCTTAGTGAATATATACAATCATATGCATTCAGTATGTATATCAATATGCATAAAAAGAATTGTATGGAAAAATTTACCAAAAAGAGCTACCAATTTTTCCCTTTATGTATTGGAATTTCAAAAAAGTGCCAAAATGTGTTTGAGGGCTTCGTAAGCAGAGAAGAATCCATTTCAAATTTAATGTCTATCTTCATTACTTTAGGAGATAAACGGTTAATAAAAAAGTAGAAAAATTATATTTTTACCCTTTTTCGGCGCTTAAATGTACAAATTTCATAAAAGTACCAAGCACCTGTCCGCTCATTATTCTACGATATTATAATGCTTTTGGAATTTTATGTCTACCCTACTTAGATTCGAAGATATAAAGTTACCGATTTTACGGGGGTAATTTTGTTGATATTTGTATGGGAATACATAGAAAACTCTAAATGTCGTATCTCCGGAAACACTGCGCCGATTTCGTGCAAACTTCACTTAAACCATCTACTGACCGTCCCCAACGTACCCTAAAATTTTGGTTCACCGCTCGAGCCGTTTCCGCAGTTAGTGGTGATATCAAAGTGTACACTTCTTTTTATATATATAGATGTATATAGATAAATATTAGTTAGCAGAAACAGCTTCAGCAATTTTTGCCACGAACCACTTCTCCAAGACACAAATGAAAATCTAAATAATCCTAAAAGTATGCAACACCATTTTATGCCAGTATATTTCTAACCAGTATTCTCGCCAGTATTTTTTCATTTTCAAACAATTTTTGTTTTACCACCCCCAAGCATTGATTTTTGTTATTCAAAGCATCGATGTGCATGGCGAGCCATAAGGAACTTACATTCCAAAAAATTTTTACGTATATCGCTTAAGGTATCTTTACATGGTAATACATGTAATACGATATGTCAAAAAATGAAAAAAATCCTATCATGTGAAAGCCAAATGTGTTGAGTGTGAGAGAATACGGATACAAAATTTGACTAGCGTTCGGTAAATGTTTATTTTCTAAACCATTTTAGGAACTTATCTATTCTCATGTAAACATGAAAAATACTTACAACAGACTTTTGTTCTCTTTTTAAGCACGAAGAGAGTTTCATAATATTTTGATTCTATAAAGTCTTAATACTTTGTATTACCATCTAAAGATACCTTTACCTGAAGCAATAATTATAGCTAGGAAACTTAGCATGGAATACGTTACACGTTCATTTAACATATTCATAAAATTTGTTATAACATAGAGGAGAAAATTCTTGCGCCCGACCGAATGCCGGCCATGCATAGAAGATATAGTTAGCGAAAACGTTATTTATTATACCATAGAGAAGAAAATCATTGTATCAGGGTTGCATTTTGAGCAGAAGTCGAACAGATTGTAGAATAGTCTAAAAACAGATTTAACAGCACACAGAAAAAATTAAACTTCACTATGATGAATTAGGACCTATAAATCAAGTTGTAAATTCAGACAAAAACTTTTCAAAATTTACAAATTTGTGTATTGAAAAAAACTGAAAATTTTCGTTTAAAAATTTTTTTAAATTCAGACAAAAACTTGTCCAAATTTACGAACTTGTTTATTAAAAAAAATTTTAATAGTTCCTGTCGAAAATTGTATAAAGTCGGACAAAATTTTTGACTGAAATAGGACCTAATTTTTTTTGTACAATCAAATACCACATTTTGACTGAAAATTAAACTGGGTTTTGTTGTTGCTTTTTAATGTAAATAAAAGAAACATTTATTGAAACCAACACGCTAAGAAAAAACATGGTTGAGGCAACCATAATCGAAGAGCAATATATATGGTTGAAAACAACCATATATATAGTTAAAAACAACCATGTACATGGTTCAAGCAACCATGTGTTTGTTTCAAAACAACGATATATATGGTTCAAAATTACAATAAATGGTTTGAAGTAACCATATATATGGTTAAAAACAACCATATGCATGGTTCAAGCAACAATGTATATGGTTCAAAATAACCATATATATTGTTCAAAACTACTTAAAATATTTCAGGCTGCCTCAAGGACAATAATGCTTTATGCTGCACAGATCTGAGGATATAAGAAACACGACGAAGTTGAAAAACTGTTTAGATTTTTTATTAAAAAAATGCTATATCTGCCAAATACAACACCAAATTATGTACTACATCTGGAAACTGGATTGCACTCGCTGTATATCTCCTCTTTGAAGCTACACTTTTTCTATATTAATAAGGTTTTGAATATGAAGGAACACAGACTACCACGTCTTTTAGCAGAATGTATAATAAACAAAAAACTGTACTGGTGCTTGGAGTGGGAATCTATAAGTCAAGATCTACAAGCTATACCTAACAACTTGAACACCCTATTTACTCATAATTGGAAGAATATTTTGCAGCAGCTAGTGGATAAAGAGAGGGAAAGATGCATACGGTTCGCAATTTCATGACCTCTATCCAAAATTAAATTTTTGCACAAAACCAATTTTACATCAAAATTGTTCGGCACGTATGACGGGTCTTATAATAAAAGCTAGATGCGGACTACTCGACATAAACGGTAGGGCGTTCCGGAATAACACTATTGGTATATGCACAGTATGCAATTTAGATAAATCTGAAAATGTTCTACATTTGATCGGTGAATGCCCCATATACAATGCATTCAGTCTAGAATGCTTTGACAAAAGAATTCTTAATGAAAATGAAGTCATTAGTATACTGAATGGTTCTAATTGTAAAAGTTAATATAAATATCTTGAGAACTGTTTGAAGTATAGAAAATTGATAACGAAATAATTTGTTATATAAAATATCTAGTGATATATGCCTTAATTCACAAAAAAATTCTAGGAGTTTGCATAAAAATCGATGTAATATTTAAATAAAACAAAATTTCTATCAATAAAAAATATTTTATTGTTCTTGTAGGTCGAATAATACCACAAATAAAGCACAAACACAACATTTTTTTAACTTTAATCGATCCATTGTTTTTAGTTTCCATAAATGCAGCAAAGAGTAACTTGTACGATTTTTTCTTCTACAATACAAATGCTTGTACAGCTACGTTATTACTTTTTTATTCACTTTTTCAATTAATTTTACTTTAAATTTAATTAAAACATCAATTTTATTTATTTTTGGACACAAAAACACTGAATAAATAAATGTCAACAGGCAAAACAGCCGCCATTGTTATTCAATGATGCCACTGTTTCATATTTTTGTTCCCGAAAAGTTTATGATTGGAGGAATTTTTTCTCGAGAAAAGTGTTTTCCGGGGGAAAGAAATTCCTAGGGAATATTCATGATTGGGCTGATAGTTATTACGATATGTCTAACTTTTCATACAAAGTACTAACAGTTATTGTAAAGTTTTTTGGGTGTACCTACAAACTGTTTATTGTGTTACTTGCAAATTTTTGCTAGTAAAGTGTTCATTTACTTTTTCATATCTGGCAGAGAAATTTTGTAAATTTCTGCTTTGTTGATTACAATATCTAACATCTTTTGTTAGTTGTTTAAACAAATCAGTCTTCTGTCATTTAAAAATAGTTTCAATATACATATTTTTCTCACCTTTCTTTTGAACTAGTAGCTTTTAATGAAAGTTATGTACATACTTACATATTTATAAAAACTTCCGCAAGGCTCAATTTTTTAAACATACAGCCGTGTGCCAGATTCCGTTCGAATTGGTTTTGATTCCGTTGTTGTCGTTCAGAAAAAGTACATACTTGCTGCTTTAGATTCCGTTTATTTTGTATTTCGTTTTTACAATGATGAAGTTTTTATACCTTGAGGCGTTTGTTTACTCTTGTTTTCAGATCCAAAGCTCACCTTGAGCTTAATATTACCATGGAAAGCTCATGACCAAATATATATTTGACGCTCCTAAAAGTATGCAGGTTTTTTAATATTTACTGCAAATGAAGTCTGTAGAAGTGTTTTTCAATTCCACTTTGAAATTTAAAGTGGTTTGATTACGAAGAAAATTTTCGTTTTTCGTCTTCTGAAGAAGCAACTTACGGAATTGAAACCACTTCCGATCGGAATGGTATTCTGTGACATGGCTGATAATAAGTTACAGATCAACATAAATCAGGCTGGTTACTCTATATTTCGAATCGAAAGGAAATGCTTTCGAATTGCAATATAAATAAGATACAAATTCGATCAGTTTTCTTTTCGAATCGAATTACAGAGTAGAACCCCAGAACGTTGAGTGCTGCGTTGGCAGAAGGGTACGTTTTTACAGTTATTATAAGACAAAAGACTTACTTTGAATGTACTGAAAATACTGGTGGTATGTTTTTCTAATGAAAAATCAGTTAGGTGTTTTTGCATATAATAAATCAACACTCTTATAGATAGGGCTTTTTATTATGTCAATAAAATCATTATTTATGGTCGGAAGAGTCTAAATCTTTGCATGGAGTTGTATTTGGACTTAATACCAGGGTTGTCAGATCTTTTCTGGCCTATTTCGCCAAATTGATTTTAAAAGTCGCCAAAATATATTTTATGCAATTTTTCTTATTATATATGTTCTAAAAAAATTTGTTTTTATATAACAGTTTTTCTTTACAGAAATTTTTATAAAATAATCGCATAAAAAATAGAAGAAAATCGCCAAAAGTAGAAAAAATATCGCCAAAAATTATTTTTGTAAATTTTTTTCAAAAAAATTCAAAAGCCATTAATGATTACGATTAATTCATATAAGAAAAATGGAATGAGTTCTAAAACATTATATGTATCTAAAATGTATGTGTGAGCGTTGCAAGTTTTGAACATAACAAAGTGCGAAAATTGCAATATATTGGCGGATTCAGTGTTTGATACAAATAGTTTTGTATTGCTTAATAAAGCATAAAAATAACATTAGCGGTGTTCAGTTTTTGATGCAAATGAGCTTGCAAAAGTCAGAATGTAAAATATCGTAGCTTTTTTATAAAATCCAACAACAATTTTGTGTATTTTGCTGTTGTTTTTCATAAAAAAGCTGCGATATTTTGCATTTGCACTTTTGATAAACGTTTGACCAAAACTTTTTTTTTTAAGTAGCCATAAAAATCGCCAACAAATTTATTTATCGCCAGAAAAATCGCCGTCACCAAACCAAAAATTTGGACGCCAGACAAGGTTAAAAATCGCCACGTTTGGCGAGAAATCGCCATATCTGCTTAATACACCATTAGTGTGATTTTAATTCTTATATATGTATACCAGTGTTGCCGCTGATTTATTTTTCGTCATGAACATTTCACTGATTTTTTCTTCTAAAAAATTCTTTATCCTTAAAATACTGGGTGACAAATCTTCGACACTGGTATTATACGCAAGAATTTTGATTATTGGCTCGATTATCGATGGCAACCGAACTTCAATTGCGTTGCCAGTTGCTAAAAATCATATTACGGATGGCAACGCAACTGAAGTTCGGTTGCCATCGATAATCGAGCCATAATGCACAATACTAAACCAATATTCATTAAGGGAACTTTTAGGGCCAGGCCACACTGGCGTTTTTAAAGCGCGCTTTTCTGTTTTTTTTAATTGAATTTTAAAGTTTTAAATTTTGAAACTTTCAAATTGAATACAAAAAAGGAGAGACGCGCGTTTTAAAAACGCCATTATGGCCTGGCGCTTAGTACGTTCAAATAAATTAATAACGATTTTTTTAGGATATTTTTCAAACACTTTATAGTGATTTATTTTACTTTAACGTATTATTAATATTATTATTTATAAATATGATAAAAAAATAAAACTATATACTTATTTAGAGTTTAAATTAGAACAAAATATAATAATTCATAAATCTATTACGCCAAATTGATATATAATTAAAAGAAGAGACTACAAAATAGAAAAATCTTATCCAATAGATTGCGTTAGAAAAAATATAAATTTAAAACGAAAAAGAACTATTTGTTATAGAAAAATATATAATACCAATATATACTAATGCATACATACATATGTGCATTAATACATTTATGTACTGTGTATGTGAAGTGTTTATATGTATATGGTTGTTTTTATATATAATTCTTATTCATAAATGTATCTTAAAGATGTCTTGTGTTTAAGCTTTTTATATTACCATGGAAAGCTCATGACCAAATATATATTTGACGCTCCTAAAAGTATGCAGGTTTTTTAATATTTACTGCAAATGAAGTCTGTAGAAGTGTTTTTCAATTCCACTTTGAAATTTAAAGTGGTTTGATTACGAAGAAAATTTTCGTTTTTCGTCTTCTGAAGAAGCAACTTACGGAATTGAAACCACTTCCGATCGGAATGGTATTCTGTGACATGGCTGATAATAAGTTACAGATCAACATAAATCAGGCTGGTTACTCTATATTTCGAATCGAAAGGAAATGCTTTCGAATTGCAATATAAATAAGATACAAATTCGATCAGTTTTCTTTTCGAATCGAATTACAGAGTAGAACCCCAGAACGTTGAGTGCTGCGTTGGCAGAAGGGTACGTTTTTACAGTTATTATAAGACAAAAGACTTACTTTGAATGTACTGAAAATACTGGTGGTATGTTTTTCTAATGAAAAATCAGTTAGGTGTTTTTGCATATAATAAATCAACACTCTTATAGATAGGGCTTTTTATTATGTCAATAAAATCATTATTTATGGTCGGAAGAGTCTAAATCTTTGCATGGAGTTGTATTTGGACTTAATACCAGGGTTGTCAGATCTTTTCTGGCCTATTTCGCCAAATTGATTTTAAAAGTCGCCAAAATATATTTTATGCAATTTTTCTTATTATATATGTTCTAAAAAAATTTGTTTTTATATAACAGTTTTTCTTTACAGAAATTTTTATAAAATAATCGCATAAAAAATAGAAGAAAATCGCCAAAAGTAGAAAAAATATCGCCAAAAATTATTTTTGTAAATTTTTTTCAAAAAAATTCAAAAGCCATTAATGATTACGATTAATTCATATAAGAAAAATGGAATGAGTTCTAAAACATTATATGTATCTAAAATGTATGTGTGAGCGTTGCAAGTTTTGAACATAACAAAGTGCGAAAATTGCAATATATTGGCGGATTCAGTGTTTGATACAAATAGTTTTGTATTGCTTAATAAAGCATAAAAATAACATTAGCGGTGTTCAGTTTTTGATGCAAATGAGCTTGCAAAAGTCAGAATGTAAAATATCGTAGCTTTTTTATAAAATCCAACAACAATTTTGTGTATTTTGCTGTTGTTTTTCATAAAAAAGCTGCGATATTTTGCATTTGCACTTTTGATAAACGTTTGACCAAAACTTTTTTTTTTAAGTAGCCATAAAAATCGCCAACAAATTTATTTATCGCCAGAAAAATCGCCGTCACCAAACCAAAAATTTGGACGCCAGACAAGGTTAAAAATCGCCACGTTTGGCGAGAAATCGCCATATCTGCTTAATACACCATTAGTGTGATTTTAATTCTTATATATGTATACCAGTGTTGCCGCTGATTTATTTTTCGTCATGAACATTTCACTGATTTTTTCTTCTAAAAAATTCTTTATCCTTAAAATACTGGGTGACAAATCTTCGACACTGGTATTATACGCAAGAATTTTGATTATTGGCTCGATTATCGATGGCAACCGAACTTCAATTGCGTTGCCAGTTGCTAAAAATCATATTACGGATGGCAACGCAACTGAAGTTCGGTTGCCATCGATAATCGAGCCATAATGCACAATACTAAACCAATATTCATTAAGGGAACTTTTAGGGCCAGGCCACACTGGCGTTTTTAAAGCGCGCTTTTCTGTTTTTTTTAATTGAATTTTAAAGTTTTAAATTTTGAAACTTTCAAATTGAATACAAAAAAGGAGAGACGCGCGTTTTAAAAACGCCATTATGGCCTGGCGCTTAGTACGTTCAAATAAATTAATAACGATTTTTTTAGGATATTTTTCAAACACTTTATAGTGATTTATTTTACTTTAACGTATTATTAATATTATTATTTATAAATATGATAAAAAAATAAAACTATATACTTATTTAGAGTTTAAATTAGAACAAAATATAATAATTCATAAATCTATTACGCCAAATTGATATATAATTAAAAGAAGAGACTACAAAATAGAAAAATCTTATCCAATAGATTGCGTTAGAAAAAATATAAATTTAAAACGAAAAAGAACTATTTGTTATAGAAAAATATATAATACCAATATATACTAATGCATACATACATATGTGCATTAATACATTTATGTACTGTGTATGTGAAGTGTTTATATGTATATGGTTGTTTTTATATATAATTCTTATTCATAAATGTATCTTAAAGATGTCTTGTGTTTAAGCTTTTTATATAAAAATTAAATAAATACATTTATTCTAATACAGTTAAAAAATTTAAGTTTCAATTAATTTTTTTCATATTTAAAAATGTATGTATGTATCGGGCTTGTTCTGAAAATCGCGGTGATTTCAAAAACAAACTATTACTAACTGAATTGTTAGTGGGTTTTTATTGTATTTTAAGTTTTTAACATTTACAATAAAATATTTTATTCGCAAGAGAATTCGCCGTGGAGAATTTACATTTGGGCTGTCAAAAAAACTGATACATTAACACTGCTGACAGGCCAAATGTGTAAACATTTATGTACGTAAACAGCTGGGGTATTGCGGCCACCTAGTATGAATTCGCCTTGATTCGTACCAGAGAACAGAATGAACATATTCACTTTTTCTGTCAATTCATAAATTCATTGCTTTTGTATTGCCTTCAATCGACAACAATAACAACATATCTATTGCTATGTGTAAATATCATTTCATTGAATGATTGCCTTTTCACAATCTCTTTTTATGATGTCGTTAGACATCATGCAATGAAATAACATGATGCCACGTGAATCAACTAAACACATTCACACCATTCGTTCAGTATTCGTTGCTATTTCGCGACCTCATTTCTAATTTAGCACTAGCCACTTTTTTAAATTATTTGTAAAAAGTAGCCTTTTGTGCTGCATGTGTATACTAACCGCTGTGTATTGAATAACTTGTTATTGAGATGAAATTTCCTGCTGTTTATTGAAAATAATCGTATAAATGGTATTAGAAAAGATATTTACATGGTATAAAAACTATATATTGATGGAACTTGGTATTTTATTTTAGTTGATTTCTGTTTTTTTTTTAACATATTTTTACAAAAAATGTATCAAAATTGATGATATCGACCACAATGAATGCTTGATATCTCAGAAACCATAAACAATTTCGCGAAACAGATTACGGATTCTGAAAGAGGATATTCAAAATATATCTACCCCATACTTCACGCAATTTTTTTAATGGTCGGTGGGCCAAAACAGGAATGAGGTCGCGATTTCTGTATAAAGGAGTAGTTTGTAAACAACCACCCAGGCAGAAATTGCGACTTGAAGCAAAAAATATGTACCACCAAATCACTGTAGGTATATACAAAATTACGACTCTTTCAAAAGCTTTGCGCCACTACAGTACTGTGTATGCAAAAGTATGAGTTTAATTTATCAATGCTGCGTTAATAGTAATCCAATACCGCTACAACATTGCAAATTCAAAATTATGACTTAACCATCGAAATATCATATTCACAATAATCATGTACCACTACAATACTGTAAAACCAAAAATGTGACTTCAGTTCACAAATAAATTTAACTCTCTCTCAGATGCTCTCAGAGTAATTTTATGTTTACATTTACTTTCTGCTGTTAATATTTTATATGGCTCTGTGGGTTAATGGTAAAGACGTTTGCTTGTGAACATGTAGTATAAAGGTTCAAATCCAAAGTCATTCAAGTCGCACAACATAAATAAAAGAAAGTTTTAAAATTAACTATAAAACTCAAATATAAAAAAGTGCATATAAAAATAGCAATATTGTTTTTTAAATAAATGCTGTACATTTGTATTTACAACATTGTGAGAATATTGTAAATTTAAGTTTAAGTGTTGTGGCAACATTGAAAACAAGAGTCGGAGGACGACGGGTCATTCGGCGTTTTCATTTTAATCTTATCAGTACATTAAAATTTTGGTAAACACGATGTTGTACTCAGACCATCGTACCAACGTCGTGCTGATTGTCTTTTTCTGCCTGGGCAGTTTTGTGAAAGGTGTTGTATTTTGGTGGAATTAAAAAATACCTAAGTATGAGGAAATTAAATAAAAATAGATGGTGGAAAATCTTAAAGTAAAATTTTACAAAGTTTTTAAATAATATAAAAAAACATAAGCCCAGAAAAACAAAAATTATTTGTCGACCTGAGTAATTTCGTAAAATTAATAATTTTAGCTATTTCACTTGAGATTATTTCCAAAGAAACACAAAAAAAATGTTTAGGTTATTTTTTTACAATACAACTTATAACATGTACGGTAATTTGTTCTATCTGCATTAAAACCATTCATACCATTCGTTAAGTATTCGTTGCTTTTGAGAGTGTTAGTTTACATTTGTAGAAGGCAAGTAATGCGTGCATCAGTTTTCGTTACACTCCGGTTTCTGAATAATAACATGCATTGCTTGACTGAATTGATTTTTATTGTCAACATGAGGCTCTATTTTTGTGATTGTATTCACCAGCATAAACTAGACCAATCAAACCGTTCTCTGATTCGTACTTCCAATGCTATAAATCGTGTCATTTACAAAAGCAATAATTTAGCCTATATAAATTGTTTGAAATCATTGTGATTTGACATCTCGTGATTACAGAACAGGCCCGTATATAGAGAGAAAACACACAATTTGTTTAAATTCTAGCTTTAATTATGTACAGTAGTTATTATTATTATTGTTTTGCATTGTGATTTATAAGCTAAATAGTATTTTTGTAATTTATAGTTAAATTTTTAATTTAAGTGTTAAAATGTAGTGATTTTTAGTAATATACAGCCTTAATTCTTAATATTTTTGAGAATCTAATTTATTTACAATTTGAAAATATTTCTGCTGCTGTGTAAGAACTTTTTATTGCATATTAGCATTGTTGCCTTCCATAGCATTATTGGCAGCATTCAATGCTGCGGCTGATAATTCCTTCATTGATTCAACCTTGGCCACTATCTTAAGAGCAGGGCCCAATTTCATTCCCATTGCATTAACCAAATGATTTTCTTTTAATAGCAATAACGCCTGGCCATCAATTTCTTGTTGTTCAAAATCGTCTACATAATCATTGCAGCCTGGAAGATTCTTAATAAATTCGCAAACATCTGATACCGTCCAGTTAGCCATTTGTGGCTGTTGTTCTACAGCAGCTGCTGCTATTACAGCGGCCACTGTAGGAGCTGTTTCATTAGCAACAGCTAAATTGGCTGATGTTTGTGGAGCAGGTTGTTGCATATGCAGTTGGGTTGCTGGTGTAACAATTGGCAAATTTTGCATTATTGTACTGTCAGTTTGTATTCTGTCAACTATTCCAAGGGCTGTTGAGACCATCGGTGTTGTGGCTAGCGAATTACTCATGTCCATATTAACACTGTTATTTATGTGGTTGGTGTTATTAGAATCATTTAGACTGTTGATATTCGTAGTGTTCATGTTTTCAACTTGTTGTTGATGTGACTGTTGCTGTTGAGCTTGTGCAACCTGCTCCCCAATGGAAGTTTTAGCCTGTCGCGCACATGCTGGTGAACAAAAACGTTTCTTTTTCAGTTTAGTTTTATGTTCTGGTTTACCGCATTGTTCACACGCCACCATATCAACTGGCAAAGGACTGGTGGGCATATTATTGTTTGCATTGTTGGTGGCATCATCCAGAGCTTGTTTCTTTTCTGTAATCGATGAAATAAAACAATTTAGAATGTATTTTTCTATTTAGAACTGATATAGGAATGTTAAAAGAGTCTATAAGCCTTAAAAGTTAGAATATAAAAAAAAGTTCTTAATAATAAAATAACCCGTAACTTACGTGGTAATTCATCATTATCATCTTTGTCTGTATAACGTTTACGTGTCACTGGGAATGGCTCATTTGCTTCTTGTATTATGAAGCCATCAATGACATGAGTTAAAACATTTGGTTTAATCATGGCTTTTGGCAGATCTTTTTCAACCTTTACAATTGTTGCACCAGGTGTGGTTTTAGGAGGAGGACCACTGGACTTTGTGCTGACAGGTGTGCTGGTAGTAGTTGTACTTGTCGTGGTTGAGGTACTGAAAGTACCTGAAGTGTTGTTAGTAGAAGTGTTGGTTATTGATGTTGGACAATTAGTAGATGACGTGGTAATAACAGCGGGCAAACATGATTCCTCGGGGCATGAAGAAACAACTGGTACAATTTGGGTTGGCGACTTTTCATTTCCATCAGAAACACTTTGCTGAGTATTGGAAGATTTCAGAATTTTGGAAGGCGATGCATTAATACTTTCTGCAGTTTGTGCAGTCGAAGCCAATGAGTTGGAGTTTGATTGTTTGGTAGCTAAAGGTGGCGATGGTTCGTTTAGTTGCTCTGTTGTCTCCATTGGTTGTACTGCCATTTGTGGCGTTTCTGTAGGTGTGTTGTTTGTATGGTTTATCGCTACAACATTTGGTGAAAGTTGATGTTGTTGTGATTGTTGTTGAGTAGCTGCACTATTATTTGTGCCAATAGTAGAAAGTGTAGAAGAAGTTGTCGTAGTCATTATTGGAGTAGAAGCCTCAATGGTTTTGTTTTCATTGGATTTTGTAGGTGTCTCCTTTAATTGTTGTTCGGCAGTAGGAAGTTGTACAGGAGTTGATGGTGCAGATACAGCGGTGTTTGTATTAATGTTGGCTGTGGATGGAGTACTGGGTGCACTAGAAACAGTTTTTATTTGCTCAGTGGCTGGTTTCGTTGGTGTGGCTGGCAAAGAGGAAATATTCGTCGGTGTAGTGTTCCCAATGGGTGAAGTCATGGCAACGGCAGTAGTTAGTGAAGAGTTCCCCGATAGATTACCTCCAGCAGCGGCATTCATCATAGATGCCATGGCTAAAATTGGATTTTGTGCCGGTGATGAAGGGGGTGGCATAACTGGTTGTTGTTGCTGCGAAACTGCTACTAAATGTTGAGCTTGTTGCTGCTGTTGCAATTGTTGCTGCTGCTGTTGTTGCTGCTGCTGTTGTTGCTGCTGTTGTTGTTGTTGTTGCTGTTGTTGTTGTTGCTGCTGCTGTTGTTGTTGTTGCTGTTGTTGTTGTTGTTGTTGCTGTTGTTGTTGTTGTTGCTGCTGTTGGTGCTGCTGTTGGTGCTGCTGTTGTTGCTGCTGTTGTTGTTGTTGTTGCTGCTGTTGCTGAGATGCCGCAAGTGTAGCCGCTATCAACTGCTGCTGTTGTAATTGAGCTGATGCTTGATTTAAGCCGACAGTACTTGTAACCAGCGGTCCTGTTTGACTGGAAATTGTCACCACTGATGTGGTGGGCAGTGAATTAGATGTCTTCGTCTGATACGCCACATGCTGCTGCAGTGCTTGAGATGTTGCTATAGAAGCTGGCGTCGAGGACGAAACGGAAAACGGTACAGGATTTATTTGCTGCTGCAACTGTTGCGTTTGCTGTGGCTGTTGCTGTTGTTGTTGCTGATGTTGCGGCGATTGTTGCACAACGATTTGATGTATGATATTTTGGGATTGCTGTTGGTCTCTTTGTTGCTGCTGTTGTTGTTGTAGCTGTTGTTGCTGTTGCAACAATTGATTTTGTATCTGTTGCTGCTGCTGGGCTGTTATGAAACCTTGCGGGCCAACTTGCAATTGAATTTGAGGCTGCTGCTGCTGTTGTTGCCCTACTTGCTGCTGTTGTTGCTGCTGAGCGGCTACAACTTGTTGCAGTTGTTGTTGCTGTTGTTGATGCACAGCAGCCTGTTGTTGTTGCTGCTGATGTTGTAGTTGTATTTGAGCAAATTGTTGTTGAATCAGTTGTTGCTGAAGATATTGTTGCTGTTGCTTTTGAATCTGCTGCAATTGTAATTGCTGCTGCTGTTGTTGCTTATCAACGGCCTGCTGCAAAGTTTGGCCATTTTGTATAGTGATTGGGGTGCCAGCACTCATTACCACCATTCTGCAAAAGATAGTGAAAAATAAGTCGAATATTGGATTTTTTTTTTAATACTAGAGCGGTAGGTCCCGGTCCACATTGCAATTTTTGGTGTATGAATTCTTCTTTTTTTGTGAGAAAGAGTGGGAGAGGAATAGATATAGGAATAGATAGATCGCCCAAGAAATTAAAAAATTGCTGCAACAAAAATTCCATGTGTAGATGGGGACTAAGGAATGTTCGCAAATTCGAATCAGCGTTGCCATATTGTACGCTTTTTTACGATATGACAATACTGAGATAGCCATACAGTGTTGTCATATCGTAAAAAAAAATACGACATGACACTACAGTTGCGAAACGAGTTGTCATATAGGTTTTTACTCTCAAATTAACGATTTTTCGACACAAATTAAACTTTTTTTCCCATCAAACTCAATTTTTTTTAAAGCAAATTAAATTTTATTTGAAACAAATTAAATTATTTTCAACGCAAATAAATTTTTTTCATTTTAATTAAATTTGTTTCTTTTCAAATTCAATTTATTTTACTTCATATTCATTTTTTAGCCGACTTCAAAAAAAGGAGAAAGGTTATCAATTCGCCATTTATGAACCGATTTCGTATTTTTCTCCTATTCAAAAGGATGTACTTCCAGATTGGTCCCGCTGAAAACTGGGCGGTGTCACGCCCATACAAAGTAAATACACATTCGTTTTCAACTACTTCTACTCAACCGATTCTTATAAAACTTTACACACACATTAAGCTTCTGTTTAAATGTGGTTTAGACTATTATACAAGCTGTTCGACTTCTGCACAAAATGCTACTCTAATATAATGTGTTGTTATTGCTTTTTTTAAAACTTTCCATAAACTAATACGATCAGGGGTGCATTTTCTACAGAAGTCGAACGGCTTTAAATAATACATTTTTTATCGGTTATATTTATTTTTTTTTCTATCGGTTATATTTATTATATCTTCAATAAAATTGAACTAATAATAAGTAATCAAATCTTAGCTCTAAAATTTTAATTTTTAAGTCCAGCCAATGCCAGACAAAAATATTTGTTACAGCGGTTGGTTCTTTGGTTGTCTACGTCTCTTGTGTTCGGCTGAGAGCAAGAGTGGCCCTCCTCTCAGCCGAGTGTGGCTTTTAAAGTTAATGATGTTTGGGGCTAGGGGATTTGGGTGCAAATGTATCTTGTCACGTGTATAGAAAACACTGTCTCAACCAGCGGCACATCTTTATGAATTCGCTTATTTCTGACATCCATGGAGCTGCTGTAATTGTACGGAGTATTTTATTTTGTCGCCTTTGAATTTTTTTCTACATTTGATGCCGAGGCAGTGTCCCTTAACTAGATACCATAGGACCATATTGGTTTTAGAATGAAGTTGTATAGAAGAAGTTTACAATCTAGGCTTAGAGTAGAGTTCCTTCCAATGAGCCAATTCATTTGAGCTGCTTTTAATTTCATTTGGGTCACCTTTGCATTTATGTATGTGGGACTTTCATGTTAGACGACAATCAAGATGAACACCGAGATATTTTACTTCAGTGTGTTGAGGTATAGTTTGGTTATTTATTTGTATAGGTGGACAGGTTTCTCTGCACAATGTAAAAGTAGTGTGTAGACATTTTTGTTCGTTAATTTTTATCCGCCATTGTCTTAGCCATTTTTCCAACTGGGTTATATACTCTTGCAGTTTGCGGGAAGCTTCTTGATGGCTTTTGTAAACACTTTGAAAAGCTGTATCATCAGCGAGTGTTAATATGTGTATTTTACTGCTTACCGGCAAATCAGAGGCATATATCAGATATAATAAAGGACGGAGAATGCCGCCTTTAGGAACTGCGGCTTCAATCGGTTGCGGAGTTCTTAGAAAATTACCTTCCTTAACAACAAATTTTCGCTCAGTTAGGTAGCTTTCTAAAAGCTTAACGGTGTTTGCAAGCAAGTGTTTCTTTAGTTTATGTATTAAACCTTCGTGCCAGACTTTATCAAATGCCCTAAGAACCATCGATGAAGAGCGCAGAACAATATTTCTTTTCCTCGTAGCTTTTTCTAACCATAGTCACGAGTCTATGTGTTTGTTCAATCGTGCTATGTTGTCTCCTAAAACCACATTGGTGGTCTGGAATTCATCCAGTGCCATTCAGTATGGGTGTTAGTTTATTCATAAGTAGATTTTCAAATATTTTTGACATGTTAGACAATAGGCCTATAGGAATCCACCTTCGTATGATCTTTGCCTGGCTTAGGTATCATGGTCACCAGCAAAACCTTCCACTCTGCGGGATAGCATTTAAATCGCAAAATACCGTTGAAAATAAATAGAATTATCGTTTTTGCAGGATAGGGTAGCTCTAACAGCAATTTATTGGTAATTTTATCAGCGGCTGGAGCTTTTTCGAATTTAAGCCCGCACAGTGTTCAATCTCACGAATATTGAACCTCAAGGTAACATCTGGTATAGCGAGGACTGGTGGCAGCTCAACTATAGTATCAGACGTATTTGGAGTAAATACTTTCTGCAAGTAGTTTACAAACAGAGTAACTTTTTCAGCGTCAGTTCTTGCCCAGACTCCATTCGGTGCCTGCTTGTTTATGATTTACTTTGCAAAAAGAAAAATAAAAAAATATATACGTAAAATATTAAACAAGACGGTGTTTGTTAGTTAATACTTTGTTGTTGAGAGTATTTGTTTTTTTTTTATTATATACGAGTATTTGTATATTGTTTATTTTGTTCACAGACCGACGGCAAATTAATGCTTGTGTTTACTCTGAGAGTAAGTTGCGAACTACATGAGGATCAAAAAAGTGGGCTGTGCCACGCCCATAATATATTTGTTGTTTGTGTGTCTGCTTGTTTATAGGTTTATGATTTACTTTGCAAAAAGAAAAATAAAAAAATGTACACGAAAAATATTAAACAAAACGGTGTTTGTTGAGCTTTTTTTTTTTATTATATATTTGTATATTGTTTATTTTGTTCGCAGACCGACGGCAAATTAATGCTTGTTTTTACTTCGAGAGTAAGTTGCGAACTGAATGAGGATCAAAAAAGTGGGCTGTGCAACGCACATGCAAAGTAATTTATATTTTTCAACAACTTCTACTAAACCGATTCTTATGAAACTTGCATACACCTTTAGTTATCGTTACAATACAACATTGTTTGCAAAAGTGGGCAGTACCACGCCCATGAAAAGTAAATAAGCCTTTTAACTACTTCTACTTAGCCTATTCTTGTAAAACTTTACATACACAATTAGTTATCGTTACAATACAACACTGTGGTTAGAAAATTGGGCAGTGCCACGCCCATGAAAAGTAAACATTCATTTTAACTATTTCCACTTATCCTTAAGAAATTTATTATTTGACATATTGTCATAATTATATTTTAAATGAAATTTATTTGTTGATGGTTACTAAGCAATTGTCTATATGCATTTCATTGGCGCTTTTACCAAATCGTGTTCAAAGTTGTGGTTGAAGTCTACTGACGATTTTGTAAAAGCGCCAATGTAATGCATATAGACAATTGCTTAATAACCATCAACAAATAAATTTCATTTATTTCTACTTATCCTATTCTTATGAAACTTCGCACACACAATTAGTTCTCGTAAAAGTGCATGATGATAACAGATTGGGGCGGTGCCACGCCTATTTTGTAGTCGATTTTGTTTCGCAAGAATTATTCTTGAATTCAATATAGGAAGCTCTAAAATATTATCAGCCATGTCACAGATTCCGTTCGGATTGGTTTTGATTCCGTAGTTGTCATTCCGAAAAAGTAGATTTTTGGTGCTTTAGATTCCGTTTATTTTGTATTTCGTTTTTACAATGATAAAGTTTTTATAAGTTGAGGCGTTTGTTTACTCTTGTTTTTAGATGCAAAGCTCACATTGAGCTTTTTATTAACATGGAAAGCTCATGACCAAATATTTATTTGACGTTCCTAAAAGTATGCACGTTTTTTTTTGTATTTACTGCAAATAAAGTCAGTAGAACAGCGTTTTTCAATCCCACTTTAAATATTTTCGTTTTCTGAAGAAGCAACTACGGAAATGAAACAACTTCCGATCGGAAAGGTATTCTGTGACATGGCTGTATGTTTCCTTTTTAAGTGTAGTATGCAGTTTTGCCTGAATTTCAGGCTGCCATAAGAAGTATGTGTAAAAAAAACAAACTGAAACTCAGGTTCGCAGCTGAAAAGAAAAATCAACACATATTTTTTTCTATTACAGGGATGTTATATCAATTAGTGGAGACTTTTTTTCGTCAACTGAAACAAAAATTAATGTTGAAACAATTTTTTGCTTACGGAATTTTTAAAATTTTATTTTTGTGTGGTGTTGTGAATAATTTTTTATGTTTTTCACGATATAATTGATAAATTTAAGTGAATTTGCGTGAATGAAAACAAATTTCTCTACACAACTATTTTTCCGTGTAGAAATAAATGCAAAATTTCGAGCCTGTAATTTAGGCAGAGCTGCATACTAGGCTTTAGTTGTGATAATCTTTCTATTATTAGGTCCATTTGTTTACTTTTACAGTAAAATGCAGTAAATGAGTAATTACTGAGTAAATTGAAAAATTTACTCTCAAAAAAGCTATTGGTCAAAAAAGTACGCGAACGGAAAAATAGTAAAAGTTCGTAAGATGAAGGAAACAGCTGACGGCAAATAAATGTAGTGCTGAAAAACATGTACACTTTTGACTACTCAACTCTTTTTCTTATTGGTAATCGATACAATACTTCTTATAACACGAACATTTTAAGAAAATATAAATAATTCATTTTATTTAAACTTTTCCATTTGTTTTTTAGACTTCATTTGATTTTTCTAATTTGTGTCTAGTTAAATTTATTCAAAAGTACATGATCATTTGTTGTTGCTATTGATTACCTTAAAAACAAGTGCCAGACTAAGTAGCCAAGTACTTAGCACTTTCACAACACTAGAAAATTAAAGTAATACAAACAAAACAAAGCAAATGGTTTCTAAAAATTGTATTTCCGTTTTAAAGGTTTATGCTTGAATTTACAAGCGAAAAGTTTCATAACAACTATTCACATTTTATTTTTGTTCCAGTTTTATTTAAATTTTTCATTCTTTCGCAAATTTTTTCAAAAATTGTATACTTTTTTGCTTACTTTTGTTTGTTTATCTTTGGAATCATATGTTTCTCATTTTACTACATTTTACTAGCAAAAATTTCTGCAGTAAAAATTTGTAACTACTCAGTCATGAACTGTCACTTTACTCTCTCAATTTGTGTTCTCATTTACTGTATTTTGTGTAAACGAACGCAATTTAGTAAAATGTAGTAAAGTTCAGTAAAAATTTGTAAAAACTTTTGGGCACTCGAACGCACTTATTGTAAGTATTTTCCAGTATTCTCCTGTAAAATGCATTCTAAAATACATATAGCTCCGCACTCGTCTAGCACATGCTAATTCAGCATTACAATAACGAAAAGGCTGATTAAGGACACCAAATACTATTTTTTATTAAAATATTCTTTAACTTGTTTTTATATTGATTCAAATTTCCTGTATTGATCGCATATTTTAGTTTTTCTTCCTCCATACTCTACTATGCTAAGTCTAATAGAAAACGTTTCATCAAAAACTAAGCTCTAGTTGATACAAGAAGCAATATGGATTTGGTAACAATAACACTGTGTTAATCGAAAATTCGGACAAGAGTTCTGATAGTTGATCTTATATAATTTTGGCCAAAGGAATCGAATGGTGTTCCCCTTTCTGTCACGATTGTTTCGAGTTTTCGAGATATTGGTATTATAATATTTTTCTTTGGGTACCCTATTATTCATTGAGGATCAATCTTATATGAAACTTATGTGAACATAAAACCGTTATATCCCTATGTTTACATAATATAAAATATGACAAAGCAATATACAATCCATTTTATTAATTTCTTCAGTCATTTTCGTTGTTTGTTTTTTAATTTGGCACATTATCTTATGTTTTCTGACTGTTACAATATTTATTACTAAGTAGATGATATTCAGCTTTTGAATGCAAAAACCCGACTTTGGTCGAGTGGTCTAAACGGTAAAGAACTCTGATGAGATTAGAGGGAGCTATCGAAACGTCAGTTCGACCCTCCGCGCAGTCCTAAATTTTCTTTGTCTACATGCTTCACATTTATCTCTAAATAAAAATATAATTTAATTGAAAAATTAAATTAAAACCGAACTCAAGCCAATATAATTAAAATTTCGTTGGATATATTACTGAAATATTTACTCAAAATCAAGTTAATGACAAAACATATGGCCACTGCTTGGTATAGAAAATATTCGAACATGATATTCTAATATGAAATATTCGATATTCGAATATAAAATATTCGAATAAAAATGAGGAAAGACCTAGACAAAAATATCTGGAATGGTTTTTTGAGCGATCGGTGACAATTAATTTTGCAATTAACATGATTTGGAGCAGAAACTTCAGTAAGAAAGAAAGTGAACAAAATTTTAAAAAATAACGCGGAAAATAGTTGAAAAAAATAAAATGTATAATGTATAACTTATTTTGTTGTATCTTATACACTATAATAAAATTGCATAAAATAAATCAACAGAAGTTTTTGTAAAAAATTAAATACGACCGCAATTTAATACGACCGAATTTTAAAATGAACTTTTCTGGAAAAATAAAGAAATATTACTGTTCTGAGACATAACCTGTTCAAAGTATCAACTACAAAATACAAAATACGCGATAGAACAATATGCAAGCTCGCTTTGAATTGCCCAAATGTAAACATAGATATATAACCGTTTCTGTTCACATAATTAGCATACGAGATCGATTTTTGACGAATAATAGGGTATCCAGACCGGTTGCTAGTTCTTGGGAACCGGCCACGCGACCTGTCGTTTGATAGGTTCTTATATTATTTATGTTATGTTTGTAATACTCTTTATTTAGACTGTTAAGTAAACTTCGCATTACATAAATATTTTAGTGTGTCAAGTTCTCTTTTGAAAATAAAGCTGATTTTAATCGAATGTCAAGCTAAAGTACTATTTTAATATGGCATCCCTAGGTGCATTAGACGGCTGCACAAATGGATTTGTAGTTAAAAAATACATTATCAAAAATACATGTATCATCTAGCAAAGCATGAATAGTAAACGTGAACTATATAAAAACACAATTTGCATGTTTTTGAAACAACAACATCACCAGAATCAGCGTTGTCAACTTTTAGATTTCAAAAAGCACTGAAACAAGTAAAAAAATGCGTAATTCTTGAAAAAAGCACTGAATTTTAATTTTTTTTAGTTTTCTTGCATTAGTTTTTAGTTTTACTTTTTAGCATTCCTTGTTTATTTTAACCACTTGTTATGCTTGATATTAGTGAGCAGGAGTATCAGGGATGATAAATGAAAAAATCCATTTCGTAGCAATGAGCTGCTAAAATAGTACTTTTTCGGCTCAAATAGTACTAAAAGAAAAAAATCTAAAAATCAAACAATTTAAATTTGACTGTATCTTAATGAAACTTCACTTTTGGCGTATAACAATGAATCTATTGTACTTACTAATTTCTTTATTCTTATAAATTTTACGTTTGCAAAAAAAAATTCGTTCAAAATGGATAAACAAGCCATGCAGCAATGTAGTAGCAACTCTACGGCGGCAATGTAGTCCCAACTCTACAACGAACATATTTCACTACCTTTCTAAATGTCAAACTTAAAAATAAAAATTGTCTTTATAGATTTTAATATACTTACACACAAAAAAAAAGGGATGTTAAATCCACATGCCGCAATTTTGATTGCAAATCATATTAAATTTACAAGAAATAATTTGTCGTTTGAGTGTGTTAGTGTTTACTTGCTTTGTTCATTGCTACAATTCACTGCTCTGCTTATTTGTGTGACTTGTTGTTTATTCTTACATGTGTCGTCTATGTATACGACAAAAATGAATTACCAGCAAATATTTACTGCTGCTGGTTTAAAATTACCATTGTTTCATATTAATTTTAAACGGAAAATAGTTAATCTAACCTTAAATCACCATTAAAACAGTTTTGTTATAAACGTTAAGTTTCATTTTCAATCGACATGACTATAACTTTAATTTCAAATAAATTTATGTTAAATAATCATTTAAACCATGTTGAATTAAAATGAAATGCATTTTACATACGATGGTATTTATTTAGTGTATAAGTAAAGAAAAGTTTGAAGCTGTTGTGGCTGCAGTGGTTAGCGCGTGGACTATCATGCAGGTGGCACGAGTTCAAATCTTGGCTGGAGCAGTCAGCTACAAAGCCAAGTTTTCTGATGACTATCACGTAAGTAAAATAATTAATAAAATAGCTACATTAAAGTCATGTTGTTTCAGCTTGATATAACTTTAATTCAACATGATTCTTCGTGTTGTTACAATATCAAATTCACGTTGTTTCAACTTGAAATAACTTTGATTCAACATGATTCTTCGTGTTGTTCCAATATCAAATTCACGTTGTTTCAACTTGAAATAACTTTGATTCAACATGATTCTTCGTGTTGTTCCAATATCAAATTCACGTTGTTTCAACTCGAAATTACTTTGGTTCAATATGAATTTTCGTATTATTTCAGTATCAACTTCATTTTGATTTAACTGTACTGGAATATTAAATCAACATGAAATATAGTTAATTCAAAAGGAAAAATTTTCTTTCAAGATTACTGTAAATCATGTTGATTTAACATGAAACACCTATGAAGCAAAATCACTACCGAAAAATGTTAAGTTAAGCTGGTTTTCGACGATTTTACATGGAAATTTTTCTGTGTGTATGTATATTTTAGTTTACAATAAGAAGCTAATTCGTGTAAAAATCAGTTGCCAAATATGATATGATAAAAATAAGAAACATTTCTGTGGTTTTCTTACGTTGATTTTGAGTTATTAATGCGAAATAGCTGTATTTTAAGCGCTCTTTCCAATAGAGCAAAAATTTCGGAATATCATAGACCGATATTAATATTTTACATGCACAACAGCCTAACGTCTATATTGATTCGATACATTTTCAGCAATAACGACTTGAGTCCTCGTAAGTAATGGATTATTTAAACACACGTGCAAGATATACGTTGTTATTATCTAAACACGTACGTTTTGAGATCTTTTTACATTTTTGTGTTATTTTACTTAGAAAATGTCATTTATGTCGACATAAGCGGTTTTATGCATCTCTGCTAGGATCTCATTCTTACGTTATTTTTGCCTGAAATCTTTACATGAATCTCTTTTGCTATATATTTACGAAAGTGTTGGAAAAAAGTGTGAAAATGTTCATACCGTGGATGCAATTTTAATGATATTTATTTTTACTCTACTGAAACAATCATTTTTAAGACATGCGTCTTTATTTGACATTAAGCTACTCCATCAGCATCGCTATTGACAATCGGCCTTGAACACTAGCAAACAAATATTATGTATAACTTGTTCTCTCAAGACAACCTGTTATATATTCGCTTTAAATATGTAAGTGCAAAAATCCACCCACAAAATAATCATCTACCAGCCAAACTTAAATCAGAGCGTTCATCGTCCCGTCTGCAACAGGGTACGTATTCTCAGTACATTCAAAGTAAGTTTTTTTTCCTTCAATATACGGTAAATACATAACCTCTTGCCAACTCAACGCTCAACGCTCTGATTTAGGTTGAGCTTTATGTAAGTAGACTTGGGAGGGAATTAAATGAAGAGCCAAAGTAGAGATAAATGATTTTTGAATACTCAATGTATACCAGCCACAATATTGGGAAAATTTGTAAATAGTACCAAATAAGTCACGGGGGTACCATCGTACTTTTTAGGTATGAATAGTACCAAAAAAAGTACAATTGTACCAACTTTATCATTCCTGAGGAGCATCAACTATTCAAACAATTTATTTAACGAAATTGTATATAAGAGCTATTGATGCTCCTTATATTCACTTACAAGTTAAATCGATGTTGATTAGTATGATATTCACCATGTGAGATTTATTTTTTAAGTGGTGTGTTTTTCTTCCGACGGGGTTTTTTAGAATTTGGAACGATTTTCCGTCATCCCACGTCAAATTTGGTTTGTAAACAGACTGGTTTCGGCTATGTGCCATCTTAAGTGTTCTATTGCTTCAATAGAACACTATTTACAAACCAAATTTGACGTGGGATGACGGAAAATCGTTCCAAAGTCAAATTTTAACTTTTATTTTTGACCAAAAAATATCAGTCAAATTTTAACATTTATTTTTGACCTAAAAACTAATAGTAAAAAAATAACCATTATTTTTTGACCGAAAACATATTGGTCAAAAAATAACTATTATTATTTGACTTTTTCGAAAAAAGTCATAACAGTTACGGTCCCTGAAAATTTCTGTTTCGGTGTTCTATAATGAGTTTTCCTCAAGGAAAAAGAATGAAAAATTACCCATTTTAGCAACTTGTTTCTTTTTATGCGAATTTAAACACAAAGCTGTGTTTTCATGTAAATTATAGTTAATAAATATAAACTTTTCGAAGAATTTTAACAATTAAGCTATTAAGTTATTTAGAAGAATATTATTTGATAAATATCCTTTAAAAAATAAATTTTTTAAAAAGCATTTAGAGTATTTTTTAAATCATAAAGGAAATACAAATTTGTATATAACTTAAATAAACATTTACTTGCTTTTCTACTAATTATCTGCATATTTTTAATATAGATTCTTTTGAAGCAATGACAATGTAGTTCCTTAATAATTACTTCCAATTTTTTATACTGGGTTAATTCAATTTTAAATATTAATAATCTCTTACACTGTAATTTTGTATAATAAAAAATTGCCCTGCTTGAGTTTTGTTAATCTAGACTTGAACTCAATTTTAATATCCTTATCGGTATCGGAATCGGTATCGGCGATATTTCTTTTTGAGTATCGGTATCGGATCGGCAAAACGGCGTATCGTTACAATCCTAGTTTATAACAATAACCACATTAAAAAATTTGTAATAAAAATTATTTCCGACTATTTCCCTATAAACTTGTGCATGCGGTATTCTTGGTAACTCTACTTCTAATTCCATGAGTATAGAAATACTTGCAACTCTTCGCTTCGGCGACATTTTTAAAATGAACTTTCACTTTCCTGTGTAAACGAACAAGAAATTTTCAAGAATGTTGTCTATTCCATTGCAATTTTTAATTATAATACGTATACAAAACTTTCATGAAAGTACTTTCAAGTGTAAATGTAGCGTACACTGCGACTTTGGTTCGAACACGAAGGGTTCCAATACACATATGGGCATTTCCACAGGAAAGTCCACTTTCTGTCACGTTCGACACCAAGAAAGTAAGCTTGTTTTTCAGAACCATGTGGTTCAATTTTTGCTAAAATTTTACTAACTGTAGAGTTACTTACGGACTACACAAACATGCGAAGAAGTATAAAAAAACTTACGTTGCTTTGAAAAAATCAACATAATTGCTTGGGGTCGAACGTGACGGAAAGTAGACTTTCCTGTGGAAATACCCATATGTATATCCCTTTTCGTTTTTGCCCTTATTTCATTTTGTTAATTCTTTTCGTTTTGCTTTTTTTTTTATTTATCGATTTTTTATTTTGTCGCTTTTTCATTTTGGTGATTTTTTAGTTTTTTCTTGTGATATTTCGTTTTTTGCAATTTTTTTTTGTTTTTTTGCCGATTTTTTAGTTCTGGTCACGGTTGCCAGATTTGACGATTTATCGTCATTTTGACGATTTAGGGTGTCAAAAATGGCATTTTGACGACTGGACGATTTTTACCTTAAATTTGACGATTTTTAAGAATTATAAGTTGACACTCACTATTTTTTAGAACTTTTAAAAGAATTTTGAACTTGATAGAGAATTTCGCAGCTTTTGCTACAATATGTAAGAAAAGTAAAGGGTAAAAGGGATAGTTATGTCATACTTAACTATTTTTATGTTGATATTTTTAGTATTACAGAGTTTAATTAAACCTCTTCCTCTCCATAATTTATCAACTGCTGCACACATACATATTATATGGATGTATATCATATATAGAAAATTTTAAACACTGTGTAGAAGGCAATGCTCAAATATTTACAAAGAAACTAACGGAGTTCAGTGTTTGATGCAAATAGTCTTGCGAAAGCGCAAATGCAAATTATCATAGCTTTTTTATGAATTCTTTTGCATTTTGCTGTTTTTTTTTAATTCATAAAAACACTGAACTCCACTATTCTAAGTTTTTCAAATATATTGGTATCTCATATCTCAAAAAAGCGAAGCTTGGCGAAATGTATTTAAATTTTTAAAAATGTTAGCTGTTATTAGCTTTTTAGCAGTTATAACTTTGATTTAGATTATAAGATTTGTTTCTGAATAGTTCTTTAAATCGGTAAGCCACATGACATCAAAAATTGGTTTTATGTGCTCATTCTTTTGCTAGGTACCATAGCATTGCATTCTAGAGAAAATTTTTGATAAATTCTACTATTTGCAAATACTTTTGTTTAAACTTAAAACTCGATTTATTCGATATTTTCTTTTTGTGGCTTGAGGAGTTATTGCGCTAAGCCTCTCAAAAGTATTTTAATTAATGTGTATGTATGTATATTATTTTTCTAAACAAATTTAATAAGAATTTCTTTTATTTTATGTAAAAACTGAATTTATTAGTTATGTTATTCATAATATATTATTATTCTGCTTATAAAGTAGATTTCCATACAAAATTTGTGTTATTAACCCCGAAAAAGTGTTTTTTAAATATTGACGATTTGGGAAAATTATTTTGACGTTTTTGACGATTTTTTCTCGAAATTTGACGATTTTATCCCTATTTCATCTGGCAACTATGGTTCTGGTGATGTTTTGGTTTTTTTTTAATATTTTTAGTTTTGGCGGTTTATTTTCGTTTTGGCGCTTTTTTCAGTTTTGGCGCTTTTTCGGTTTTGGGGATGTTTTTCGTTTTTTTTGGTGATTTTTTTAGTTTCAGAGATTTTTTTTTGTTTTTACACTTTTTTCATTTTAGCGATTTTTTTCGGTTTCTGGTGGTTTTTTTTATTTTTGGCACTTTTTTTGTTTTTGCGTTTTTTATTTCGTTTTGATGATTTTTACCATTTTCGGCGCTTTTTTCGTGTTTTGACGATATTTTTAGTTTTACCCATTTTTTTAGGATTCAGTGTTTTTTTCGTTTTGACGACTTTTCGGTTATTGGTGGTTTTTTAGTTTTTTTGCGATCTTATTATTTTTGGTGATTTTTTGCGCTTTAGCGATTTTTTGGTGTTTTTTTTTCCTTTACCCTTTTTTTATTTTGGCGACTCATCATTTTGAAATTTTTTTAATTTTGGAATTTTCTAGTTTTAGCGTTTTTTGTTTTTAAATTTCAAGAGTTTGCCTCTTACGTATTCCAAGATACAGCAAATTATCTAAATTACAAAGTCAAAATTACATTAACTGGTAGAATATCCTTTAATTTTTATTGTTTTAAATATTAGTGTTAATTGGTGTAGTTTATTCTACAGACTACACCAATTAACAATAACTTTGAAAATTTAAAGTGTCTATACATAAGTGTCTGTATATTACATTAGTATTTCAACATGTTTCGGTGCTCACTTTCGAACACCCTTTAATTTTTAGCTGTCATATTTGTTGTTGTAGCGGCCAAAGTTTTAAATATTCTGTGAAAATTTCAAGTCCGTAGCTCTTACGGTTGCCGAGAAAACAGCCTGTGACAGACAGACGGACGGACAGACAGACAGATGGACTACGTAGCGAAAACAATAGGGTTCCTTTACACTTTTAGTGTATGGAGCCCTCAAAGCCAATATAAAAATTTGTTATCATAAATCATAGCTGTAATAAGTGAATAGAATGAAAAATAATAGTATTTTTATTTCAGTTTTAGTTTTTATTTTCAGTTAGAAATAATAACAATTCAAATAATTATTTATTATATGAAAATTCAACATAGTTTATTCATATTAAAACGATTGAAATTTTTACAAATTTATACATTACTCAAATAAGTTTTTGAAATATAAAATCAATTTACCATATTCTAATTGAAATTTTGAACATATTTTTCAAACAAAGCAAAATTTTAATGTATTTAAGTATCCAAAAATTGAATAAAATTCATTTCAATATTATTCAAATAAAATAAATATCAAATAGTTTGTCTAAGAATTTTATTTAAGAACAAATTTAAAAAATTAATTCAATCAAACTGTTATTTCTTGAATAGAAATTATTTCTCAAAAATTAAAGAAATATTTTTTCAATTTAAAAATGTATGTATGTATTTACATCCAACAATCATTTATGAAATATTTAGGTCAGGGAGTTCTATAGAGGAACTTTTGTGCGGACGCGTTTTTCGTATAATTTTTCTTTGCCAGTTCTAGCGCTTTTTTACAATTTAGTGATTTTTAATCAATATCAGATTTTGATGTTAACAATTTTTTTGCGAATTTTCGCCATTTGTGCGATATTTTCCAAGTTTATAGCATTCCTTACAATTGTAGTAATTTTTAAGCATTGTTATTGCTTGTTTGCGATTTTGCAATTTTTCGTAATTTTTCGCTATTTTCGCGAAAAAAATTTTTTCTTCTGTTTTTGGATTTTTCAAAGTTCTGCTCATTTATAATCAATATTAGACTTTGATATTTTTTTGATGTTAGCAAGTTTTTGCGAATCTTCGTAATTTTCGCGAATTTTTCAGAGTTTTTGCCATTCCTTACTGTTAAATAATATTCTCGTTTGTATATTTTTTATATAAAAGTATTATTTATTACAAAAAAGAATAAAGCAGTTATAACAATCAAACAGAATTTTCAGACTTGAAAATATATAAAAAACCAAATATGTCAAAACATACTAGGTTATAAATTTACATTGAAATTAAAGTAGATTTGAGCGCAAAGTATGTATTTCCAACAATCGCCCCCTCAATGTAAATTCCTTGCCATTAATTATTCATTTCAAATTTAAGAAATTGCAACATTTCCAATGATTAGCATTTGGCAAACATTTAGTTAAAACATCAGCTACATTATTTTCCGTTGGGACATATTCCAATTGTAATTCATTCGCATTATATTTCTCCTTAATATAGTGATATCTAATATCAATATGTTTGCTTCTTTTCATCGTCATTTGGCTTTTCGTCAGGTATTGGGCACCTTGGTTGTCACAATATAAAACGATTGGCTTTTTTAATAGATCATGAAACTGTAACTCATTTATTAAACTTCGGTAGAAACTAATTTCCTTTGCAGCTTGACACATAGCGATGTATTCTGCTTCCATTGAACTTAATGCGACTATTTTCTGTTTTTTCGACTCCCAGGATATTGGACCTCCTGCGAAAAATAGAACAAAACCAGTGTAAGATTTACGATCAATAATATTTGAACCCCAGTCTGCATCAGAATAACATGTTAAGCCACTCCCTTCTTTAGAATAGCACAACGACAGTTCTTTAAATTTTAAATAACGTAGAACATGCTTAGCTGCAATAAAATGTTCCTTATGAGGGTGAGAACCAAACTGCGATAAATTGGAAATCGTGTGAGCAATATCAGGTCTAGTAATTGTAGCTAAATACATTACGACTTCCAATAAGCGATTGATATTTTGTCACATCTACCATCTCTTTGCAGTTTTTTTCACCACATTTTGTTAAAACTGTTCCTGCAGAAAACGGTGTTTTAGCTGGTTTGCATTCATGCATATTCCATTGTTGCAGCAATTCTTTTACAAATTTGTTTTGCTTAACTTTTATATCTCCTCTAGGAGTTTCTCTTTCTATTTCCATACCAAGGTAGTAATTTGCGGGACCTCGATCCACTATTTCCACATGTAAACTAAAAGTTTCTAGTATATTTGCCATAATTTTGCTAGAAGAACAAGCTAATAAGATATCATCTACATACAGTGCAATAATATTAATTTCATTATTATTATGAGATATAAATACACAGCTATCAGTTTTACATTGAATAAATCCCATACTTATCAAAATTTCATTTATTTTGTGATTCCATTGTCTTCCAGCTTGTTTGAGACCGTACAAAGATTTTCTCAATTTGCATACTAGATTCTCTTCACCTTTTTGAATAAACATTTGTGGCTGCTTCATGTATACGTCTTCTTTTAAATCACCATTTAGATAAGCTGCTACTACATCAACATGTTTTATTAGTAATTCGTATTTTACTGCCAAAGACAAAATAAGTCGAATAGTAGGGTGTCGTATCACAGGTGCATATGTTTCACTATAATCTTGATTATATTTTTGAAAACATCCTTGAGCAACCAACCTGGCTTTGTACTTTTCAATAGTACCGTCAGCTAAACGTTTCTTAGTAAAAATCCATTTGGATCCAATCACGTTTTTTTCTATAGGCTTTGGAGTAAGCTCCCACGTTCCATTCTTTATCAATGAATTATATTCTTTATTCATAGCCTCTTTCCATTTTGCAGATTCTTTACAGTTCATTGCTTCTTTCACGTTCTTAGGATCATAATCAAAATCATTTATAGTATTCAATTCTTCATTATCTGTTCTATGTATTTTGCGGGGTCTACCTTTATTTCCCGTTCTTATTATGGATGGCCTACCTCTCTTACGCTTTCCTTCTGCATTTGGAGCTACTTCGTAAGTATTATTTTCAGATTCATCATGCGAAGAATTTTCGAAACCAAGAAATTCTGATTCTCCGTCACTTATACAAACCGGTTCAACTGTTTCCGTGTTATCTTCGATATCAGAATTTTCATAATTTATTATTTCTTTATAGTTTTGGTTTTCTGATGTAATTCCATCATTTTCTTGAATTGATTCCTGAACTATTTTTTTATTATTTGTAAATGTTGAACATTCCAAAATATCATTAAAATAACCATCATTTACATTATCTTCGTCATATATAAACTCATTTTCAAAAAATTTTACATCTCTTTCGATAACTATCGTTTTGGTTTTGGTATTATACAACCTATAACCTTTCGTGTTAGGTTGATAACCAACAAATGAATAAATGTTACCTTTTGGGTCTAATTTAGAACGACCAGGTTTCTTGTTCAACACGACAGCTTTACTTCCAAATATTTTAAAATAAGATACGCAAGGTATTCTTCCAGTCCATCTTTCATAAGGAGTAATATTTTCCAATACTTTAGTTGGTGATCGATTTTTGATGTGAACACTCGTGTTTATGGCTTCAGCCCACAAAAATTTTGGCAATTTGGAATCTTCAAGCATACAGCGAGTCATTTCAACCAATGTCCTATTTGCCCTTTCTGAAACTCCATTTTGTTGTGGTGTATAGCATACCGTAGTTTCATGTACTATACCATTTTCCTTTAAAAAATCATTAAAATTTCGATTTACATACTCACGTCCGTTATCGCTTCTAAGACGTTTTAATTTGCAGCCAGTTTGATTTTCAGCCATTGCAACATATTGTTTAAACACACCAAAAGCGTCAGATTTATTCTTCAAAACATAAACAGTAATGTACCGAGAGTAATCATCTATAAACGTTATAAAATATGTCGCTCCACCTTGTGACTTTACTCTCATTGGCCCACATATATCGGTGTGTACCAACTCCAATAAGTTATTTGTAGCCGTTGTTCCAAATGATTTGAATGGTTTGACAGATATTTTACATAATGAACACGTAACACATTTATGTTCATTGGGTATATTACCTTTTAGCCCTCGAACTAAATCATTTTTTTGCAATTTTCTAAGATCGTTAATGTTAAGATGTCCAAAACGCTTATGCCATAAATTATTTTTTAAGCTTTCTTCACTCATCAACAAATGATTAACATTTTGAGATTTTACTTTATAAATACCATTCGATGCTACTGCTTTAAATTGAAATTCTTCGTTCTTGAAAACATCCACCTTATTTTTCGAAAATATTATTGAATAACCTCTTTCAGACATTTTACTTATTGAAAGAAAATTTGACTTCATATTTGGTATGTACAAAACATCTTTTAAAGTATAAAATCTGCTAAAAAATTTTACCTTGACTTCGCCAATTCCATTTACTTTAAATATATCTCCAGATGCCAGAATTACACTGCTATTATATTCGTTCATAACAGAAAATGCGTTCCTTTTTCCACACACATGAGAAGACGCACCACTATCCAGAATCCATTCATTTTGGCTTTCTTCATTCATACATGAATTAATGACAAGCAATGCACTATTAACATTATATTTATTTTTGTAGAAACACTGTGATTTCACGTGTCCCATTTTACCACATTCAAAACATTTAAAATTTTTGGATTTATTTCGATCATTTGTATATGATGTATTCTTATTTTTGTAGATCTTGTTTTTATTTTTAATTGCGAACACTTGTTCCTTACCAGCACACACGTTTTCATTTTTTCGTTGCTCTTCTTCCAAAATTTTATTTTTAAGTTGCTCCAATTCAGGTATTGTATCCCTGCTTTCAATCGCAACTACAAAATTTTCTAGTTCCTGTGGTAAACTGCATAATAAAAATATAGATAATAACTCATCAGCAAAATTGACATCAACATTTTTCAAATCTTCGGCTAAAGAACAAAATTTATTAATTTGTGGTCCAAATTTTTCGTCAGATGTAAATTTAAATCTTACGAATTGTTTAAATAAATTTACTTTCCTTGAAGGATTTTTCGCTCTATAAAGGTTTTCCAATTTACACCAAGCATCCTTGGCAGTATTACAATCCTTAATGTGGATTAACTCAGTAGTTCTCACCGCTAACGTAATTGTTGCAAGAGCCTTACTATCTCTAGTTTTCCATGAAGCCTTTTCTTGTTGAGTTGCTGCTTCACCTAATGCTGTTTCAAGAACATCCCATAAGTCTTGAGTAATTAGGACACTTCGGATCTGGATACACCATGTTGGATAATTTTCCGGATTTAATTTTTCAATTTCGTAATTTGAGTTTGCCATTTTTTTATTTAAATGCAATTCTACAGAATCCTTAATGTTCTGGGCCCATAACCAATGTTAAATAATATTCTCGTTTGTATATTTTTTATATAAAAGTATTATTTATTACAAAAAAGAATAAAGCAGTTATAACAATCAAACAGAATTTTCAGACTTGAAAATATATAAAAAACCAAATATGTCAAAACATACTAGGTTATAAATTTACATTGAAATTAAAGTAGATTTGAGCGCAAAGTATGTATTTCCAACACTTACAATTTTAGATATTTTTAAGCATTTTTAAAGCTTGTTTGAAATTTCGCAATTTTTCGCGAATTTTTTAGCGGTACTTTTTTATTTATTTTAGATCTTGTTTCCAATTTTGCAATTTTTGGCATGCTTTTACCATGTTCGCGATGTAACTATTTTTTAGCTTTTATCCTCTTATTATACGTATTTAATATTTTTCTACAAATTTTAAATATTTTAAATCGTTTTTATGAATTCAAACCGGTTTTCTCTTCTAACTAACTTCTAATATCTCTAGTAACTCCTCTCCTTTCACTCTATTTGATACATTGTCCTGTTCTCTCTTCCCTTTCCTTTTCTTTACAGGTATCACAAAGGGACCATTATTATTGAACCCAAGTGGGCTGGAACCCTTTCTTTATAATTTTCACCAGCGACCTGATAACCTAACCTAACCTTGTGAATAATAACAATTTGAGCTGTAAAAACAATTTTTTTTTTAATTCTAAGAACTCAAAAGAAATAAAGTAAAATTTTATTCAAACTATAGGAATACAATTAAAAAGCATTTATGTCGTTTTATTTGAGTAGCGCATAAATTTACATTTGAAAATTTTTATTTCAAACCAATAACAACAAATTTTAATTCACATCATGAGAAATGTGAATAGTTTCAATAAATTTCTATTTCTTAAACAGAAATAAAATTTAAGTTTAATTTTATTGAAAAATTCAAATAAAAAATTCATATTGAACAGCTATGTCATAAATACATATAGGAAATTCACAATGTGTATCTTAAAATTTGGAGATAGCAATATCGTTACAACCTTAAAATTTCATTGTGAGCAACGATACAAAGCACAGCATATTAAAGTAATAAAAGTAACGACGAAGTTTTCCGAATATTTCTTACTATTTATCTGAATAGAACACGAACTCAAAATAACAACAAACAAAACAACAACACAAGCACGTTAGTGCTTGGTACCTATCAACAAGCCAAAGAAGCACCAACACACTTAAACCACACACAAATTCTTTATTTTAAATATTGTGACATTGAAAAACATGCTTCTTGGACTTTTAAACTTGTCATCTGGTGGTAAATTTCATTTACACACAAAACAAAAACAACAAACTTGCCAACCCATAATAAAAGACTAAAATTAAAACGTCGTTATATTAAGAAACATTTTAGAACGCTGTTGTGGATCCCCTAATATTTTATCATCATGTACTTTTACAAGAACTAATTGTGTGTGCGACGTTGCACAAGTAGAAGTTGTTGAAAAATATAATTTACTTTACATGTGCGTGGCACAGCCCACCTTTTTCATCCTGATGTTATATTTAAACAGAAGCTTAATGTGTGTGTGTAAAGTTTCAAAAGAGTCTGTTGAGTAGAAGTAGTTGAAGACGAATGGGTATTTACTTTGTACGGGCGTAACCCGCCCCCTTTTCAACGGGACCAATCTGGAAGTACATCCTTTTGAATAGAGAAAAAATCCGAAATCGGTTCATAAATGGTGGAGTTTTGAGGGAACATACATAAAATAAAGTAAAAAATAAAAAACCTCCATTAATCATATCAAAATTCTTATTAACTTCTTAAAAACAAACAATATCTATAAAGACATATAGTTGTAAAACGACAGTATGCACTTTTACCTACAATTCAATAATACCTAAATATTTCACAAAAACCTTAGCAAGCAATATCTTGTATATCCTTTGAAATAAAACTCATAAACTAAAGTACAAACACATGTATATTTAAATTTAATCAGCTGAAGGCCTTTGCAGCCATTGCTTTCCTATATAAGTTATCCTAACTATCTTTTAAGATAGCTTATAAATAAATAAAAAAATGCATGCCGAATTGATAACCTTTCTCCTTTTTTTGAAGTCGGTTACACAGAAAAAACTGCATATTCAATTAATTGTGTTGTTCAAGTTCAACCAACGACTAAAATTTTATATTCAATCACTGAAATTAAAATTTTCAATTACTCAAAGTTTGTAAAATTGTTTAGAAAATTAACTGAAACTAATTTTCTAAACAAATTAATTGAAACTAATTTTAATTTCTGATCAAGTGTATTAATTGAAAATTTTTTACGAATAATTTTTTCTGTGTAAAAAATAATTATTATCGAGCAACTTAAAAAATATTCATTGAAAATAAAAGTTACTCGCAACGTAAACAAACTTTTATATTAAATAACTATTATCGAGCAACTTAAAAAGTATTTATTGAAAATAAAAATTATGTGCAACGTAAAAAAAATTTATCATAAATACCTATTATCGAGCATCGTAAAATAAACTCATTGAAAATAAAAGTTACGGCCAACGTAAAAAGTATTTTATCAAAAATAATTATTATCGAGCAACGTTTAAAATATTCATCAACAAGTAATAGTATTGGGCAACAGAAAAATATTCTTATTAACCATAACTACTATAGGAAGATTCAAATTATATTCGTTAATGATAATTGTTATTACAAAATAAAAAAAAAATTTTTTAATTGTATTTTAATAATTATCATCCAATTTTTTTACAAAAATATTATAACAATTATATCTCCGCATAAAAAAATAACTTAAATTTCAGATACATATTTTCCACTACTCTGATTTTAAATATGCATATTAAATTTTTAAAAAGCCAAAATATGTAGAAAAAACAGCCAAATGTCACAAAAATTAGAAAAAGTCCTAAATATGTGACCATGTGTAAAACATGCAAAAATATTCGTAAAAAATACTGAAATGTATAAATAAATATTTTATTTGTGCTTACATACATCGCACAGGAAAATATACTTGTAATTTTCATGGTTATTAACTATTTTTGAAAATTCATTACTCACTTGTTTCCAGCTGATGTAACAACTTGATGCATGGTCGGCTGAGTCTGTTGCTGTTGTTGTTGTTGTTGTTGCTGCTGTTGTTGCTGAGCAGCAATTGTTTTGGCCACTTGTTGCTGCTGCATAACTTGCAGCACAGTTGGTGGTTCAGTCTTCATGGCTGGCAGAGCAGGGCGCACGGCCTGTTGCTTTGTCCGCATCTTTTGTTTGAGTAAACTTTGATTTTGAGCCGTTTGAGTTGAAACTGATGAAGCGGGACGTATTTGGGCACCTCCGGCTTGAGGTAGAATTTGAGTTTGGCCGCGTTGCTGGTTGACAGCGGCAACGGCTACTGCTGCTTGTTGTTGAAGATTTGCTTGAACAACGGCTTGTTGTTGCTGCTGTTGTTGTTGCACATTTGTAACCTGTTGTTGTTGTTGTTGCTGCTGTTGCACTTGCAGTTGTGTAGCCTGTTGTTGCACTACCTGTTGGGCATGCGTTTGACCCGTTTGCTGTTGTTTAGCCGCAGCGAGCTGATCCAGCTGGGTACGTTGCTTAGTAGGAGTTTGTGTGACATTACATTGGAGTGTTATTTCTAAATAAAAACAGTATCATTATGCAAGTTAGTTGAATATGACAATATTTTCGATGAATTTAATAAAACTTACGATTTGGTTGTTGAGTCTGAAGTGTCTGACTACTAGGTTGTTGTATGAACACGCCCGGTGTACCGTCAGCTTGTGTGCCTCTAATTATAATGGGGTTTTGGGCCAGCTGTTGTAAGCCGTTCGACCAAAATGGCACACTTTGCACCCAAGGTGTGGCATTAATTTGCAAAGGTTGAGCTTGACCTGTTGCCTGCTGTAGTGGGCTTATAATCTGAGTGGTTCCGGTTGGCATGCCAGCAGATTGAGCATTAACTTGTACACATTGCTGAGTGGCTTGCTGTTGCTGCTGCTGAGCAGCAGCTGCTGCACCAGCAGCCGACTGTACGGTGTTCGTAGTGGTGGTTACTTTTTGAACCACTTTCTGCTGCAGATTCTTTTGAGCATCCACTGTACCTTTTTGCTGTTGCTGCTGCTGTTGTTGCTGGGCGTTGGCGGCAGCAGTCATTGCTTGCAATATGTTTTGTTGCTGCTGTTGTGGCGACTGGGATATTACATTGACGGGAGAGAAAAGTAAAGTCTGTGGTGACTGGCTAGATGGTATGGCGTACGTTGTACCACTGGGAAAACCGGTATTGCCTCCAATAGCCATTTGTTTTGTGTTCTGTGTGGTGGCTATCATTTGCGGTGCGCCTCCTTGAAAAGGCTTGCCAGCAGTTATAACTTGAATGGGTTGTTGGCCAATGCCAGATTGTATGAGATTTCCAGGAACCAGCATATGCGGATATATAAATCCTGTGGACGGTTGCATTAGTTGTACGGTACGTCCTTGCGTCCAATCTCCGGTTGCAGTGACTTGGCCCGTAGCCGTGGCCAATTGCATAGGCGACATCGTGCTGATGGTGGTCGAATGTTGTTGCTGCATGGCAGCTACAGCGCCAGCACTGGTAGGCGTATGTTGGGTGGCTGGGCTGTTGGGGCCACCTCCACCACTAGCATCTGCTGCAGCTTGAGCCAATTGCATTTGCATTTGTTGCAATTGACCTTGGGTGGCAGCATCAAGCAGGCCGGGATGTTTAATTTCACCGCCATTGCCACCGGGACCAGTCAACGTATGTTGCTGTGTGGGAAATTCTTGTTTAACTTGAATGGCAGCATATGGCGACCCATGTTGCAGTTGATGGTATTGCTGTAATTGCTGCAATTGTTCTGGTGATATTTGTAGGGGCACCGTTCCAGGTCCCAACTGTTGGGCTGGGCTCTGCGACTTCTCCAGCGTGAAGCTTTTATTGCCGTTACCAAAGTAGGAATTCGACGTAACGGTCACAGATGTTTTATTAGTTTGCAACTGCGACTGAGAATGTTGAGGTAACGTTGAGACCGATATTGTTGTGTTGGTAGCTGACGTGGAAGGAGCAAAATCGTATTTTTCGTCAAATGTTATACCGGCCTTTTGGGCTAACGTTTCTAAACACTTGAGAGGTCTTTCGTTGCCACCACCACTTGTATTAGAGACTCGTGCGGTGCAGGTCCCGTTTGAAGTTGGGGTGGCGTTGCTGTTAGAATTTTTTGAATTAGGCAAATAACTGTTGGAGTGGTTGCTGTTGTGGCTGTTATTGTTGCCGTTTGTAAGCGAAGTTGTTTGTGTCACAAGTTGTTGCTGTTGTTTTTGTTCGACTAAATTTGCTTGTTCAGCATTAAATTTAATAATCCTTATATTTGAGTTATCCTTTAAGGGTTGTGTTTGCAGATAAGTAGCGTTTCCTGCTGTTGGTGTGTTTTCAGTTTCTCTTGTGGCCGTATTTCTAAAATCAACATTAAAGGGATACATTTTTTAATAACAATAAACAGCAGTTTTCGAATATGTTCAACACAAGAATAAAATTTAATAAGCTAATTAAATTATTTTTATACAGTTAATGCACGAAACCGCTAAACATACAGTAGGATCAAGGTCGATATTAGGGATGGGCAAAGAATATCGATATTTTCTTAAAAATATATCGATATATATGGTCGATATTTTCTTAAAAATATATCGATATATATGGTCGATATTTTTAATTTCGATATATCGATATTTTTTAAAATATATCGATAGTATCAAATTCTATATTTTTTAGTTGTGGTTTTGTTTTTCGTGCATTTTATAAAAACATTTCGGCACAGTCTTCGTCAAATAGAATATTAGTAACAAAATCTTTTGTTTTATTTATAATATTTTGTCTATTCGAAAAATTACCATTCTTCGAGTGTAATTTTGTTGATGTATGTTTTATGAAATATTGGTGGAACAGTAAGGATCTTGGAAATTAACTCTTTCCAGCTTAATTATTTATAAGAGAGGTACATTTTTTGTTTTATTTAACAAAAAATGTGGGGACTACGTGTGAAGTATCATTGTTGAAAAATTTCGATATTTCGATATATCGATATTTTTTATTCGATATATATCGATGCCGATCGATATTTAATGATATATCGATATATTTTTCCACTTGCCCATCCCTAGTCGATATACATATAAAGCTATCTATACATGATAATACAAAGTATTAACGACTTTGTAGGATCAAAATATTATGAAATTCTCTTCGTGCTTAAAAAAAGAGAACAAAAGTCTGTTGTAAGTATTTTTCATGTTTACACCTCTGGTATGATAATACACAAGGCCGATATATAAGGTCAGTGCATCGGCCCATATGTTCGGTAATTTTGCTGTGAAATAGTAGTATATTTTACCAATCCACTCACATTCTAATATTCGCTTTGAGTTTTTCTCATACATTTTTTGACACAATTCCCAAAAAAAAGTTGCTTTGTTGTATCAATTCGCCGATAAGTATACTTTATAGATCTACTTTGATAATACATGTTTCTAAAATAGTTTAGAAAATAAAATTTACCGAACGCTTGTCAAATGTTTTATCCGTATTCTCTCCTACTCAATACATTTTGCGTTTACATGATGATTTTTTTTCTTTTTTAGACATATCGTAATACATGTATTTATGTATTACCCAAGGCGAATTTAGTACCAGGTAGCCCTATCATCACAAATGATCATCAGCTGATTACACCCAATCAGTCAAACTCTATATAAGAAAAGAGAAAAACTTTAACCCGAACTGTCAAAGCACAAATAAAAATAGTCCTACACCTACTTTGTATGTGTGTTGTTTTGATGATAAGGCCACTTGATATTAATTCGCTTTGGTATTACCATTTAAAGACACCTTAACCTATTTTATTTTGAAATGTGAAACTGCATAGGAAAAAAGAGCTGTCAAATGCAAAACAATTACTGCGCACACCTTATAAACTATATATTCTGGAACAGCGTAGTATTTTTTAGTACTATATGAGCAAAACCACGGTTGTATAACTAAGTACTACTAGATTTTAGCAGATTTTGTCAAAATCTAGTGGCGTAGTAGATTTCGTTTTGTATGGGACATCTAGTGTAAATGCACTATTATATTAAAGCTCATTAGAATTATTCGATGAAAACATACATATTTATAATACATTTACACCAGAGCGAAATCTAGTAGATTTCAATTGAAATCTATGTCGAAATCTATACCGTTTACACAAGGCTTTTTTGACATTTATCAAGATTTCGTTTCCATACAAGAGATAGTTGCTTCACCTCTTTTATTTTTAAATGGCAAACTGCATAGAAAAAATGAACCGTCAAATGCAATACAACTACTGCGCTCACCTTATAAATAATGTATTCTGGAACAGCGTAGTACTTTTTAATATTATATGAGCAAAACCACGGTTGTATAATTAAGTGCTACTAGATTTCGAAATCTAGTGGCGTAGTAGATTTCGTTTTGTATGGGAAATCTGGTAAAAAGCAACTAGACTCAGCTCAAAATCGCATAAGTACTAGATTTCGCTCTGGTGTAAATGCACTATTAAAAAAATTAGCCCATTCAGGATCGTAATTTTTCCTTTTTTGTATTTTTTCAAATTAACAGCCTAACCCACGTTATCGCTTGCATTTTCATAGACAAACAGCTGATTTGCGGCCCGCTAAAAACTCTCAGCACGACAAGTCGATCGACAACGTAATAGTTTTCATACAAATTTGGTATCCACTAAGAAAAGTCCAGTGACGACAAATGTCAAAATCAGTCACTTGTGTTGTTGATGTCGACAAATAAAAAAGTAAAAGAATAAAGGTTTTTAAATTTTATGAATTTATTAATAATAATAAAATAAAGTTTAAAAAAATTAGTTTTAGAAGCGAAAAGAATGAAGTTGGTGGTTTGGTTTGAGTTGATTGAAGGTGGGCCAGCATTTATTTGAGAGTTTTGCCTCATTGCTTGATTTTCTGCCTGTAGATCTAATAAACTATTTCGAGCAATAGCTAAATCTTCTTTATTAAGAGCATTTGTAGTAGTAACGACTCAACTTTGGCTTGTAAATTTGTTACGGTTGCATTTAAATTAGGGATGTAACGATACGACGTTTTGCCGATCCGATACCGATTCCGATACTTAAAAATAAATATCGCCGATACCGATTCCGATACCGATACGAATATTGAAATTGAGTTCAAGTTTAGATTAACAAAACTCAAGAAGGGCAATTTTTTTATTATGCAACATTACAGTGTAAAAGATTATTAATATTTAAAATAGATATTAATACAGTATATAAAATTGGAAGTAATTTTTAAGGAACTACATTTTCATTGCTTTCAAAGAATCTATATTAAAAATATGCAGATCATTAGTAGAAAAGCCAGTACAAATTTGTAATTACTTTATAATTTTAAAAAATACTCGCCATGCTTTTTAAAAAATTGATTTTTTAAAGGACATTTATCAACTAATATTCTTCTAAATAACTTATTAGCTTAATTATTAAAAGTCTTCTAAAAGTTTATATTTATTCACTTAAATTTACATGAAAACACAGTTTTGTGTTTAAATTCGCATAAAAAGAAACAAGTTCTGAAAATGGATACTTTTTCATCCTTTTTTAACCGACTTCCAAAAAGAAGAAGGTTATCAATTCGTGTGTTTTTTTTTACCTTTTTATGTTCGTACACGCATAACTCTGTCATTTGTGAAGCGATTTTAAACATTCTTTTTTTGCTGGAAAGGGTTTGCCTGCAGTTTGGTCCCATAATTTTTTTTTTGAAAATCGGAGGGGGAAATTCGCTCCCCCCATGCTGTCATTTGTGAACTGATTTTCAAAATTCTTGTTTTGTTTGAAAGGGTTTGACAAAAACTGGTCCCAATTTTTTTTTGTCGAAAATCGGAGAAGCAAGTTTGTTCCCCCTCCCCACCAATCCATAACTATGTCATTTGTGAACAGCTTTTCAAAATTCTTGTGTTGTTTGCAAGGGTTTGCTAGTAGTTTAGCCCCATAATTCTTTTCGAAAGTGGGAGGGGGAACCATGTATAACTTTGTCATTGGGAACCGATTATCAAAAAAATTTTTTTAAAGGGTTTGACTAGTTTTTTTTCGAAAATCAGTTGTGAAATTTGCTGCAAACCCCCCTTCAGGTTGGTACCATAATTGTTCTCCAAAATCTGTGCGGGATTTCCCCTTCCCCCAGAAATATTGATTATCGCATAGCTCATCCATTTATGGGCCGAATTCCAAAAAAAATTTTTTTTTGTTTTGAATGGTTTGCCTAGAGTTTTTTCGCATAATTTTTCTACGAAAATCTGTGGGGCAAGTCTTCCACGCCTTCACCCAAAATATTTATTAGAGCACAATTCCTCCATTTGCATACCGATTTTCAAAATTGTTTATATGGAAGGCCATCAAGTTAATTACTCTTCATACTGAAGTCGGCTTTTTTGTTTGCCAGAATTATTTGAGGAATCATTATAGAACACCGAAAAAGAAATTTGTCCTAACATCACTTCAAATTCGGTGATTGGTAATGGAAAAAGAGAACTTCTTGCAATGACAAGCAAATGTGAAACTAATTAGAAATTATCCAAATTCGCAATATTTCCGGATCGCGACTGCTACATTTTCATGACTTCTTTATAATGTCTTTTTTTGCTGGGAATAAGATTTAAAAAACAAGGAATTGAATTTGAGTTCATGGTAAAATTAACAATAAATAAATTATTGTTTTTGCAAAATAACAGCGTAAAATATTATTAATTTTTAAAATTGATATTAATAAGATTTAAAAAATAACGAAATGAATTTAGTGCTTGGTAAAATTAACAAAAAATAAATAATTTGTTAAAAAAAAACTGAAAAAATTTTTTAAAGTATCGTCGTATCGACAGTAAAATATCGCCGATACCGATGTATCGGAAAATCTGAAGTATCGCCGATATATCGGTATCGGTATTCGTTACATCCCTAATTTAAATGTCTGTTTAATTATTCTATATAATTTTTTTTTGGTCCAAAACGGAAAAAAATACCACCCAGTAAACACATGACCTAGTTTTGACATCACTCTTGAGTCATAGCTAGGTAACCAAAATTTACGTAACTTTGACCTGGCAGTAAACTTATGTATTTGTGACTAAAATATGATGTATGGATAAGACAACATACCGTTTCAGATAAACACACTTTCAAATAAATGAAGAATTTTTGAAATCGGTTCACAAATGACGGAAAAATTGGTGTAAAAAATAAAAAAGGTAATATCAACTAAGCTCTCATAGGTAATATTGTCAGATTGATATAATTTTCGTGTCATTGTATTACGTCAGTACCTGATGTACATAATTGCGAAATTATGAGTCATATATGAGTCAGTAATGAGTCATTTCTTATATAAGGTATGACATTTCATGATATCATGCTGACGTCAGCATGATATCAATGTGTTCACTGGGACATGACCTAAAACAAGTTCAATAACAATAAAGAAGTGTTACAAAGGAAAATGATCAGAATCCAACATACGTCCATAGCAGTTTGGCAGTTGTCGAGTAGGTTGAAGGAAAATCAAAAGATTTTGATTTTTTCAAGTTGGATAGTAAGTCTTTCAATTCGATTGTGCTGTGTTGTTTCGATTCTCTTGATCAGCTGTCAAAATTTATGTTTGTAGTTTTGTTTTTCCAAAGAATAAATTAAGTATTGTTAAAATTATCTTTATTATATTGATTTATTTTTTCCAAAACATTATAAACTAGGAAACAAAAAAGGGATACAATTAAGCTGGAGGTACATACCACGCGCTACGCGGCAACGGTTTTCTTGCTTTTCTTGCTTTTTGAACTTTTAACGCTTTAAAAATGGCAAGTTACACAATACGCTTTTGATGCTTTTTTGCTTATCAAATTTCAAGCCTCTATCGGCTATTTTTTGGCTTGCGTTTACGTTTTACTTTTCCTTTATTTATTTATTGCATTTTTCATTCATTGTTTAATAAAGATTTAATTTCTAATAATTTATTTCCATTGAACAAACATTTTATCATATGAATATGGCAACACTGCCAGTCATTTTGTATACAACGCGTGAAAGTTGAAGAATCTTCAACTTTTTGCGAGGCACGCTCGCCGCAAACTTCTCTTTGTAACTTGCCTTATGGAAACACACTATTTCAACTTTTTTGACAGAAGTCTGTAACGCATTAGCGCATTGAAAGCATGCTATGTACTTTCACCTTTAGAATTAAAATTACTCGATAACAGCTTAAAAACTAACTACAAACTACAAACTAAAGATTAACACTAAGGTCCAAATTTACAGTCATTAGTTAATTATTAGTAAACTAAAATGATAACTATTGTTTAACTAAAACTTCATATTTACAGTGTATTGTTTAACTAAAATTTTTAATATGGGTAAAGAATGGTAACCCTATCAAATATAAATAAACAAGCAAAAATAAAGAAATAAAGAATATTACATATCTTACGGCGGCAATTTAAAAATTTTTAAGCACACAAAGCTAATGGAGCAAATGTTTTTTGTCGCTCCTAAAAGTATGCTATATGAACGTAATAATTTCCAAAACATGGTGCAATAAGTATGCAGGTTCAATAAATACAACAAAAAACATACACGTGCTAGACGTTACTTATGTACAAAACTACCAGAACAATATATAATCAGCTGACGTTATGCTGCCACCTGTATACTTAGTGCACCATGTTCCAAAGCATCTAACTAATTGTTAACCAATGGCGTTTGACGGTTTAGCTAATGGTAAACAAAGAAGTGTGAATAATATATCATTAGCTAACTAATGACTGTGAATTTGGGCCTAAAACAAAAAAGAAAGAATTATATACAACTAAACTATTGGGAAGTGTTATATACGCTGTTATTAATATCTAGAGTTCGGATTCTCCTATGGTAAAATAAAAGATCTACACCCTGAAAAAGTAGACCACCATCCCTAAGGGTCAATAGGTCTACGGGAGAAAAATATTTTTTGTACCGAACGGTCTCCAGATTGGAAGCCAATGAGAAGCATTGAATTCTCTATCATAAAAACATCAATACGCTCAAAGTCAATTCCGTCGTAAATTGATCTGCAAGATGGTCTGCGATGTTCCCCATTTGGTCCAAAGTACGGTCTTAGGCCAAGACAAGATACTAAAATCATTCTCTCCCATTTCCTAAGCCTCTCCATCTGGCTTGAAGAAATCCCAAACCAGACTGGAAAAGCGTAAGAGATGACAGATCGAATGATCTGTCGGTACACCAAAAGGCGTACTTTTCTGTAAAGCCCAACCCTACGCCTCAAATTTCCCTGATAGGAAGAGTAAATCTTTTTTGTCCGTTCAAGTATGTCGTCAATGTGTCGATAGTACTCAAAGTTTTCATGAAATATCTAATCCTGTCCGAAATCCTAATCATTTGCTGTCCAATAATTAAACATGGTATATACCATAGGGTGTATAAAGGCCAAACAGAAACTTCAAAAACCTAAGTGTTCTGTCAAAAACCTAAGTCTAAGAATGTATTAGTAGAACATTTTTTATCAGTATTGGTTTAAAATAAAAAATTCCCCACAGCACTAAAACGCACTTAGTTTCAATAAAAAGTATTCTAAAGCATTAATATTTTTATAGATGAATTTTTAGCAGTTTTTAGTACATCCGAGTTGAAAAAATATTGATTTGCTAAACATTTTTTTGCAATTTTTGTATTTGGTACTAAAAATGTTTATCCCAAACAGGAACAAAATTGCAACTGTTTAATGAAAAAAATAATTCAACTCATCACTACAATTCAACAAACAAATGTCAAAAAAATTAAACAATTATTTTAAAAATATAATAAATAGAAACACAAAATTTGTGTAAAATAGTGAAAAAAATAATTGAAACTAAAAAGTGATTGTGCGTGTGAAAAAAGTGCAAATTAAAGGATATTCAAGTGCAAAATTTCTGCTCTTTCCAGTGTGTTGAAATGAGAAAAATGTTCTCGCTCACGTAAGTTGAATTCACAGCACTCGTATGTGTTAAGAGAGTTGTCATTGTTTTAATGACAGTACGAGACCTTACTATCTATGTTGTCAATGGTATATACGTTCGACAATTTTTATAATGTGTTTACGTCGTGCCTTTGTATGTTCAGGTTGAGTCTCCATTTTGTAATTTAATCTCTCAGTACAGCTAAATAGGAGTTAATTTCGGCGTTAACTGACCTTGCTCTACCATCCGATGAAGCAATTAGAATGTCATCGGCATACATTAAGAGAGGATTATCAGCAGAAGGTTCAGGTATATCTAACACAAAAATATTATAAAGCACAGGTCCTAGTAAAGATCCCTGTGGAACACCTGCACAGATTGAACCCTCGTGAGACAGAGTGTCACCAATACGAACTATAAACAATCGATCCTTTAAAAAGCTATTCACCATTCGACAGATGTCCGAACCAAATCTTATATTAATCATTTTATAAATAAGCCCTTCATGCCAGACTGAATCGAAAGCTTTAGCAAAATCCAAACTGACCGTTATTGTTGGGCATCGCCTATTCAATCCTCTAGAAACGTAATCAGTAAAAACTGTAAGTGCATGTGTTGTCGAAAGTCCAGTCCTAAATCCGAACTGAAAGTCCCTCAAAATGTTCCTGTCATTTACAACGTCGTTAATTTTTTCCAGAAGAAAGAATTCAAACAGCTTTCCAAAGGCCCACAGCAAGGAAATCGGTCGATAACTCCCAATCTCACAACGATCCAATCTGGGCTTAGGAATAGGTACAACAAGCGCCATCTGCCATGCTTTGTTGTAGCAATGATTAAATAAAATGGCCAAAAACCGCCAAGCTACCATGTCAGTCTTCTTTTTTTTATAAAGAGAAGTAACACAATCAGACAATTAATGCCTACTTGTTAATTAATTAATGTGTTACCTTCTTTGAGAAAGGGATAGTGTAGAGAGAAAAGGTGGTGAAGTGGGAGAGAGATAGAAAGCTTAATTCATTTACAACCATGCTATTGCGCATTTTTTTGTATAGCAGTGTTGCAAGCTCCACTGGTGTCAAGTAGAAGCATTGAGCTGTGTAAGCTGTGTAGCCATTTTATTAGTTCTTTTACTTCGTCGACGGTTTTGCTAGAATACCGACGAAGGAGTGTGCTGTGAAGTGCATTAGGATATGTTAGTATTACTCGCTGCCGGCACTGCCAAATAGATCAGTGCTATGCCTTCATCACTTTAACAGTCCAACAACAACCAACACAATAACACACCAATGCACATGAGAAAAATGCATGATGTTGTTGGCTTGCCTGAAACTAGTCTCGAACTCAAGACCTCAGGGTTTGTAGCCAAACGCACTAACTACTCAGCCAACAGCACTTCTGTAAAATTGTTTAAGAATACCTTTTTTAAAACTTTATTTAAAATCGTAAACAAGATTCGCTAGTTTTATCCTTCTCTTTAGTTTTTTTTTTATTTTTAATAAATAAACATTGTTAACATGAAAGTTATATAGGAAAATTTTACCTATGTCATCATTTTGATTGGAATAACAGGAAGGTGATGTTGGAGGAAGGGTAAGTTACATGTTACCAATGGTTGTATCCCCAAAGTAGCGTGGGCCATGCCAAGGGTTAGCCTAAGACCAGCTGATCCAAAGGTAAATCTTGGTGCAGTAAAAACTAATCTGTAAGTATGGTGTAAGGGCATTTCCTTTTTTCCTCCTTTTTTCTATAATTCACTTTCGGACTCCTTTTACTTTTATATTTTTATTTTAAATTGGCTGGCATGATTTTTTTTTGTCAGTGGCTGAAAGAGGTAGATTGGTTGGCAAGAACACCACCCCAAGATGGCGAGCCCTAGCCGGAACATATGCCAGCATGCCAGCGTCGCCAACAATCTGGCCACATCAACATGTTTGTGTTCAAACTTCGACCCCATTGTTCTTAAGAACAAATTCAGGTATATTATCCACTCCACTAGACTCCTTGTTTGATCTTGCTCTTAATGCTTTGCCAATAGACATTGGATTGATAAATCCGAGGTGATCAACATTTTCACCTAAAATTTCCCCATCTGTCGTAAGGTTTGTACCAAATGTTGTCAATGGTGTTGTTGAAACAATCTCCCGTACATTGACGCTCAAGGCGTCAGTATGACCTAATTGTTCCGAACTAACCTGAAAGAAATGATCTGCTAATAAAGCTGCCATTCCAGGTGCATCCATAAACATTGTTCCTCCAGGAGTCGCCAAGCCCCGTAAAATTGGACAAGAAATAAGTTCTGCAGCATTCTTAACATTTCTAAATGTTCTGTTATTGATCCGAATGTCCTGTAATAATTTTGTCCAGTGATCCCGTTCAAAATTGGCTATGGCACCCTGTATTATTCTGTCCAAGTTACGTAAGTCAGCCTTAAAAATATTTTGTCTTTCAGGGTCTTGACTTCCTTGGATTCTTCGTCTAAGCCGTTTCTATTCTTCAATGGAATTCAGAATATGCTGTGGAAGCCTCAGCAAACCTCGGCCTCCAACAGAGACTTTCGCAATGGACTGCTCCATAGCAATGGAGTGCTCCATAGAGTGCTCAAATGCAGCAAGATTAGATGATAGTCTGTTTGTAAATCTGCTCTTGTTCATGTGGTCATAGTCGTATCTTGTAGAATATTCTCTCGTCAAGCAATAGCTTGTGCAGAAAATAATTTCAACTGCTTTATGGTCCGATTCATAGTCCAATGTGCTAAGCAAAGTAGAATTCAGAGATGTGATTTCAACAGTCTCAACTAAAAGTCAAGATAATAATTTCCCCGTTGGCCGAATCTCAAAGTCCGGGTTTGAAAGCAAAAATTCCCGAAGATTACGTCCCTTTGTGTTCATGCAATTATCTCCCCAGTAGGGACGCCCTACATTGAAATCAACACCAATCAGTAGACTGCAATTTTGCACAAGACTCTGTATCGCATCCAGATCCAGTGCTGAAAACGTGTCACTTGGTTTCAGATACATAGCCATAACAACTAAGTCGATCGAATTTAACCTTCGTATGCGTACAGCAGTATTCTCTACCTGGCCCGTATCGAGAACAATCTCTTCGCAATGTAAAACTTCCCTAATGAGAACAGCAGTACCACCTCCACGTCCCTGTCTATCACGTCTAAATGTTCTGTGCCCAGTTATGTCCAATTTGTGTCTAGAGTTGAGATGGTGCTCAGCCACTAGAAGTCTCCTATGCCTTGAGATAATGGAGTTCGTATTAATAAAAATTGTTTTGAGTATCCTAGCCATCCTGTATTAATGTCATTAGCATGCCAAGCAAAGCGCGGTGCCTGTCCCCATCATTGTCGAGTTCCTGGTATTTAACCGCAAATCCACCAATTCTGTCCAAGCTTTTCAAAAGTCCTCCACAGAAGAATCGTCGACAGTCTTTGTCTATTTGGTCAAACTGGCCCATTGCCGATCCTAACGAGACCTGATTTGGATTTGGTCTTCGCCGTCCTGTTAGAGTATACACCTGTCCGGAAGTCGTAGTTCCATGTGAAGCAACATCTGCTATTGATGAATTACCAGTTGCCGCTGCTCTTGCGTAAGAAACACCTGTTTTTACAAAATCATTAGCTCTTGACCGCACAAAAGGTCGGTATCCACTCCTATCAACTTTCTTTTCCTGCAATTGGAGAAGAAGTTTTTTTCTATGAGGGCACTCCTTCGAGTTGGCAGCATGACCTTCGAGCCCACAAACTACATACTTGAGTGGAATTCCAACCCTTTTACGGATCTGACCGGTGACAGGATCTGTCAAAGTGGTCTCTTGTATGTTCTCCTCCTTGGGAGGAATCGAGCAATTCGCTGGTCCATGAGAACCACCACATTTTACACATCTATACGGCATGCGACAATTGGTACTTACATAGCGTTGGTAATTATGACATTGCGTAACAACAGTCAGTCTAAATATTTGATGTCAAAAAATTTTGCAATGTCAGAGTTTCTTGTCAATTTGACTACCCATTCATCTCCTCCAATCCATTTTAAAACTACATATGTACACCAGCCTCTTCAAGAAGGCTATTAACTTTGCCATAGTCTTCCAGAGTGCAAACCTTAATATGTGCTACATTATTTTTTAAAACTTTAAGTCCTAAAATAATAAGACTTTTGTTGCTGTGTTTATTATTTTGTCATAACTACACCGCAAAAATCTGCGCCGAACGGCCGAAACTCTTTAGTGGAGCCGGTGATAATATTTACAATCCGCCGCCATTGATATAAATGAATGTATGTAATATGCAGTAAAGTTACTTTACTAAAGTATGTATGTCCTAAGACTGTTCAGTTTTATAACTTCACATTTGATTATATTTTTATAGCTGTGTAACAAGTAAGAATAAAAAATCTAGATATTTAAAAGTATGCAAGTGAGAAAATTTTGTTTGTATACTTTAGCTGGCTGGTAGCCAACTAACGTTTTTCCACTAGCAGCCGCGTGAAAAATTAGTCGGCTCAGTCACCGGCAACAGCTGGTTTCGTTTGTATTTGTGTATTTCAACCATTTCACTTTCTGTGTGCGTTGAAATTTGTTTTTACTTTAATTAAAAATGAAGAGTTTAAAAGATATTCAGCTGGGTTTTATTTACTTTATTAACAAGTTGAATAATTAAAATTTTTTTATTTAAAATTTTTCACTTTTTGCATTCTGATTTCAATTATTTATAATTGCTTTTTTTTTATCAGCTGATACAAATTTGAAATAGCACATTAACTTATGAAGGGTTGCTCACAGCAGTCATATTTTTTCGTGTTATTATTTTAAAACATATGACTTTATGACGACCTTGTGAATCCCCCAAATATGTAGGAAAGAGTTTGGTTGAAGATGAAATGTCTGTTAACGCCATTAAAAAGTCGAAACTACCCCAGAGGGAAGAAAACCTGTCACAAAAAAGTCACATGACTGGGTACCAAGGACTAGCAACCGGTCCGTGTACAGCTTTCACGACACTCTGCGCATTTGTTTAATTGCCTATTGACCTATTTCTATAGCAGCGCATCTATTATATAATACTATTGCATAAATTATTTTACATAATATTGTCGATTTGATCTATACTATGCAATAAATGTCCAATATTGCGCAATTTCTCTGACAGCAAAAAAGTAAACATAACACTGAACAATTTTGCCAACACATTACACAATTTTCTTTATTGTACAATAAAAATCAAGTGTTCTGATTTTTCCTTATATATTGTACCACATTCGGATATAACATACACATTGGCGATATTTTGAATAATACGAAAAATTACACAATTACATATATTGCAAGTGGGTGAACCGCTTAAGGCATACTGAGGTGGCAAGGATTCTCCAACCTCCACCAAATGACACGCCCTCATGACAGTAATCCAAAAAAATTCGGATACTCTCAGGAAGGAACTCCCGACAACAGCAGCAAAGCTGTTATAACAACAAGCCCACCCGACACTGCTCATTTGTTTAATTGCTCTCTGATGAGAAGACGTGGTGACCTCGACACATCTGATGTCAGTTCAACTTTCCGTACAGTCAAATTTTTCTTTGAATGTTCAATTATTACATGCTTTAGAATTTCTTTCTGAAATAAAAAAATCTTATTTTAGCTGTTAAAAAATAAGTAGAAAGTGGCTCAATGAGCAGAGTACTTGACTTGATATATGAGGAATATGTGTTCGTAACCTGGTTGAGCCAAATTTTTTTAAGAGTTACAAAACTCTAAATAAAAAAAACTAGTAAGAGCACTAGTTTACAACAACTGGTATTCCAACTGAGATATAGTTGTATACAAATGAATTAGTTTGACTCATATGACAACCTAATATTAAAATCGAGAGATCGATATATGAAAAAAGGACAGATAGGCAACTAGTCTGAAGTAAAAAGTAACTAGTATAGTTCTAGCTAACATAGTAGTTACTGTGTCCGCTGAAGGTGCTAGACACATCAATATTAAGCTTCAATATATGTATTTGTGTGCGTTCGTTTACAAAAAATACCCTGTCGGAAACTAAGTTAACTTTAAATTAACTTTAAGCTAACTATTTCGCAACTAGTGACTACTGATACTTGGATTACTTTCTAATGGAAAAAACTAATTATTTTAACATTGCGATGTCCTAGGCGGTAGTTAAAACATTTACAAAACTATCTGTCGACGTCACGTCAAGACAATACCAAAAAATTGGCACTTGTCTACTCGATGTCGAGAAAAAATTTACTACTATTAACAGCCTCTTCCCATTTTCTATCCCTTAGAGAATAGTAAGTGGCTGTCAGTAATAGTAAATTGTTGTCGATGACGAGTAGAAATGTGCCAATTTTTTGGTATTGTCTTGACGTGACGTCGACAAATAGTTACAGAATAAGGGAGAATAATTCGAAATTGTTTTTGGCTCTGCATTTCTTGTTCTCCTCTCCCCCTCTTTCCAAAACGTTGTGTCAAACAAACATCATCAAATAATATACATAGTATATGTATGTACATATTACCTTATACCCTTTTATACTTTATCATATTAACGCCATCACTTGTTTCGGAACAAAGCAAAATAAAACTTAAAACTACAGAACAATACAAATAACAAATTAACAAAAATCAATACAACCATCATCATCATCAATTATACACACACATGCAAAAAGAATAATAAAGTAAAACCTTTTTGAAAAAAAGGGAAAATAAAATATACTGTTGAAAAATCTACAGAAAACATTAAAGTAGGCAGGCAAGGCACACAAGCCTATAATGATGAAGGTTCGTAGCTTAAGCCAACAACTAAAACTCCATAAATGTGTATGTATTTATGTATGAGACTGAAGCCACAACAACAAAATCACACATGTGTTATTAACCCAAGATAGAAAACATAGAAAACGAAAAATTAATCCCTCTTTGGGAACAGCCAAAGAAAAAAAAATACCGATAGAAATAAATTAATACACCATGTCGAGCCATACTTTACAACATACATATAGAGTACAAGTCAATAGCAACACAACATAAAAGTGTATAAATATTGTTGTTGTTTGTTCGTTCGCATGCAATTTTTCTTTCTGAGGACGTTGTTGTTTTAGCTCTTCTTATGTTACTCAGCTACATGTGGTGGTCGGTCGTCATTGTTTTTACTATTTTCTTTTCAGCCATCGTTTTATGTTTTTTTTATATTAATTTTTGCCAGATTTCAGGTTTCATACGCACAGCCACATATTGTTTTTGTCATTTGTGTATTCATCTGAGCTGAGTCTGGTTAAAGTTGTATTTTTCAAAGAGCCAGGTAGTGGGTTTAATTGCGCGCGCATTATCTGGCATTTTATCGATTTGTTTTAGATACAGATTTTTAAGCTAAGGGTAAAAATCCACCCAAACATTAAATGCCAATAATTTTTTATGACAAAACTAGAGTGAGAAAACAATACAATGGAATTTAAAGCATTAGTGATAAGTGGAACAAAGATAGGTTATGTACATCTTAAAAGTGCAATAATAGCATGTAAAGAGTTGCCAGCTGTGCAGGGTTTTTTATGAAAAACCTTCAGAGCTCCATTGTTACTTACATAATATGTAAGATGAGATTGTGAAATTCAATCGCAGAGAGAATTATGTTACGTGTAGACTTCAAATTAGTGTTATCTCAATGTTATAAGAATTTTTATGAGAGCGTTGTTATAAGAATTCTTATAACAACAATCTTATGAGATGAACTATCAAAAAACACATTTAACTAACGCATTAATAAAATAGTGTGCATGTGTGAGTGTTTATTAAAATAGATGAAAAGCGATGTTTTTGATAAAAATTTCTGTGTTAAATAAATGAATAAATGTGCTTAATTGATTTATAAATTAAAATTTGTGTGAAAAATTAAAAATAAAATAACTAATTATGCAAAAGTAGTGCATGTTAACTCGATGGGCATTTGCATAAAATGAAATGTTATAGGAAAATTACGTGTTCCCCTAGTGTAAGATTAAGAGAAAAATCTACATTTTGTTTTTATCATTCTGCCGACGTTGTCTCTCATATTATATCATAGTTAATGTCTCGTGAAGACGCTGTGTTAAGGTTAGTTAAATGGTTCAATTGATAAAGTAAAAGAAAACTATTCCTAGTGCTATATCGTGTTGTACAAGCTCTCTCAGATAAATAATTTAATATATGTATGTACATATGTAAATGTACGATTCAAAATTATTTTATGAAATATGTGGCAGAGTTTGCGTTTATATGCTTACATAGACGCGTATAGCGCTAACTATTTAAGTCGATTAAGCCATTATGACACTTGCTTCATTCCGTCTCTTATTAATCTAATATTGAAAGAGTGTAATATGAATATAAGAAAGAGAAGAACATACTATATATGTGTTTTTGTTTACTACCTTTTTGGTTGTTTAACTTCAATGCTGCCCCTTTTTATTCTGCAAAAACAGCTAATTTGGACAAATTAGCGTTAAAATCGCTATTTTTGGGTTTAAACCTAATGGCGCATATTCAGAAATCATAACCAAAGACGGAACTTATAAAACAGAAACTAAAAAATAGTTCCTATATAGTTATAGATCTTATTCACAATTTATAGCTAGTGCAGCAACTGCTATTAGTTGGCAAAAGAAATGCAAGCCTGCATATTGGTATATACAGAAAATAAAATGACGATAATATTTCGAACGATATATTCAGTAATTAATTGAAAAGCTTATGATAAAGTATGTTTTATATATCAATTAAAATAAGGGCCTGTAAAAATTAAGTTATTCAATAAAATTTTGTTGAAGACACACTTCTAGTTAATTTTTTTTTGTATTTATGTTTCTTGGACGCATTAGAAATGGACGTAGTCAGCTGTTCTTTGAATGTGTTAGTTAGTTGGCATTTAGTCACAGTTTTGCCCATAATTAAGTGCAAACTTTTCGTGCTGAAAGTAACCAACTGTGAATAACTTAAAAAGGTACTTAAAAAAGTTAACACTTGTGATGATTTCTGAATATGTTCCAATGAATCGACAGCACTAACGTTTTAAGCTCGAAATGTCAATTTTAAGTTTAAAATTTTTAGATTTTTCTTGACCGTTTAGACTTTCTTTTATCGATAACACGTATAAAAATTCTGACGTCTTGGGAGTTTTTTAATATATCCGAACTCTTCGCTCGTGATAAAATTTTTTATTACAATATATTTGTAGTTTTCCAAAATATTAAAAAGACTAAAAAAGCAAGTGTCGTAAGGGCTTTAACCAGATTTCATTACTGAATGTAATATGTAGCACACATAATATATTATATTTAATATATTATAATATATATATATATATATATATATATATATATATATATATATATATATATATATATATATATATATATATATATATATATATATATATATATATATATATATATATATATATATATATATATATATATATATATATATATATATATATATATATATATATATATATATATATATATATATATATATATATATATATATATATATATATATATATATATATATATATATATATATATATATATATATATATATATATATATATATATATATATATATATATATATATATATATATATATATATATATATATATATATATATATATATATATATATATATATATATATATATATATATATATATATATATATATATATATATATATATATATATATATATATATATATATATATATATATATATATATATATATATATATATATATATATATATATATATATATATATATATATATATATATATATATATATATATATATATATATATATATATATATATATATATATATATATATATATATATATATATATATATATATATATATATATATATATATATATATATATATATATATATATATATATATATATATATATATATATATATATATATATATATATATATATATATATATATATATATATATATATATATATATATATATATATATATATATATATATATATATATATATATATATATATATATATATATATATATATATATATATATATATATATATATATATATATATATATATATATATATATATATATATATATATATATATATATATATATATATATATATATATATATATATATAGTATCGGCCAAAACCTAAGCACCCCCTCAGTACATTTTTTTAAAATGATAATTTTTTTAAGAAAATATAGTTATTAAAAATTTTTTTTTTATTTTTTTATTTATTTATACCTTTATTATTGAAAAACACAAACTTAAGGAATTCAGAATTTAATAAAAAAAAAGTTAAAATTCAAAAAAAATTTTAAGTCGCAAATATAAGCGGACTAAACTAAAGCACCCCCTAATATTATGTTTGGAAATTTTACTACGCTACTGCGACATTACTGTATTAGTTAACGGTACACTCCAAAAATGCAGCAGCTATAAAGCTGCAGTGTTAAGAAGAAGAACTTTTTAGAATTTATGCGAAAATTGTCATTGTTTTAAAGTTTTCGTTGAGATAAGAGTAATGGCACGCAATAAGTACTCAAGTGAATTTAAAATTAGAATTCTGGATGATTGGAGAGCCGGCTTATCAAGACATCAATTGAGTGCAAAATATTCGATCAACAGATCAATTATTTCTAGGCTCATTAAAAAATTTTTGCAGACTGGTCGCACATCTCCTACTCATTCTGGAGGAAGGCCACGTGAAACTTCGCGACATGAAGACTCCTTAATTAAAAGGACAATCCAAAATGATCCTACAGCATCTTCTAGTCACATACGAAACCGCTTAGATTTAAAAATTAGCGAAAGAACGATTCGCAGAAGGGCGGTAGAGGCCGGCTTATTCAGTCGACGACCAGCAAAAAAACCTTTCATATCGTCAAAAAATAAAAAAGCCAGACTTGAATTCGCAAAGGCCCATCTCAACTGGAGTGTCCAAAAATGGCGGACTGTGCTGTTTTCTGACGAATCTAAGTTTAATTTAAAGGATTCAGATGGCATAAGGCGTGTACGCAGACCAAATGGACAACGGTTGAATCCTAAATATTGCAAAGGCAGTGTAAAGCATGGAGGCGGCAACATAATGGTCTGGGGTTGTTTCTCTGGGCAAGGGATTGGGCCAATTCATAAGATTGATGGAATTATGGATCGTTTCATGTATCGGGACATATTAAAAGACGTGATGTTGCCTTATGCTGAAGAAGAAATGCCACTTAAATGGACATTCCAGCAAGATAACGACCCAAAACACACGTCAAAAGTGGTTAAGGAGTGGTTCCAGAACAATTTGATAGAAGTTCTCCGTTGGCCTGCCCAATCCCCCGATCTTAACCCAATCGAGAACTTGTGGGAGATCGTTAACTTAAAAATCAACCGGGAAAATTGCAAAACCAAAGAAAATTTATTTGAAGCCGCAAAAATAGCCTGGGAAGCAATATCACCTGATATAATTAACAATTTAATATCCTCTATGCCTAAAAGATGTGCGTGTGTCATCCAGAATAAAGGATTCGCAACGAAATACTGATTTCGATAGTTTTTTTTTTCCTTAAATTGGGGGTGCTTTAGTTTAGTCCGCTTATATTTGCGGCTTAAAATGTTTTTTGAATTTTAACTTTTTTTTATTAAATTCTGAATTCCTTAAGTTTGTGTTTTTCAATAATAAAGATATAAACAAATAAAAAAAAATTAAAAAAAAAAATTTAATAACTGTTTTCTTAAAAAAAATTAGCACTTAAAAAAATGTACTGAGGGGGTGCTTAGGTTTTGGCCGATACATATATATATATATATATATATATATATATATATATATATATATATATATATATATATATATATATATATATATATATATATATATATATATATATATATATATATATATATATATATATATATATATATATATATATATATATATATATATATATATATATATATATATATATATATATATATATATATATATATATATATATATATATATATATATATATATATATATATATATATATATATATATATATATATATATATATATATATATATATATATATATATATATATATATATATATATATATATATATATATATATATATATATATATATATATATATATATATATATATATATATATATATATATATATATATATATATATATATATATATATATATATATATATATATATATATATATATATATATATATATATATATATATATATATATATATATATATATATATATATATATATATATATATATATATATATATATATATATATATATATATATATATATATATATATATATATATATATATATATATATATATATATATATATATATATATATATATATATATATATATATATATATATATATATATATATATATATATATATATATATATATATATATATATATATATATATATATATATATATATATATATATATATTATAATATATTAAATATAATATATTATGTGTGCTACATATTACATTCAGTAATGAAATCTGGTTAAAGCCCTTACGACACTTGCTTTTTTAGTCTTTTTAATATTTTGGAAAACTACAAATATATTGTAATACAAAATTTTATCACGAGCAAAGAGTTCGGATATATTAAAAAACTCCCAAGACGTCAGAATTTTTATACGTGTTATCGATAAAAGAAAGTCTAAACGGTCAAGAAAAATCTAAAAATTTTAAACTTAAAATTGACATTTCGAGCTTAAAACGTTACAGTGCTGTCGATTCATTGGAACATATTCAGAAATCATCACAAGTGTTAACTTTTTTAAGTACCTTTTTAAGTTATTCACAGTTGGTTACTTTCAGCACGAAAAGTTTGCACTTAATTATGGGCAAAAGTGTAAAAGGGACGTGTCTGTACATGAAATACCTGTTCAAAAATTTTATGGTGGCGTAAATAGTAATCGATGTAAAACACAAAGCACCAACCTTTGGAATTTTTGTATGTTTGTCTGTCCGAACGGATCTTTATGAAATTTTTTATGGAGGTACTTTATAGTCCTGGTTCAAACTACGGTTACTTTTTATCGCGATTAAATAATCATGCGATGCTAAGCATATGCATCCATCTATAATATGGTCGATGGTCTGTGTGCTGTTTTTTCAGCGTCGACATGTATCATTTTCTAGGTTTTCCCTCAATATGTATTTCCGGTGATTCCTAGTTGCTATGACTTTATCTTGGATAGCGGTCATAAATCCCTCCGTTTCCGTAAAAAGAGACCCCTGCTGAAGCCACATGTTTGACCTGGTTTTTTTTAATGAAATCTTGTTACATCTGAAAAGGGTGTATGCCGTGTAGAGTTTTATTTTTCCATGCTTCTGTGCGTTCTTAACGTGTTCGGATTAACTCCGATGTTTCTATTTGGGTTATAAAATATTCTCTCAAGTTGTTTATCTGAGAAAAATGAAGATTCGGTACATCGAGTAACCCTCTTCCGCCATCTTCATGTGGTAGAGTGAATTCTTTCCAGTGCACTCGTGTGGGTGACAAAGGAATTTGGTTAGGATGGTCCTTACTGATGTTGATATTTCTTCAAGGTTTTTATTTGACCAGCTTACGACATCAAATGAGTATGTAAGTACTGGCCCAGGTGTTAATGGCTTTTCGCTTATTGCCAGCGTTTAATTGGGACTTGAGAATTTCGACTAATCTCTGTTCATGCGTAGCGTTAACTTAATTCCTGAATTCCGTTCAGTTGTAAGAACCAAAGGTATTTATAAGTAGCTATCGTCTTGGGTCAAATTATTATTATTATTATTATTATTCTTGTAATTATTATTATTTTATTTAGGTCTACATACATACATACATATGTATGTGAATTTTGTATATTATCAAGTGGCTACTAATTTTTTCGATACAAAAAACTCATTGGGCTTTCAGAAGATATAACAGCTGTATCGAATTACAATCACAATTTGTGTGCGAGATTTTGGCAACTCTCATTTACCCTCTATATAAATCTGCAATTTTTTGTGTGACGTCTGCTCAAAATTTCTTTTGTAATTTAATCTTTTCTTTTCGGTCTTACCTTATTTTGCTATGTTTTGAATTTTTTATAAAAAGGAAACAACGAAAGCAAATAAACTACCACCGTTATTGAAATTTTAGAGGAACACATACATATGTACGTCTGTATGCTTGTGACAACCAACACTCTTACACGTTCAATTTTAACACAAATATAGAGCAACAATGATAAAGATATATGAAGTATTGCGAGCGGACTTAAGAAAATTTCTTGTAAAAAAAAGTCAAGACATTAAAGTGCGCGAAGGCAACACTTGCATTTACAAAAACATTAAAGAAGGACGTTAACAAGAACAACAACTTAAAAATCAACAATTCTCAAGCCAAAGCAGTTGTTAACACAGCGGGAAACTGGTTTTTGTTAGATGTGTATTTTGGTAATTCGAAGACAGACAACCACAACACCGATGTGTCTGACTAGCAGATCGAACCGAACGACAGTCATTCTTTTGTTGGCATTTAGAAAATAACAGAAAGAGAAGATGAAAAATGACTAAAAGTTTGCTTAATCTATACTTCTACTTTTTACTCGTTTTGTTGCTACTTGGTGCTATTGTATTTGCTTTAATGAATTCACGGTCTCAGTTTGTTGAGAAAGTGAAGTAATAAGTTAAGAGAATAATAACAGTAACAATCAAAAGTAGTTAAATCGTTTCCCAGCGCTAAATTGTAGGAATAAAGAGGCCTTCTAGAAGGCCTGTTTAGCAGACATAAGGCCTGCCAATCCGCATTCCATATTAATTTAATTTTTACCCATGCTGTCATTGCGGCGCAGGCTTTCCACAGTCGCTTCCCAATGAAGGTCATACATGGCATATTTTTTACATCTGATTTGTCACCTTTGTGGTTCATATGTAATCCTGCATGTCTGTCAAAACTGATATTTTACAGAAGATTTATAATTTTAGCTCACAAACGTATATGTACAAATGCGTCTGATATTGCCCATGTTTGTTTACAACAAATGTTACACAGATATCCACTCCTTCGATTGCAAAAATCGCTTGCTGCCGTCATAACTTATTTTTCTTTGCTCCACAGAAGTACTGATGACTCGTTCATTTTTGAATTTTCTTCTTCTCTAAATTCTCTAAAGATGTTAAGCAAGGCATATTCATTACATTTACCACCATAAGTAAAACAAGTACAACACCAAAAAACACATGTATTTTGTTGGTAGAAATACCCCAGAAAAATGTCAAATCCATTATCTGTGAGTCGCACACATTCATAAGCTCTCTCAAATTTACTAACACATGCCCGTTGTTGATAGAAAAATCCCAGACATGTGTCAAAATCTATTGTCTGTGTGACGCACACATTCTCAAATTTACTAAAACAGCTGTTCTTGTAGTGGTACTCGTTCAATCTACCTTGATGTTAAGTTTGCACTAAACAAAGATACATGACACATACATATATACATAATTGTTATGAAATAGAAAAAACTCGTTAAAAGCATATTCATATATTGCTCTTGTAAAAAATTTCCTGCAGCCGGATAATGCCACTGCCAATAGTCAACCGCCGCTGATTTTTTCCCAGGGCATAGAGTTCTGGCAATAACAAAACACAGATGATGTAAGAAGGTTTGTCAGATGAAAATACAACACGCTCTAATTCAAATTTCGTCAGATGACTTTGCACATGAGTTTTACAGAAGCAATGTTTTAAAGGTACTATACGACATGTTTTACAGTACATGGGTGAGTTCCAAAGGAAGGTCTGTTAAAAAGTAAATGGAGTACACATTTTTTTCTATTTCAGTACATATTTTCATAGCGGCTTCTTTCGATTTGATTAATGTGTTTTTTATTTCGAACTATTTCTTTTCATTCAAGGTAATAATGATAAGTAATCAGCTCAGACATAATAGCAGCATGTGTGATGTCTCTTGTACATATGACCCCTTGCGCGAAATGATCGTTATAGCTTTGTGAATCTAAATTGATTATTAGGCTAAGGTTCGTAACGTTATATTCAGAAAAAATTGGGCATGATTAATATTCCAAGGAACAAGGGAAAAATTACCATCAACTTTATTTTTTCAAAGTACACAGCAGAACAGAGCAGCGCCACTTTCGGAAGCCGCTACACTTCCATCGTCAGTGCTCACGTGTAATTGCTTATCACCACTTGTCAGGTGGCTCTGTTTAATGTGATTTTAATTCTTATATATACAACTTTTTCGTGAAAATTGAATACGAGAATTAAATCACTCTCAAGCTGATATTAAAGTGCACTTTCCCAGCGTTGCCATCGGTTTATTTTTCTTCATTCCCATTTTTCTGATTTTTGTTCTACTCTGTTTTACACTATCTCACAAGCCGTTCGACTTCTGTAGAAAATGCAACCTTGATCTAATGAGTTTATGAGCTTTAGCAACATTTTGAAAAAAAAACCTATTTTTTTATTGAAATCAAAATTTTATGAGCCCACCCAAAGTTTAAAATCATCTAAATGTCAAAATTGTTGATAACTTTTGAAATACAGGCTGTAAAATTTTATTGTAAGCGACAGTTTTTTTAGTTTTTTAATATAAATCATGTTTAAATACAGTTAAAAATAAAATGTCAATAATTCCATGAGCAAACATGTCTGAACATTAATTTTTATTTCAGTTGACGGAAAACAGTCTCCAATAATGCCTGTTCTACACTAGCCGTTCGACTTCTGTAGAAAATGCAGCTTTGATCTAATGGGTTTATGGAAAGTTTTAAAAAAGCAATAACAACACATTATCTCACATATACACAAGATTTGACAGTTCGTACTATGAAAAAGGCAAATAAAAAATAATCAGCTGGCGTTCCAGGGCTACCTTGTATATTATTCTACCATGATTAGCCTCACTTTTTTCGTGTGAAATTTACAACAAACACATTGGGTTTTTTAAAAACATACAGCATACTTTCAAGGGCTAGTTATGATTGGTTACTTATTTTTCGTATGAAAAACCAGAGTGTGCATGCAAACAAAACTTTTCGCAAACGTTTCATCCGAAGACACAAACTTTTAAAATACTTTCAATCGTTTCGTACATGAGCAAAACCAAAACAAATACTTTTGTATTCCTATGTGTGTTTGTGCAAAAGACAACCCTGATAAAATGAAAAATGTGATTGTTTAGAGTATTTCCTAAAAATGGCGAATACCATAATACTGTCAATTTTCTTTACGTATTATTTGACAAATCATAACAATTTGTTTTCACACTGTTGGATTTGTACTTAAGATTTGAGTTTTTAACAAGTATTAATACTAAATCTAATAGTCTGAAGGCCGCTTAAATGTGGTCACACTGCTGGTTGCTAACGGCTGAGCGATTGATTATGTATGTGTAAACGAACAATATAGAAACTGCATATTTGCAAATGAATTGTACGAAGCATGATACAATTAACAGGTACATGCAGTAGATCAGCTGACCTTATTCGCCTAAACGGCAAACTCAGTTGAGTGATGTAATTATCATAATATCATCACCTTCATAAAACTGTCCAAATCTGTATAGAGATCCCTTTCTCTACGGTATTAGACATTTCCTTATAGAGCTAGTTGCGCTGATAGTTCCACCCGTCTTTCAACGATTTTTGGCATCGAATAGTGATGTAGTTACTACAAAAAATTTTCTACTGCGCGTACCATGGTAGAATAATATACAAGGTAGCCCTGGAACGCCAGCTGATTACGAGCGTACGAACTATCAAATGTTGTGTAAATGTGAAATAACTACGTTGCACACACTATACAACACGTATGTTTGGTGCTTCTGTTATACAAACTCACACATATACTCTCTATTAATGTTTGACATTTCGGACCTCAAATGTACATTTGTATTAGTTATGCGGCTACCTTGTATATTATTCTACCATGGCGTGTACCTGTTAATTGTATCATGGTACAAGGATAGTTGATTTACAAATTGATAGGCAGTCAGTCTGTGGACAGCAGCTTGGTAAGACACTAAGTTATTTCAGACGCTTCGTCGTCTAATTTAGTTAATCAAATTAAGCTGCAGCCTTCAGATTTTGTGTTGTGTTCAGAAGTTTCTTCGCCAACTCAATACGCTTTCTCAGTTCAGAAACTTTATCGCCTGTAACCAGAGAGTCCACCAGTTGCAATTTATGAGAGCGCACTACAGGGCTGCGATTCATACGAAACCCTCTAGTGTTGTAGCAACGAACGAGAGACATTTAGGGACAGCAAGCATCGTTTAGTGGGGGTAAAGGCTCAGTTAGCCGACCGTAACGTGGATGTAGTTGCATGTGTTGATAGTTTCAGTCTCATAGCTTTTCAATGTGAAAGAAACGATCAGCACATGCAACTACATCAACGTTACGGTCGGCTAACTGAGCCTTTAGCCAGTGAGTGTGTGCAGGAGAGAGTGTAGTTACAGTGCTACGTATTTAGGGTTTGGGAATTGCCGGGAAAATTCTATTTTTAATTTCCCGGAAAAGTCTCAGACATTTTTCCGACATTAGTATATTATAAAATGACATATGTGATCATGAAATTTATTTGGATTCATATAAAAAATGTGTATTATAATCCTGTTTTTCTTTAATATCAAAATTTTCAATGCTTTTTAAATACTACAAAAGTTCGTTTGACTAACTGTACGACAAAATTTACACAATGAAATTGTTCAAGTTCTCTTTTAAGGTTGCTATGTTTTTCATCGTCTGTTTAAATACAGATACACATTTTATCGATGTCGAACGATATTTTTCATTCTTATAATTTCATTTGAAACAAAAACAAATTTTAAACTTTGTCCTTGTTTCAAATGTAACTGTAAGAAAGAAAGAATTTCTTCGACATCGATAAACAGGCAATTAAATGTCCATACAATTTCTTTTAATACAAAATAAAAATGTGAACGGTTGAAACTTATACAGAAATTTCATACAAATTGCATGAAATTGAATTCATACCATTTCTTTTAAGCCGAGAAAAATTTTTTTGCTTGATTCGAAAAGTACATACAAGATGAATTTAGTAATAGATGTCGTTTAATCACTATAACAGAACAAAGTGGAATACTTTGTATAAGTGTCAATGATTACAGTGTTTTTTAATCGTTTCCTAAAGTAAATAATTCGATATTAAACGAAATTTGAGTGATTTTCCGCAGAATTAGTGAACAAATTTTGGAAAAAGTAGTGGAAATTTTAAGCTCATAGAAGTTGTAAAAACTTTGAGTTGATACTACTTAAATTTATTACAAGTCGACGCAATTATTGAAACCCTGAAGATAAATAAAATGAATAATCAAAGACATTTAGACAGACTGTGGCTCACGATATGTAAAATTCAGCTCAGCCGAGTATAGTACTGTAACTTGCTTGTTCTTAACGATAAGAATCGTTGAAATCACTTAAAAATTTGTTTTAGAATTGCTTTTATTTTAACTTTTATTTAAAAATAATGCTTACATTAATAAAACAATCGAAATTTCGCCAATTTTCATTTAATAAATCTATTTAATTTATAAAATTAACTTTTTCCGGGAATCACGGGAACGTGATTTTTGCATTCCCGTTTCCCGCGAAGTGCAAAGTCCGGGAAATCCCAAACCCTATGCGTATACCTACGGGACAAGGGATGGGCAAAAATATCGATATATCGATATTTTCTTAAAAATATATCGATATATATGGTCGATTATTTTAATTTCGATATATCGGTATATCGATATTTTTTCCAAATATATTGACAGTATCAAATTCAATATTTTTCTAACTTTGGTTTTGTTTTTCGTGCAATTTTTAAGAATATTTCGGCAAAGCCTTCATCAAATAGAATATTACTAACAAAGTTTTTTGTTTTATTTATAATATTTTGTCTATTCGAAAAATTATCATTCTTTGAGTGTAATTTTGTTGATGTATGTTCCATGAAATATTGGTGGAACAGTAAGGATACTGGAAATTAACTCTTTCCAGCTTCATTATTTATAAGAAGAGTACTTTTTTTGTTTTATGAAAAAAATTTTGGGGACTTCGTATGAATTATCATTGTTGAAAAAAATATCGATATTTCGATATATCGATATTTTTTCGGTATAAAATATATCGATATCGATATATTTTTTTCACTTGCCCATCCCTATACGGGATCCTCTAGTATGGTAAGAGGATAGAGAGCGTTTAATTAACAGAGCAGCCGTATAGAGTGCGGTTGAATGCACATACACATGTAAAATGCTAGTTAATAACATTGCAAAATTATTAATATTTAGGACAATTTTTAGATGCCGGTTTGCTACCTTTTTCTTTGAATTCGCCATGCAGTAAACAGAGAGTTTATAATATTGTAGTCTGAACAACTTTGTTAACTTTCTTAAAATATTGGCCGAAACACGTTAAACTACAGCAGTGTGAATATAGTATAACCCTTGAAAATATGCTGCAGTTGCGTACGTTTAAGAAAAACCCCAATGGGTTTGTTGTAAATTCCACACGAAAAAGTGGTGCTCATCAGAGTAGGAAAATAAACGAAACGTTTGCTTTCGTTTTGTGTTTTTCAATGTGTAAAACAAAAACAAACCAAAGCAACGAGAATGATAGTCCCATTTAGTTTTGTATTGTTTGCAAAACGTTTTTGTCTTTCAAGCCAAATTCACTTGTTTGATGCTAACCCACACCAAAAAATACGTCTTATCAATTTTTGTCTTACGGCTCATTTAGCCGACCGTAACGTTGATGTAGTTGCATGTGCTGATCGTTTCTGTCGCATAGCTTTTCAATGTGACAGAAACGATCAGCACATGCAACTACAGCAACGTTACGGTCGGCTAAATGAAGTCTCCATTACTCATACGGTACGTTGATGTAGTTGCATGTTGCTGATCGTTTCTGTCTCATAGTTTTTCAATGTGACAGAAACGATCAGCAACATGCAACTACGTCAACGTTACGTATGAGTAATGGAGCCTTGAGCCATTAGAAGACAACCGGTAATCAGACAGCAATGCCACTGTTTTTTGTATATATTGGTTTTTTTGACTTGTCTTAATTGGTGTAGGTTACATCAAAAGAAAGAAGTTGTGTGCAACGAGGTTCGTTTCAGTCTGTTTTGTCTTACTCTGTGTGGGTATGTTGCACAGAATATGGAACAGAATACTCACTTTTGACAGCTAAAAAAGGTTGTTCTCATGTGTTATGCAGTTTTAATGTTGTTGTTGTTTTTACTAAGATTGTATGAATGAGATAGTCAATTAGAAACCACGTTAGAAAAGAAGATTTTCTTTCTCTTTCAGACAATCTTCGTAATGTTGTTGGATAGTGACGGGTCTAGTTAGTTGTCTATGGTATGTTGTATCAAACCGCATGTCATTTCTGCAATCAATGTTTTTGCGCAGTATTTTAAAGACAGTATTGCGGTTGTTTTGTTTGGTGTGGGTTGTCTCATAAGAACTTACTAGTCAAAAAACAGTTTTTTCATGTGGGTTCAGCCCAAATGTACATTAACTTATATGCATGCAGCTAGAAAATATCGAGAATAAAATTGAAAAGTTTTAAGAAAATACATTTGCAAACGTTTTCCGATTGATTTGCTCATCATAGTGGAGAATGTGTTAGTGGATTTATGCTAAATACAATGAACTATTCAACGGAATACACTTCTGCTTTTCTTTTGTTTGCAATTGTACGATTGAAAAGGGATATTAAAGCATGTAGATGAGGGAAAGCTAATTGTTTTGTTTCCATTTTTTTGTCATTGCAAAAGTATTTGTTTTGGTTTTGCTCATGTACGAAACGATTAAAAATATTTTAAAAGTTTGTGTCTTCGCATAAAACGTTTGCGAAAAGTTTTGTTTGTTTGCACACTCTGATGCTCATAGTATTTCGCATGAAGACTCAAAATGTTGTATATATACATTTCATATGTTTTTCACAAAATAAACAGAGTGCTACTTCTGCAAAATTTTTTCGTAAACAATTCGTGTAAATTTTTTTTATATGGACTTTTGAGAGCACTTCGCACGAAATGATGAACAGAGTACCATGCTTAAAAAAGAGTAAGGCCACCACAAATAATTTTTGTAGTGTTACTGAATAGACAACAGCCAGCTGTTCAGTTAAGTCCCATTCTCACAATGACAGTAATCAGGACAGTTGCTGTCACGACAGCACCGACCAACCAGACACGTCAATTGTTGATAATATACTAAATCAGTTTTTGAGGGCAGCCGTTTGAGAAAGAGACAACAATAAAATGTTCTTGTTTAATTTTATCCAAATAAAAGTTCAAATATTACGAATGTGTACGAACAACAAAACAAAATTGAACACCAATACTTTCTTATTTCTCTTTTGAGCGCCAGTCTGTCAAGAGTGAGAAGGCAATAGCTTGCTGTTCGTTCGTGTCGTGTCTGTTTGGTCGGGGACGACATCAAAGTCTCAATATCAAATTCAGCTTGATAGTGCGACAGCGGTAATTACTGTCACAATTTCTCATAGAAATGAACTTCTATAGCAGTACTATCACGACATTTACTGTGATGCTGCGAAATTGGCTATAAAGCACGTTGTCTTTTGGCAAAACTCAAGTAATTATTTGACATTTTAAACTCATATGAAATCCATTATGTATAAATAACAATATTCATATTATTTAAACATTTAATTTAAATTTTATTTCTTAAAATCATTTGTTTTTCTCCTATTCCTCTTTGTGCTTTTCGTTTATTTTAACAGTTTTAGAAAGTGATATAATAAAATTTTAACAAAGCCGTTAACACGAAGTTAACGAATCAAATAAGCGTTAATGCAAACAGTAATTTTTGTAGACAAAATTAGCTTTTATTCAAGCGTTAAAAGTTAGTGAATTTCACTACTGGTGTCGACTTTTTTTAAACCAAATTATTTGTTATTGAAAGCGTCAAGTCTGTCCATTGAGTGACAAGAATGAGTAGACAAGACTCAGTTTTTTTGAAATAGGAAAGCATTTCTTCTGATTTATTGTTTTCGGTAACAATAAGGTAGACAAAACGTGAAAATATCGTACAAATCTACGCGCCATACTCTACCAAATGCTGATTTAGCTAAAAAAAATAAAAAAAAATTGCAACAAAAGCCATAAACAAATCCAACAACGAAAACTCAAGAAGCAAATGGAAAGAGAAACCGAAGAAGATATGTATACACACAGTGAAGGAAAAAACTCGAATTTATACATGATGTGTGATCACAAATTCAAACATACATATGTATGTATTATGTATGTATGTATTATGTATGTATGTAAGTATATTTGTAGCAAAAGTATTGCATGCCAAAAGCAATTTATTTACTATAAATATTGGTGCAGCAACAATTTTTAATGAGACATGGCAACTTTTTTGTTGTCATAAAATACATTTTATTTAATTTTAATTATTAACTTGCTACAATTTATCATTGTCTTTGGATAGCATATACTTACATGTATGTATGTACATAACTGTCAAGAACTTAGGCTATTATTCTAAAAGTTCGTATCCACATGTGTACATACTTATGTATGTATACATATTAAACTCACTTTAGGATTTACTATGATTTTTAAAATTCAAACTCGAAAATACATATGGTATACCTATTCAAATTCCTAATTTAACCGAACATTCTAAACCCAGTTAACCACGTCTTCAAGACAACATAAGGGACGTGTACAAAATTAATGTATATTGAGGAAGACATAAGTACATACTTACATATGTATGTATTGTGGACAGCTCAAACAATTCATCGTGGGCCAAAAGAGCGACAATATCGCTCATCTCATTATATTCGGCATTTTTGTGTCTTGTGAATTGTTGCGTTGCCGAATTAAGTCTATGGAATCAATTCTTACAAACTATACATAAGGGTGGGTAAATTTTAGGTTATGAAGTAAATAGGCTGACAAATGATGAAATGTCAAGAATTAAGCTGTCATCCTTTGGCATTTATTTAGTAAAAATTTGGGAAATTTTAACCATGGAACGCTACACTCTTGAACAGCAAATTTTAATTGTAAAAATTTACTACCAAAAAGGTGAAAATTTTACTGTATCACTTAGGGCCATTATTACAACCAGGCAATAGCTAAAGGCAGGATTTTGTCGGACGAATAAAAGGTTTACCTCTATTAAAACTTTACTTTAAATGAAAGTGAGCGATAAGTTAAAGTCAGGTGCATCTTACATGGTAGGTTAAAGTAAATTTGTAATAATGATAAACTGTTTATCCGTCCGACAAAAGCCTGCTTTTAGCTATTGTCAAGTTGTAATAATGGCCCTTAATCTTTTTATTTTAAAATTCGAGGGGATTTCTCAACTTCGTCTGGTAGCATTGCTTATAAATAAAAGCTATCTCCTTTATAGGGCACTATCAACGCTGTCGATTTATACGGGGCGTAAAGAGCAAGCAATGCCTTACACAATTAGTGAGGGTGATTTTTTCTAGAATAAAACACTGCACCCTATTAGAGAGCAAAACATTTTTAAGAAACAAACACCAAATCACACGTTTTACATGAAATGCCGCAGGAGATAAACTATTTTTAAGTAGAATCAATGCCATTTTCTAAAATTGGGCCCTACTAATGATGTAAATAGTTGTTTGAATATAAAATGATCGTTGAATTCCTTCGATCATCTTTTGGTGAAAGCCAAAATGCTACGCCCTTTATTTTCAGTCATCGTTATATTTTGTAAAAAATTTAGTTTTGAATCTAACAAAACGCCCAAATCCATAAACGGATTCAAATTGCAGGTATCAAGGTTGCAGGAACAAACGGAACTATAACTTCTTGAACAATGGAAATGTTTACATTTTTCAAGTTCAATTCCATTAAATTAATTTTACTCCATTTATAAACATCATCCAAGTCGTTCTGTAGAAAAATGTTTTGACATCATCAGCATACATCAATATATTGCAGTATTTAACTGCTTCTGGCCAATAATTTTATTTGTAAGACCAATACTTAAAAGTATTAATTAAGGTCCCTATTATGATTCACAATTCAAGTAGGCTGAGTCGTCAATGTTATGACCCAACTCAACCATTTTTTTTATGATTCATAACTAATTTTAGTTGTCTTCGACATAATGTTCGTTAAAAAGGTTCTTATCGATACTCTCTGTTTTTTGAAACCATAGTAGCCATCACAAAATATTTTAAATATTTTTAGTTTTCGCCTTACTATTTTTTCTGGCGATTTTATGTTTTATGGATATGACAACAATATTGGTTGACAGACAAATGGGATAGATTGGCGTGTAAAATTATCATTTTAAAAGTAAGCAAAAGTAGCCCAATAGTCGAAATAAAAACTAAAACACAACTGATAAAAAACAGTTGTCTCACTTTGATGAAAGTTGTAATCCATAATAAGAATTTAACAACTATGTACAACACAACTATCAATTTAGTTGTGAATCATAACGGGGCCTAAAAGTTTAATATTTATTGTAAATTAAAACTTTTCATTTGAGAACTTGTATGTATCTGTTAAGATAATAAAAAGTTTCGTGTTATTTTCTCGTAAATAGCTTGGTGTACTTGTCAGACTCTAAGTTATACACCCATAAGAAAATAGAACCATTTTTCTGGAAATAGTTAAAAACTTTCATGATTTCCACATGTGAAGTTTTGAAGCGCTTCCAAAGAAGCTCAAAAAGAACAGAGATCTCTCAATGCTCATATTGTTTAAATTACGGAGTAAGTAGGCTTTTTATGTCAAAAACAAGAGCTCTAAAGTGGGGCACCGCGAACAAAAATCTTGCCTGTTTGAAGTAGGAGAAACAACAACCAGCTATTCTCGCTTTGACATAACGGTATATCTCAAAAACAAGAGCTGATAAGAAAAATGGAGTGCAGATTCGCGTTCAGCGGCACAAAGAACTAAAGAAACAACTTCCAGTTCTAGAGAACTCAAAAGTTTGCGAAATTTATAAATTAGTTTAGTCATTTGGAAATTTTAATTGTAATGGGATTTTTTCGATATTGTTGTTTATTTTGTTAAAATTGCGATTTAGATAAAAGTCGATAATGCAAAAGCTGTTGGAAATTTAACAAACAACTTCTTAGAACTTTTTTCGCAAATATGTACTATAATTATTAATGTATGAGACAAATTTGCTGTTTTTTTATAAATACAAACAAAAAACACTACCTACGTCCAATACCTTCTTCATAAGTTTCTAAATTGGCCTAATACAAAAACTACTTACGTTTATCTATGACGATTTGGCCAACTGGGAGGTCGTTGCAAATTGCACATACATCTGTATATTTATTATACATAGCAACAAAACTACATTTGGGCTGCCAGTCGGTATTCTAAAACTGATGGTTTCAAAAAAACAACATTTAGTAAATGAAACTGACAAGTGTCATTTACCTACTGCCATCAGTAGCATACAATATAATATTGCCTTCACCAATTCAGTTTCAGTTGCTATCCATAATTATTATATTTAAAAAGTTTTAATTAATTTTTTGAGTTGTATGTACATATGTACATAAATACATATGTAATTAACGAAAAAATACTATAATATGCACTACAAATTATTCCATAATAAAAGTTAAATCTACAATAAGAATATATAATCATCATTTTTTAAAATCCCCTTATATAAATGCAACTCTGTATTATTTCTGTTTGCTACACACGACAAAACAAAAATAATAAGACAAAAAGGAAGACCGCTTAAAGAGAATACACAAATATGAGAGTAGAGAATATGGGAACAAAATAAACATAAATTGAAAAGGAAAATAGAATGAGAAACAAGCAAAAACTAGCAAATAAAAACGGGAGACCAAATAAAAGAATTTTATGCTAAACGAAAGAACTCATTAAAATAAAAAAGCAAAAGTTAATTAAAGAATATGTTTGCTTGTTCATATAATAAATAAAATAATTAAAAAATAATATTGATGAATGAAAATAATACCTTCTTGGATATACTTTTAAAGCACGACGATCCATCGTTTAAAATAAAATCGAATTTAAACGAAATGAAATTAATAAAGCATGCAACATCATCATAGTTCCTTTATTTCTTTTTTTCTTGTTTGTATTTTAACAAATTATTTGCCTCAGACTTTTTGAAAAACACACAATAAACGATTGAACAAAAAAAAATACAAACTCAAGCCAAAAGTTCAACACAACCGCAAAATTTAGGGTAAAAAAAGTTAAAGAAAAATGTATTGCTGCTGTTGTGTATGTGCATACAAACGTTATAATAAATATATTTGTATGTAGTTGTAACTTAAAGGTGGTGTTTTTAAATAAATTTTTTCTTTTTGAAAATTGTAGAGGCAAACTGGGTTTTTTTTTATTAAATAACAAATTAATTTTTGGATAACAAAAAGAAATTAAGGTGAAGCACCTGTATAGTCGTTTTAATACCACGGGCGTATTTTGTTAATTATCATTGACAAAACTGGTGACGAAGAGTAGCTGCACTTATGTAAACGCACCGAAGATGTAAAAAAAATCTTACATTGGCACTGCAAACTTTTAAAATCATACTATATCTTTTCACTAAACATTTTAATTTCTTTGAATTACATATTTTAATATTTATATACATATATTTTTCTTCTTTTTAATACTCATTATCTTAAATTTAATTTAATAGTTTTTCGCACTATGAAAACGAACCCAAACCGAAACGACCAAACTCTCTAGCTATCGAACACGAACTAAACGGCAACTCTACATTAAATTTAAGCAAATTCAATGGGTTTCTCTCAGAAACTGGTTTTTATTGTAGCCTTCCGCTCTTTCCGTCTTTGTTTTATAAATTCTGTATAACAAAATATATTTTAAACAAGTATCGCGGCACTACACTTTTTCTCTTTCGTACACATTGTTTTTTGTTTGTGTTACCATCTTCACCTTCTACCTCTCTACACAACCGAAAAACGAATACTAATGACTTTTTTGTTCTTCTTTTTTCATATGTGTTGATTGTCATTTTTCTTATTTTCTGTGAAATTAAAAATATAACAAAAACTGTTGGCATAGTGTAGTGGTGGTGGTAAGCTGTACATGAATATAGCTTGTGTCTAAAGGTGGTGGTAGAATGTGGAAGCAGTCAAGTAGGTAGTTTTTGTAGAACCGAAAGAAAAAATGCCATAAAATTTTGCTAGTTTTTTTTTGTTTTTCTATAACAGCAGCGGCAGCAGCTGCTGTCATATCCATCCAGCAAGACCAGGCCACTAGCAACCACATTTTGTAGTTGCTTTGTTATCTTTTTTCTTAAGCCCCTGCATTTCCCACCATCCCTTTCCAATTTTTACGTTATACGTGTTTTCTTTAATAAGATTTCATATTGTTGATAATGTTTCTTTCATCTTTTATTTAGTTTTTATACCGAACATGTGAGTTTGTGTGTATTCGAAAACTGTTTTGCAGACGATTGCCTTCATTAGACATTGTTGTTGTTGTTGTTTATTTGAATTTTATTTTTATAGCATGCGCACAACAAGCTGTGAATGTGTTTTTTTCTTTATCAATTTATTTAGGTATGTAGTATATCATGACTGGAGCATACAATTCATTTTCTTTTACTGCTTTTTACAGCCATACAGATTAACACACACATAACCATTTATGTATGTATCTATGGACAAGTATTCATTTTAGACAATAAACAAAAGCAACATTTTAAATTAAAAATGATTGTCTGTCATTGCGTTTGTTGTTGCTTTTGAGATTTATTAACATGACCACCACTTGATGTTTAAGAAACAGTGGCGGTTAAAAGTTTAACACAAATGCTCAAATAGAGGGTTGTAATAACACTCTTAGTTCAAATTAAAAAAACAATGTTTTTTAGCAAGAAAATTTTATAAAAAATATGTACATAGATATAAGTATACTTAAAGAGGAAAGACACGCACTGGAATTTCCGGACACGACCACACGCAATTGAAAACGGATACTCTACGGAACTTAGAATGTAAGAGTAGCAGAGCCACCAAGGAGAGATATGAAAACCTATGCACAACCCTTGGGCTAAGCGAAGTTATATGGAAGAACAAAGGCCCAGTTATCTGAAACAACTACAAACTAAAGACGTGCATCACTATAACACAAAGTATTGCTAAAACAGATATAACAGATACATACCTGTTACTGTAAGTATAAATGATGGAATGAGGAACTGATATTGTATGATTTTATTCCACGCACACATTCTACGCGTACTAAACAATAAGACTAATATAGTATTTTGCAATGGATAAAAAATTTACATGATTTTTGTTTTAAAATATCTGTTGTATCACAGATATAAAACACATTCGCATACACTTCATGTGCAAATTCATTGCTAGTTTACAATAAGAGTTAATGCTTCCTTGCAAAAATCGCGACTAGTCCATACATGCATGTAAGGACTACTCCATAATGGAATAGGACTAGTCCCAAACTACCCCAAACGTATGCATTAGAAGTGGTCCATTTAACATTGCGATGTCCTAGGACTGGACCACGTGGTCCAGCTTTGCATTACATCGGACTAACCCAAAAACTAGACCATGTAACTACTCCATGGAGCACCTACAGGGGGGTTTTGAAACTACTCTATGTCACTACTCCATGCTTCACAAACAGAAAACTACCCTGCAAAAACGCGACTAGTCCATACATGCGCGTAATGACTACTCCATATTGGACCAGGACTAGTCCCAAACTACCCAAAACGTATGCATTAGACGTGGTCCATTTAACATTGCGATGTCCTACGACTGGGCCACGTGGTCCAGATTTGCATTACATCAGACTAACTGTTGTAACTTGTATAGCAAATATTCGATCGCTGTATTGAAAAATGCACGACTTTCAATAATCCAATAATAATATATTTATTACAAAATAAAAAATGATATGATATAACTCTAATAAATGAAATACTTGTGTATCAGGCAAATGTAAAACTCGAAGTTAAGTACGTGAAGTGTACAATCAACGACAAGATTTAGCGGGCAGTGTTGCCAGCGTGTAAGTTAAATGAGATTTTAACAATTTCCCCCACTTAAGAAGGAACTTATATAAGAGATCAGTGTCTTACATAATCCTCATGATGTCGAGGCTGTCTCCGCTGTCGACTAGATGTACGTTGGTTAGTTGTTGATTCGTTTCCGGTTTCCACATTTTCAGAATTCGACGTGCTGTTGAGGTATTATCTTCAGTGTGTGCCTGCATTGCCAATTGAGGCCAAGGAACTGGAGGTTGAATAATTTGCTGATCTTTTGCAGACATATCTAAATCAGAATCGGACTGTAAATCTGGTGTTGAGTCAGGCTGTTGTATATTAGTGAGACGTAGTTGGTTTATGTGGCGTTTGAAAATAAATCCGTTGTCAAGACGAACCATATAATGAAGGCGACCTAGTTTTTTAGTTATCGTGCCAAGCTTCCAAGATGGCTTGTTTAAAGTGTAATATCTGGCTTGCACACGACCTCCCTCACTTAGTTGTCTGACTGTTAGTTCTGGCTCAGGAGCTTTACACAATTTTATAGGTTTTAATGCATCTAGGCGAATTCTTAATTGTCGTCCCAAATATTGTTCAGATGGCGACTTCCCATTCTGTAGAGGGGTTGCCCTATAATGAAAAATTATATCTCGAATCTTCTTTGACATAGGTGATGGATCGTCTGCCATTGCCGCCAATCGCCTTTTTAGGGTCTGGACATTCCTTTCGGCCAACCCATTTGTCGCTGGATGCCCAGAGGCAATAAATTTTTGAAAAATGCCAGAATCCCGACAAAACTTTTGAAATTCCCCACTTTTGAAGATAGTTGCGTTGTCCGATACCATAACATCTGGAAACCCGTTTCTTGCAAATATATTTAAAAGCATTTCGATCGTTAAAGTAGACGTAGGTGAAGAGGAGCAGACGGCTACTTCTGCCATTTAGACTTGGCATCGATAACCACCAGAAATTGATACCCTTGATAAGGTCCGGCTTAGTCAATGTGGATGCGTTGCCAATTTTGTTCTGGTTCCTCCCACGAGTGTAAAGCTGCTTTTGATGGGCTATTTTGAACAGAAGAGCATGCGGCACAGGAACGCACATACCTCTCAATATCTTTGTCAATTGGAGACCAAAATACATTCCTCCTTGCCAACTGCTTTATTTTGGTTATACCAATATGCGTAAAATGGAGCTCATCTAGCTCAGCTTGTTGAAGCGAACTTGGGACCAGGACTCTATTGCCCTTGAATAAGATATCTGAATCAATTGTGTATTCAGTATCCGGAAAGTTGGAATTGCGCAATTCTGCAATGATTTTCGACAGTTTTTCATCGCTTTTTGTTGCATCGCGGATTGAACTGAAATTTAATTGAGTTGAGTTTATTTGATTTAAGGTTGAATGGCAAATTGAGTGTACTTCACTGTCTACAAAATTTATAGAAGACTCATTCGACGGTAAAGGTGCTCTGGATAAGCAATCAACATTAATATTTTCCTCGCTTCTTTTTGTTACTACTTCGTAATTGTAGTTAGTAAGAAAAGCTGCGTATCTTTGAAGCCTTAAGGAAGTCATTTGCGGTAATTTCGAATGCTGGTGGAAAATTCGTGATAATGGCTGGTTGTCCGTTACGAGTTTAAAAAGTCTTCCATAGACGTATTCATGGAAGTGTTGAACCGCATACACAACTGTCAACCCCTCTCGGTCAATCTGCGAATAATATTGCTCCGCCGTCAATTTCCTCGCCATCAATTATGTGGGACAAAACCCCTGCTATCCCTGTAGGACTAGCATCGCATGCAATTTGAACTTGTAATTTAGGATTAAATGGCATCAAAACGCGATCACTGGCAATTTCTTTTTTCAACAGATCGAAAGATTTTTGGCATTTAGAGTTCCACTTAAATTTTGAATTTTTGCATGTTAACTGGCGTAAGGGTGTAGTTAGTGTAGATGCATTAGGTATGAATCTGGCATAATATGTAACCACACTTAAAAACCGGCGCACATTCTCCACACATTTTGGTTGTAACATCTCAACAATAGCCTTTATTTTAGAAAAAGATTTTTTCACTTTATTATATTCAACAGTATGACCCAAGAATTCAATTTGTTTTTGAAAAAAAGTGCATTTTACAGGTTCAAGTGAAGGTCATGCCGTTTTAGTTGAGCCAAACAAGATTTTAAATTACTCTTACATTCAGCTAACGACTCACCATGTACCACAATGTCATCGAAGTAGGATTCCGTCTTTGGAATTTCTCGTAGAATCTGGTCGATAATTCTATTAAACTCAGCAGGCGCAGTATTGATACCAAATGACAGGCGATTCATACGGAATGTACCTCGATGTGTTGAAATTGTTTGAATAACAGATGAAGGTTCATCAACTGGAACATGTAAATATGCTTTGTACAGGTCAAGGCGACAAAAGTACCTAGAATCCTTGAGGATGTTGAAAATTTCATCCACTTTACGTATCGGGTAGTGCGCATTTACCAATATTTGATTAACGCCTACTTTGTAGTCTACGCAAAGCCTTACGCCTTCGTCCGCCTTCGGAATGACCACCAGAGGTTAACCCCAGTCACTATTGGCAACTTTAGTTATGATACCAGCTCTTTCCAAAACGTCCAGCTCATTATTTACTTTTTCCGTTAAAGCGTAAGGAATTTGACGCTCTTTGGTGTAAATAGGCGTATCATTGTTGCGTAGCTCCAAGGAAACCTTGTAGTTAGGGAGACACCCAATTTTCTGCTCGAAAACAGAAGCAAATTCATCTTTTAAATCGTCGATTTGGCATGAATCAGTAATAGAATTGGTTACAGTCGAGTGTGAATGAATTTGATCTAATTCGTTAAGGTTAATGCCTAAGCGCCGTATCCATGTTCGACCTATCAAGGCCGTGCACCCGTCTGGAACAATATAAAGGTCATCTACAATCGATATGTTGTTGAATGCGACATTGACTCGGGCCTTGCCATCTGGAGAAAATGTATTGTGGGTATACGAGCGAAAAACAATATTTGTTGGTGCTATTTTGTTGGGTAATTTAAGTTCTTTAAATAAACTTCTTGGTAAAAAGGAGTATCCGGAGCCAGAATCGACTTCGAATTTTACAATTTTGCCCTCTATTGAAATGTTTGCGTAGTAGCGTTCAGAGTTTGTATTTATGTAATTACTGCTGTAGACATCGACAATTTTATAAATTCCGTAATCAGAATTTTCACATCGCACTAGATTAGTCGAATTCACCCGTGTACTGGGTTTATTTTTAAGTCCAGCCTTAGGACTATCAGCCAAAAGGGAAGCAATGCAGACTTTCGCTACATGCCCGTGCTTTGTACACAAACCGCACTCTAATTTTGTACTGGTGCGACATTCTCGCGCAAAATGATCACTTTTTCCACAATGTAAACACAACCCTGCAACTCCCAGTTGTTCGTAGTGCAGTTTAGCTTTGCTTTGTTGTTTAGAACGATTAATCGTTTTTTTCTTATTAAAAATTTTGTCAATGGTTGCACCTGCTGCACTTGTTGTAGCCTGAGACAATTCTTCTGCATCACATCTTGTCGCCTTAAGAGCCAAAGCCTTCGAAACAATTTCTTCAAACTTTTGTGAACTTGATTGAAGCAGTTGTTCACGAATGCTATTATCATTTATGCCACGAATGAATTGCGCCCTTAAAAACACATCTGCAATAGAACTTTTGCAATCACAATCGGACACAAATTCACACTCGTTGATATCCGTACGCAGAACTGCCACAAAATCGGCCACAGACTGCTCTTCACTCTGGTATTTTGAAAGAAATTTGTGTTGTGCCACTAGAACGTTCCTTTTTGGCGCCAAATAATTTTCTAGTAGCTTTAACAATTCATCGTATTGCAGCTCTGTTGCATATTTTGGCGCGGCAAGAGCTGTAACCTTATTAAAATGTTTAGCGCCAATAGAGTTTAGAAGGAGTTTTGTACAATATATTTTGTTAGAGTTAATATAATTTGTAAAACGTTGTATATAATTTCGATACGATTCTTTTGCGGCATCGAAATTGTCAAAGTTGGGAACCAGCATAGTAGTTATTAATGTTGTTGCTACTGTTTTGTACTGAAGTTGAAGTAGAAGCGCCAACTGCTAACTTTGATAATTGTTCCATTAATTGTTGTTGCACTTTCATGAACGTTGTAAATTGTTCGGCATTCATTTTGTTTTATTAAATATAACCTGTTTTTTTTCAACAAAATTATTTTTTATGTACAATAAATAATTTGCTTTATCCTCGTCGCACCTACTCGATCGCTGTATTGAAAAATGCACGACTTTCAATAATCCAATAATAATATATGTATTTATTACAAAATAAAAAATGATATGATATAACTCTAATAAATGAAATACTTGTGTATCAGGCAAATGTAAAACTCGAAGTGAAGTACGTGAAGTGTGCAATCAACGACAAGATTTAGCGGGCAGTGTTGCCAGCGTGTATGTTAAATGAGATTTTAACACTAACCCAAAAACTAGACCATGTAACTACTCCATGGAGCACCTACAGGGGCTAGTTTTGAAACTACACTATGTCATGGTTCACAAACAGAAAACTAGTTTTCATTTTCACTTTATAGTCTACGTAAATGATTTTCAGTCTCCTTTTATGATGGGAGCTACACTGCATTTTTGATTTCTTATAAACAAAACTCACTTTTATTTATTTTTTCGCTTCTACCAAAAAAAAATAAACTTTTAATTACAAACATTTATTATAACCACAAATAAACTTTTGGGGCATCAGGTAATTGATGATATGTTATGAAATAACATTCTTGGCAACACTACATTTTGTGCTAAAGCACGAACATTTGTTTGAAAGTGGTCCATAGCTGCATTACATAGGTACATAGTAACTAGTCCATATAAGCTAAAATGGACCATGTAGACCAATAATTTTTACAGGGTAGTTTTCATTTTCACTTTGTAGTCTACGTAAATGATTTTCCCTCTGCTTTAATAAGTCTCCTTTTATGATGTTAGCTACACTGCATTTTTGATTTCTTATTAACAAAACTCACTTTTATTTATAATGGGTGATTTTATAAGAACTATCGGAAAGTAAAAAAAACACATAAAATTCAGAAAAATGCATGAAATATTTATTTGGATCGATAGTTGGGTCGATATAATTTAATGTTTGAAGATTATTTCATGCAAATGTTGGCCGCGGCTGCGCCTCAAATGGTCTATCCGCTTAGTCCAATTTTGGCATACTCTTTCCAACATTTCGGCCGGTATCTCACGAATAATGTTGGCAATGTTGGCTTCCAGTGCGTCAATCGAAGCGCGCTTGTCGCTATAGACATTAGCCTTAACATAGCCCCACAAAAAATAGTCTAGAGGCGTTAAATCGCACGATCTGGGCGGCCAATTGACTGGTCCCAAGCGTGAAATAAACTGTTCACCGAACTCGCCTCTCAATTGGTCCATTGTTTCGCGTGCTGTGTGGCATGTGGCACCGTCTTGTTGAAACCACATGTCATGCAAGTCAAGCTCTTCCATTTTGGGCAGAAAAAAGTTTGTTATCATCGCACGGTAGCGCTCACCATTCACAGTAACGTTGTGATTCGCATCATCTTTGAAGAAATACGGCCCAATGATGCCGCCAGCCCATAATCCGCACCAAACGGTTGTTTTTTGTGGATGCATTGGTAGCTCTTGCAATGCTTCTGGCTGCTCTTCACTCCAAATACGGCAGTTTTGCTTGTTCACGTATCCATTCAACCAGAAATGAGCCTCGTCGCTGAACACAATTCTTCGATAAAAAAGTGGATCTTCATCTAACTTTTCAAGAGCCCATTCACCAAAAATTTGGCGTTGTGGTAGGTCGTTTGGCTTCAATTCTTGCACCAGCTGTATCTTATAAGGCTTCACACCCAAATCCTTCCGCAAAATTTTCCACGTAGTGGAGTAACAGAGGCCCAATTGCTGCGAACGGCGCCGAATCGATAATTCACGGTCATCACCAACACTGGCCGATACGGCTGCGATATTTTCTTCAGTTCGCACTCTACGTAAACGTGTTGGTGGTTTAATGTCCAACAATGTAAATTTGGCGCGAAATTTTTTTACAATAGCCCGAATAGAAGCCTCAGTAGGTCGATAAAACTGACCATAAAATGGAAGAAGCGCGCGATGAACTTTCTTAACAGAGCACGCATTTTGGTAATAAAATTCAATAATTTGCAAGCGTTGTTCGTTTGTAAGACGATTCATGATTAAATTATAGACCAAACTGAAGATGTTTGACAGTGACACAAGATACAAAACGTGCGTGAGCTGTCAAAACTAGTGTTGCCAAAAAGATAATAGCAAAAAAAATCACTCGTTATTTTCGCTTTTACCAAAAAAAATAAACTTTTGATTACAAACATTCATTATAACCACAAATAAACTTTTGTGCCATCAGGGCTACCATATTGCTGGTAATTGATGATATTTTATGAAATAACATTCTTGGCAACACTACATTTCATGCTGAAACACGAACATTTGTTTGAAAGTGGTCCATGGCAGCTAAAATGGACCATGTAGACCAATAATTTTTGCAGCGTTGTTGATAGGTACAGCACAGTGATGTGCTTTGTTATTGCTGTTTTTGTTCTCTATTTTGATGTTCGTTTTAAATAGCCGACTAATTGCGAACAAACTTCGTTTTGCATGACAAATTTGCCTGTTTATACAATAAGTACTTATTGCACGAACATCAGTATTTGTTAATATCTGTTTGGGCGAAACATAGGAAAACACATGTGTTTCTCTCAGTATCTCTGTATCCACTCATATATATTATACTTCAGCCAATAACAATGCCTCCTAATAACAGAAACACTACATTACTTATGCTGACGACATGTATTTTACATCTGACTTGTCAAATTTCCCACTGCAAAAGTGATACATGCCGTGTGAAACATATGAAACATTGTCAGATGACATTTACAGAAGCAAAGTCAGCTGAAAAATTTTCAATTAGAGCGTGTTCTATTTTCATCTGACAAGGCATCTGACATCAGCTGTATTAAATTATCAAAAGTGTGGTTTGGCTGAAAAAACATTAAAAAGCAAAGAGCGCTTTATATATTTACGAAAATTGTGCAAAAACTCAGCTGTTGTGAACACTCAGAGGTTATGTCAGATGTAATTGCACATGTACGTGTGAAAGCAAATATTATAAACCGTCTGTAAATTGACAATTTTGACAAACATGCGAAGTTACATATGTCTCACATACCTAACAAGCCATATGTAAAAAACATGTCGTCTGTAGTCAGCGTAAATTATCAAAAGTGTGGTTTTGCTGAAAAAACATTAAAAAGGAAAGAGCGCTTTATATATTTACGAAAATTGTGCAAAAACTCAGCTGTTGTGAACACTCAGAGGTTATGTCAGATGTAATTGCACATGTACGTGTGAAAGCAAATATTATAAACCGTCTCTAAATTGAAAATTTTGACAAACATGAGAAGTTACATATGTCTCAGGCACCTAACAAGCCATATGTAAAAAACATGTCGTCTAAAGTCAGCATTATCAATATGCACTCATAAGAATTAACACACAGAAACTGATATAAACAGATGCATCTGCGCACGTGACTACACTCTAAAACATTACTTCAAATTTACGATCATATATTGTCTAAATTTGTGTTGAAATTTTCTCCTTGTCTAAACTTACATCGATTTTGTAGTTATGTTATTAAAGAAAAAACCTTTCAAATTATACATATTTAGTCTAAGTGGAAAAAATGTAACATAAAGTTCTAATACGGCTATGGTAGATACGTCAGACTATCAGTCAGGAGGTCGCGGTTTAAGCCTGCATGCAGACAATCGCTTTTTTTAGAAACATTTTGTTGAAAAATAATGCGTGTGTAATTTTAGGTCGATAATAATCTGTAAAGTGTTGCCGACTATTATTGACGTAATTTTTAACAAAAGTGTTTTAAAGTGTACTACAAACTCCTATAGAGCGGTGAAGCTGATTATCATCAGAAGTGCGTAGGTCTACTTTTATCGCACGAAGGCAACAGAGCATTAATATAATGGAGTCCGTTATCCGAGAGAATAATCATTGTCAGGTTTCAAAGCAAATTAGGGCGCATCACCTTCATACAGTGTTATGCATCCAGATCAATAGCGATCACCAAAGAAACTTTTTACCAAACAACTCGACACAGCTTTCAATAGAACGCATCTAAAGGTACGGTCACGCTTGGCAAATATTTGCTGAAAAAAAACGTGACCAACAGACAAGCTAAAATTACATGTTCTTTCAATATTTTTTTAAATATGGATTCGCATTTATTGAAAATAATATAAAAATAGCATTTTGCGGCATAATTGACTTTATTTTGTGATATAAAAGACTAGTTAGATCACACTAACCCTGGGAAAAAGTAGTGGTTACGTTTTTTTGGGCAAATATTTGCCAAGTGTGACCGTACCTTTAGAGACATAAAAATCATTAGGGAGTCATGCAATGCCAAAGTCACATATCATCCATTCACCTGCTATATAATCGGTAATCATGGGTTCGAGTACTCTACCAACGAAATCGACAATCGGCTTATTGATTTTTGCCCAATGTTATGATGAGTGCAGTCACAAGGATCGTGCTGCATGTCACTTTGATTGATTTGACAGCATTGTGCATTAATGTTGCGCAACAGGGACACAACTTCCTCACATAGAATGCCCGATATACCTAATGTTATGATGAATGCAGCCACAAGGATCGTGCTGCATGTCACTTTGATTCGAAAGCATTGTCGATTAATGTTGAACACATAAGTAGTTCCATCTGGCCTTTCTTTGATGTTATTAATTCTCCATTGTTGAACTTAAGAGGTTTACAAGTTGTAAAGTTTTTCTGGGTTAACTTCTTTGTTATCTTGAAAAGATGCTTAGTAAGGTTAGTTTTGGATGATATTTCGGCTTCTCTAGCAAGATTATCAGCCCATATCAGCTTGTCTTCACGCGTACTTCTTTTCACATTCATGTCAATAGTACGATAATTTGAGCGTAAGAGTACTTTTTCATTATGCGTGCTTGCCACATTAATCAGTGCCTCTATATCCCTTCTTTCGGAGATCCGACCCCAGGTAGTTATTGGATAATATTTAATCTAATAAATATCCTTTCGGGTTAAAATGATTGCAGTGGATATGATATTATAAAAAAGTATAGAATAGAAGTTTATTGGAAAATTAAGTAATATCGACCGTCGACTTGTGGGATATAGTCTCCAAAGAAAAATCTAATGATGCTAGTGCTTCCTGGTCTCAAAAGGATGGTAAAGCTCGTGGTAGAGGACTCTCAATTGGTTCATCTTCGTTATTTTGAGTACTGCATATGATTATTGCAATACTTTAAAAAAGTTGCATGAAAAATCAACGTTATCAAATAAAGTCTTGCTTTTGAAGAAACTGTGCCGTATGCAGCTAAAAATTGGTGAAAATATGGAGAAGCATATATCGGAAATGCTTGAGACTGTAAACAGATTAAGCGGTCTAGGAGAAAATGCATCTTTAAGTGGCATTCTTACTTGGAAGCTTGCCGGACGAATATAGTGGAATTATTACTGCCTTGGAAGTGCGATCAGATGAAGAACTAACATTACATCTTGTCAAAGAGAAGTTGATTCAAGAATATAAGCGTAAACAAGATGACGATCAAGAACCTAGCTCTTCTAATCTAGCTCTTAAACTGCAAAATTCTAAATTTATTAAAAAGTGCTATGGTTGCGGAAAAATTGGGCATATCAAACGCGATTGTCGTGTTATAAAGAAAACTGAAAATAAACTTCTATTCTATACTTTTTTATAATATCACATCCATTGCAATCATTTTTACCCGAAAGGATATTTATTAGATTAAATATTATCCAATAGTAGTATCTGATATCCACTGCTTCCTCCTGCTAGTTTTCAGTCCTATGTGTTCTTCAGCGGCAGATATAAAAAACAATCTTTTGCATTTTTCAAGATAAATGGGGAGTATGTTTTTGAATCTCGTAGTGCGGTATTCAGAGCTTCATAATATTTGTTCAGTGTTGTTGTTTCCTGTAATTTCTTGACATCGATTCTTCGTTGGGCTTGTTCGTTGATTTTTATGGCAGCCATTTTCAGACGTATTGTGCCTATTAGGCCCAAATTCACAGTCATTAGTTAGCTAATGACAATAGTTTAGCCAATGATATTTTATTCACACTTCTTTGTTTACCATTAGTTAAACCGTCAAACGCCATTGGTTAACAATTAGTTAGATGCTTTGGAACATGGTGCAATAAGTATACAGGTGGCAGCATAACGTCAGCTGATTATATTTTGTTCTGGTAGTTTTGTACATAAATAAGTAACGTCTAGCACATGTATTTTTGTGACAAGCATTATCTAGTTTTTTGTTGTATTTATTGAACCTGCATACTTATTGCAGCATGTTTTGGAAATTATTACATTCATATAGCATACTTTTAGGAGCGACAAAAAACATTTGCTCCATTAGCTTTGTGTGCTTAAAAATTTTTTAATTGCCGCCGTAAGATGTGTAATATTCTTTATTTCTTTATTTTTGCTTGTTTATTAATATTTTAAAGGGTTACCATTCTTTACCCATATGAAAAATTTTAGTTAAACAATACACTGTAAATATGATGTTTTAGTTAAACAATAGTTATCATTTTAGTTTACTAATAATTAACTAATGACTGTAAATTTGGGCCTTAGTAGATGATGGTACTAGAGCAGTCCACGTCACACTTACTGCGAACATCGAGTAGCGAACCTCTCCATTTTCTGCTGATAGCTATGTGATCTATCTCGTTTTCTGTTTTATCATCAGGAAAACCCCAAGTAATTTTATGTACACGTTTATAGGGGAACAGAGTACCACCGATCATCAAGTTATTGTTAAGGCACAGTTCGGCAAAGAGCTAACAATTTGTTGTCGTTCTACCAAGACCGCCGCATCCCATTACACTTTCAAGGCCGATATTATTAGGTCCAACTTGAGCATTGAAATCAGCTGTCACCAACATAATATCGCCACGATTTACCGATGCTGTTATTCTTGTTATGCAATTAGGGTCGATAATAGTCGGCAACACTTTACAGATTATTATCGACCTAAAATTACACACGCATTATTTTTCAACAAAATGTTTTTACTAAAAAGCAATTGGCTGCGTGCAGGTTTGAACCGCGACCTCCTGACTGATAGTCTGACGTATCTGCCATTCAGCCATAGCCGTATTATACTTTATGTTACATTTTTTCCACTTGGACTAAATATGGTTAATTTGAAAATTTTTTTCTTTAATAAAATAACTACAAAATCGATGTAATTTTAGACAAGTAGAAATTTTCAACACAAATTTAGACTATATATGATCGTAAATTTGAAATAATGTTTTAGAGTGTATATACATGCATAGTAGCTGTGTTGGTATTTTGTCAAATACAGTATGTGTAAAATAAATGATGATGGAAAAGAAAGTGCTTTTTATTAGTAATAATAAGATATTTTTGGAAAAACTAAGGGGATTGGTGCAAAATATATTGAAAATTTTCACCTTTTACCAAGTAAAAAATAGCAAATTCAGTGTGTACTGCATTATTATTGGGGATGTAACGATACGTCGTTTTGCCGATCCGATACCGATTCCGATACTTAAAAATAAATATCGCCGATACCGATACGAATATCGAAATTGAGTTCAAGTTTAGATTAACAAAACTCAAGAAGGGCAATTTTTTTATTAAGCAAAATTACAGTGTAAGAGATTATTAATATTTAAAATAGATATTAACACAGTATATAAAATTGGAAGTAATTTTTAAGGAACTACATTTTTATTGCTTCCAAAAAATCTATATTAAAAATATGCAGATAATTAGTAGAAAAGCAAGTACAAGTTTGTAATTCCTTTATAATTTAAAAAAAAAATACTAGCCATGCTATTTAAAAAATCGATTTTTTAAAGGACATTTATCAACTCATATTCTTCTAAATAACTTATTAGCTTAATTATTAAAAGTCTTCTAAAAGTTTATATTTATTCACATAAATTTACATGAAAACACAGTTTTGTGTTTAAATTCGCATAAAAAGAAACAAGTTCTGAAAATGGGTAATTTTTCATCGTTTTTTAACCGACTTCCAAAAAGAAGAAGGTTATCAATTCGTGTGTATGTTATTTTTTTTACTTTTTTATGTTTGTACACGCATAACTCTGTCATTTGTGAAGCGATTTAAAAAATTCTTTTTTGCTGGAAAGGGTTTGCCTGCAGTTTGGTCCCATAATTTTTTTTGTTTTAAATCGGAGGGGGAAATTCGCTCCCCCTTGCATAACTCTGTCATTTGTGAACCGATTTTCAAAATTCTTGTTTTGTTTGAAAGGGTTTGACAAAAATTGGTCCCAAATTTTTTTGTCGAAAATCGGAGAGGCAAGTTTGCTCCCCCTCCACCCCCTCCCCACCAATCCATAACTATGTCATTTGTGAACAGCTTTTCAAAATTCTTGTGTTGTTTGCAAGGGTTCGCTAGTAGTTTGGCCCCATAATTCTTTTCGAAAATGGGAGGGGGAAACTTGCTTCCCACATGCATAACTTTGTCATTAGGAACCGATTATCAAAATTGTTTTTATTTTAAAGGGTTTGACTACAGTTTTTTTTCGAAAATCAGTTGCGAAATTTGCTGCAAACCCCCCTTTAGGTTGGTACCATAATTTTTCTCCAAAATCTGTGCGGGATTTCCCCTTTCCCCTAAAAATATTGATTATCGCATAGCTCCTGCATTTATGGGCCGAATTCCAAAATTTATTTTTTGTTTGGAATGGTTTGCCTAGAATTTTGTCGCATAATTTTTCTACGAAAATCTGTGGGGTAAGTCTTCCACGCATCCACCCAAAATATTTATTAGAGCACAATTCCTCCATTTGCATACCGATTTTCAAAATTGTTTATATGGAAGGCCATCAAGTATATTACTCTTTATACTGAAGTCGGCTTTTTTGTTTGCCAGAATTATTTGAGGAATCATTATAGAACACCGAAAAAGAAATTTGTCCTAACATCACTTCAAATTCGGTGATTGGTAATCGAAAAAGAGAACTTCTTGCAATGACAAGCAAATGTGAAACTAATTAGAAATTATCCAAATTCGCAATATTTCCGGATCGCGAATTCTACATTTTCATGATTTCTTTATAATGTCTTTTTTTGCTGGGAATAAGATTTAAAAAACAACGAATTGAATTTGATTTCATGGAAAAATTAACAATAAATAAATTATTGTTTTTGCAAAATAGCAGCGTAAAATATTATTAATTTTTAAAATTGATATTAATAAGATTTAAAAAATAACGAAATGAATTTAGTTCTTGGTAAAATTAACAAAAAAATAAATAATGTGCTTAAAAAAACTGAAAAAAAATTTTAAAGTATCGTCGTATCGACAGTAAAATATCGCCGATACCGATGTATCGGAAAATCTGAAGTATCGCCGATATATCGGTACCGGTATCGGTATTCGTTACATCCCTAATTATTATACATTTTTACGACCAACATAATATCTTTTGATAAAATTTTAATGAAAACTTAGCGTTTACATTATCGTGTCACTGTACTTCAAAATTCTCTCCGAAATACGGCTGCAAACAATTTTTGGGCAGCAATGTTGTTAGGTGCTCATAGATTTCATCGTGTACAAGTGTACACATGCAATATTCCTGGCTCGGGTTCTAAATCTTGCTGAGATGATTCTGTCAGAATGTGGTTTCAAATCTATCAATGCATTTCGGGCCTTCTTAGACAGTAAATAGTCCTACGCCGTTCGATCTCTGTTGCTCTAGTGGTTTTCCGGAGCAGATTCAAGTCAGAATTGGAAGTAGAGAACTCTCCAGAATCTGGCCATCTGGTTTTACAAAGACCTATGAATAGGAGGTTATACCCAGCACCGGCCTAATGGTGGAGTGAGTGGACTGGTCGCTCTAGGCACCAGATGTCAAAGAGTGCCAAAAAGCCAAACGCGAATAGCAATTTCTAGCGCATTTGTATATTTTTTATTATAAAAATCTACTTTTGCAGTTTTTTTAAATTTTTTATTATTTAGAGCCAAATAATCATATCTGAACGAAAATTGCTGTATATGATTTTAAAAACGCCGGGAGAAATATTATTAACTTTCAAATCGTCTCGATTTACAGAACAGGGCCGTATGTTATTAAATTAACATAAACAGATTATATTTTTAAATAATAATACAGTAAAATTCGCTTACAGTCCAGTGACTCATTTGCATGCTATTTGTGGACTATAACGCGAATTGGACTATATCTTAAATTTTATATAAGCCAATTTTTGGCTTATATGCGAATCTCCATATAATTATTTCTTTTAACAATAGAAAAATAAAACTAACGCTTAGAAATTACTTCCTTATCTACTCAATTCATAAACATTGCAATTAAGATTGCTAAAATAAAAATAGTTTCGGCTTCAATGTAAATAATATTTTTATAAAATTATCATTAAAAAATCTATTATGTTTGACTTTTGCATTTTGGATTATATCTGTCATAACTTGCATATATTTAAGATATTTCACACCACATCTTGGTGGCGTATAAGCGAAAATGGACTATAGAGCTAATGGACTATATAAAAAATATTTTGCAGGTATTTTACTTACAGATGACAGAAAAATTAACATTTTGGAATGTATCGCAAATTCTACTATAAGCGGTGTGGCTTATAAACGAATTATACTGTAATAACACGCTGTTACAAAAAAGAAAGTTTATTTTTACCCGCGGCAAACGATTAAGTAAGGCTTGTAGGTCTAGTTGAATAGATAATTTTTATAAAATTGTAATACACACTCAAAATCGGAAGATATCGATAGATAGGAAGGTAGGATTTCACCGACAAAAAATTTTTCACTGCGTTGTTTCTGCACAGATTTTTAATTTTTAAACTGTATCGAATAGAGGAGGACTTAAGCTTTTCACGTATATGTATGTATGTGAAGGACTTTCATGGAAATATCAAAAGAAAAATACATTTTTTTCGATTTTTTAACATTTATCATTTTTTTTGCAACACTTTGCTTGAGAACCTACCGATTTTATGGTGCTAAAAAGTGTATATTAGAAGGACTACAGGCAATTAAGTGTTGATTCTTGTAATGAAAGTTGATTTTTGAAAATTTGGGTCTTATTATTTATTTAACATAAAACTGAAATAGAATTAACGTACATAGAAACATAAGTATGTAGTTTGTATTCAATTACAAAATTCATAAAATCAAATAACGCACATTTTTTCTTTAATAAAAAATAACATGCAATTGATGAAACAAAATACTTGAAAATATCCTAGGAAAAATTTTGATGGCAATTACATTAACATGGCCATGTATGTCATTGGAGGCAAGTACATACCACTTTTGATTAAAAATAACCAGTTATAAATTTCAATATTTAGAAGGCATTGAATACACAAAACACAATAAAAATTAAATGTCTCTGCTAAGCATTGAACTCATCCCGTTTTCAGTTATTGTGTTATTTTATGCCAAGTGTTTTACTCACTACGCTAGTACTATTTTGGTATGGGCTTAAAACTTGTTTTCACAAACATGTACACAATTAAAAAAAATCCATTTTGCTTCCTCAGTAGTGAGATTCTGTAACTTTTAACAATAACAACAGTTGTTATATTGTCAATTTCTTAAATTGTTTGCACTAAGGATTTTACGATTCTGTGACTTATTGTTAACAACATTGTTTATATCTGATATCATATGACATCTCTGTTAAAATAAACGAGAGCAGTATTCAATAGAACACTGAAGATGGCACATAGCCGAAACCGGTCTGTTTACAAACCAAATTTGACGTGGGATGACGGAAAATCGTTCCAAATTAAAAAAAACCCCATCGGAAGAAAAACACAACACTCGTTAAATTAAATGTTTAATCCAAAGTTATTTAATTAGTTTGGCTTAAGTTCATTTTTAATTTAATTTTTCGATCAAATTATTTTTTATTTAAAGAAAGAATTTCTAAAGCATGTAAATATTGAACATTCAAAGAAAAGTTTTGGATGTATGGAAGGTTGAACTGACAGCTGTTTTGAGACTACCAAGTCAGTCATCAGAGCCCTTTACCTACACTACCAACGACAGTAGCAACAACATTGTAGCGAGTCGCACCTATTAATGAACTTTTTCTAAATGTTCAAAACTTCACTAACTGTCTTTTCTTAAGCTTAAGCTTTTTTCATTTCGGTCTTACCAGCGTGGAATATCATCGATATTCTCAATGCTGGGATTTTTTGAATGTTTATTTTGCCCAAGTTTTTTTGTAACAGTACACATTCATGTTTTTAACTAAGTAAGTGCCTTTAGAGTTTTAATAATTGAGTTATGGTTTTTAACCAAAGTTATTTAATTAGTTTGACTTAAGTTCATTTTCAATTAAATTTTTCGATCAAATTATTTTTTATTTAAGAAAGAAATTCTAAGGCATGTAAATATTGAACATTCAAAGAAAAATTTTGGAAGGTTGAACTGACAGCTGTTTCGAGACTACCAAGTCTCTCATCAGAGCCCTTTACCTACACTACCAATGACAGTAGCAACAACACTGTAGCGAAAATCCTACTAATTTTAGTAAGCTCAATTAACAGACTGTCGCCATCTCGCGGCGAGTCGCACCTATTAAAAAACTTTTTCTAAATGTTCGGAACTTCACTAACTGTCTTTTCTTAGCATGTTCAACTATTTTAAGCTTTTTTCATTTCAGTCTTACCAGCGTGGAATATCATCTATATTCTCAATGCTGGGATTTTTTTGAATTTTTATTTTGCCCAAGTTTTTTTTTGTAACAGTACACATTCATGTTTTTAACTAAGTTTTAATAATTGAGTTATGAATTTTTAGTTGAACTGTGTGATTTTTAACCAAAGTTATTTAATTAGTTTGGCTTAAGTTCATTTTCAATTCAATCTTTCGATCAAATTATTTTTTATTTAAGAAAGAAATTCTAAAGCATGTAAATCAGAGATGGCAAAATTGGTACAATTGTACCATTTTTGGTACAAATTGAACTTGAAAAGTACAATGGTACACCACTGGGTAATTTAGTACAATTCATAATTTTTCCATTTTTTAGAAAATCTCCTTATTGCAGCTCTTTTATTTTGATAAAATATTTGTCCTTTTTGTCCACTCGTACGTACGCAAGATTTAATCTATTAAATTTAAATTTTACGAAATATTGAGAACAAAGTTCGACTTAAAAGGAGGAATATTTAAAGTGTCAGATAAGACCAGCTCACAAAACGTAGTCTCTGGAATTTAAAGCTCTTGCTTTAAATTCATTTTAATAATTAAATTTATGTATTTGTATTGTAGTAAAGGAGAATACTTCGGTACTTTATTCTTCTACCTTCCAATAGTAAGTTTGTCTAAATTAATGAGCTATTTTCTATTAGGAATTCTTAAATCCGACTTAAACACACTTTCCTTTTTGTCACAGTTAGTACTCTGTATATACTTACATATGTATGAATAGAAAAGTGAAATAGTTTCTATACTTAATACATGACTTTTGGTTCCAAAATCTGTTTTGGTACAATTTGGTCCCAAAAAGTACAATTTTAGACAGCAATTGGTACAATTTTAAAATCTCATATGCCATCCCTGATGTAAATATTGAACATTCAAAGAAAAATTTTGGATGTACGGAAAGTTGAACTGGCAGCTGTTTCGAGACTACCAAGTCTACTCATCAGAGTAATTTACCTACACTACCAGTGACAGTAGCAATAGCACTGTAGGGAAAATCATACTAATTTTAGTAAGCTCAATTAACAGACTGTCGCCATCTCACCACGAGTCGCACCTATTAATGAACTTTTTTTTAAATGTTCGGAACTTCACTAACTGTCTTTTCTTAGCATGTTCAACTATTTTAAGCTTTTTTTCATTTCGGTCTTAAATGTTTAAGTAAAACAAATATTGTTATTTAAACGTAAATATTTTATATATTTTTGTAGAAAATTAACTTTAATAGTTGGCATAAAGTACGTGCTACGGCTGAACAGCTGACTCGTTGTCTATTCATTAACAACAGAAAAGTTATTGTCGTTAGTTAAACAACAGCAAATATTGTTAAAAATGTGAAAGAGTAGCAAAAGCGACAATTTGCTTGTTAAATTTTTTTTAACAATATGTAGCAAATATCGTTAAAATTTAATAGAGAATCGCACTACAGGGGTTGAATTGTTTATCTCGTGTATTATAAGCAGATACACTACTAGTCCGCCAATAAGAGAATAAATGTCTTATTTAATTATTAGTAAGTAATTGTTCAACTACTGTAAAGTAATTTAGACGGTATGGGGTTGAAAGGTATGTTGTTCGGTAATGACAACTCATTACCATTTTTTTTACGGGGATTCTAAAAAATTTCAAACGATAAACGTGGAAGTATTCGTCAAAGGCTGTGTTAAAAGTGTGAGTTAGATCCCAGCGCCATTTTAAGGCAAACTCCTAAAACTCCATTTCATTTTAGCACAATTTTTGATTGGCCGTCGTGTATTTTTCTTTTTTAAGTGCGTTTCCTCAGAACTACGTCATTTATAAACCGATTTCAGTGTTTTTTTCTTAATTTGAAAGGATGTTCTTTCAGATTGCCCCGGAGAAAAGTGCGCAACACCACCCAAAAGAAAATCGATATTATTTTTCAACTACTTCTACTTAAGCGATTAATATGAAAATTTGCCGGGGTAGCCGCATAGTGTAGTGGAAAGTGCTCTAGATTATTAAAGGGGGGTCGCAGGTTCGATTCCTGCTTAGACCCTGGGTGTGTCTGCAGAAAATCCAAAAAAGTCTTAAATAGTATGTGTGTTTGTTTAAAAAGAGAAGAATGGCTACATTACGTACCCGTTACAATACTACATAATGATAAAAAGAGGGCAGTGCCACGCCGACGCAAAGAATATATGTTTTATTATCGGGTTTTTAGCTTTTTCCTTCGTTTTAAATAATAAAAACATAAATTATTATATTAAAAACAAAAAAAATTTTTTTTGTGTGATGGTTAGGGTTAATTGCAAGTATTCAATACTAGTGCGGTGTGGGAGGGGTCTTATTGGCTATTTTTACTTTTTTTTATTTTTATTATGTGTCATAATTTGTAAACGTGCCAAAATTGAAGGCTATAATAATGTTTTAAGCGCAGTATTCACGGTCAAAATGCATGATACAAGCATCGTGTACGTGTACATGAAGCTATTACCATACACGTACAAGCATAGCACTGGGTGTGGAATTTATGTTATAATGAACCACCACATGTCAAATTGCATATAAAAATCTTTTTATGTCCAGAGTTTGAAAGCTCTAAGTATGAAACACTACTATAAGAGTTTCCTTTGTTATTGTCTTTCTTTACTACATGCATGACCTATTACGAACACACGTTCATGCAAGCGAAAAATCATAAGACAAATTAAAATTATCTTATTATAATTTAAGTGCAACCTAAATGTCAAATTTCATATAAAAGCTTGTTTCGTTCAGAGTTTGACAATTCTATTTATAAAGTACTGCGTTGAGTAGCTTATCTTGTTATGACTGTGGGGCATACATTCTTGTACGCTTACCAATTACACGTACAAAATAAAAGCGTCATGCAAGCGAAAAATCAAAAATGTTTGATTTTGCTTCAAGAATTATCGGTGTGAAGCACTCAGACAAAATTTCACTAAGGCTAAACCCACACCAACAAAAGACAAAAGGTTTTTGTTTTCCAAATCAAATACACTTGTTTGATGCTAACCCACACCAAAAAATAAAGTCTTATCAAGTTTTTGTCTTAAAAGACGACCGGTAATCAAACAGCAATGCGACAATGTTTGTCGTCTTTTCTCGTTTATTTGAATTGTCTTAATTGGCATGGGTTGCATAAGAGAGCACGCATTTGTGTGCAACCAAGTTCGTTTCAGTCTGTTTTGTCAGACTCTGTGTAGGTATGTTGTATCAAGCCACATGTATTTTCCGCAGAGACAATATTGCGGTTGTTTTGTTTGGTATGGGTTGTCTCATAAGAACTAATGTACTCTTTGTTGTCGTATTATTAAAAAAAAACTGTTTTGTCTTATGTTGGTGTGGGTTCAGCCTAATACTACTACCATGCTTGTCATGCATTTTTACCGTGAATACTGCGCTTTAGAATTTATGCCAAAAAAAATGATTTGGAACCCGTGTGAGTGGGTCAGCACTATGAAATCAGCTCCTTTGTATAGTTTGTTTCGTATAGCTACCCTGCAGGCAAAGTAACTGGTATGTAGTTGGAACTATACTAGTTGCTTTTTGCTTCAGACTAGTTGTCCATCTATCCTTTTTTCATATATCGAACTATCGATTTTAACATTAGGTTGTCATAGGAGAGCAACTAGTTCATTTGTATACAGTTACATCCCGGTTGGAATCATAGTCATTGTAAACTAGTACGCTTACTAGTTTTTTTATTAAGAGTTTTGTAACTCTTAAAAAAACTTTGGCTCAACCGGGGTTCGAACTAGGGATGTAACGAATACCGATACCGATACCGATATATCGGCGATACTTCAGATTTTCCGATACATCGGTATCGGCGATATTTTACTGTCGATACGACGATACTTTTAAAATATTTTTCAGAGTTTTTTTTTAACAAATAATTTATTTTTGTTCAATTTTGCCATGAATTAAATTCACTTCGTTATTTTTTAAATCTTATTAATATCAATTTTAAAAATTAATAGTATTTTATGCTGTTATTTTGTAAACAAATTATTTATTTTTTGTTAATTTTACCATGAATTCAAATTCAAGTCGTTGTTTTTAAAATCTTATTCCAGCAAAAAAAGACACTCCAAAGAAGTCATGAAAATGTAGAATTCGCGATCCGGAAGTATTGCAAATTTGGATAATTTCTAATTAATTTTACATATCCTTGCCATTGCAAGAAGTTCTGTTTTTCGATTACCAATCACCGAATTAGAAGCGATGCTAGGACAAATTTCTTTTTCGGTGTTCTATAATGGTTTTTCCTCAAGGAAAAGGGATAAAAAATTACCTATTTTCACAATTTTTTTTATGCGAATTTAAACTCAAAACTTTATTTTCATGGAAATTTAAGTGAACAAATATAAACTTTTAGAAGACTTTTAATAATTAAGCTATTAAGTTATTTAGAAGAATATTAGTTGATAAATGTTTTTTAAAATATCGATTTTTTAAAAAGCATGGCGAGTATTTTTCAAAATTACAAAAGGAATTAAAAATTTTTTCTTCCTTTTCTACTAATTATCTGCATATTTTTAATATAGATTTTTTGAAGCAAAGAAAATGTAGCTCCTTAAAAATTACTTCCAATTTTTTATACTGGGTTAAAATCAATTTTAAATATTCTCTCTTACAATGTAATTTTGTATAATAAAAAAATTGAACTTGAGCTTTCTTGATCTAACCTTGAACTCAATTTCAATATTCGTATCGGTATCGGAATCGGTATCGGCGATATTTATTTTTAAATATCGGTATCGGTATCGGATCGGCAAAACGGCGTATCGTTACATCCCTAGTTCGAACACACATTCCTCATACTTTAAGGCAAGTACTCGACCCACTGAGCCATATTCTACTTATTTTTTTAATAGCTACAAATATGTTTCATATAAAATAGTATATCTCAAAAGTGTGTCCTTTTTTGACTAGTATCGTTACTAGTCTCGATAGAACTAGTAATATGGTTGTCCTTTTTTGACTAGTATCGTTAGTAGTCTTGATACAACTAGTAATATGATTGTAATTTTTTGACCAGTAACGTTACTGGTCTTGTTACAACTAGCAATATGACTGTCGTTTTTTGACTAGTATCATTACAACTAGTAATATGACTGTCCCAAAGCGTTACTAGTTGTAACTTTAGCTGCTGGGTATGTCTGTTTTGTATGCATAGGTTTGTTTTCGCTTATGTTGAAACTCCTCTGACGTAGGCCCCAGTTAACATAAAGTCTTAATTTATGTATCAATCTGCTATAATTGGTCGGCAGATTCATGAATATAAAAATCAAAAAATCGGCTCATGAATGACATAAGATTATATATATGTATATTAAGAAAATGTGAAAAGACAAAAATCGGACTCTATCTCAGCATACAAACATGCAAATCTCCACCTCGCCCTGCATACCAGAGAGGCTTAGTTAAATGACTGTTAAGTTGCGCTTACATAAGCAAAACATTTTTTTTGGTGCAATTACCCTTTTTAGGGTTCCGTACACCAAAAGTGTAAAGGAGCCGTATTGTTTTCGCTGTCTGTCACAGGCTTGTCTGTCACAGCCTGTTTCTCGAGAGCCGTAAGAGCTACGGACCTGAAATTTTCACAGAACATGTAAAACTTTTTCCGCTACAGTAAAACATACACAACACCATCGAAAAACATTTAAAAATTGAAGGATGTTCGAAAGCGAGCAACGAAACATGTCGATATACTAATGTAATATACAGACACTTATATATAAACACTTTAAATTTTCAAAGTTAGTGTTGATTGGTGTAGTCTGTAGAATAGACTACACCAATTAACATTTATTTTTAAAACAATAAAAATTAAAGGATGTTCTATCAGTTAATGTAATCTTACTACGTAATTTAGACCATATGCTGTATCTTGCAAACCGTAAGAGGTAAACTCTTGAAATTTTTAGAAACGCTAAAACTAAAAAATGCCGAAATTAAAGAAAATTTCAAAATGAAAAATCGCCAAAAATGAAAAAACGCTTAAAGGAAAAAAATCACCAAAATTAAAAAAATCGCTAAAACGCAAAAATCAACAAAAAAACTTAAAAAATTAAAAAACTAAAATTACACGAAAAAGCAAAACAAAAAAATTTCCAAAATGAAAAAAAGGCAAAAATTAAAAGTGATATACATACATATGTAAGTGTATTCGTACGGAGGCCTTCGTGTGCGAGCTAAAGTCGCACTTTCCTTTATTTATTATATTAGGTTTGATTTTGTGTCCAGAGGTGGGGAAAAATGTTCAAGGATGGAAAACCAAGATTTTAAAATAGTTTAAAAATTCAACTTAAAATGCAGCTTTTCAAAAATTTTTTTGTTAAATATACCTACTATTATATTATGTATATGTATGTAAAAAAGAAGAGAAAGTCCTCTTCAAAGTTGTGTTTATAATTATATATAAAATTGAAGACTTTTAACCGGTTTTATATATTTTTAAAATATTTAAGGTGATATTTTGAAAATACCGAAATAGAAATATGTATTATGGATTTATGGCCGATAAAAAACTATAAAGAAAAATATTTTTGTTCTTCAAGAACAAAATTTCTTCGAAAACAACATTTTAATTCGGCTGCGTACAAATTCATGTAGCTCATTTAAATTTTCTTGCTCTTGGGAAGAGCTGGTGCCTTCTTCACTTATTGGTGCAGGGTTAACGCCAAAGTCCAAATCACCTGGCAATTTTAATTCTGTTCCGAAGACAATTTTAGCATGTGTTCGTGATGTCGAGTCATGTACAGCTGACCTATATGCCATTAAAATTTCACAGTCCTTTTGATGCACGCTTACCACTTTTCGCCATCAGACTGTGGGTGCGGCGGCGTCGTTCTGGTTTTCTTTATCCCACATAATTCGCACATTTTTCGGAATATGACAGACTCGAAGTTTCTACCTTGGTCTGAATGTAATTTTATTGGAACACCATAGCGACATACCCAGTTGTTGACGAATGCATTCACAACTGTCCTTGCTTCTTGATTTAATATGGCATATACTTCTGGCCATTTACTAAAATAGTCCATCACCACAAGAACATAACGATTCCCGGCGTCGCTGAATGGGAAAGGACCTGCTACATCCATTGCTATTCGCTCAAATGGTGCACCTGAGTTGTATTGTTGCAGGTGTCCTCTACTTTTTCTTGCCGGACCTTTTGTGCGATGCACTGTGGGCAGTTTTCTATCCAATCGGCTACGGCTTGTTGACATTTAACCTAATAACAACACTGTTTTATCTTCTCAAGCGTTTTTGTCACTCCAAGATGATCGCCACTAGGAGCATTGTGAAACTCTTGCAAAACTTTATTCATCTTGGAGGATGGCACAACTATTAGGTTGGTAACCGTCTTACCATCTGCATTTTCCCATTCGCGGGACAGCACACGTTTATAAACTTTAGAATTTTCCACTGGGCCCAATAGGATTTCACGAGCAGGCTTTCTGCTGAGATTTCATTGCGAACAGGTCTTCTATCTTCCTCTTTGGCTGCTATAATTTTTGCCAATATGGTGTCGTTCCTCTGTGCCGCTGACCAGTCTTCATCGGTATTGATGTGTGTTAGCCGAACATCAATAACGCATTCCATAGCAAGTGGCAGGCTCCCCAGTAGTTGTACGTAGTCGAATATTGCTTAAAGTTTCCCATTTCCCCTTCACTATATCGGGCCTGATTATTGACTGTGACGCTATTGTGCCTATGGTGAAGATGTGCTTTTCACCGTTGTAGTACCCACATGCAGCAAGGTTGCTATTTTTCTGCTGCATTACTGATATGGAGATTGTGAGGCCGTCGTTTGTGGGAGCTAGCTCTTGCCCCTTAGTGCTAGCTCGTTTTATTTTAACGGGGACTCTTGTGTTGTTTGTTGGTTCACCCATTTACTATTTCTTGGTGGCGAAACAGATCTGGCTGTTTTTCTTGCCGCCTTGCAGTTGCTCTGAAAATGGCCAACTTTGCCGCAGTTATAGCACTTCCTTCTCCGCCAATGCTTGTCTCACTGCCTCCTTAATGCTAGAGACTAGATCACTCTCTTGCACATCTGTGGCTTTAAAATCACACTTGCACTCTCCTGAAACAATTTCTGCGAAGGTAGCGTTTTGTGTAGCACATACTGCAAGCTTTACGTCATGATCACGGATGTCGTTAACAAACGCCTCTGTTTTAACATGATCCAGGAATGCGTGGTTTTCTACAGGATAAGTAAGCTGCACTAACCGCTCAATTTCCATTGCAAAATCTTGTAGAGACTCATTGGGCTTTTGTCCTCTACATCGCAATTTTATGCGGTATATGTCACGCTTGTATTCGCCACCATATTTGCGCTTCAGTGCCGCTATGATGTCATCATAATTGCTTCTGCAGCTCACTGGTACGGTTTCAAGAACTTCTACTGCGGCACCTCTATGGCATTTTCTTCACTGTTCCATCCGGTTTTGTGGGCAACTGTCTCAAACTGGAATTTAAAGATGTTCAAAGGTGCGCTGCCATCGAAACAAAGCGTCTTTATTCTGCTAGAAACCTCCGGAACAACTCGCTCCGGACCTCCTTGACACTGAAGAAGTTATGCAATTTCTCGTCCATGTCTTTTACATGCACTTCGACGGCACCAGTTTCTAGATTATTGACTTTATTCTCCAGTTCAAAGAGTTTTTCATCCAATTTGCTTACTTGTACCTCGATGCCATCTTTATTCTGTTTATGGCCTCAGAGATTTTCACTAGTTTCTCATTTGTGGCCTTAGATCAGGAACTGTTCTCATTTGTGGCCTTAGATCAGGAACTGGCAAACACATACTAATACATTTTCCTTGTATGTGTTTTATTTTTCAACTCTCGCTCTTACAAAGTTTTTGTTAGTGTATATCAAGCAATATCAAGAAACAAGCGATAACACAACCTGCTTGTTTGAATGTTCATGCCACACTGATTGATTTTATTTACTTTTAGTTGATACGTGTGAGTACATACGTGTGAGAGTAAAAGAGTAAATAACCCCATGTGATATGCTTTGCAGGTTCCTGCCTTAGATCTTTCCTGAACTTCAGCCTTAGCTACAGCTAGCAGTCGCTCATTATTAGCTCTATATATTACTTTAGCTTCAGCCTTAACTTCAGCTAGTAGTCGCTCATTATTAGCTCTAGATGTTTCTTGAACTGCAACTAACATTATCTCGTTGTTGGCTCTAGATGTTTCTTGGCCTTCCTTTATTTCGCTCATAAAAGCAGGGAACATTGAAATCAAATCCGTGCTGCTTGCGTAGCTCGATTACATACCTCCATTTCTTCTTTATCCTCGAATTCGTATGTTGATGCCACTCTGCTTGAACTCATCTATCAGCCTCTTCTGAAGTTCAACTTTATTACCTTAGTTGATAGTTCCAGCTTACTCAGCTCCTTTTTTAGCTGCTCCACTTTTAGCTCTTCAAACTTCTATTTATTTTTCTAAATGTTCTTTTGTAATTTTTATTAATCAATAATGTCCTTTTTAACCGACTTCCAAAATGAAAAAGGATATCAATTCGTGTGTATGTTCTTTTTTAACTTTTTTTTAGTATGATATTTAAATTAAGCTCGAGGTCTTTTTATATAAAATTGATTTTATATTCCGATATTTCGCTAACAATTTGTTAGCATGTTCAGGAAAATAGGCAATGGCTTAGAGATAACTAAAATGTCAGCAGAGGTAAAACTTCAATCTTTAACGGATCATACTGCAAGACGTCTCATTCAAAGTTTACCTGAAAAGCAGGCTGAACTACTTTCGGATAAACTCACATTACTTAACAAATGGGCTTGTAATGGATCATCCGGTCAAAGCGCTTCAAGCAAGTAATAAATACAAATGACATGACAACCACAGACACAAATATGTTTATGGCTTCTGTAGTTCCTTTAAGACTTAGAAGTGAATGAGGAAGTGACTGCTCAGATCACTGGTGTGTATATGAATATTATAAAAAGGTTTGCCGTTATACTGACGCCCCTTATTACAACTTGCCTGTAAAGTACGTATTTGTAAAAGTTAACCATAGCTAAAATGAGGAATACAGTGACCTGTAACTATTTTCGTTATTAAAACTTCCCTGTAAAATAAAATTTATCTTATTTCAAAACATGGCAATACCAGAGCAAACATCGATTACTACCCAGTAAAAAAGTTGCTTCCAATAAAGCACATTTCTATTATTATGGAATAAAAGTAGCGCTGACAAACCTGCTGATATCGCTGCTGATTTTTGTATGGCGAGTTCCCGGATTGGAGTATTACAATTTTGCTCACAAAAGCGCTTTTGAAGCGCTGAAAATCATCAACATTTTCAGCACTAGAACTGAAAATATATGAAAAAAATGGTTTGATGTGGACTGGCGTCGTTAACGCCATTTTGAATTTTTCTTATTCGTTCCTTTATTTATTTTTATTAATTTCATATTTTTACTCAATTTTTGTTATTTTAACTTCAACTAGTATCGAACTAAGAACCTTCAGGTTTGAAGTCCAACGTACTAATCACTCGACCAAAAAGACTGTTGCAAAACGGCACCAAGAAACTCAAATAAACTTACTCTTCATTCTCGCTTAAAAACCTGCTTTGGATCAGCACTATAAAATTAGCTTTTTTGTATAGCTCGTGTACGAAACTTTTGTATAATCAGCTTCTGAATAAGCTGATATTTTAAAGCGAATTATGAAGCGCTTTATTTCTTTAGTGCTTCAAAAAACTTGAACATTTTTTACTGGGTACCTTTAGGCGTCACTTTAAAATAATTTTAATACACACAACAAAAGAAAATAATTTTTATTTTTCCTCCTAAAACTATGCTCGAAAATTTTTTCAATGTTTCTTTTAATTGAATACTTTCAAACACTATGGCAGCTGCAATACCATAAACCTCACATTAAATTTAAACACAAGAAGAACTTTCCTTTAGCTTATCGGAAAGATCTTGCCTAAAGTCTACTTATAATAATGAAAAACGAGTTATCTGTCCGATAACATCTTAACTTTAGCTATTGGTAAGTTATAATAATAATTGCCCTTAGTATACTAAACTATAAAGAAAATATCAATGGATCAAAATTTGAAGAATATGCATCAAAAACTGCCCAACTTTTAACCCAAATGTATCTCATAAAAAAAACTTATCCCACGGTACACAAAATTTTGGCTCAGGGAAAAAATTTAATTGAATATCAGTGCTTACCAATTAAGAACTTTCACAAGAAGCCCAGGAGTGCAGAAATAAAGACTACAATCAATTTCGATACACAAACACAAAAAATAACTTTAATTCAGAAATGCTAAGTTTATTAGATATTTATCTAAAGTAAGATGAATATTTTGTCAAGAACCAGTAAAAAGTTCTTATAATAAAAATATTTTACGATTATTAAAAACCAAAACAGTTTTATATAAAAAAATTACAACAAATATTTATAGCTAAGACTTTAGTATTTATAGCTAAGACTTTAGTATTAAAATATTTCAATAATATTAATATTTGATGCAAATAAAAAATGTAATAAAAATTAAACATAAAAAATTTCCACCGAAAATATTTTTAAAGCTTGACTGCGATTTTCAAGCACCCTGCATTTGCTGAAACACATATGATACATAGTTTCAACGCAGAAGATGTTTTCTTTCAACATCCTTTTGAATTTTTAAAATATCTTCATTACTTCAAAAGTTATGATTTTTGCAATGGAAAAAGTCAAAACGAGCCACTGTGCGTCGCGGTAATGGGTATCGCTAATACGAGAATGTACTGTAATTACTACAAATTGAAAACAAAAAATTAATTCTTTAATGACAAGCGTAATTTTTTTAATGTCAAACTTACATTTTGTAGAAATTTTTGAACATTTCGAAAATATTTTTTATTTGAATTTGGATTTAACGACGGATTATAGAAAGACATTGAAAATAATCTTTTAACAAATGCTATGTGACAAAGTGTCCTCTTTCAAATGAAATAACATTTTCTTTAAAAAATCCCATTTTTTGATTCATCGTGTGAACTGCCAATATTTCTGCCGCTGTGTGCAATGTTAACTTTACAATTTTTGAGTTTTAATCATATAAATTCTCTTATATTTACATAAAAAGAAATAGCACTGCATTTTATATTTGCGCAAAATTGTTTTTTGAAAAAAAAAACGAAAAATTGAGATTTCGCGACTGTTTGCTAATAAAACATTACTTGGCCCATGAGGGGATCGAACAAGCGACCTTCGCGTTATTAGCACGACGCTCTAACCAACTGAGCTAATGGGCCCGTGAATATACCACAATATACCAATACATCACTTGTTTTTCAATGGTTTCTAGTGTCAGACCGATCGCACTTTCTTCAGACCAAACCAAACTTCGGTTTTATTTTTAAAACCGAAACCAAACTTTTTTATTGAAGAGAACTTTACTTTTTTAGCTATGACTCATTTATTCAATACATAAATACAAAATGAAGAAATGAAAACATCGTACACTTTGCACTTTTAATAATATTTTATTTATAAAATGATTAAAAATATTTTACAAAACTGTCCGTTTTGTTTACTTTTCCAAAGACATTTCAATTGCTTGCCCTACAAACCCCTTAGAAATGCATCCATTACTTCGATAATGGTTATTGGTAACCAAAAAACTTTTTTGGTTGCTAATAATATTTATTCATAACCAAAAAAGTATTTCTCAGTTATATTAGTTACAATGACCAAACTGAAATATGCCTTACGATAATAGTTGATTATAACCGCTATTTGAATTCATCAATATTCATGGTTAAGGGTTAACGGTTTTTGCCATATCCCTTATAACTTAAATATGCAGCGATAAATATATAACGAAATCAGCCAATCCAATTTACTCAATATCTTGTGAGTATATTTCATTTTAAACAATTTGTCAAGATACTGATTCCTTAAGAATACACATACATGCATATATTCAAAATGCACTAAATTTTGATAGCAAGCATGCTTAGTCGCAGGGACGTGGGTTCGAGCCCCACGTTGGGCGAAAATTTTTTAAATATTTTATGGTAAATTCATATAAGTTCTTAACCGCCTTATTAAAAAAATAAATTCAGGTTTATTCTTAAGCAAAATTGTTCACTTTTAATTGTTATTTTATGCATATTTCTTAAATTATTTCATAGTGAGGAAGATTATGCTCTCTTGTACGATAGCATTTTTGGACATTTTAATTTTTAATATTTGATCTTTTCATTAGTTTTTCTAATACTGCATAGCAATAGAACTCATTCCAACGTGATATATTAAAAAAGTATCACTTATGTCTTTCTTTATACATATATATGTATATTGTCCACATTAATATTGCCATTCATAATGAAATGGTAGTGAAAAAGCTTTCAAATTTGATATAAATATATAAACCTAAACTGAAAATTTCGAAATGATGAAAACATTTAATTGCTACTACATATTTCTAAATGTTTTATTAGTATCACTGTGCATTAATTTGCAACTTTTTTTCTTTAACAATTCGAGAAAAACGATATTTTCGTACTTTTGCGAAAATTTTCGAATATAAATTAGTTGAATAAACACACCATAACACGGATGCAGTGATTTTTTTGCGAAAATTCAACATGTTTGGTAAAAATTTTTATATCATATAAATTTAACAATTTTTGAGTTTTAATCATCTAAATTCTTTTAAATTTACATAAAACAAAATAGCACTATAATTACTGTACGCGCAAAAAAAAAAGATTGAAAAATTTAATTTTTCGCACAAAAAAGTCACAGAACATCTTAAAGTTGTACATACATATTTGATCAAATAACTAAATTTAAGTTTGATAATATTCGTAAAAGTAAAAATTATTTGTTTTTATGATAACTTACTACGAAAATTTAAAATCGTGAATATCGCGAATACGAGCACTAACTTCGAAAAAACGGCTAACACAATTGAATTCAGCGTAATCGAATTAACTTTACCAATAGAGGCTCAACTTGTTAAATTTTGTGATTAGTGTAGTGTATCTTAGCAGTTTTAACCATTTTGAAATTAAACAAGCAGAGTGGCGCAGTGGAAGCGTGCTGGGCCCATAACCCAGAGGTCCGAGGATCGAAACCTTGCTCTGCTATCATGTCACGTATTTTTGCTGGCTACATATTTCTTTGGCTATTAAAAATAATAGGAATACCGAAAATATGTAAATACACATTATTAAATAACAACCCACTAAACCTGAGATTCGAAATAAAAGAAGGTTCGCTAAAACGAAGAATTTTCGAAACAAATTTGTTCGATAAATGCTCGTGGATCTAAAAAAAAATTGATGTTCGCAAATGCGAGCTTTTGTCGATAATGTTGCGACAATAAGCTCAATTGCCAAATTTCATAAAATGTGAATGTTCGCAGCATCGAAATATGTATGTCTCGATAAGAAGCGCAATTGCCAAATTTCATAAAATGTGAATGTTCGCAGCATTGAACTATTTTCGATAATTTATCGAATGTGTAATTTACATTCATGTGTGCAATAATTGAATAGAAAAAATTTGCCACGATAGCCTAGTGGATGTGTGCTAATCTGTTAGCCTGGCGGTACCGTGTTCGAATCTGATTGACAGCAGCCTAAGTTACAATTTTAAACAAATAAATATTCCATTTACATTAAAATAGATAAATTAAAAAAATAAAGATAACAATCTTGAAAAGTTACTTTTTCCTGCATTTTTATAGTATCGATATTGGTTCGCTATTGATTTGTCAGCGAAACATCGAAATCGAAAGATTTGCTGCCACAAACTGAGCGACGAGTGAGCTCTAGCAGCTCTTTCTCTTTCCGACTTCGATAGCCGTTCGCGAGTGTTTTGTCCGAGAAACGTGTGCGCAACATTCGAATGCGATATTATTTTCGAATGTTTTGGTTTGCTGGGAAATCACTCAAATACATGTCCAAATTCAGCAAACCAAAACATTCGAAAATAATATCACATTCGAATGTTGCGCACACGTTTCTCGGACAAAACACTCGCGAACGGGTATCGAAGTCGGAAAGAGAAAGAGCTGCTAGAGCTCACTCGTCGCTCAGTTTATGGCGGCAAATCTTTCGATTTCGATGTTTCGCTGACAAATCAATGGCGAACCAATATCGAAGAAATGTTGATACTACAAAAATGCAGGAAAAAGTAATTTTTCAAGATTGTTATCTTTATTTTTTTAATTTATCTATTTTAATGTAAATGGAATATTTATTTGTTTAAAATTGTAACTTAGGCTGCTGTCAATCAAATTCGAACACGGTACCGCCAGGCTAACAGATTAGCACACATCCAGTAGGCTATCGTGGCAAATTTTTTTTATTCAATTATTGCACGCATGAATGTAAATTACACATTCGATAAATTATCGAAAATAGTTCAATTGTCGCAACATTATCGACAAAAGCTCGCATTTGCGAACATTCGATTTTTTTTTAGATTCACGAGCATTTATCGAACAAATTTGTTTCGAAAATTCTTCGTTTTAGCGAACCTTCTTTTATTTCGAATCTCAGGTTTAGTGGGAAAATAAATACCCAGCGAAAAACAAGTTAACGCGTACAAAATGAAATAGAGTTTTTATTATTTCTTAACAAGTTGTTTCGTTGAATGCATTCTTAATGCTATCGTAAATTTTGATAAAGCTGTAGCTTTTGAACTCATGAAAAACGCATGCGACATTGCTAGATAATCATATAAAATATATTGCATTAATTACACTATGCGACAAATGAAGAGTTTTGGAGAAACACACGGACAGGACAGTACAGATTCGGTTGTACTAGCACAGGATTGTAAAACCCAATACTCAGTCGTATTTGGTGACCAATATTTTTTATAGACCTCTAAAATTTCTGAAAATTAGTGGGCCCTCAAGGAAAGGTGTCATCAGTATTTGGGCAACAGATAATTCAAGCTTTATGACACCGCTTAACTATGTATGGCAATAATGTAGCTAAGAGTCCGTTAAACAGATTTTTTAAAACATTTTACGCCAAAAAATAATTTTTTGGTGCGCTTTTTTTTTAAGGTAAGGAAACAAAATTATTTTTTCACTTTTTTCAGAATAACTTACATGGGACTCGTAATTTTTGACTAATAATATTTGTCAAAATTGTTGTTATGGTAAAGTTGAACAACTTTCGTGAGCATAACAATACAATCTAAACGTGTCTAGCTCAAGCAGACCCCTTTTTCCTTAAAAGTTTAGTTTTTTACTATTTTTTAATGCTAAGAAAATATTTTTTTTTTTGAAAATAGTATATTTATGGGCAAAATTCTCTCTAGTGTTATGTTGTGTTTCATTAACATGTTGTGACAAAAATATGTTTTTTCTTGCACTTTTTTTGAAAAAAAAATATAGGAAACATTTATTTTATTTACCTTCTTCATCATAATATACAAGAAGTCCAAATTTTTCACTAATAATATTTGGCAAAACAACAACAAACCCTATAAAATAGTATATACTAAAATCAGCGCAAGAGATAGAACAATAACAAAGAAAGTAAAAAATGCAATAAAAATATAGCCTAACTGGTGAAAAACGACGTAAGTATTTCTGACAACAGTAAACAAAATATTTTATTCTAATATTTTTTATTTTAATATTTTTTCAAAAAAAAGCGCACGAATAAATTATTCTTTTGGCCTAAAATGTTAATAAAATTTCTTTAGCGGGCTCTTAGGTATATTATTGCAATATATAGTTAAGCAGTATCACCAAGGGTGAACTAGCTGTTGGCCAAAAACTGAGGACACTTTTTTTGAAGGTCCACTGATTTTAAGAAACTTTAGAGGCGCATAAAAAATTGGGCCTGAAATTCGGCAAACTGATTATTAAAGGGTTTTACCATCCTGCAATAGTAGAATCGAACCTATGGTATCAAGTCCGTATGTTTTTTGCACATTTGCACTGTGTTATCTAGCGAAATTGGCAAGCAAAAAGGAATTAAATCACGACGTGACATATTTTCCACGGGTAAGTACTTTGAAACAAGTATTATCTTATCCAGAAGAGTATGGGTTAGTATCCCAACCGAGTCAACATTTTTTGTAAATTCATAATTTTTACTAACATTTCGCATGCATGCGTAAGCAATCATTTGAATGACGAGCAGTGTATTTTAGTGTTAAAATCTTGCGTTTTTCAATCAAATTTGAACGCATGCAGTATCGTTAGAACTCATGCTTTAAATCGATTTTTAATGCCTTTTTATTTCTGCTAGGTGTCAGTTGACATGTGGAAATCAATTGGTCTGTGTAGTACATAATATGTAAACAGCCTCGACTATTTTATAATAAAATATTACTTGGCCCATGAGGGGATCGAACCCGCGACCTTCGCGTTATTAGCACGACGCTCTAACCAACTGAGCTAATGGGCCCACATTATATGCAGTGAATATACCACAATATACCAACACCTCACATGTTTTTCAATGGTTTCTGGTGTCCGAACGCACTTTTTTCAGACCGAGTGCGAACTTCGATCTAATTTTTATAACCGAAACCGAACTTTTTTATTGAAGAGAAAAGGTTCAACTTCACTTTTTTAACTATGACTCATGTATTTAATACATAAATACAAAATGAACAAATGCGTACATTGTACGTTCTACTTTTCAATAATATTTTATAGGGCTGCAATTTTGTGTATCTTTGATGATATTAAGATTTCATCGAGTATTCGGCGTAAGCAATCATTTGAATGACGAGCAGTGTATTTTAGTATTGAAATCATGCGTTTTTCAATCGAATTTGAATGCATGCAGTATCGTTTTTAGTATAGATTTTTTTAATGTATTTTTTATTGCTGGGTATCAGTTGACATTTGGCAATTATTAGTCTGTTTGCTACATAATATGTAAATAGCCTCGACTATTTTATAATAAAATATTACTTGGCCCATGAGGGGATCGAACCCGCGACCTTCGCGTTATTAGCACGACGCTCTAACCAACTGAGCTAATGGGCCCACATTATATATCGTGAATATACCACAATATACCAATACGTCACGTGTTTTTCAATGGTTTCTAGTGTCCGACCGAACTCACTTTTTCATAACGAACCCGAACTTCGGTTTAATTTTTGTAACCGAACCCGAACTTCGGTTTAATTTTTATAACCGAAACCGAACTTTTTTATTGAAGAGAAAAGGTTCAAATTAAGTTTTTTAACTATGACTCATTTATTTAATAAATATATACAAACTGAGCAAATGCGTACATCGTACGTTGCTCTTTTCTATAATATTTTACAGGACTGTAATTTTGTGTATCTTTGATGATATATAAAAAAAATTAAACAAAGTTCGATGTTCGGCGAAAATATTACCGAACGCCGAATATCAACCGAACATAGCATTTTGCCGAACCCGAACTTTGGTCGGACACTAATGGTTTCCTTTTACATAGGGAACGAAAATAATTGTTATAAAATAACCTTTATCTGTTTTAGGTTATTTTTAACCATTATCGTGAGATATATGTATATTATTTTGGTCACCGTAATCAATATAAGTCAGAAATATTTTTTTGGTTATGAATAACTATTATATCAACAAAAATAAAATGATTTGGTTACCAATAACCATTATCGAAAATAGTTTTATTTTTTTGGTTATCGCACTTTCATTTAAATAATATTTTATTTATAAAATTATTGAAAATATTTTACAAAACTGCCGGTTATGTTTACTTTACCAAAGACATTTCAATTGCTTGCCCTACAAACTCCTTAGAAATGCATCCATTACATCTAAAATACGATATGTATGTATCCGGGTAGTGACAACCGAAAAATAAAATTACTTTCGATAATGGTTATTGGTAACCAAAAATCTTTTTGGGTTGCTATATTTATTCATAACCAAAAAAATAAATATTTCTCAGTTATATTGGTTACGATGACCAAAACGAAATATGTATGTGTTACGATAATGGTTGCTTATAACCATTATTTGAATTAATCAATGTTAATGGTTAAATAAGACCTTTTTGTCATTTCTCTTTTAACTGTTACGTTGCTGCTTATACATGCATCTATAAATATATAGTAGAGTCCGACCGAAACCAGTTTTTTGAGGCCGAACCCGAATCGAACCTAATATTCGGCAAAAAGGGCGAATATTCGGCTGAATCCGAAACTTGTCGAAACTTTTTTAGAATTAACTGATATTGACATTTTAAAAACTTAACAGAACTGAATAGTCATTTATTTTATTAACGGCCCTTTTCACAATGTGATTAAAAGTTAACGTGGTCTTTAACAGCAAATTCGGCATACAAAACTCTCCGTTAAAGTGTACGTTAACTTTTAACTGTACACTGTGAAAAAGGGCGCAAGAGTATTTCTACATACATACAGTGTCAGTCAAAATAGTAGTAGAAATTGGATATATTGCAATCCATCGAGCAAATATAAAACTTAAACATTAATGAGCATATGATTAATAAAAACTTGGTATGAAATTAGCTTAAATGATGAATAGAACTGGAATGTTGGGTTCGGTACAGATACATTGAGGAGTTTTTTATCACTCTATTGATGACGTTGCAAGAGCACCAATCAAAAAGTTGAGTCTGAATAACTAAAAAGATATAAATTGGAATATTTACCTATTTTTTACACTAATTTTGTACGATTTCATTCATTTCTACTAAAGTGAAGTTTTTTTGTTTACGCCCGCGTTTCATCGATGATATACACAATATAGAAGTTTTCTCGACGGTATTGAATTTATCGTGAAGATTGAAAATGCGCTTTCTTCATATTTTGAAATTATTTTAAAAAATCTATTTCAAAAAACAAATACTCAATTTCAGTGTAAAATTGCAGGATTAAATTCGATTGCGAAAAATCGATTTATTATAACATAAAATAGATCTTCGATTGGAATCGAAATCGGTTTACCATTTCCTAGTTTTTGCTATTTATTTTGGCAACAAACAGTCAAATACTTTATATTACTATGTATATCTGTTGGTTGCGCTTTATAAAACTAAATAAAATTTTCATTCAATTTGAAAAGATATAGGACGGGAAAAAACTGATTCATGGCGGTGACATATTTTAAATTTGAAAAATACTATTTCGATTAACTTCCTTATTTATAGAAAATAAAAAGTTTCGGTTTCGGTATTCGGTCAAAAGGGTTGGCCTAAACCGCATATCAGCCGAAACCAAAATTTTTGCCGAATCCAAAACCGAAATCGAATATTCGGTCGGACTCTAATATATAGTACATATAACTAAATCAGCGAATTCAATTTAGGCAATATCTTGTGAGTATATTTTATTTAAAAAAAAATTGGAAAGATACTGATTGCTTAAGAATATACATACAAACATATATCCAAAACGCACTATATAACGAGTGATTTTTTTGCTATTATCTTTTTGGCAACACTAGTTTTGACAGCTCACGCACGTTTTGTATCTTGTGTCACTGTCAAACATCTTCAGTTTGGTCTATAATTTAATCATGAATCGTCTTACAAACGAACAACGCTTACAAATTATTGAATTTTATTACCAAAATGCGTGCTCTGTTAAGTACATGAGTCATAGTTAAAAAAGTTAATTTGAACCTTTTCTCTTCAATAAAAAAGTTCGGTTTCGGTTATGAAACCGAAGTTCGGGGTCGGTATGAAAAAGTGCGTTCGTTTGGACACTAGAAACCATTGAAAAACACGGACGTATTGGTATATTGTGGTATATTCACGATGTATAATGTGGGCCCATTAGCTCAGTTGGTTAGAGCGTCGTGCTAATAACGCGAAGGTCGCGGGTTCGATCCCCTCATGGGCCAAGTAATATTTTATTATAAAATAGTCGAGGCTATTTACATATTATGTACCAAACAGACTAATTAATAATTGCCAAATGTCAACTGATACCCAGCAATAAAAAAGACATTAAAAAAATCGATTTAAAGCATGAGTTCTAATGATACTGCATGCATCCAAATTCGATTGAAAAACGCATGATTTTAACATTAAAATGATTGCTTACGCCGGATACTCGATGATTTTAATCCGTTTTTGCATGCATGCGAAATGAAATGTTAATACAAATTATAAAAATTAAAAATAAAAAATGTTGACACGGTTGGGATACGGAGCCGTACTCTTCATATAAGATAACACTTGTTTCAAAGCACTTACCCCTGGAAAATATGTCAAGTCATGCTTTAATTCCTTTTTGCATGCCTTTTTCTCTGAATAACAAACACAGTGCAAATGTGCAAACAACATACGGATTTGACACCATAGGTTCGATTCTACTACTACAGGATAGTAAAACCCTATTATCAGTTTGCCGAATTTCAGGACCCATTTTTTATGGGCCTCCAAAGTTTCTGAAAACCACTGTGCCCTCAAAAAATGTATCATCAGTTTTTGGACAACAGCTAAGTCAGACTTGGTGATACTGTTTAACTATATATTGCAATGATATACCTAACTAAATTTTATTCACATTTTTTTTAAATAGGAAAAAATTTGTTTACTATTTTCAGAATAACTTACAGGGATTCCTAATTTTTTGCTAAAACTATTTGGCAAAGTTATACCTACGGCAAAGCTGAACAACTTTTGTAAACATATCAATATAATCTGAACGTATCTAGGTACCCTAAATAGCCAATAAAAACTATTTTGTACCATAAAAATGGTCGCTTTTCACCAGTTACGCTTTAGTTTTATTGATTTTTTTTTTATTTTCTCTTATTGTTCCATTTCTTGCTGGCTTTAGTGTACTTATACTATTATTTGGGGTTTCTTGTTGTTTTTCCAAATATTGTTAGTAAAAAATTTGGACTTCTTGTATGTTATGCTGAAGAAGGTGAATAAAATAACTGTTCATATATTTTCAAAAAAAATGCAAGAAAACAAAATTTTTTTTGCTACAAAATGTTAATAAACACAACATAACACAAGAAAGAATTTTGCACTTGAATATACTGTTTTCAAAAAAAATAATATATTTAAGCATCAAAAATTAGTAAAAATTATAATATTTTTTATGCATGCGCTTTTCATGACTGCATAAACTACAGCTTTATCAAAATTTACGATGGTTGAATGAATTCAACTAAACAAATTCTTAACAAATAAAAACTATTTCATTTTGTACGCGTTAATTTATTTTTCGCTGGGCATTTATTTTTGGACATGTATTTGACTGTATGCGATTTAAGTTATTTACTAATGTGTCCCAGCAGATGAAAACATTCGAAAATAATATCGCATTCGAATGTTGCTCACACATTTCTCGGACAAAACACTCGAGAACAGCTATCGAAGTCAGAAAGAGAAAAAGTTGCTATAGCTCACTCGTCGCTTAGTTTGTGGCAGCAAATCTTTCGATTTCGATGTTTCGCTGACAAATCAATAGCGAACCAATATCGAAAAAATATCGATACCACAAAAATGCAGGAAAGGTTATCGTTATTTTTAAATTTATCTATTTTTATGTAAATGAAATATTTATTTATTTTAAATTTTAACTTACGCTGCAGTCAATCAGATTCGAACACGGTACCTCCATGCTAACAGATTAGCACACATCCACTAGGCTATCGTGGAAAATTTTTTCTATTCAGTTATTGCACACATGAATGTAAATTACACATTCGATAAATTATCGAATATAATTCGATGCTGCAAACATTCACATTTTATGAAATTTGGCAATTGTGCGTATTATCGCGACATTATCGACAAAAGCTCGTATTTGCAAACATTACATTTTGATAGATTCACGAGCACTTATCGAACAAATTTGTTTCGAAAATTCTTCGCTTTAGAGAACCTTGTTTTATTTCGAATCTCAGGTTTTGTGGGGTATTATACATAATATCGGTATGTATTCATTTTCTTTTTAACAGCTAAAGAAATATGTCGCTACAAAAATACTTCACATGATAGCAGAGCAAGGTTTCGATCCTCGGACCTCTGGGTTATGGGCCCAGCACGCTTCCACTGCGCCACTCTGCTTCTTGAAGAAAAAAAAAAGTTGCAAAGTAATGAACAGTAATACTAATAAAACATTTAGAAATATGTAGTATCATTTAAATATTTTCATCCAACTAAGTTCTCTAAAATTTTATATAATTTTATATATTTAAAGTGATGTAATTTGTGTACTTAAAAAGTGTTTCTGGTTTCAAAAATCTGTTTTGGTACAATTATGCCCAAAAAAGTACAATTTTAGAGAACAATTGGTACAATTTTAAAATCTCATTTGCCATCCCTGATATACAGTATTAAAATAGGAATGAAAAGATCAAATATCAAGGATTAAAATCTCTCAAAATGCTATCGTACAAGAGAGCATAATCTCCCTCACTATTAAATCATTTAGGAAATGTTCATAAAATAACAATTAAACTGAATCATTTTGCTTAAAAATAAACCAGAATTTAGTTTTTTAATAGGGCGGTTAAGAGCTTATATGAATTTACAAAAAAATGTATTTAAAAAATTTCGCCCAACGTGGGGCTCGAACCCACGACCCTGAGATTAAGAGTCTCATGCTCTACCGACTGAGCTAGCCGGGCTTACTTATTTTAAAAACTAAATAATAATGGGTGATTTTATAAGAACTATCGGAAAGTAAAAAAAAAACACATAAAATTCAGAAAAATGCATGAAATATTTATTTGGATCGATAGTTGGGTCGATATAATTTAATGTTTGAAGATTATTTCATGCAAATGTTGGCCGCGGCTGCGCCTCAAATGGTCCATCCGCTTAGTCCAATTTTGGCATACTCTTTCCAACATTTCGGCCGGTATCTCACGAATAATGTTGGCAATGTTGGCTTCCAGTGCGTCAATCGAAGCGGGCTTGTCGCTATAGACATTAGCCTTAACATAGCCCCACAAAAAATAGTCTAGAGGCGTTAAATCGCACGATCTGGGCGGCCAATTGACTGGTCCCAAGCGTGAAATAAACTGTTCACCGAACTCGCCTCTCAATTGGTCCATTGTTTCGCGTGCTGTGTGGCATGTGGCACCGTCTTGTTGAAACCACATGTCATGCAAGTCAAGCTCTTCCATTTTGGGCAGAAAAAAAAATGTTATCATCGCACGGTAGCGCTCACCATTCACAGTAACGTTGTGATTCGCATCATCTTTGAAGAAATACGGCCCAATGATGCCGCCAGCCCATAATCCGCACCAAACGGTTGTCTTCAGTTCGCACTCTACGTAAACGTGTTGGTGGTTTAATGTCCAACAATGTCAATTTGGTGCGAAATTTTTTTACAATAGCCCGAATAGAAGCCTCAGTAGGTCGATTAAACTGACCATAAAATGGAAGAATCGCGCGATGAACTTTCTTAATACATAAATACAAAATGAACAAATGCGTACATTGTACGTTGTACTTTTCAATAATATTTTACAGTACTGCAGTTTTGTGTATCTTTGATGATATATAAAAAAATTAAATAAAGTTCGATGTTCGGCGAAAATGCTTCCGAACGACGAATATCAACCGAACATAGCATTTTGCCGAACCCGAACTTTGGTTGGACACTAATGGTTTCCTTATACATAGGGAACGAAAATAATTGTTATAAAATAATCTTTATCTGTTTAAGGTTATTTTTAACCATTATCGTGAGAAATATGTATATTATTTTGGTCACCGTAATCAATATAAGTCAGAAATATTTTTTTGGTTATGAATAACTATTATATCAACAAAAATAAAATGATTTGGTTACCAATAACCATTATCGAAAATAGTTTTATTTTTTGGTTATCGCACTTTCATTTAAATAATATTTTATTTATAAAATTATTAAAAATATTTTACAAAACTGGCGGTTATGTTTACTTTACCAAAGACATTTCAATTGCTTGCCCTACAAACTCCTTAGAAATGCATCCATTACATCTGAAATACGATATGTATCCGGGTAGTGACAACCGAAAAATAAAATTACTTTCGATAATGGTTATTGATAACCAAAAAACTTTTTGGTTTGCTATAATATATATTCATAAGCAAAAAAAAAGTATTTCTCAGTTATATTGGTTACGATGACCAAAACGAAATATTTCTTACGATAATGGGTGATTATAAGCATTATTTGAATTAATCAATGTTAATGGTTAAATAAGCCCTTTTTCTTTTATAACTGTTACGTTCCTGCTTATATATGCATCGATAAATATATAGTATAAGGAAATCAGCGAATTCAATTTACTCAATATCTTGTGAGTATATTTTATTTAAAAAAATTGGAAAGATACTGATTCCTTAAAAATATACATACATGCATATATCCAAAAACACACTAAATATGATTTAATTTTTAAAATAAGCATGCCCGGCTAGCTCAGTCGGTAGAGCATGAGACTCTTAATCTCAGGGTCGTGGGTTCGAGCCCCACGTTGGGCGAAATTTTTTAATAAAGTTTTTGTAAATTTATATAAGTTCTTACCGACTTATTAAAAATAAATAAAATCAGGTTTTTTAAGCAAAATGGATCACTTTAATGTTTATTTTATAAACAATTCCTAAATGATTTAATAGTGAGAAAGATTGTGTTCCCTTGTACGATAGCATGTTGGGACATTTTAATCATTGATCTTTTTACTCGTTTTTTAATACTGCATACCAATAGCAGTGGTCTATAAAATAATTTAATTAAAGTCTTGCCAGGAATCTAACCTGCGACCTCCGGCTAATAGTCTAGCACACTATCCACTACACTACGGCGGTGGTCTTTTTTGGTTTGGGCGCTTTTTTTGTTTTAGCGTTTTTTTCACTTGTTGGCGTTATTTTTAGTTTTACCGACTTATTTTAGTTGTGGCGATTTTTTCAGTTATGGCGCTTTTTTCGATTTTATGGATTTTTTCGACTTTTTGTGATTTTTTATTTTTAGCGTTTTTTTTGTTTGACACTTATTTTCGTTTTGGCAATTTTTGGGTTGTTGATATTTTTAATTTCGGCGTTTTTATTTCGTTTTAGCGATTTTATTGTTTTTTGTAGATTTTTTTCGTTTTGACAATTTTCTTTCGGTTTGTGACGATATTTTTATTTTAGGCGATTTTTTCGGTTTCTGACGGTGTTTTTTGTTTTGGCGATTTTTGTTAGTTTTGTCGACATTTTAGTTTTGGCGGTTTTGTCGAATTTTGACGATTTTTTTTTGCTTTTCTGATTTATTTGGTTTTGGCGTTTTTTGTTTGTTTTAACGTTTTTTCGCTTTTTGACGATATTTATTTATTAAAATTTTTGGCGCTTTTTTCAGCTTTGACGCTTTTTTGGTTTTGGGGATTTTTTTCGGTTTTTGGTAATTTTTTTTTTAGTTTTACCGATTTTTTTGCTTTTAAATTTTTTTCGTTTTGGTGATTTTTTCGGTTTTTGGTGATTTTTTACTTTTGGCGCTATTTAAAGGTACTTTTAGAAATTTGACAAGCACAGTGTGCTTGTCAAATTTCCCACTGCAAAATCAATACATGGTGTGTAAAAGCAAAGAAAACTTGCTTCTGCAAATGTCAGCCTGCATTTATAGTGTAAACATTTTCAATTAGAGTATGTTCTATTTTAAACTGACAAAGCACCTGGCATCAGCTGTTTTGCAAGTCAATTGTTTGTGGCACCAAGAACATGGTGTTTGTGATTCGGCAAAAATCTATTTATTTATACGTATTCTTTAAAAAAATAAAATTTGTAATTAGTTTAAATACAAATTGAATACAAGAACTCAAAACTCTCGCGAAAAAAAAATTATCACAAAACAAGCTGCCGTAAACTATTATAGGTTATGTCAGATGCACTGATAACATTATGACAGTAACGGAATGTGTTTTGTTTAAGAAGTATTCCGTGCAATCATTTTTAAAAGAGTAAACATTTAAAATTCTAAGCAATCTTATTTTTAACTGATTCTAACATTCAATAAAAAAAAACTAAATACACATTGTACGGATTTTCTGTTGCTTTCAATATAGTCCGTTGTTTAAGTTATAAGTACCAAAAAAGTACATGCATAGAAATAACACACACATACAAATACTCAAAATATTCTGTACGTAAAATTAACGGAAATTGCAATTGAAATTACATAAATATACATTTAAAATCAGTGTCGTAGTGGTTAGTACGTAAGACTATTAAACGAGAGGTCACATGTTCAATTTCAGCCAAAACCATGCGTGTGTTCGTTTAATTTGTAATGTTAAATGCATGAAATTGAGTAAGTTTATGTTTTCTTCGTGCAGCTAGTCTGCACACTTTGCTTTGGCCAGATGGTTGATACGTTTGATTTCAAACCCGAACGAGCTTTGTTCGATTCCAGTAGAAGTTAACATAACAACAAACAATGAGTAAAAATATAAATTTAATAAAATAATAATTAAAGATACGAAATAATAAGCATCTTAACATTTAAAAATAATGCAAAAATCAATTATTTTTACGGAACTTGGGGTTCATTATTTAAAAATGAAAATAGCAGAAACAAGGAAGCCTCTTATTTTCACAGAAGCTGCTATTAGTTATTTTGACAGTTAAATTGGTCCAAACAAATAAGGAATCATTATTTTTATGGTTTTAAATCTGTTAACTTTTTAACATTTAAAGTTGAATAAGCTTTTTGTTAAACTTAAATGAAAAATAAGTAGACCAGTTTTTAATTGAGTTTTAATTTATTTTATATTGCAATTTCAGTTAATTTTAAGTACGGAATGTTTTGAGTGTGGGACTAAAAACAAAGTGTGAAAGCAAAAATTATAAACCGCCAATTTTGGCAGACATTCACAATTACAGACGTATCGTCAAGCTGACAAAGCCACTGTACATAATTTACATAATGTGTAAAAGTAGCTTAAATGATGAGTATTGCGATTATTACATAAACTTCTTCCTTTTGTTATATACAATTTTAGAGAACTTAGTTGTATGAAAATATTTAATTGAGACTACATGTTTCTAAATGTTTTATTAGTATCGCTGTGCATTAATTTGCAACTTTTTTCTTTAACAAGCTGGACCCGCTACTGGTAAAGATAATTCGAGAACACTGATTTCCTACATAAACGAAATTTTCGCACTTTTGAGAAAATGTTCGAATTTGAATTAGTTGAATAAACACACCATAATACGATATAGTGATTTTTTTAATCATCTAAATTCTTTTAAATTTACATAAAACAAAATAACACAATAATTATTATTCACGCAAAACCGTTTTTTGCAAAAAAAAAATCGAAAAAATTAATTTTTCGCAAAAAATTAGTTTTCGCAAAAAAAATGACACAGAATATCTTAAAGTTGTACATATGTACATATTTAATCAAATAACTAAATTTAAGTGTGATAATATTCCTAAAAGTATAAAAAATTAGTTTTTATGATGATTTGAAATCGTGAATATCGCGAATACAAGCGCTAACTTCGAAAAACGGCTAACACCATTGAATTCACCGTAATCGAATTACCTCTACCAGTAGAAACTCAACTTGTTAAATTTTGCGATTAGAGTAGTGTATCTTAGCAGTTTTAACCATTTCAAAATTTAACAAGCAGAGTGGCGCAGTGGAAGCGTGCTGGGCCCATAACCCAGAGGTCCGAGGATCGAAACCTTGCTCTGCTATCACGGTTAGCACTTTTTTAGCTACATATTTCTTTGGCTATTAAAAATTATAGGAATACCTTAAATATGTATAATACACATTATTAAATAAGTTATCGCATACACTCAAATCCATGTCCAAAAATAGATACCGAGCAAAAAATAAATTAACTCGTACAAAATGAAATAGAGTTTTCATTATTTCTTAAGAACTTGTTGCGTTGATTGTATTCTTAATACCATTGTAAATGCTATAAAGCTGCAGATTTTGAACTCAAGATAAACGCATGCGACATTGTAAGATAATTAAATAAAATATATTGCATTAATTACACTATGCGACAAATAAAGACTTTTGGAAAAACACACACACACAGAAAAAAAGGAATGTAAAAGCCACATGCCGCAATTTTGATTGAAAATCATATTATATTTACAAGAAATAATTTGTCATTTGAGTGTGTAGTGTTTAATTGCTTTGTTCATTGCTACAATTCACTGTTCTGCTTAGTTGTGTGACTTGTTGTTGTTTATTCTTACATGTGTCGTCTATGTATACGACAAAAAACGAATTACCAGCGAATATTTACCATTATTTCATATTAATTTTAAACAGAAAATAATTAATCTAACCTTAAATCACCGTTAAAACAATTTTGTTATAAACGTTAAGTTTCATTTTCAATCGACATGACTATAACTTTAATTTCAAATAAGTTTTATGATTATAATCATTTAAATCATGTTGAATTAAAATGAAATGCATTTTACATACCATGGTATTTATTTATTGTATATGTAAAGAAAAGTTTCAAGCTGTTGTGGCTGCAGTAGTTAGCGCGTGGACTATCATGCAGGTGGCACGAGCTCAAATCTTTGCTGGGGCAGTCAGCTACAACGAAAAGTTTTCTGATGACAATCACGTAAGTAAAACAATTAATAAAATAGCTACATTAAAGTCATGTTGTTTCAGCTTTGATATAACTTTAATTCAACCTGATTCTTCGTGTTGTTCCAATATCAAATTCACGTTGTTTCAACTTGAAATAGCTTTGATTCAAGATGATTCTTCGTGTTGTTCCAATATCAAATTCACGTTGTTTCAACATGAAATAAATTTGATTCAACATGATTCTTCGTGTTGTTCCAATATCAAATTCACGTTGTTTCAACTCGAAATTACTTTGATTCAATATGATTTTTCGTAATATTTCAGTATCAACTTCATTTTGATTTAACTGAACTGGAATATTAAATCTACATGAAATATAGTTAATTTAAAAGGAAAAATTTTTTTTCAAGATTATTGTAAATCATGTTGATTTAACATGAAGCACATATGAAGCAAAATCACTTCCGAAAAGTGTTAAGTTAACCTGGTTTTCGACGATTTTACATGGAAATTTTTCTGTGTGCACGGACTGGACAGTACAGATTCGATTCTACTTCCACAGGGTAGCAAAACCCTATATTCAGTTTGGCGTATTTGGTGACCAATATTTTTTATGGACCTCCAAAATTTCTGAACATCAGTGGAACCTCAAAAAAGGTGTAAGTATTTGTGCAACAGCCAATTCAATCTTAATGATGCCGCTTAATAACAATACGGCAATAATGTAGCTAAGAGTCCGCTAAACAGGTTTTATTACCATTTTTGCCAAAAAAAATTTTTCTCTGCCCTTTTCTTAAATTAAGGAAACAAAATTATTTTTTCACTTTTTTCACTTTTTTACGTTGGCTCGTAATTTTTTACTAATAATATTTGTAAAAATTTTAGTTATGGTAAAGTTGAACAACTTTTGTGAATATGTATAAGAATACAATCTGATCGTGTCGAGGCACCACAATATCTCATACAGACCGCCTTTTCCTTAAAAATTTTAGTTTTTCACCATTTTTTGATGCTAAGAAAATATAATTTTTTTTGGAAATAGTATATTCAAGTGCACAATTCTCTCTTGTGTTATGCTATGTTTCATTAACATTTTGTGGCAAAAAAAAATGTTTTTTGCACGTTTTTTGAAAAAAATATAGGAAACAACTATATTTCTTCAGCACAACGTCCAGCAAAAAAGACATGCAAAAGAAATAGTTAGTGCATGGGTTTTACTGAAAATGAACTGGTTCAATTTAGGTGCAGAAAGCATGATTTTAACACACGCGTGTCATTGACGTGCATGGGTTCCCATTTAACAAAACTGTTCATCATTGAAATTAGTGCTTCGAACCAATGCAAGTTCGATGATTCGGTTACGTTTTTGCATATATAAAAATGAAAATAAAAAATATATTGCCGCAGCTGGGATACGAACCATTCTGTTCTGACTGTTAAGACATGCTCTCTACCACTGAGCTATTGTCTTCTTAATTTTTGTTGGAGCTAAAACTTGTTTTATGAAAATGTGTCAATGTGATGATTTAATTCCGTTTTTGCATGCCTTTTCGGTGGATATTTTATGCAATATATTACCTAGTAAAATCGCATGCGTTTTTAATGAGTTCAAAAACTATAGCTTTATTTACGATTTACGATGGTATTCAGAATGCATTCGAAGAAACAAGTGCTCAAGAACTCATGAAACACTTAATTCATTTTGAACGCGTTCATTTATTTTTTGCTGGGGTACAAAAACTGCAAATTTTTCACTAACAATATTTGGCAAAATAACAACAAACACTAAAATATAGTAAATACTAAAATCAGCAAGAAGTGGAATAATAACAAAGAAAGAAAAAAAAACACAATAAAAATATCGCCTAACTGGTGAATAACGACCATATTTGAGGTAAAAAAATAGTTTTTATTTACTATTTAGGGTACCTACACAGAAAAAAATAAATTTCGTTATTCAATAATTTTTGTTTCAAATTTCCTGTGATAAAGAATTCTCCTATATTGATAACAAAATTATTTCAAAATAAAAATATATAGTTATATAAATTAAAAAAATTTTGACATGGCTGGAATACGAACCCGGGCTTTCCGGACGTAAAGCATACTCTCTATAGCTGAGCCATATCACATTTATTTTTTTATGGGATACAACTTGTTTTAAGTACTTATGTATAAAAAGAAAAGAAATAACCGGCATGGAAAAGAAATACTTACAACGAAATATTTTATTATGTTAAAGATAAATGTTATTGAAATTCATATTTTTTTAATAACATGGTTTTATTGAATATAATTCTTGTCTATTTTTTTCTGTGTAGATACGTTCAGATTGTATAAATATGTTTACAAAAGTTGCTCAATTTTACCCTAGGTATAACTTTGCCAAATATTGTTAGCAAAAAATTGGGGGTCCGTGTAAGTTATTGTGAAAACAGTAAACAAAATATGATTATTTGGAACGTATTTGCTTTGTGAATCCAAATTGATTATTAGGCTAAGGTTCGTAACGTTATATTCAGAAAGAATTGGGCATGATTAATATTCCAAGGAACAAGGGACAAATTAACATCAACTTAATTTTTCAACGTACACAGCAGAACAGAGTAGCGCCACTTTCGGAACCCGCTACACTTCCATCGTCAGTGCTCACGTGTATTTGCTTATCACCACTTGTGAGCGTGACTTACAAATTTAATTTGCGAACTTTATATGACATTTCTGATAAATTTCTAATTTTAGATCTGAGTTTTCTGCGACATGTCGAAAATTCCTTAAAAGATTCGTCAGAATTCGTAGAGAGTTTCGGCAAAGTTTTTAGAATTTTCTCAGACAAAGAGGTTCGTTTTCTTGTTAACCACGCATATGGACCGTCTTCGAACACGAATTCGACATCTTGTGCAGACTTTCTGCCCTACTTCGGACCGAAAGAACGTGTGTCGACAGCAAAAGAAACCCAGTAAACCTTTTATGCCGACATGTCTGACATCAGGAAAAATATGTTTGTAAGCTGAAGACAACTCAGCACACAAAAATTCAAAACGTTTGAAATACGATATATCGCTTATTTACTGAAACAGCGGACACAAAGATTTTGTCTTCTATGATATTTCGCACCACGGCGTCACTTACTAAAGATTCTGTGTAACACGAATGTTTATGAAATATTTTGCAAATCTGGTACATAAACTAATATTAGAAGTTACATAACTTTCATATTTAATAAATGAAAGCTTACAAATATACACCAAATGAAAGCTTGGAAGGTTCCCTATAAAAAAAAAAAGATTGAATACCGCTATATTGTCCAGTCTTTAAGATACCGGTGTTATTACGTAAAAAGCCAGTCGAAAAATGCTTAAAATTCCATTTCACTCATAATGTGTTAATGGCTTAGAAAATATTGAAAGTATTTCATACAATAAACGCATACGTTTTAAAATAAAATCTACTCCAGCATGATTTAATATATTATTTAATATATAAATAAAGGTACATACATAAGCTTTTTTAATACTGTTTATACTCTCTTCATACAAACTGATGTATCGGAATTGTATGGTATTTTGCATCAAATATTTGAAAAATAATAGGAATAATAACTTTTTTAAGTAATTGTTGTAGTTCGCAGTTATGTGTATTGAGCGTTACTCGTTTTTAGCATGCTTCAATATTCAGTTTAATTAATAAAACAGCGTAGGGGAGCACTTATTTAAAAGTTTTGCCAACTTTGTTAAATAGTTTAAATTGCAAAAAGTTTCATCAATCAATAATAATGTATTGTAGTTTTTTAATTTAATTGAAATTTTTTAGTGTGTAAATAAGGAGTTTATGTTAAAACTTATCGAAGATTATACATCTGAATTGTTTTAAATTCAAAATATAGTGGGTTCTAAAAAGTATTAAATTCGTAAGAAAATATATTGAGCATTACGTTAACAAAATTCTTAAATATTATTATCTATAAATTTTAGGGTGATAAAAAAGTTAACAGCAGCGGAAGGGCAGAAACGATATGGAGAGCATTATCCATTCAGAAATTTCTGATTTCCCAGAACAACCGTGAAAGCAAATGTAACGCTCAATCCACAAAAATTAAAAAAAAATCGAAAAATGTTATTTTATATTAGGATCAATTGAATGAGGCGAAAACTATAACACCTTCTCATATTTCTATTAATTAAATTGGTAAAGTTAAAAAAAGGAAATGAAAAACCCAAAATGTACACTCACAATGAGAATCCCCATGGATATTATTTCAAAAACTCGTTTTCATATGAACACTAAAAAATTATTAAAACTTTAATGTTCGATTTGTGTTTTTGTAGGATATAAAAAAATAAATATCGTGAAAGCTTAAGCTTTTGTCGTGCGTGAGCGCGCGTGATAAAATCAAATTTGATCGTGAGCGTGCGTGATCGTGAGAGTCTTAAAATTTGCTGTGCGTGAGCGTGCGTGAAAAATTTTTTTCGTGAACGTGAGCGAAAACTCACTCACGCGCACATCTCTAGTAAATAATCTCAACTATTTCATAATAAAATAATACTTGGCCCATGAGGGGATCGAACCCGCGACCTTCGCGTTATTAGCACGACGCTCTAACCAACTGAGCTAATGGGCCCACAGTATATGTCGTGAATATACCACAATACATCACCTGTTTTTCAATGTTTTCTAGTGTCCGACAGAACGCACTTTTTGCAGACCGAACCCGAACTTCGATTAAATTTTTATAACCGAACTTTTTTATTGCAGAGAAAAAGTTCAACTTAACTTTTTTTTATTTATGACTCATTTAATAATTGAGTTATGAATTTTTAGTCCAACTGTATGTATGGTTTTTATTCAAAGTTATTTAATTAGTTTGGCTTAAGTTTATTTTTAATTTAATCTTTCGATCAAATTATTTTTTATTTAAGAAAGAAATTCTAAAGCATGTGAATATTGAACATTCAAAGAAAAATTTGGATGTACGGAGGGTTGAACTGACAGCTGTTTCGTGACTATCAAGGTCAAGGACTCTGACCTCTACCTACACCACCACTGACAGTGGCAACAACACTGTAGCGAAAATCCTACTAATTTTAGTAAGCTCAATTAACAGACTGTAGCCATCTTGTGGCGAGTCCCACCTATTAATTAACTATAATTGTTATTTTTTTCTTTCTGAAGAAAAGGTTACGAGAAATAACCTTTATTTGTTTTAGGTTATTTTTAACCATTATGATATCACCGTAACCAATATAAATAAGAAATATTTTTCTTGGTTATGAATAACTGTTATATCAACTAAAAAAATTACTTGGTTACCAATAACCATTATCGAAAGTAATTTTATTTTTTGGTTATCGCACTTTCATTTAAATAATATTTTGTTTATAAAATTATGAAAAATATTTTACATAACAATTTCTTGTCCTACAAACCCCTTAGAAATGCATTAGAAATACGATATGTATCCGGGTAGCGATAACCAAAAAATAAAATTCCTTTCGATAACTTTTTCGGTTGCTATAATATTTCTCAGTTACATATAACGGTTACGATGACCAAAATGAAATATGTCTTTGAATTCATCAATGTTAATCAGTGTGGCCATATCTAAATATATTTTGCAGTTAAATCGGTCAAAAATAATGCTAAAAAATACTAAAACAATAGCACAATTCACAATCTTGTGCAAATGGTCTTGCATAGTAGCATTTGAAAAATTGTATTGCATATTGATACTCACCACTTAACAACTGTTAGTGGTGAGTATAAATATACTATACCATTTTGTAAATGCTACGATGCAAGACCATTTGCACAAGATTGTGAATAGGGCTAATATATAAAATGCAATAAATAGTGCTAAAGTCTTAAAAGTTCTTTTTTAACTAGAATTTCTTCATAACTCGTTTTTTATAATTTACCCATATTTTCTGGAAAATACTTTACTTTATTCGAGTAAAACAAGATAAATTCAAAATCAATAAAATAAAAATGGCTTATTAGGCCTGTTCTGTATTAAATGCGAAAGGAAAATCTTCGGAGCTATCAAAGCATTGTTGTTATTTAATATTTACAACAACAACGGTATGACAATTCGGATCATTTTCATTACGTATGGACAGCGTTGCCATAATATTTATTTTAAAAACTGTAAATTTAGAAGAAAAAAACTGATTTTCATGTGAAAAAACTGCACATAAAAAATTTTAGTAGTTTTTTATTTTTATTTTAGGGTTAACGTAAAGTTAACCTGCTTAATTTTGATTAAAAAAAATTCGGAGAATCGAACCAGAAAATTGACTCGGGTCACGCTATTGTGTTGGATCATTATAACGAGATACATCATATAGTCCCAAACGCTAAGGACAGGATGTAAAATAATGTCAAGTTGGTACGTTTTACCATCTCGGAAGCTTCATCGGCAACAGTTAAGAAAATATGGATATCCAAATTTATAAATGTTTTAATTAATTGAAAAGGAAGTGCTTGAGTTGCATTATGTATGGAATATTTCGCATAAAATTAGTAATATTGTACAGGGAAATTGGTTTTTTCCGAATCAATCTAAAAACCTAAGGGGAGCAAAATTCAATACATAAATTAATTAAAATTTTTGCTTCTGTTTTTAAGATTTTGTTTTATTTGAATCATTTATTTCTTCGCCAAAAGAAAGTGTTGTTTTTTTTGTGAATTACTAAAACTTCAGTAAGAGTTCTGAAAAAATTGTATGTATTCAAATTCTATGGGCTCTACCGTTTGATTTGGTATATGTTTTGTGGAGATTTATCTAATATTCATTATATAAGAGACCGAACTATTTCAATGAAGAGAGTATGCAACTTGTTTTTTTTTTACTAAGATAAGGCGAATTAATATTAATACAGGACGTGTTAAGAAAGAGCACACTATTTTTTTACGTATGAACTCAACTTGCAAACAATAATAGCAAACTCCATATAGAAAAACACAACTTTCGTAGACCTAAATGTATGCGAATTCCTTCTTGCTGTTTGAAAAAGTACTAGTAAGCCTTGGCACTGTTATGTTAAACGAAATGGGTAAAACTATGGCTTCAGAAATTGGAATTAAAATAGCAAAATTAAAACTGTTGATTAAAAAAGGTAGTAATAAGTACACAGAAAAAAATAAGTTTCGTTTTTGATAACAAAAATCCCGGTATTCAATAATTTTTTTTCAAATTTCCTGTGATAAAGAATTCCCCTATATTGATAACAAAATTATTTCAAAATAAAAATATATATATAAAATAAAAAAAATGTTGACATGGCTGGAATACGAACCCGGGCTTTCCGGACGTAAAGCATACACTCTCTAGCTGAGCCATATTCCATTTATTTTTTCATGGGATACAACTTGTTTTAAATACTTATGTATAAAAAGAAAAGAAATAACCGGCATGGAAAAGAAATACTTACAACGAAATATTTTATTATGTTAAAGATAAATGTTATTGAAATTCATATTTTTTTTAATAACATGGTTTTATTGAATATAATTCTTGTCTATTTTTTTCTCTGTAGTTATAGTTTAGTATTAATGGTTTGGTAACAAAAAAGGAACCAAAACTGAAATAAAGCTAAAAACTAAAATTTTTAATGTATAGAAAGAAAACTTAAAAAACTGACATGATTGTAAAAAACTTATTTTTTTAAACAAAAAACTGGAATACTTTTCATCACTTCAAAAAACTACTAAAATCAGTGAAAGCTGCACATTTGGCAACGCTGCGTATGGAATACAGGACACGCCTGCATATAATAAAACCCTATTTGGTAATTTTCAACACAAAAATTCAATATTACTTTTTTTGGCATTTTTGACTTAAGTGAAATTCTTATTCTTAATATCTTATGGAGCAGAAATCGGAATAATACTATTTTGTAAAGGTCGAAATTTCTGTACCTCAACCATTATTTTAAAAAATTATTCATTATATTCATAGAGCGAAGCATCCTCATTTGTAAGGATTAGGTTTCCTTTTCACAAATATATGTATCTATATCTAATACAAAAACGTTATTTTTCTGTTGCAATGGATGAAAAATATCGTTTATTCTTAAGCGCCATGAAACTGTTATTTTAGTTTCTCACAGTAAAGATATTTGAAATGATATTTGAATATCTGTAAAATTTATAGACGTTTTGTAGTGATAACTAACGAATTATTTGATATGAAAAACTTATCAACCATAATAAAACAGCCATAACTATTGAGCCTTTTAAAATGCAAATTTTTAATTTTCAAACAACAACAAAATTGAAATTTGTAGAAAAACAAGGTACATTAATACAGGTAGTGGTAAAAACACAGCTGTTTATCTATTTTCATTATTGAAAGTGTCAAAAGTTGTTTATTTTTTACAACCTGTTGAAGTGATGAAAGAAGTGCAAAGAAAAAACTAAAAAAGTATTTTGAAAAAATAAATAAAGACTTGGGCAGAGTTGGGAGTAAGGTGCAGAATAAATGTTTTCCTTGTTATAATGTTAATTTCTGTAGAAAATTGATCCATATCACAATCGCTATTATTTATTGAGGCCTATTTTTTGCAATTCATTAGTAAATAGCAGTAGTGGAAGTGTCAAATTGTTCACTATCATTAGTTTGGTGAAACTGAAAGTTTAGTGCAGTACTCCCACCTTTGGAATTTGTTTTGTGTTCTCGGAAAATTTTCTTTTGTTTAGACTTTCGCTTGTTTGACACTTTCGGCAACGAAATAACAATAAAAAACCCATGTTGTTTGTGTCATGTTGTATTTGTTTTAGTATTACCACTACCTGTATTAATGTATCTTGTAGAACAATTACATGAAATTGAAGTACATACTGCCATTTCAATGAAATAAATTTTTTCCACATAGATGGAGCATTTACATATGTGAACAAACCTATAAAAAATACACACGAATTGATATCCTCCTCGCTACGCTGTCCGTCTGTCATAGGCTGTTTTCTCGGGAACCGTAGGAGCTGCGGAACTGAAATTTTCACAAAATATGTAAAACTTTTTCCGCTACAACAAATATATGACAGTTAAAAATTAAAGGGTGTTTTGAAGCGAGCAACGAAAAAATTTTATATACTTATGTAATATACAGACATTTATATGTATATGGACACTTAAAATGTTCAAAGTTAGTGTTAATTGGTGTAGTCTGTAGAATAGACTACAGCAATTAACACTGATATTTAAAACAATAAAAATGAAAGGGTGTTCTATCAGTTAATGTAATTTAGACAATTTGCTGTATCTTGGAAACCAAAAGAGGCAAACTCTTGAAATTTTAAAAATAGATAAAACTAAAAAATTCCAAAATTAAAAAAATGTCAAAACGAAAAATCGCCAAACTAAAAAAGCGCTTAAAACAAAAAAGCACCAAAATTAAAAAAAGCTAAAACGCAAAAAATCACCAAAACTAAAAAGATTGACAAAAAACTAAAAAACGCAAAAAGCCGAAAAAGGCATCAAAATGAAAAAAAAACACTAAAACCTAAAAACATCGCTAAAACTAAAAATATCGTCGAAAAACGAAAAAAATCGCCAAAAATGAAAAAAAAAAATCACCGAAACGAAAAAAACGTCAAAACAAAAAAAAACGCCAAAACTTAAAAAAAATCGCATAGGACAATCGTATATATTTAGACACTTTAAATTTTCAAAGCTACTGTTAATTGGTATAGCTTGTAGAATAGACTACACCAATTAACACTGACATTTAATGTATTTTTGACTATGTAATTTGAATAACACCACACAACAAAATTTAAAAAATTTTAAAGGCTTTCAAAACCGCTATATAATTTTGATGCATTGTGGTTCAAAAATGGTAAAATTTTTAAATTCTGTGGATATTTTTTTTAAAAATAATTTTTAAGTAAAATTGTCAATATTTTCAGACATGTCTCCACTTATGTTGTTATAACTCAAAAACAACTATTCCGATTTTGTTAAAATAAATGTACAAAAATTATTATTTATATAAACTTTAATTCGTTTATATATTACGTTTCAATCGGCTCAGTGGTTTTGGAGTTATAATAAAAAATTGTAGCATAAACTATATTTTTTACGTGAAAATAACAGATTGTTTTGTTTTAAAAACATCATGAAAAATCGAAAACGGCAAAAAATTTTCAAATTTATTGCTTTATCGCAAAGCCACATGTAATAGAAACAAAATGAGATATCGATCATAAAAATCGATTGAGTCTTTTCGAATTTATTCACTTCTGCATACGAAAAGTTAGTGTTGTTTTGATGTTGTTTATACGACTATGTATACACTCTAAAACAGTACTTCAAATTTACGATCATATATTGTCTAAATTTGTGTTGAAAATTCCTCCTTGTCTAAAATTACATCGATTTTGTAGTTATTTTATTAAAGAAAAAACCTTTCAAATTAAACATATGAATGGTAGATACGTCAGACTATCAGTCAAGAGGTCGCGGTTCAAATCCCTTTTTTAGTTAAAACATTTTGTTCAAAAATAATGCGTGTGTAATTTTAGGTCGATAATAATCTGTAAAGTGTTGCCGACTATAATCGACCTAATTTTCAACAAAAGTGTTTTAGAGTGCAGACGACGAACAAAGAACAAAACAACTTTGAGAGAGCATCAATGAGTGAATTCACTTAATTGTGAATAAATTCGAATAATGTAAGATTAAAATAAAAATTATAATAAAAAATCGTAGGGCGCTTGATATTAAATGTTATAATATATGCAACAAAATTTAAAAATTTTACAACAAAATCTTAAGCCTAATTATTGCATATTTTTTTCTTAATTTCGTTTTGCATAACATCTTACATACAAAACAACGACAAAAACATACTTTCAAGCAAAATATTTTTAAAAATCAGTCTACTGTGCTCTAAAAAATTGTGAATATTTTACATCTAAAAGTCCAACACAACAGACTTAACATTAAATCGTTAATATCTCCAAATACGATTTTTAGGATTAAGATGTTATGATAAAACGACACAAATATATATGTATGTATAAAGAAAGACATAAGTGGTATTTGTTTTTAATATATCACGTTGAAATTAGTTCTATTGCTATTAAAATATCCTAAAATGTTTTCGTACAAGAGAGCATAATCTTCCTCACTATTAAATAATTTTGGAAATGTTCATTAAATAACAATTTTGCTTAAAAATGGTTTAAAACCCTAATTTTAGTTTTTTGAATAGGGCTGTTAAGCACTTACATAAATTTACAAAAAAAAATAGATTAAAAATGTTCGCCCAACGTGGGGCTCGAACCCACGACCCTGAGCTATAGAGTCTCATGATCTACCGACCGAGCTAGCTGGGCATGCAAGCTGAAGCAGATTTAACTCGTTATTGAAGAATTTAAGTCGAATTTCTTTTAGAATTTAAATTTAAAAAATTAATATAAAAAAATTATATTAAAAATATTTAGTAAGTTTTCGATATATGCATGTATGTATATTCTTAAGGAATCAGTATTTTGCCAATGTTTTTAAATAAAATACTCACAAGTTAAAAAAAAGTTGACATGGCTGGGATACGAACCCGGGCTTCCCGGACGTAAATCATACTCTCTACAGCTGAGCCATATACCAGGTAATTCTTTAATAGATAAAACTTGTTTTAAGTACTTATGTATGAAAAGAAATAACCGGCATGGGAATAACATGATTTTATAGAACATAGTTCTTTTCTATTTAGCTGCAAGTTTTTCATTTAGCAGTTAGCATTATTTTTAGCATTTTTTTATATTATTTATTTGGCATTTTGTAGCATTTTTTTGCCCCAATAAATATCAAATTATATGAAAATGTTATAGAAAAGTACTCAATTTAAATGGCAAAACAAAGTTTATATGATTGTATAAACCGGATGTGAAACGTTAAGTAAAGGTGCTATTATTTTGTAGGTATTTTACATATCGTTAGCTGAAATCCAAAATCACGTAACTTCACTTTTTTTAATTTTACAGGAGAGAGAAAAATCTAAATAAAATACTTCAAGTTACTGAAATGAAGCCGCTTTATTTTCGTTTGTAATTTTGCTGATTTTTTTGATAAAGATTTGAACATTTGTGGGGACATGCTTTTCGATGTTATACGCAATAATTAATCAAAAATGCAATTTCAAATTTTTTGTTAGCTACGTGGTTTTGGATTTCAGCTGACGATATAGATTTGTAACTTGTAGTTTTGAGAAATGAGCCGCTGTGCCATATTTTTCGAAAATACAAGTTAGAAGCCTACAAGTAAAGTACACACAAAACAACAACACTTTAACACAATTTATTGTTGTTTTGTGTGTATTTTACAGGCTTGGGGAGCAATGATTACATTTTCACTTCAATTACATACAAGCAATTTGTAGTTGCCTTGGTGCAATTACAAATTACTTGTAATTGTAATTGGACTACTACCAAATACAATAACTTTTGATTGTAATTGCTGCAGCACCAATTACAACTATAAATAATTGTAATTGCAGGAAGCCTATTACAAATTACTCGTAATTGTTAATGCAATCATACGAAATGAAATTACAAGTAATTTGTGTTGGCATGATTGCAATTACAATTACAAGGAAATTTTAATTTAATTACAATATACTCAATTATATTTTAAAATTTTTGGCTGACTTTTTTTTATATAGCCAAAATGACGAAAAATGTCTGCAGATTGTGAGAATAAGAAACAATCCCTTAAATTTTTTTATACTTACAAGCTTGACGAGCCGCAAAAAAATGGCAAAACATCACTTTTACTCTCAAAATACGCGAAAAATTGCCGAATTGCAAACAAGCTGTAAAATTTATTAAACATCGCTAAAATTGTAAGGAATGCAAAAATCTCAGAAAAAATCGTGAAAATTATGAAAATTTGCAAAAACTTAACATTAAAAACATAGAAAAGTCTGAGAGTGATTCAAAATCGGTAAAACTGTTATAAATAAAAGAACTGGCTAAAAAAATACTTTTACCGCGAATATTGCGAATTTGCGTCATTTTCGCGATTTTTTCTGAGATTTTAGCAATCCTTACAATTTTAGCTATTTTTAAGCAATTTTAAGGCTTGTTTGCAGTTTTGCAATTTTTCGCACATTTCCGCGATAAGTGATTTTTTAGCCATTTCTTGGCTTTATTACAGTTTTATCGATTTTTAATCACTATAAAACTTTTTTTAATGTTAACAAGTTTTTGAGAATTATCGTAATTTTCGCGATTTTTTCATAGTTTTTTTTTGCATTCCATACAATTTTAGCAATTTTTAAACAATTTAGAGCTTGTTTGCAATTTGTTAATTTTTCGCGAATTTTCGCTATTTTCGCGATAATAGTGAGTTTTTACAAGTTCTTGGATTTTTTTTACAGTTTTACCGATTTTTAGTTCATATAAAACTTTATTGTTTCTTCGATGTTAGCAAGTTCTTGCGAATTTTCGTCATTTGCGTGATTTTTGCCGAGTTTTTTGCATTCCTTATAATATTAGCTATTTTTAAGCAATTTTAGGGCCATTTGCCATTTTTAAATTTTTCGCGAATTTTCGCGATTTTTGCGACAAATGTGTATTGAAAAATGTTTAATGTTTAAAATGTTTAAAATTTTTCATTTTTGCGATGTAAGTAATTTTCTACTTTTTATCCTCTTTTAGAGCTCTAGATATTTCCAGTTATCTTTAGAGATATTAAAAATAAATAAATAATAGATTTTATTTGTAATAAAATACATTTATAGTAATTTTTATTGTTAAAGTAATTGTTACCCCTTTATGAGAAATTACTATTACTTTTGCCCAAATACATGTAATTGTAGTTGATAATCTTCAATTACAATTAAAATAATTTGTAATTGCTATATATCAACTACCCATTACATGTAATTGTTCATGCCTCAATTACATGTAATTGTAATTGCTCTTCAGATAATTACACATTATAAGTAATTGTAATTGTAGTGTACCAATTACAAATTACATTTAATGTGTATTTGAACATGTAATTAATTACAAAATGTAATCATTACCCCGCAAGCCTGGTATTTTACTTAAAAAGGCGGATTGATAACCTCATCAGTTCGTTTGTATTTTTTATACGTTTGTTTACATATAAATGCTCCATTACTTCAATTTCATGTAATTTTTCTACAAATTTCAATCGTCAATTTTACAAAAGAAAATCATTGAAAATTTCATCGTGTAAATTTAGTTCTTTTGTTTGAAAATTAAAAATTTGCATTTTAAAAGGCTCAATAATTATGGCTGCTTTATTAAGGTTTATAAAATTTTCCATATCAAATAATTCGTTAGTTATTACAAAACGACTATAAGTTTTACAGATATTCAAATATCATTTTGAATTCTTTGCTGTAAAAAACTAAAATAACAGTTTCATGACACTTAAGAATAAAGGATGTCTTTCATTCATTGCAACAGAAAAATAACTTGTTTGTATTAGATATACATACATATATTTGTGAAAAGGAAACGTAATCCTTGCAAATGAGGATGCTGCACTCTATGAATATCTATACATATCGAGCCTTTGCTGCAATAGAGTCATAACTAAAAAAAATTGTTTTGCAGAAAACGAGTTTAAAGTTTTGAATTTACTAACAACCTAATGGTAAAAGGAAATTATATTCCTGTCTGAAGAGTTGAGCACACAACATATTTGTATGAAATTTTTACACAATATGAAGACTAATATGCCGATTAGTTCTGCATTATTAACTCAAAAATCACGTTTTTTGATTTATGACTCTATTGCAGCAAGGCTCGATGTAATAAAACTGTAAAAGGGGCGTGTCTGTACAAGAAATATTTTTTGAAAATTTTTATGGTGGCGTAAACAGTAATCGATGTAGAGAACAAAACACCAAATTTTGGAATTTTTGTCTGTCTGTCTGTCTGTCTGTCTGTCTGTCTGTCCGAACACGCTTCACGCAAAAACCACTGAATGGATTTTCATGAAATTTGGTATGGAGGTACTTTAGAGTCCTGATTCAAGCATAAGGTACTTTTTACCGCAATAAAATAGCTCATTTCTAAGTTAAAATAGAAAAAACGGAAAATGTACCCTATTTTACTAATGGCCCAATGACTCCACCAGCCCATAGAGCACACCAAACAGTCAGTTTTTGTGGATGTAATGGCGTCTCAAGGGTCTCATGTGGATTCTCTTCACTCCAAATGCGGCAATTTTGCTTGTTGACGTAGCCATTCAACCAAAAATGAGCCTCATCACTGAACAAAATTTTGCGATGAAAATCAGCATCGAGATCAATCTCATTTTCGGCCCATACACCAAAATCACGACGCATTGCATGGTCTCGCGGCTTTAATTCTTGCACAAGCTGGATCTTGTAAGGTCGCAAGCCAAGATCTTTGCGCAAAATCTTCCATAAAGTTGATGGACAAAGCTCCAATTGCTGTGCACGGTGGCGAATCGATTCATTCGGGTCCTCTTCAACACTTTGCTCTACAGCGGCAATTGTTTCTTCGGTGCGCACTGTTCGACGTCTCTGCGGATGCGTATTATCACATAGAGTAAACGTAGTGCGAAAACGATCCATGGTTAACCGAATTAATTGCTCTGATGGACGATTATGTCGACCATAAAATGGACGGAGCTTGCGGTAAACTTCGCGAACTGAACCATTATTTTCGAAATAAATTTGCACGATTTGCAAGCGTTGTTCTTTTGTCAACCTGTTCATGATGAAATGGCAAACCAAACTAAATATTAATCACTTGACAGCTGACAAAATGGCCGCCAGTTAAAAAAGTGATGCCAACTTAAAGTTCTATACCTCAATAAAAAACACCCATTATAAATGTTTTTGGAAATTAGACATTTTTGTTGTTTTTTTGTTAACGTTGGTAACACTGTTTATTTTGCATAACGGGAACTTTAAACAATATATAAAGAAAGCTATATTATTATATTTTATAGACACCTTATAGTCATAAAGCGAGCTTTAAGCGCGCGAAGCGGGCGGGAACATCTATCTAGTAATGAATAATTTTTTAAAATAATGGTTGAGGTACAGAAATTTCGACCGTTACAAAATATTATTATTCCGATTTCTGCTCCATAAGATATTAAGAATAAGAACTTCACTAAAGTCTAAAATGCCCAAAAGAAAGTTATATTGAATTTTTGTGTTGAAAATTACCCAATAGCGTTTTATTATATGCAGGCGTGTCCTGTATTCCATGCGTAATGAAAATGATCGGAATTGTCATATCGTTGTGTTGTAAATATTAAATAACAACAATGCTTTGATAACTCCCAAGATTTACCTTTCGCATGGAACAGAACAGGTCTAATAAACCATTTCTATTTAACTGATTTTGAATTTATCTTGTTTTACTCGAATAAAGTAAAATATTTTCCAAAAAATAGGTGTAAATTATGAAAAACAAGTTATGAAGAAATTGTAGCTAAAAAAGAACTTTTAAAATTTTAGCACTCACTATTTTTTGCATTTTTAATTTTGTTGTAGCATTTTTTGACCCGTTTTAGCAGCAAAGTATATTTAGCCACACTGATGAATTCAAAGACATAGATCATTTTGGTCATCGTAACCATTCAACTGAGAAATATTTTTCTTGGTTATGAACAAATATTATAGCAACCGAAAAAGTTATCGAAAGTAATTTTATTTTTTGTTTATCGCTACCCGAATACATATCGTATTTTAGATGTAATGGATGCATATCTAAGGGGTTTGTAGGACATGAAATTGAAATGTTTTTGGAAAAGTAAATAAAACGGGCAGTTTTGTAAAATATTTTTTTATCCATTTTATAAATAAAATATTATTTAAGTGGAAGTATGATAACCAAAAAATAAAATTACTTTCTATAATGGTTATTGGTAACCAAGTAATTTTTTGGTTTATATAATAGTTATTCATAACCAACAAAAAAAATTTTTTTTCTTAATTATATTGGTTACGGTGACCAAAATAATACATATATCATAATGGTTAAAAATAGCCTAAAACAGATAAAAGTTATTTCTCCTAACCTTTTCTCCGTGTTTGTAAGGAAACCATTAGTGTACAACCAAAGATCAGTGCTCGGTTGATATTCGGTAAAATTTTCACCGCACATCGAACTTTGTATAAAGTTTTTTATATATCATCAAAGATTCACAAAATTGCAGTCTTATAAAATATTATCTTAAACTGTAACGTACTATGTATGCATTTGTTCATTTTGTATTTATGTATTAAATAAATTAGTCATAGCTAAAAAAGTTAAGTTGAACCTTTTTTCTGCAATAAAAAAGTTCGGTTCTAAAAATTCAACCGAAGTTCGGGATCGGTCTGCAAAAAGTGCATTCTGTCGGACACTAGAAAGCATTGAAAAACCGGTGATGTATATGTGTATTGTGGTATATTCACGGCATATGCTGTGGGCCCATTAGCTCAGTTGGTTACAGCCTTGTGCTAATAACGCGAAGGTCGCGGATTCGATCCCGTCATGGGCCAATTAATATTTTATTATAAAATACTCGAGGGTGTTTGCATATTATGTACCAAACAGACCAATTACCACATGTCAGCTCATTAAGAGAGAATCAATCCAAATCGTGACTTTTTCTTTCTTTTGTAAACAAAAGCGCAGTTGTTCATAAAATAAAGCAAATAAATCAAAGGAGTGATTCGTGCGAGCTCAATGAGAAAATGAGAAAATTAGAGCACGTTATGCTCTTTTAAATTAAAAAAAAATAAGAAAACAACCATTAATCAGAAAATGCCTTTTTGTATGATATAACATTTTTTAATTAAAATAATCTTAAAAGCTGAATTGATTTTATAAAAAATAACTTTATTTAATTATTGAAACGAAATAAAAATTTATACAAAATGGAACTAAATAAAAAATTTTTAACTTGGTAAAATTAATCAATTTTTTAATAATGTGACCGGTATTAGCCTTTTAGAAAGTATAGCTTCGGTTTAAATTAAGCTACGTTTCTGAAGTACCCTACTGTTTTCGATACACTGTCCGTCCGTCTGTCTGTCAGTCTGTCACAGACTATTTTCTCGAGAACCGTAAGAGCTACGCACCTGAAATTTTCACACAAGATGTAAAGCTTTGGCCGCTACAACAACAAATATATGACGGTTAAAAATTAGAGGGTGTTCTAAAGCGAGCAACGAAACATGTTGACATACTAATGTGATATAAAGACACTTAAAATTTGCAAAGTATGTATAATAGACTACACCAATTAGCACTGATATTTAAAACAATAAAAATTAAAGTGTGTTCTATCAGTAATGTAATTTTGACTATGTAATTTAGACAATTTGCTGTATCTTGGAAACCGTAAGAGGCAAACTCTTGAAATTTTAGAAAACGCTAAAACTAAAAAATTTCTAAATTAAAAAAATATCAAACGAAAAATCAGCAACATTAAAAAAGGGCCTAAAATTAAACAAAAAACGATAAAACCCAAAAAATCACCAAAACTAAAATGATCGCCAAAAAACGAAAGAAATCGCCACAAATGGAAAAAATCACCAAAACGAAAAAAAGCGTCAAACAAAAAAAAAAGCATCAAAAAGCCAAAACGCAAAAAATCACCAAAACTAAAATGATCACCAAAACACAAAAATAAATCGCCAAAAAGAAAAAAGCACCAAAGGATAAAAAAATTGCCAAACCTAAATATATAGCCAAATAAAAAACGAAATAAATCGCCAAAAATGCAAAAAATCACTAAAAAGCAAAAAAACACCAAAAGTTAAAAAATTGCTAAAACTAAATATATCGTTAAAAAAATTAAATAAATCGAAAAAATTTTAAAATATCACCAAAACGAAAAAAGCGCGAAAACAAAAAAAAAGCATCAAAACAAAAAAAAAAACGACAAATCTAAAAAAATCTACAAAAAACGAAGAAATCGCCAAAAACCGAAAAAACCGACTAACTAAAAAAGCGCTAAAAAGAAAAAAGCACTAAAACTTGAAAATTCGCTAAAGCTAAAACTTTCTTAAAAAAACGAAATAAATTGCCAAAAATTTAAAAAAAAATCACCAAACCGATAAAAATCGACAATCCAAAATAAAGCACCAAACAAAAAAAAATTGCCAAAACTAAAAAAAATCGCCAGAAAACGAAAAAATCGCCAAAACGAAAAAAATGCCAAAACCAAAAAAAATCACCAAAACAAAAACAAGGCACAAAAACAATAAACGCCTTAGTTTCGCAAAAAACGAAATATTGGCAAAAAAACTGAAAAAAAGCGCCAAAACTGAAAAAGTAAAAAAATATTTAAAACTAAAAATATCGTCTAAGAACGAAATAAATCGTCAATAACGAAAAAAAATCACCAAAAGCAAAATAGCACCAAAACAAAAAAAAAACGTCAAAAATTTAAAAAAATCGCCAAAAACTGAAAAAAGCGCCAAAAAGAAAAAAACACTAAAAGTTTTAAAAAGCGCTAACACTAAAAATATCGTAAAAAACGAAATAAATTGTCAAAAATGGAAAAAAAATCACCAACACGAAAAAACCGCCAAAACAAAAACGCCAAAACTAAAAAATCGGGTTGATTTTTCGATTTTTTAATAATTTTTGGCCATTTATTTCGTTTTTGACGATATTTTTAGTTTTAGCGATTTTTTTAAGTGCTGTGTTTAAGTGCTTTTCTTTCTTTTTGGCGTTTTTTCAGTTTTGGCGCTTTTTTCGGTGTGTGGACTTTTTTTTGGGTTTGAGTTGATTTTTTGTGTTTAGGGGTTTTTTTGCTTTTAGTTTGGCTTTTTTTCTTTTGCTGCTTTTTTGGTTGCTTTTTTTGTTTTTTTTCAGCGATTTTTTAAATTTTGGTGATATTTTTAGTTTTGGCGCTTTTTTAGTTTTTAGCGATTTTTTCGTTTCTTGGCGATTTTTTTAGATTTTTTGAGCTTTTTGTGGTTTTTTAGGTTTGGCGCTTTTTTTCATTTTGGTGATTTTTTTCCATTTTTGGCGATTTATTTGGTTTTTTGCCGATATTTTTAGTTTTAGTATTTTTTTAACTTTTGTTGCTTTTTTTCTTTTTGGCGCTTTTACTCAGTTTTTTTTCAGTTTTGTGCCATTATTTTAGTTTTGATGATTTTTTGCGTTATGTCGTTTTTTTTTTGTTTTGATGCTTTTTTTGGGTTTTTTTTTGTTTTGGTGCTTTTTTCCATTTTTGGCGATTTATTTAGTTTTTTTTTTTTTTTTGAGATATATTTAGTTTGGATGATCTTTTTAACTTTTGGTGCTTTTTTTCTTTTTGTCAATTTTTTTTGGTTTTTTGGCGATCATTTTATTTTTGGTGATTTTTTTCCATTTTAGCGTGTTTTGTTTAATTTTAGTGCTTTTTTCCTTTAAGCCCTTTTTCATTTTGGCGATTTTTCGTTTTGATACTTTTTTCATTTTAGGGCCATTATTACAACTCGGCTTTAGTTATAATTAGCATTTTATCGGACAGATATACAGTTTTTCATTATTACAACTTTAATTTAACCTAAAAGTGTGCGATAACTTACTGGCAAGTTCATTCTTCCTCTAACTTTTATCGGCACACATTTTCATAGGCTGCCATACTTGCTTCTTTATCAAGTAAACACCAAGACGAAACAGGTGAACTCACTAGAATACATGACCTTACTCGGCCAACTTAGTGCAGTGATGAAATTATCACAGTTTCGTCTCTATATGGAGCTTCTCTTCCTTACGGTATTGGACATTTCATTATAGAGCTACCTGCGCTGATAATTCCACCCATCTTTCAACATTTTTTGATAACTATAGTGTATTTTCTACATCAAATTTATTGTTTTTGTAGACTTGTTTGTACCTGTTATCTGTGCCATGGTATATACATATGTATGACGTTGCCACTTGTGCTCTGGTATAGCCATACTTTGAAAAAGATAACTTCTATTTTACAGGCAAGTTGTTATAATGAAAAGTTGTTGCAGATCAGTTTACCGATCACTTCTGCTAATCATGCCAGTAACTATCTTTCACTTTACTGCTGAGTTGTAATAATGGCCCTTAGAATTTTTTAGTTTTAGCGCTTTTTTTTTATTTCAAGAGTTTCCCTCTTACGGTTTCCACGATACAGCAAATCATCTAAATTACATAGTCAAAATTACATTAACTGATAGAACATCCTTTAATTTTTATTATTAATTGGTGTAGTCTGTTATACTTTGAAAATAAAAATTTAATTAAAAATTTAATTAAAAATTAACAAAAAATAAATAATTTTTTTACAAAATAACAGCATAAAATACTATTAATTTTTAAAATTGATATTAATAAGATTTAAAAATAACGAAGTGAATTTAATTCATGGCAAAATTGAACAAAAATAAATTATTTGTTAAAAAAAAAACTCTGAAAAAAATTTTAAAAGTATCGTCGTATCGACAGTAAAATATCGCCGATACCGATGTATCGGAAAATTTGAAGTATCGCCGATATATCGGTATCGGTATCGGTATTCGTTACATCCCTAATTTAAATGATACGTATAGGAATATATACAAATATCAGGTGTATATTTTTTAAAATTTCCATGAGATAAAAATGGTTGTTTTCAAACTTCAACCCGATCCCTGCGTGAACATTTTTAACGATCCGAAAAAATTATTATATTTTTTATTAATAACTTTTAATGTTCTACACGACTATACTTGCCGTTTTTGATACTCGCAAAAAGTGTAAAAAATTTATGTCCCTAATTAATGTGCATACATACATAAGTACATATCGATGGACTCAAGTAGAAAGGCCCTAAATCGTATTTTTTAAGAAATTGAGTTTTTCAGTTATTCCAATATATAGTGGAAGGCCAATGTACGCGGCATGCGGCAGCGGGCGGCGAGAGCACTGCCAGTTTGCAAAAGTCTAGTTTGACTCAAAAAATATTCGAACAAAATATTAGGCATGTCGTAATTAGTTTCATTTGGCAATACTGTAGGAAGCGGCCGCGCGGCAAAGTTGAATTTTGTTCAACTATTTTTCTTTGCCGCTTGAAACGATATTGTTATACTAAATTTTATTGATTTGACAACCACAATATGAGAAATAAATTCAATTTGAATAATAAATTTGTTTTTTAACAATACAATTTAGATTTTATTAAAACAAATTTTTTTTGATTACTAATGTAATTAATTTTAAAGTGGTTGTGTAATAATTTTTGGCATCTCTTTGCGTTTTTTTTGCCGCGTTCATTTGCCTACCAATAAAATTTCCAGCGGAAAACGGAACAGCTGATCGCCGCCCGCTGCCGCATCCCGCGTTCATTGGCCTTCCACTAATATGTACATAGTATGTATATGTATTTCACACACACCTCTATAAAAACATAATCTGAACATCAATTTTGTGTTTCATTTTCATTAAAACATGCATTTAAGAAAAGTTACATTTTGAAAATTACAGTTTCTATTATGTTTTTACTTTCTCCTTTAAAGTTACAATTATTTAAGTTAGGGTCTTCTTTTTTGTGAACAACGATATACATATGTATGTATGTATATGTATGTACATACCTACATACATATGGATGTATAAGATGTCGGGCTTGTACTTCATTGTAAATTGGTTGAATGTGAACGGCCCAATACTGTGTCGCCATATTCAATTGTAATCTTTTTATTATTTTTTTTAGTATTTCATTTTTAATTTTTCCTTTTGGTTTCCGCATTGCCTATTATTCAGCCATACATACATTATATCTTTGCAGTTTTCTTCTCTCCCATCAACGCCATTTAAATAGGCATGCGCGAAAAGGAAGGAAAATAACACTGAATCAAAAAAAAATTTTCCGGTAATTCTCCAAAAGAGGGGAACGCAGAGAATAGTAAAATTTCAGTGAGTTGATTTAAGCGAATGCCACACAGTTTCAGCTCCAATATATGTGTTTTGTGCGTTTGTTTACAAAAAATTGTTACACATATACGGAGGGGAAATATTGAAGAATATCAAAATGCTTTTGATTTTCATGGCAGACGCAAACAAGCACATACATTAAAGCTAAAATATTGATCCGTCTTGCACCCGCATTAGAAAGAGTGAGGGGAATTGTGTGTATTTAAAATTGTATGTATAGATAATACTGGTGTGTATAATAAAGTGGTGATTTTTTTTAATGCTGTCCAAATAAGTACATACATATATGCATGGATGAATGTTGTAGATACTTACATACACATGTTTTCCCCCATTAAAATGTTGTTTGGTACAGTTTCGCATGTTCATTAATTGCCATTTTTAGCCGACTTCAAAAAAGAAGGTTATCAATTCGTGTGTATACTCTTTTTTTACTTTTTTATGTTTGTACACGCATAACTCTTGTCATTTGTGAACCGATTTTTAAAATTCTTTTTTTGTTGGAAAGGGTTTGCCTGCAGTTTGGTCCCATCGTTTTTTTTTTCTCGAAAATCGGAGGGGGAAATTTGCTCCCCCCATGCATAACTCTGTCATTTGTGAACCGATTTTCAAAATTCTTGTTTTAATAATTGAGTTATAAAGTTTTACTGCCTGGTGCACGATGTCGACCGCTATCGGTCGCATGCCTTTTTAACGACAAACAGCTGATTTGCGCAAATGGTCTTGCATCGTTGCATTTGCAAAATGGTATAGTATATTGATACTCACCACTAACAATTCTTAAGTGGTGAGTATCAATAAACTATACCAATTTGCAAATGCTACGATGCAAGACCATTTGCACAAGATTGTGATTTGGGCTAATGATTTTCATACATACACTATAAAATATAATGCGAGCACAAATGTCAAAATCAGTCACTTGTGTTGTGGTTGTCGACAGAGGCATAAGAAAATAAAAAACAATACATTAAAAAGCAAAAAGTGAATTATTTGATATATTTTATAATGGAAAACAAGTCGTAAGTATATAAATAATATTATTACACAGCAAAAACATCTTTAGTAATCGCCAAAATAATTTTTAGCATAAAAAAGTCTACTTTGCAGCAGCTGCAGATTCTGGTTGAATATATGGAGGCAAATCCGGAGTTTGCTAGAGGATCCGCTGTTTTTGGAAGCAGCAAACTCTCTGTGGAAGATCAGTGGGCCAAACTCTCCAATAAATTGAATTCGCATGGGCCACCTGTGCGTACCATTGTTGAGTGGAAAAAGGTCAGCAATTTTTTTTATAGTGTGAGTGTACCCAACTGTTCATAGAACAAAACTATCCCCAGCAATATGAGTTTACAAAACTTTGATGTTGGTGGAATTGAAGCAGATTAAAGTTTCCTTGGGTGCAGCCTTACAAAATCTTTGTATTATTAAGCCTGCAGTACACGACATGTAAAAAGGCACATGCATATATGTTGCTCAGCCACATATCGTACGTAAATATGTATGTTACTAGTACACGACATGTGGCTAAGTTAGCTTCACAATGCTTCAAAATTATCTCAGAGCAGCATATGCATATGCATTTTAACATGTTGCTTACATGAGGCGTAATATGTGGAGTTAAATCTGCCTGGGCAACATATTAATGTATGTGTAATTTCAGACTTGGACCGATTTAAAATCGCGAACAAAGAAAAAATTGCAGAAAATAAAAAAAGTTTGACAGAAACTGGTGGTGGTCTCTACCGTATGAACTCACTTTCTGAGTTGGAGCAAATAGTGGATAGGACTTTGTTTTTATCCAAAGCTGCAGCACCTAGTGGCAGCGTTTTCGGTCTTATGGATAGAACAATTTGGAAAAACACAGACTCGATTGAATCTTGTTTCACTCAATTGGTGGATACACCACCCAGGAGTAGTAAGGCAGTAGGCGTTGTCACACCTTCCAGACAGGAAGATGTTGAGCAATTGCCACAGCCCTCTCAACAACCAGCTCATCTTTCGCCTCCTATGCAGCGCAATAAACGGCAGAATAAAGATGAAGGCGACGATATTAATATGGCCAACTATTCCTCTGCTAAAAAGAGAAAAACTACAACTGAAGAACAAGTATGCCTCCTTCGCCGGCAATTAAGGGTTAGCGAACAGTCAGCTGCGGTAGCAAAACAGCATTCGGATGCTTCGGTTATCCTGGCTGAAGCAACAAAAGCTCTTTCAGATGCTGCGAAAAGAATAGCCGTTGCAGCAGAAGTTCAAGCTGAAGCTGCAAGGACAAATGTTGAAATTCAACAAAAAATTGTACTGTTCCTAGACGCAAAAGCTATGGTGCTGGCAGAAAAAAAATGAACCAGTGCTATAAAAAAAAATAAACAATTAGTACCAAAGTTTGTAAAACGAAAACAAACAAAAAACAAAACAAAAATATGTACATATATATACAACTACTTACTCTGTTGATGGCATATCCAGAACATTGGAATTGTCTCGCAAATATCTGCGAGAAACATGCTCCTCCTCGATATCTTCCAAAAAATAAACTGCCATGGAAAGAAACATTTTGATGCAATTTTAATCAATGAAATAACTCACTGCAGCACTAAAATATTTGTATGTTTTATTATTTTGATTTATATATCTTTTTTATAAACCACTACACTTTACACCTTTTTAATTGTAAGTTTAATCACTGAAAACAAATGTCTTTTGTTTACTTCTTTGTTGTCATTTGTAGCAAATTGTAAGTAGCGCAGAGCTGCATTTTTGTAGCCTCATTTACATGTTCTACCGATTTTTATTTTCAAACAAGCGTTTAATTTATGGAATAGTTGGTATGGCAATATAGTAATTTGACAATTAGTAAATGGATTACGTTAGAAACGTAACACCTGACGACCGACAAGTCGATAATTAGTGAGGCGCTTAAGAGAACGATAATGAGTGACTTCATGACGCTCGCGTAACATATCGATCGACATCGTGAATGAGGCAGTTAGTCGAACTGTATGGTTTTTATCCAAAGTTATTTAATTAGTTTGGCTTAAGTTCATTTTTAATTTAATCTTTCGATCAAATCATTTTTTATGTAAGAAAGAAATTCTAAAGCATGTGAATATTGAACATTCAAAGAAAAAAATTTTTTTTTTCTTTTTGATGTACGGAGGGTTGATCTGACAGCTGTTTCGTGACCACCAAGTCCACTCATCAGAGTCCTTTACCTACACCACCACTGGAACTTTAATAACTGTCTTTTCTTAGAATGTTCAACTATTCTAAGCTTTTTCATTTCAGTCTTACCAGCGTTGAATATCATCGATATTCTCAATGCTGGGATTTTTTGAATGTTTATTTTGCCCAAGTTTTTGGAACAGTACACATTCATGTTTTAGCTAAGTGCCTTTAGAGTTTTAAGAATTGAGTTATGAATTTTTAGTCGAACTGTATGGTTTTTATCCAAAGTTATTTACAGTATAATTCGTTTATAAGACACACCGCTTATAGTAGAATTTGCGATATATTCAAAAATGTTAATTTTTCTGTCATCTGTAAGTAGGGTAGCCAGATATTGAACCCACGAAAGAAGTACATAGAAGAAATAAAAGAAGTACAACTAAGAGAAAAAAAGTACACTGTTTATTTTTAAGGAAACAACTTAAAAATCATGGTATACGTAAAATAAACATAACATTTATTTCATATAAAGTTTGTAAATGAGATCATTTAAAATAAATAATAACTTAAGGTCAGATTTTGTAAATACAAACGCTTTTTGCGTTTTGTATTTCGTATGAAAAAAATTGTTATTTAAACGTATTTGCATTACTATTCATACAAATCGTTTAGAAACGAACTTTTTACAAAATCTGCCAATCAAGCAAATTGGTAAAGTTTTACAAATTCAGTTCATATAGGGTTTATAAATTACCTCATTCAGGTATACCAAATAACTTAAAATTAGTCAGGTCCAAATGACCAAATGAATATTGAACATTTAAAGAAACATTTGGAAAATTCTTGTTTTATTTGAAAAGGTTTGACAAAATTGGTCCCAAAATTTTTTGTTGAAAATCGGAGGGGGAACTATGCTACCCCCCGCATAACTCTGTCATTTGTGAACCGATTTCCAAAATTCTTGCTTTGTTTGAAACGGTTTGACAAAAATTGGTCCCAAAATTTGTTTGTCGAAAACCGGAGGGGAAATATTGAAAAACAACAAAATGCTTTTGATTTTCATAACAAACGCACACAAACACATATATTGAAGCTAAATATTGATCTGTCTGCTTAAGTCTGCTGTCAACAACCTAACTCTAAGAATGTGTTAGTAGAACATTTTGTATTAGTATTGGTGTAAAATAGAAGTTCCCTGCAGACAAAATGACTAGTATGTGGTTAGAAATATACTAGTTGCTTTTTTATTCCGACTAGTTGTCTAACTGTCCTTTTTCCATATATCGAACTATCGATTTTAACATTAGGTTGTCATAGGAGCCCAACTAGTTCATTTGTACATAGTTATATGCTAGTTGAAATACTAATTATTATAGACTAGTGCGCTTACTAGTTTCTTTATTTATAGTTTTTTAAATATTAAAAAACATTTGGCTCAACCGGGGTATAAACACACAGTTCTCATATTTCAAGGCATGTAATCTGTCCACTGAGCCACTTTCTACTTATTATATTTGGAGCTAAAATTTTGTTTTTTGTATTTACAGCTGAAAATATGTCAATTTATAAAAAATAATTTAAATTACTAGTTTCATTACAACTAGTTGTATGACTATTCCAAAACGTTGTTGTTTGACTAGTATCGTTACTAGCCTCAATACAACTAGTAAAATGAGAGTCCTTTGGTGACTAGTAACGTTACAACTAGTAATAAACCTGTCCCAAAACGTAACTAGTTGTACATTTAGCTGCAGGGTTTCACCACAGCACCAGAACCATACACAGTTGTACAAACAGTATTTTACATAAATAATGTATCCCAAATAGTATAAAAAATGCAATTCTGCTGAATGAAAAAATGGTTCAAAACATTGATAAATTTCAATATGCAAATGTCAACAAAATTAAATAAATATTTTAAAATTACACAAGAAGAAACATAAAATTTGTACCAAAACAAATAAAAAATTAAATCAAATGATAAAAGTGTTTGTGTGTGCAAAAAAAGATAGATTTTACCGCATTTTCAAGAGCAAAATTACGTTCTTCGATGTGTGTTGAATTACCCCGCTCGTGTGAGTTGAATACACAATGCTTGTCCGTGTGAAGAGAGTTGTCGTTTTTTTTCAGGTCGCCAGTTGACTACGTATAATCTATGGTTCTATTATTAACGCTTAAATGCATGCTGTATCTTTAAAGATACAACCAGAAAAAACAATGTAATTTCTTTATTTTTTTGCAAAACTAAGAAAAATTTAAACAACTGCTTAGAACACTTTTTGCTATCATAGAGTAATTCCATGTCAAATCGAAAGCAATTCGGATCGACCCTCTCCGATTTCAATGAAATTCACCACCGGAAGAGATTTGATGTAAAAAATTTTAGACACGAAAGTCATTTGGTTTCCGAAATATGACGTCATGAAAATGATACAAATCGTCAAAATATGAGAAAAGAGTCTTTTTCAAGTCAACTATAACTTCTAAACTATAAAAGTGAAAAAGTTTTTCATTATGTTATTTTGCAGGTATAAATAAGACTTTTGATATGATGTGCATTTAAATTTTTACCGCGGGAAGTTGAAAGGTCATATGTAGAGGTCCTGAGCTGAAAGGGCTATAACTCAAAAAACTGTTTTTTTTAAATCTGAAAAAAGTTTATGTTAGTTATATAACTCGTTCGTATAAGTCCGGAAAGTTTCAAGGTGGTGCCGCTTCTAGTTTGAGAGTTATAGAGCAAAAGATGGTCCAAAGTTTGATTTAAGTGTATAAAATAATATAAACTGCCTTAAACTTTTTTTATTTTTGTAATGTTAACATTTTTTTATGTATTTTTTTAAAGCAATTAGAATGTGTGAAGCACAGTAAAAATGTTTTCTTTTTCATTTGGGCCATTGTCCAGATAACGGTAAATTCGAGATTTTCGATCTACACTTGTCTTTAAAGCGCCATCTAGAGTCAAACGGTGATTCAATTAAAATGACTTGCATCTTGTTTGAAAGGCTGCTAAATTTCGCTTCGAATAGTGATTATTTGCTTTGATCGGATAAAAAAATTTAATATTTTATAAAATTGTTAATGATTCTCTCTAGATATTGCCATTTCGGAAGATACTTTGTACCAAAAATATTAACACAACTCATATTTTTATATTTTAATTGCATAGTCAATTCGATTTCAAAAATGTTAAGCTATAATGGACCGAAATCGGATAAAAGCTAAAAATGCTATAAAGAAAAAATGAAAACACTAGTATTCAAATTTAGTAAAAAATGTATTAGTAAAAAACAAAATAAAAAATTTTAAATAAATAATTTGCTAATAATTTTAAATGCTTATGTTTTCGTTTTTTTCATTATAGCATTTTTACATTTTATCCCATTGCGGTCCATTATGACTTAAATTTTTTGAGATCGCTTTTATGCAACAGCTTTTAATTTAGAGCAATTGGATAACTGGAAACTCAAAATTTCAAAATCCTTAAATTTTTAGAAATAGTCAAACTTATAGTCGCATTTTATTAGTAATGGTTCTCTTTAATTTAACCAAAAAATATATATTGTGGATTATAGTGCATTTTATTTTTGTCATTAAAATCTAAATCAGTCGTTGTTTCTTTTATGTATTTTTCTTTATGCGGGGAGTGCATAGTGTATCTTAAAAGATACAAAAAAATTTTTTCATAAAATTGTAGGTCGATAATAGTCGGCAACACTACAGATTATTATCGACCTAAAATCATTTTTGAACAAAATATGTTTACTAAAAAAAGCGATTGGCCGGTTTGAACCGCGACCTCTTGACTGATAGTCTGACGTATCTACTATTCAGCCATAGCCGTATTATACTTTATGTTACATTTTTTCCATTTGGACTAAGTATGATTAATTTGAAAGGGTTTTTCTTTAATAAAATAACTACAAAATCGATGTAATTTTAGACAAGTAGAAATTTTCAACACAAATTCAAACAATATATGATCGTAAATTTGAAGTAATGTTTTAGAGTGTAACTGAAATAAAAGAGCATCCTAGTTCAGTAAAATGAGCTGAGCTAAGAAAAGCGCTCACTCAAAATAGCCAAAAAGCAAAAATCTACCTTCTGTAAATTACAGTTAAAAATTCATACTGTAGTGGCCTGATTTTCAAAGAAAATCTTACTTTTTGCCAAACGATGTACTTAAAATTATTACTACTCCAAACTTTAACCGGTCGTATTGAAAAAAATGTACTAGGTACTTTTGGCAAGTGACATCAAAAGTTGGCGCGCTTAGCCCGAATTCCAAAATAGTATAATACTTGGTCAATATCAAGGCGAATTCATACTAGGTGGCCGCAAGAGCCCAGCTGTTTACGTAAATGTTTACACATTTGGCCTGTCAGCAGAGTTAATGTATCAGCTTTTTTGACAGCCCAAATGTAAATTCTCCACGGCGAATTCTCTTGCGTCTCCCTGGTGTTGATCTACCTTGGTCAATATGTTTTTCAAACTCCGAAAAAGTTTTTTTTTTTGTAACAAAGCTATCTATTATTTTTAACACCCCGTCTTCACGAGACATTTGATATTTCTTAACATAAGAAATAACGTCGGCAGAATGACGTCACAAAAAATTAATGTGTTCAAACTTGTGTTAAGGGTGGAGTAAACGTACTGATGTTTGGACACAAATTTTATATATTCATATAGTAAATTTGCACGGCATTTTGTAATTTTTTATAGATTTCACTTTATTATTTTTCTGTTTGTAAAAATTTTATGAATATTTATGAATAATATGCAAAAAATAAAAAAACATCTAAAACATTTATTTATTAACTTTATTTATTCTTTTTTCAATAAAATCAAACAAATTGTAAAAAAAAACACACATACATATTAAATTTGACAGTTTGTGTTCTAACATATTTCCTTGGGCTTGTGTTTTAACATTGATTTCCAAACATGTGTTAGGACACAAACACATTCGGTCCACACGTTAATTTCTTGTGTTAGGACAGAATTTTGACAATTGCTAACACACAAATTTCCAAGCTTATGTCTCGTGAAGACGGGGTGTAAGTAAAAAAAAATATTTTGGTTTCATTTTGCCGAACAATTTTAGAGAGACATGGGGCCGATCCAGTATTTTTGGAAAAAATTCTATGGTCAACCTTTAAAAAGGAGGGATACATGAACCTCCATAATTTACAAGAGTGGCATGTAGAAAATCCACATTTGACATGAAATGATAGATCACAATACCAGTTTAAAATAAACATGGGAACAGGAATATTAAATGGTAAAATAATTGGACCATATGAGTTGCCGGGTAATTTAAATGGAGAGGTATATCTAGTGTTTTTGGCAAATCACCTGGCAAATTTATTGCAAAATGTGCCACTTAGCATTTATGGCAGCATGTGGTTCCAACAAAATGGCTGTCTCGCACACTATGCTCGCTCAGTTCGAGAATTTCTAAAAACATAATACCCAGGCACGTGGATAGTACGTTGTGATACCATTTCGTGGCCAGCGCGTTCACACGATTTAGATCCCCTAGATTTCTTTTACTGGCGAACGATAAAAGAAAAAGTTTAATCAAAACGAATAGAGGACATAGTCGGGTTGCGACAAAGAATTCAAGAGGTAGTTGAAGCCATCAACTGTCGCAGATACGCGCGATATATTAAACGATCAGTTTTAAGAAGATGTAGAGCTTACCGTGCGGTTGAAGGCAGACAATTTGACCAGTTTTTGTAAAACAAATAATTAAAATTTGTTTACAATAATAGTAAAAAAAATAAATAAAAATAATAAACAAAACAAAATTAAGTGGATTTTATTTTATTTTCTCAGTTTGAAAAACAAATTGACCAAGTACATATTACACCATTTTGGAATTCGGCATAAACGCGCCAACTTTTGGTGTCACTTGCCAAAAGTAACTAGTACATTTTTTTAACACGACCGGTTAAAGTTTGGAGTAGTAATAATTTTAAGTACATCGTTTGGCGAACCGTAAGATTTTCTTTCAAAATCAGGCCACTACAATATGAATTTTTAACTGTAATTTACAGAAGGATATCTACCAATAATATAGGAGAAAAAAACAAAAAAAAAAGATCTGAGACTATGCATTTAAGGGTTAATAACAATCGAGCGAATAATGAGTTTAGTGGGTGCTGCAGGAATCAATATTGAGCTTGAATATATGTATTTGTGTGCGTCTGTTATGAAAATCAAAAGCATTTTCCCACCAAACCAAATGTTCCGATTTCGTAAAGAATTCATGACGACTATTCGTCAAAATCTTTCGATTTCAGAACCGAAATATTTCCGAAATTGTAACGATTTCTTATAGGAAGGTTGACACGACTTCGTAACGATATGTAGTTGCGAAATCGGTACGAATTTGCAACGAAGTGTAGGTACGCAATCGATACGACATGTCGGTACAAAATCGTAGCGATGTGTAGGTACGATTTCTTAACGAGTTCGTTTAGAGTTTTCTTCAACTCTTTTAATAATTGTTTATTTAAAAATTATTTTCCATCATTTTATTTATTCACTTCAATATTATATTATTTAATTTAATATAACATTAAAAGCTATAATTTAAACTGAAAGATTAGAGTCGTAAGTCCTTTTATTGACTTTCGCTGTCGGTCCTTTGCGGTGTTGCAATATTTTTGTTTTCATCTAGTTTTTCATAGCTTGTCTCTCTATAATTAATTGTTAATGCAGGATTCTGCAGAAATGTAGAATATTTATAATATCCTTTAGGTTAAATGGTGTGATTAATTGCGGCTATGATTATACAGTAATTTTGACTTAGCCGCACAATCAACTTTTCTAGATTTTTAGTGCAGATAAGTCAAAAATGCTGTAGCTTAAATTTTATATGAAAATATTTTAAAACTGCAAAAAATATGTTAAATGAGCAGGTAGGTATACAAAGTGCACTTAAAAAGTATTATGAAGAATAAGCACAGAAAACAAATATTTTGTGCATTTAAGTCATGCAGCAAAGATTGATTTTTTGTATGAAAATAGTTTTGAAATGCTGCTTTCAAAACTGCTGTAATCGAATTGCAATCGCTACTACATTTATACATACCTATTTACATACATATGTATGTAGGCATGTGTATACATACTACATATGTACATAAGTTCATTTCACATCCAATATCATTTTTGTGAATACAGAAGCTAAAAGTATCTTTTAAAATAATCGACATTTAACAATTTTATTTCTGTTCTTCCCTTACTTATTCATTGTATATACACACATTTGCATACATATATGTACATACATACGTACTTATGTATGTATAAGATGTCGAGTTTGTACTTCATTGTAAATTGGTTTGAATGTGAACGGCGCAATACTGTGTCGCCATATTCAATTGTAATCTTTTTATTATTTTTTGCAGTATTTACTTCATTTTTAATTTTTCCTTTTGGTTTCCACATTTGCCTATTATTCATACATACATTATATCTTTTCCGTCTTCTTCTCTTCCATCAACGCTATTTAAATAGGCAGGCGCGAAAAGGAAGCCAACACACTACATAACACTGAATCAAAATAAAAAAGTTGTTTGGTAATTCTCCAAAAGAAGGGGACACAGAGAATAGTGAAATTTTAGTGAGAAGTTGTTATAGAAAGAGACTGAGGTGAGTTGTACTATGTATGAATGTGTTTAAAATGGTATGTATGTTTAAAGAATGTTGGTGTGTATAATAAAGTGGTGATTTTGTTTTTTATTCCATATAATTTGTTCAAATAAGTCTCCGTCCAGACCTGTCATCAGGGTGACCGTTGAAATTTTTTAAAAAGTGGCACAAAAAGGGGATTTTGAGGGAAAAAAGTGGCACCAAAAAGGGGATTCTTTCAAAAAATGGGGCAACTTTTTTGAAAAGGGAATAATTGAACCAAATTCTAATATTTAATGAATTTCTAGGGCATATAATGCTTTTGAAATAAAATGAATAAATTTTGATGTTTTTCGTTCAAAAAACTGACTGCTTTTTATATAAATCTTAGACAAACAATGCAAACAAGCCTTGTTTGTATAAAATTTATGTGAAAGGCACTCACATTTTTTTTTAGCAATTTCCATAAAAAAATTTTTACTCAAGTCGCTTGTTTGCATATGGAAACAGCACATTAGTAAAGTGTCGGCTGAGTATACTGAGAGGAGATAATCGTTAAGACCGGCCGAAAGCCGCTTTTCAATATACCAAGAAGAAAAACTACTTAAGCCCGGCCGAAGGCCAGCTACGCAAAGAATATTTTGTAGTAAAATAAAATTTCTTAACAATTTTAATTAATTTCCAAATATTTCTTTGAATCGACGATGTCGTTTGGACATATTTTAAGCATTGTTGATGCTATTGGCAAATTGTTCTTGATTTTATTTCACTTTTTAAAATGCAATAATGTCAATTGATTTTTTATTACTTGTCACCGATTGCAGAAGTAAAAAGTGAATAGTCAAAAACATGTACATATATTTGAATTTGTTTTCATTTTTAAAAGTGTGGGCATTATGACACATTTCAAAGTATCATAATGGTCATAATAATACTGTCATAAGGTCCATGGTACTATTAAAAGTGTTACAATGTCCATGGATGTTATGCCATTTTTGGCATAACAAAGACATTATGTCACTGGATATTTTGACATGGCACCAAAATTTGCATGAAAATAATTTTAAAAATATTTAAAGCTGCGTGATTTTCATAAAAATTTTTAACAAGACGTTCTTGTGCGTGTTAGTGAATCCGGGTATTATTTTTAATAATTTTAATACAATAATAAATATCTATAGATCTAAACTCTTAAACTATTTCAAAATAGTTTTAGTCATAAGACTTTACATGATAGACTCAAAAAAAAATTTTTGTCTTCAGATTTTTTTTATAAAAACAGTTTCGTGCCATAAAAAGCTTATATTAAAACAAGAAGCATCATTTCATAAAAAGGGGCATAATATTACAAAAGGTGGCAGATTTAGGTAATTTTAAAAAAGGGGCACTAAGAGTGGCAAGGCAGTTGAAAAAGTGGCAAATTGCCACTTTAGTCGCAAAACGGTCACGCTGCCTGTAATTTTAGTTGCTGCAGCTTTTTATTTTCTAGTTAGAATGAGCGAGAGATGAATAAAAAATATATATTTCTATTTCATCACTCTCACACCAAACAAGAGATGCTGCAACAAAAGTTGCATATAATCTAGACCGGGTCTAAGTATGCCGCACATATCAACAAGAATGATAGAATACAAGATTAGAAGAAGGTTAGATGACATAGTTGGTGCTTTTAAAAGGTTTCCAAGTCAATGTGTCCCTAAGCCAGTATAATTTTATTGCAGACAATAAATTTAGGCTATTTGCCATCTTCAGTGTTCTATTGAATATTAAATCGTTTTTTGTTGTCACCGGAAGAATAAAAAAAGTTACGCCTTAATTTGAAAACAGTTACGTTTTTCGTCAAAAGTTAAATTTTGAAATATCCCTTAAATCAGTAATTTTCAATCGTGGGTCGCGACCCCTGTGGGGGGAATTAGACCTACACTTATAGCCCAATTCACTATGTCGGTTTTACACGTTTTCCGATTAGTTTCTGACTGATTTATTTGTTTTGTATTCGCTAAATAGTTTAGGTCGTTGTCTTTGAAAATGAAAAATTATTGCGTCCCATAAAATAATTGTTTGCATTGCCACATTAGAATAATTATCAACTAAACAAAAAATACAGGCCAAATAATATTTTAAACTATTATGGTTTTTGACTTGTCAGTTAATTATTTCCAATTTCTTGCAAGCAAGACAAGAACACCGCAACTCAAACGAAAAAAATAACGATTTACTGGATTGCATTAGTGAGTCCTTTCCGTCTATAGACGTAACGTTTTATCGAGATAGTGAATTGGGCTATCATACTATATTCACACTGCTATAGTTAAACGTGTATCGGCAAATATTTTGAGAAACTAAACAAAGTTGTTCAGACTACAATTTTATAAAGTTTCTGTTTACATCATGACTTCATAAAAGGTGGTAGCAAACCGGCAGCAAAAAATTTTTTTTGTGTCCTAAATGTTAATCATTTTGCAAAGTTATTAATTTGAATTTTACATGTGTATGTACATTTTTCCATTTGAATTGAAAACTTGAACCAAAAACGAGGTTTTTAATACTTTTAAGCCCACACAAATCATAATTTTCAGAATACGCTGCTTGTTGTTATAGAAATGCTAACCTTTTTTAATTTCGACTTTGTTTACATATTTTGCCGCCATTACAAACCGTGTTCAATAAGCACTAAATTCAAAAATTCGACTGAACATACTTCAAGAAATACTTGGAACCCTGCCTTTTACTGGTTTTTGAATGAGTTTCATTTTGAAACACGTAAATTTTTTGACAATTTAGTATATGGGAAAACATCTAAAAATTAGCATGTTTGGCTCGTAAACACTTAAAATTGCCATAAACACGGTAGTGTGAATTGCCTATTAGTTAAAGAGGGGAAAAACTTTTAAGGCATATCTCTAAAATACAAGATAATTGCTTGGTGACGTAACGTAACAAAATTGTGATTTTCTGTGGAAATGCCCATATTTCACTTTATTATTTTTCTGCATATAAAGATTTTATGGATATGAACATAACTAATGTGCAAATAATTAAAAAACATATGAAATATTTATGTATTTACTATTTTTTTTTGTCATAAACACACACAATTTATACAATAAACACATAACATATATACATACTATGTACAGCCTCCAGCAAATTAAAGGCACAGCAGCGTTTTTTGGAACTTAAGTTCTTTATGGCGCGCCATGCACATCAATGCTTTGAATAACAAGAATCATTGCTTTGCCAAATACGTCAAGTACTTTCGAGATTTCGAGCTAAATCTAGTTGGTTTTTAGTAGATTTCCCATACATAACGAAATCTACTTTGTCAGTAGATTTGGACGAAATCAACTCAAAATCTAGTGTTTTTATTTATTTTTTACACCCTGTACAACAATTTTATATAAAAATTTAGCGAATTATCTACAAGAACACAAAAATCTGCCATAAACGGTGTGTGAATTAGCTAAGCGGGCACTTTTCGGGTTACACCTTAAGATAAATTTCAGTCAAGGCTTTTGTCTTGGATACGAAATCTTGGAAAATGTAAATGTAAACAGTATAGATTTCGCTAAAGATTACAAATCAAATTTTCTCGTAATCTATACAATGTAAATGCAGTATAACGGGAAATCATGTGCATGTCGTAATCTTGTATTCTATCATTCTTGGTATGTGCAACTTTTGTTGCAGCAACTCTTGTTTTGTGTGGGAGTGATTAAATATATAAAGTTGTTATTCCTCTCTCGCTCACTCTCACTAGAAAATATAAAGTTGCAGTAACTAAATGTGCAAGTCTGTACGGGGACTTATTTGAACAGCATTAAAATAAAAAACAAAATCACCACTTTATTATACACACCAGTGATGCCATTAGGATGCGAAAGATACATTTTTCGTATCTTTTGATGACTTTAGGTACCATGTATAATCCTGACATTTTTCGTATCTTTTGAATCTGTACGCAAAATGTACAGAAATAAAATTTTAAACTTTCCGTCTCTGACAAAATTTTTTAAAGTTATAATTTCGTTATGAATACTAAAAAACGCCTTAACTCGTATATTAATTTTTACAAAAATGAATTTGTTTTGACAACATCCAAAGATAGTTACATATAATTAATTTTAAAGTTTGCTTACTGTATTTTTGTAAATTACATACCTAATATTTATGACTTAAATAAATATAAAAATGAATTTATATGATATAATTTTCGTTACAATATTCATTAAATATGAAATAAAAATGATATGTTATGTTTGCGCGAAAGGATCGTAAGCGATACCACCCATAGTTTAAAATCGTAAAAATATCAAAATTTTTTATAACTTTTGAAATCTATACAATTTTATCGTAAGTGACAGTTTTTGAATATAAATCATGTTTAAATACAATAAAAACCCTCCTCCTGAAAAATTAAATTTTTGTCGCTTATGTTAAACGTTAAAAACGGATTTTAAAATTTTTTTCAAAATGTATCTTTTTGGAAACTAAAATGTATCTTTCTCGAAATTTCACTGGCAACACTGATACACACCAACATTCTCTATACATACCATTTTAATATGTACACACAATTCCCCTCAGTCTCTCTCTAAAACGACTGCCAACTGAAATTTCACTATTCTCTGTGTACCCCTCTTTTGGAGAATTACCATACAACTTTTTTATTTGTATTCAGTGTTATTTTGTTTATTGACCTCTTTTTCGGGCAAAGATATGCAGCTACATTCATAAAAAATTCTTATTTTAGGTTTAAGACTCACAATTGTTATTGAACAGTTTCACGCTAAAAACTGTTTAATATAAAATTGCATTCATAAACACTACAATAGACATTGTGTGTTTTAAGGACTTTTAGATTTCGATACTGGCAGCACCACCATGTTTTGTAGTTAGTGTTGCAATAAAAAGAATATGATATCATCCGGATATTGAAATAAACGAATAGCTTTTTATTGTTTTCATGAAGTTAAGATTTTTTTAAACTCTCTTAAAATATATTTTTCAACTTATTTGATACAAGTGTTCTATGAAGTAAAAGCAAAAAAGAGAAATGATTACAAAAGAGTTCATACGACTCTTTAAATCATGTATGCAAAAGGTACTCTAATAACGAGCCTATTTGCATTTGTGTTTATTGTTTCTACATCACTAACATTTCTTTTTGCTTTTATGTGTTTTGATGGTGCTTTTTTGCTAATTTTGTTGCGAATTTTGTTTAACTTAAATTATTTAGCGGCATATTCTATTAAATTTTAAAAACATACTTAAATGCTTATAGCCAAGACTTCAAGCTTTAATTTAAAGAATATCATGTATTCCAGTGTGCTAAATTTGCAAAGATATTTGAAGTTAAAATTGGTTTATAGAATGTGCATACCATCTTTAAACCTATTTTAAAATTTTCATGTAATAAAGATCTATGAATGCAATTTTATGAAATTTTGCTTAAAAGTAGTTTATTGCGCTGTTTTAAATATTTATGAATATGGCTGATAATGTATAGCGGCTAAAGCGAATGCCACACAGGTCAATATTCAGCTTCAATATATGTGTTTGTGTGCGTTTGGTTACAATATTTTAGCTTCAATATATGTGCTTGTGTGCGTTTGTCATGAAAATCAAAAGCATTTTGATATTCTTCAATATTTCCCCTCCGTATATGTGTAACAGTTTTTTGTAAACAACCGCTCACAAACACAAGGTAGAATGTTGATGAGTTTAGCAGCCACTTAAAAGTGGAAACGAAAAGGAAAACTTAAAAATGAAGTAAATACTACAAAAAAAAAATAAATAAAAAGATTACAATTGAATATGGCGACACAGCACTGCGCCGTTCACATTCAACCAATTTACAATGGAGTAGAAGCTAGACATCTCATGTATGGCACACATTTTGCGCCCGTTGGTACAACTCAGCTAGTAATCGAGTTGTATGTTTGTCGCACAAACGAGCAATCTCATGCACAACTTAATTTTTCATCAACTTGTGAGCAAGTAAAATCTCTCATTTTATGTTTTCCGCAAATAATACGCTCATTCAAAGTTTACTGCAAGGTTGGCACAACAAGAATAAATACGTACATATGTATGTATACTACATAAAATATGCGACAAGCACACAAACGTTGCGACAGTGTTGTACAACATGGTTAGAGGTTGATTGGAAGCTGACGCGGCAAAAGTCCGGAACATGCGTACAAGCTACAATAAAGTCAAAGCTTGTGAAGGCTCAACTGGAGCCGGCAGTATTGAAGGCGAAACTAGGAGTGCCAGACGTGCTCCTTTAAAGAGTACACATACTCTTTTATAAAAAATTTGCTCTTAAAACAAGGTAGTCCAAAAGAGCACGCAAAAGTACTTTATTTTAGTAAAGTGCTCGCTTTTGTGCTCTTTTTTATTTTGTAAATTTTACTTTAATTCAATTAAAACAAGTACGAGGGTTATATTCGGCTATGCCGAATCTTATATACCCTTCACCATGGTACAAGGTAGCCCTGGAACGCCAGCTGATTAGTTTTTTATTTGCTTTTTTCATGGTAAGAACTGCCAAATTTTGTGTATATGTGAAATAACTACGTTGCACACACAATACCACTCGTATGTTTGCTGCTTATGTTCTACAAACACACATACCCTCTCTATTAATGTTTGACATTTCGTACCCCAAATGTACATTTGTATTAGTTATGCGGCTACCTGTTATATTATTCTACCAAGCCCTTCACAAAGTAATATAAAAGGTATATCTTTGGTCACAAGGTATAACAGTTAAGTCGAGTTAAGTTTTGATTAAGAACTTTGCAGATTTTGCTGCAATATGTAATAGAAGTAAGGAGTAAAAGGGATAGTTATGCCAATAACTAATCATTTTAATGTTAATATTTTTAGTATTATATGTTTTTTAAAACCTCTTCTCTCCATTATTTATCAACTGCGTATAAATCATTTGAATTATATTAGAGCGCTAAAGCCCTGTAGAGACGGTTGTAAGATCTTACAATATTGTCAGATCTGCCAACGTGCTGACGATGTACTGACAATAACAAATTGTCAGCACAAGGTATATTATTAGTTCACACGGCTGTATCAAAGTTGTTAGAAAAGCTTACAATTTATTAGCAGACAGTTGTCTGACAATAAATTTATCTGACAATATTGTCAGTAAAGAAATTGGCAGTTCACACGATTGTAGGATGCAAAAATTTTCAGATCTGTTGTTTGGCGCTGCCATACTCATATCATTTAACAGAAATAATCAATTATTTATCAACTGTGCTTGTGTTAACTTTAAAAAGTAAAAATATAAATTATTATGAAACATAAAGAAGCAATTTTAACTATTTTAGCTGCATAATTTCTCTTATTTTCATTTTTCCCAAAAAAAGATGTGTGCAGTGCTGCCAGTGTAAAAAGTCTCTGACAATGACGCCATTGTCAGATGCAGAAACTTCGCACATCTGACAATTAAAAAATGTCTGACAATTATCTCCCAATAATCTGACAATGGTAACTCGATGTGTCCACACGACTGTGAGATGTCTGACAATTTTTTGTCAGCAGATAGTATTAAAATCGACTGACAATGCTTTTTCTGCCAACGTTGTCAGACAAAAATTTTCAGTTCACACGATTGTAAGAACTTTTTAGCACATTTTACTTACAATATTATAAGACCTGACAATCGTCTGTACATAGCTTAAGCGGTTTTGCTATAGTTATTTCCCTCTCAGGAGCCGGGTTCAAATATATTTATTTTTCATAAGATATTAAAGTCAATAACAGAAAAAATAGATTATAGCAAATAAATTAGTAGTAAATATATAAAATCAATAAAATAGTTATTTGGGATAAAATTTTTTTAGTACCAAATAGAAAAATTGCAAAAAAATTTTTAGAAAATCAATATTTTTTTAGCTCAAATTATGCTAAATTTATATTTGCATAAATTAATGCGAAATGAACTGTATATATGTAACCTAAAAATTCATGTTTAATAATACCAATTCTGTAATATATGTACTTTTTGTACAACTAATACACGTAATCACAACAAATAGGTATCGGATGCGTACATTACACATTAGATATTTAAAAAACTCAATTGAATAAATTATGTATGTATTACAAAATACTTTATTTCGTAATAGCTACATACATATATACAAAAGTTTGCATATTTTACGAAAACAGTAATTAAGAAAGTTATTTGGGAATTATTGCATAACTATTTCGAATATAATTGCATGTACATGTATCTGTGGCCACAAGGAATAACGACTAAACTCGATTTTGACAAGTGGTCAAAAGATAATTTTAAAATCGCTGTGTAAAATCAGGGTATTTAGATTAAGCGAATGCTAGCAATTTCATACTATATTAATTTGTAATTTAACTTATAATAAAACAACAGCTAAGTTAAGGGAAATAAACAAAACTATAATGATTAATAAACTTTGTCCTAACTCGACTTAACTGTTATACCTTGTGACCACAGATATACCATTTATATTACTCTGTGAATGGTATATAGGATTCGGCATAGCCGAATATAGCCCTCTTACTTGTTTATGGTATCATTTTGATGTGTTGAAAATATGTGCGGCTGAACGTAAAACTAAAAATGTTCATAAAAAATCTTATTTATTTGTCTTAGCTGGTAAAAAGTTTCATATGTGTTGACTATAATCATTAAAATGGACTATTGAATCTCTGGTACCACTGTCTCCACATGGTCCCATAAGAACCACCTAGTCTACAGTAAGTCAACAGTTCCGAGGTCAGTAGTGGAATCTCAATGACAAGCACATGTTAAATGTCTATAGCACAGAACATTGCCTGGGTACAATTAGTCAGTAGTACTGGTGACAAAGTCAATAGTGAATCAGTACAATATTACTATCGACATTTCCTGCAGGGTACATACGTATCGCTCCATTATTGCAACGTAGTCATATGCAAAAAAAAATTAAACTTGGCAAATCGCGTTTAAAGTTTTAAAATTGGTAGCAAGTATATGGGCGGTGTTAGGTTTTTAGTAGTTATATCTTCGGTTTAGATTAAGATATGTTTCCGAAATTTTGTTAACATATAAAGTAGGGCTTAATGAAGACTGTTTCTTAAGTAACTTAAAAATTTTGGTTTTTTGAGATATGACTACGTTGCAATAAAGGAGCGATATGCTAGACAAGTTTCCTACAGTTTCTAGTATTGCATATCTGCTACTGTGTAGGAAATGTACGTTTCTTATATTTTGTTCTTGTTGTGTTGCATATTGTAGCATATAAGTACATACATATCCTAGATTGCATGACCCGCAAGGTCTGCAATAGCAGTTTCCTACGAAGATTGATTTCCCCTAATATTATTGAATTCAACACCATCTGCAATTGCTTACAGTATGTACTTATGTTCGTATGCATTTGGTGTGTATACACACATGCATATGTACATCATACATATCTTACTATAAAAGTAAAAGTGAGAAAACATAAAATGCCGTCGCTAAAACAGTTGGGTTCATTTTTGAAGCAAATAAACAGGTAAATATATAATCATAGCAAACGCCCCATTTTAGAGAGTAATTTATACACATTGCCTACAGTTGGAATTGTATGAGGGTTGAAATGAAACAAAACTAAAACAATTTGTTTGTTGTTGGGTTCTCTTTTACACAACTTTAGTAATAAACAGCCATTTTTCATAAAATGTGTCAGGGGAAGTGTGGTGAAATTAAATCGTAATGTGTTCATAAATTAGAATCGTAAGGGGAACAGTTAAGGCGACCATATTTTTAAAAGAAAAATAGATTAAGGATATGTTCTGTATTTCACGTGGAATTAAAATGTGCGGAATTATCAAAGCATTGTGGTTGCAAATTAATATCTATAACAACAATGCTTTGATAATTCGCACATTTTAATTTCACATGAAATACAGAACATATCCGTATATTAAGAAAAGTATTAGAAAATTTAATTGAATTGACAAATAGCTTTTTGGTTTGAATCTTGGCAAGCCTTAAAAAAGATTGACAATCAAGCCCGTCTGGAAAGCCACATTATACATAATTACATATACATACATACATATGAAACTAAACATAAAAGGCCAACAAAATCAATTATATATTTATAAATTATTTTTAAATTATTTAGGCCGAAATCTTTCTGAAATTTATATACATATGTACCTTTTCCGATTGTAGCTTAAAACTTATCAATTGAAATTAAAAAAGTTTTATTCGAAATTAAAAAATTTTCAATTCAGTTTAAGAAAATATCAATTGAAATTCAAAAAATATCAATTGAAATTCAAAAATCCTATTTGTAACTCAAAAATTACCTGTTCAACCTGACGTGCTTCAGATTGGTTCCGAAAAAGGGTTTTATTAAAGTGGAGTAACTTACATTTGGTAGTCCTGTAACCATTGCAGCCAATTAGGTTGCGTGCCCGGACAGTTGTAAAGCGGAGGCATCTCGTAAGAACTCATAGTTAACTTATATTTTGGCTAAGTATCTATCTACTTGCAATTTTTAGATATTTAAAAGCAATTAATTAAATTAAAACCACTCAAAATTTGTAAAAGAGACAACCACATGATATTAAACTTAAATAAATATTGGTTGTGTACATAAAGTATCAGCTGTTCCAGTCTTACAAATACTGGTTAATAAATAAGTAGTGCCAAGTTGCATACAGTTTGAAAGCCACTGCCTATTTATTTAGTTCTTGCTGTTAATTTTGAATTCAACAACAATGTCTACGAGGAGGAAAAGAAATATTACTGAGCATCAGAATGAATCTGAAATATCTGTGCACTGTTATAATGAAATCAACAAACGTATTGATGGCGAAGTTAGTATGTTTAAACAACTTCTTCTAGAATTTGAAGAGCGCCTAGAGGTTCGTTAAGAGAAACATGTTGAGGATTATAAATCATTGTTAGTCGCTTTTAAAAATGAAATATTTGGCGAACTGAATAAAAGAATGTGTGATGTGCAGAAAGATGTTAACAAGCTTGCTGACCATGTAACTAAACTGGAAACAGTTACAGAAGAAATTGCCGGACTGAAAAATGAAATTAATAGCTTGAAAATACAATCGTTAAAAAGTGCTAACAGAATGGTTGCTTCTGATTTACGTATTAATGGTATCCATTACAATCCAACTGAAAACCTACCCAAATTGTTTGCAAAAATTTGCTATAAAATAAATATACCAACACCACATCTCAAATCAATCTATCGCCTGCAGAATCGTAGCAACAAGTCTATTGAAGACAATCCAGACGCAGTTATAATTGCTACACTTAACTCTCCATACGATAACAATTTCTTCTTGAAATCCTTGGGCTCTTTTAAAAAGAAAAACAAAACCAATCTTTCGCTCAATATTCTTGATATCGAATCTGATAAGTTCTTTAACATCAAGGAAAATTTAACTAATTCAAATTATAGAATCCTGCGTGCAGCTATTGGTTTGAAAAAAAAAGAAACATTCTGCAACCTGCGTATTCGCTTAGGGGCCTTGTTTATGTAAAACAGTTAACCCTTTCGCTATATTGTATCCATATGGATACACGTAAATTGATAAGCGTCTAACAAGAACCGCATTAATTTTACCTTTGGATTGCTAACGGATTATAGAATTTCCAGGTCTTATTTCTTAATTTAAGTCACTTTTGGAAAATGTTTTGGTTTTATTTTCTTAAAAAAATACGTATTTAAAAAAGCATGTTTTAAATATTTTATTTTTGGTCAAAACAGAGTTTTTTATTTTACTTATAAAACAAACATATTGACTTTTTTTTGAATAAAATTAACTGAAATAAGTTAAAAAGACTTTAATTTAATATTCTGCATAACAATTTTTTTGTTTAAACAATTAAAAAAGCACCGACGATTTTTTAATTATGCATGTATCCATATGGATACAAACCTATGATGTGGTAAAGCTTTTATTGTAACTCTGTATACACCACTAGACTACTAACATCGTCATACAATATTCTAACTTTTAATTATATTTTCTTGTTCAAATACCTAACTTTAATATCGATTTTTATCAAATTAATTCATACCTTTTTATTAATTAATATTTGCGTTGCTTTTCGTGCTGGGTTCTTACTCTTTTTCTACACTTTTGAGTAGTTCAGCTAAGTGGCAGTTCCAGAGATGTTACGATGAACATGGTTAAAATCCTGGCTAAGCATAGGCGGGGTTTCTCTGTTTGTCACATTAATGCGCAGAGTTTAAATAACAAGATAGACGAATTTAGACTTATATTTGAGAATTCAAATGTCGATATCGTTTGTGTTTCTGAGACATGGTTTAATGCTTCTACGCCTGATTCCGTTATTTACCTGGACGGATACTCGGTATTTAGAAATGACCGGAGTAGTCATGCAGGTGGTGTTGCTATTTATGTTAAGAACCATATTGCTTGTAAAGTTTGCTGTAACTTGGAGGTTACACGTTCAAGTTTTGTTTCAAGTTTCAATACATTCACACTTTTTTACTAACACACTCACATAATTGGAAATTGGCTACCAACTTGATTTCAATTTTGCTTTCAAGATTTGTTTCAATTTTTCGTTCAATTTAAACAGCTGATCTCTATTATTGTAAGTAAATTACAGAAAGACTCGGCTATAACGAACTTTGTGCAAACAGCAAAAAAACCGCTCTATGACAAGTTCGTAATAAGCGTAGTTCGATACAAACGAGGACTCGTTAACTACGAATTCGCTATTACGAATTATTTTTGTATGAAAATGGCAACCGAAACGTCGGCACTTTAGACTTAGATCGTTACACCCGAGAATTCGTTATAACCGGGTTTTACTGTTTCGTTGTTGATTCCTTGACGACGGCATCTTGAAAACAAAATTGACTATCAAGTTGCTTACAGCCTACGTCATAGCGTCAATTTAAAGTAGTTTTAACAAGCAATACGTGTGATCAACTTGAAAGCAATTTCTTGAACGTGTAACTGCAGAGTAAATCAACCACTGAAAACCCAGTTGTTACCCAGCCAAATGTGTCCACCAGATTACAAAGGATGGAGTATATATTTGTTGAAGTCTTATCAAATAATTGCAGAATGTTAGTTGGTTGTGCCTATAGGCCTAATCGTAGGGTGTGTTTTTCGAATTTCATTCTTGAGTTAGAGGCGATGTCAGTAGCATACAATGTTATAATTATATCTGGAGATTTCAACTCAAATATATTTCTGGAAAGGACTCTGATCGACAACATGTCTTCTATGGGTCTTAATCCAACGAACAGTTCCAAACCAACACATTTTACTACTACTGCAAACACTTTATTGGATTCATTTTTTGTTAATAACTTATCAAAAGTGCTTCTTTATGATCAAATCTCTGCACCATGCTTTTCTGCACATGATCTAATATTTTTATTCTATGACTTTGTGCAAATTCTTTTCTTATAGAGATTACAAAAATGTATATTATAATTTACTATATAGCCAATTATATTAAGTTAATTGGGATAATATTTATTATCTTTTATCTGCCGATGAAAAACTGGACTTTCTTGAGGAAAATGTTCCACAGATTTTTGATCAAACTGTTCCTTTGATAACAAGACCTCAAATGGTGTTAAAAAAACCATGGTTCTCGCAAGGAATTTAGAACTTTAAACATGCAAGAGATATTGCATATTCCAGGTGGAAGCGTTTTAAGTCAACTCAACTTAGAAATGAGTATCGCACTGCAAGGAGGATTGTAAATAATGAAATATGTAAAGCAAAATCGGAATACTACAGTAGAAAATTTGGATCGGCGTGAACTCAAGGAAAACTTGGCGAACGATTCGCGAAATCGGCATTGGTAAAGTAAATGGTATTGTCAGTTGCCCATTTAATGGAGAGGAATTAATCGCCGCTTTCACAAATGTGCCTAACATAAATATAAATAATAATACTATTAGCAACTTTTATAACACAACTACCTACTTATGCCACGGAGTTTTGAATTCGCATGTCAATCCGAAGTGTTTTCTGCTTTTTCTTCAGTTACATCAAACGCAGTTGGAAGCGACAATATTCATCCTATGTTTCTGAGCATTATATTACCTTTTCTTATCCTTTATATAACTGATATTTTTAATAACATCATAATGACGAGTACCTTCCCTTCCAAACGGAAACATGCAAAAGTTATACCAATACCGAATTTGAGTGGCGAATAGCGTCCTGTTTCAATCCTATGCTATATGTCCAAAGCCCTAGAAAAGTTACTTTTTCATCAAACAAGTGAATACATCAGTAAAAAGAGGCTCATGAGTAATTGGCAATCAGGTTTTCGATTAGGGCACAACTGCATAACTGCTCTATCTGAAGTTGCGGAAAATCTAAGGTGTGGATTGGAAGAAAACCAATTAACATTGTTGGTTCTGCTTGATCATTCTAAAGCTTTTGATATGGTACACCATCCAACATAATGCATGAAGCTGCGAAATTTCCTTAATTTTTCAGGAAGTTGATGTCAGCTTATATTTGCGTATCTTGAAAACCGAACTCAATCTGTCTGCATCGATAATACATTATCTTTACCGTTAAAACTTACAGGTGGTGTACCACAAGGATCAATTCTTGGACCACTGTTATTTTCTTTGTATGCCAATGATCTTCCGAAACAACTTTCATACTGTAAGATCTATATATATGCAGACGATGTACAGTTATACTTAAGTTGTCCGGAACAATCTATTGACGAGTATGTGGACAAAATCAATTATGATTTGGGAAAAATACATCAATGGGCGACGGCAAACGGGCTCCAATTGAATCCTCAAAAGTCAAAGTGCATGATCATTCACAAACGAGCAACTGGTCTAGATATCGATCCAGCTATTCTTATAAACAACGTCAAAATTTCGGTCGTTTCATCGACAAAAAATCTAAGAATAACATTTAACAGCAACTTGACATGGTCTGATCATGTTAAGAATATTCTCGCGCAGACGTATGTCAAGCTTCGCTCTCTGTGGTCCACTCAGTCATTCACACCATTGAGGATAAGATTGCTACTGGCCAAGACCTATATATTTCCAGCTATGCTATATGGATGTGAACTTTTTGCGAAATGTGACGCGGACAGTACATACAACACAATAAGATATGATTATGGTCTTAGGAGATTCAGCCATGTATCTTATTTCTCGAAGAATATTTTTAAGTGTTACCCTAGAAAATTATATGAATATAAGAACTCTTGTATTTCTTCACAGAATAATTTATTTTGGCAGCCCTGGTTATCTCTTCAATAAAATTCAGTTTGGTAGACCTGGAAGAGGAAGAAGATTAATAATTCCAATGTATCGTCTCACTGCCTCAGAGCATCATTTTTTTTATCAACGCGACCCTTCTATGGAACGAATTACCACACAACTTACAAACAACCAGAAAAGCAACGCAATTTAAAAAATTATTATATATTATATTTAATTAGCTAAATTTTTTATTTAAATTTTTTAAATGTGTTTTTTGTTTTTTTATTAATTATGTTTGTAACATTTGTAACATTTAGTTTTAATTATAAATGTAACTTTAAACCCTTGTTTTGTAATCGGTGCCTGTACTGTAAATTATAAGATTTAATCTTGTTGTGCAGGCCGCGTATAAATTAAATAAATAAATAAATCTTATTATTTGTACTAAGTATATACTAGAGAATAGCATGACTACAATAATTTGTTTGGCTCCACACAAAGAAAACAACATTCATTCAATTCACTGAAATAGAACGGCGAGAGTAAATGTTGTAAAACACAAGAGTGAATGAAGTGAATGTAATTCTTACTGCTGTTCAAACGACGCATATGGTTTACAAGTTTGTTTCGAATATGTATGAAACTAATTGGAAAATAACAAACCATAGCAATCAATGTTCGGTCGCAATTATATTCATGCACAAAACATTCACATATTATTTGAGTGTTTGAATAGATGAACGAGTAATTTCATACTTTCAGTGGAGGCAAATGGCTTTGTGTTATGTTGTTACTTTCCTTTAAAAGCAGACATACATAAATACATACATACATATAGGCATACATACAGACCATGATACAATAATACAGGTACAACCACGACGACAACAAATACAACACCAAAAAACACACGTATTTTGTTGGTAGAAACATACCAGAAATATGTCATATCTATTGTCTGTGTGTCGCACACATTCATAAGCTCCCTCAAAGTTACCAAAGCGAATTAATATCAGGTGGCCTTATCATCAAAACAACACACATACAAAGTAGGTGTAGGACTATTTTTATTTGTGCTTTGACAGTTCAGGTTAAAGTTTTTCTCTTTTCTTATATAGAGTTTGACTGATTGGGTGTAATCAGCTGATGATCATCTGTGATGATAGGGCTACCTGGTACTGAATTCGCCTTGAAAGTTACTAACACATACCCGTTGCTGATAGAAAAATACCAGAAATGTGTCAAAATCTATTGTTTGTGTGATACACACATTCTCAAATTTAATAGAACAGCTGAGCTTGTAGTGATACCTGTTTAATGTACCTTGATACAGACAGTAAAAAACATAAAATTTAGTGTTCGCTTTGCAAAACCAAAAATAAACAGGGTTCGGATTTGCGTATTATAAATGCGCACAGGCGCAAGGAGCGGAGCGAAAAAAAGGAGCAATTGGTTAGCGCAGCGCAAGCGCATTCGATTTATTAGCGCCGCTCTTTGCGCCATGCGCATTTAATTTTTCTTGTCTAGCGCTTTGCGCATATTGAGCGGCGCATTGCGCATGATCCTATTTATGCCAACAGTGGTTAGTTTGAGTTTATTCACTGCTGCAAAATACATACATCTTTCGTAGTGACGTAATTTTAAGACATTTGGATTCTTAGCACTATATCGTTCTTCTTTACTTTTTTATTCTTGACCCAATACAAATAGGATGCCCCTAGACGGGTTAAACTTCCGGATCGGAACTGGAAATATGAACCACACTACCGACCCAATTTCCGGTACAACCCCCCAAACCGGAAGTGTGAACTGCAATACCGACCCAACATCCGGTCCAGACCGGAACCGGAAATATGATATGCACTACCGACCTCATTTCCGGTCCAGTACCTAAACTGGAAGTATGAACTGCACTACCGGCCCAACTTCCGGTACAGACCGGAACCTGAATTATAAACTGCACTACCGACCATATTTCCGATCCATTCCCTAAACCGGAAGCGCGAACTGTACTACCGACCCAACTTCCGGTCCAAACCGGAAATATGAACTGCACTACCGACCTAATTTCCGGTCCAGCCCCTAAACCCAAAGTGCCATACGGTGATTTAAAAAAAACTACGATGGTATGTAATAACATCCATGGAAATAACGACCATTGCTTTTTTTTAATTTTTTACTACTGTAAATGCGCAATGCGCATTTCATGCTCTTTTGGCTTTTTTTGCGCATTGCGCAATCAAAAAGCGCAGCACAAAAAAAGCACAAAGGAAAATCTTCCTTTTTGCGCTTGCTCCTTTTATGCGCAGCGCGAAAATATTGGCGCGGCGCAAGCGCAATAATAAATTCGCTCCGCTCTTTCGGTGGGAAAATTTTATCCCTTCATGCTTAACTCTGTCAGTTGTGTACCGATTTTCAAAATCCTTTTTTTCTTTAAAAGGGTTTGCTCCACATGATTAATGCTGTCATATGTAAACTGATTTCAATATGTTTTATTTTTTTGTTTAAAAGGGTTTTTCTCTAGTTTTATTCTGTAAAATTTGTTCGATGGATAAATTTGCTCCCCCCATGTTTAACTCTGTCATTTGTGAACCGATTTGCAAAATTCTTTTTTTGTTTGAAAGGGTTTGTCTGAAGTTTAGTCCCATAATTTTTTTCAATCGGTGGGGAGGTTTGCTCCATCATGTATGACTGTCATTTTTCAACCGAATTTCAAATATTTTTTTTTTGGTTGAAACGGTTCGTTTGAAGTTTGGTCCCATAGAATTGGAAATGGGGCGGAAAAAGTGGTAGCCCGATATATTGATTATCGCATAACTCCGCCATTTTTTGACCGATTTCAAAATTTTTTTATTTGAAAGGACATGAAAGGTTTGGTATTATACAAAATTGCGGACGACGACACAATTAGTAGAGGAACACACCATTTGACATAACGCAAAATTGCGCCCATTTTGTAATCTGTTCAATGGGATCTTGGTATTGAAGTCGGTTTTTTTTTGTAGACCAGATAGACGATAAATAACGTATTAAGGACTTCTCCTCAATATGTTTAAAGTCAGTGCATCGCCGGGTCGAAAAAAGCTAGTATACTCGTAATAATAATTTTCAACTAAAGCTAGGATCCCACTATCGTCGCAGTGCACCGATTTTCGTCGGCTCACTGCAATGAAGACACTGGTAACAAAGCAAATTGACCTTATTTCTCAATTAATTACGACATAAGGCCGTGTGGCTTTATTACCATTGCCGTGTAGTACAACTACGCCATTGTTTCTCAATTAGTTAAGAAATAAAGCTTTTTGGCTTTATCATCTATGGCTTTATTGCAGTGAGCCGACGAAAATCGGTGCAGTGCGCCGATAGTGAGATCTGGGCTTAAATCTTTTTCTATTTTTTTTTAGGTATGCATAGTTTTTATTAAATTGCTTAGCTCGTGTTATTTAATGCTCGGTTTTTTGCATATATGTATCACGAAAGAGGTTTAATGTTGGATTTTGAAAGGAGGTTTTCTACAATTACAGTTTTGCTATTACCAAAATAAAATAAGCAGGTATGTGCAGGAAATCGATTACGAAAACAAAGAAGTTCTTCTCACAAATATGTATAATTTGATTTAGTCAAGAAATAACTTTTCATCATATTCATATGTATGTACTCACTTTATTGTACCTCCTCTGCTTATAAATCCAGGATTTAATCTGCTGCGACGTCCTTTAGTTATGGCAGGTACTTGGCCTATATCATCATAGCATTCTTTGAGGCTTGGAAGTGCCGGTAAATTTTGAATGTCGTCAAATACTAATGTGATTTCCTCTCCTTCATCAGCGTTCTACATGCAACGCTTGGTTTTCCCGATTGTAGATGCTAAATGAGAAAAAAATGGATAACTGCAATTTATTACAATTAAAATAGAATAGATAGAAAATAGGGTAAAATAATTAATTTTATTATAAATACAAGTAAAGAAGAAGTCATATTAAGTGTATGTATATAATCGGGTTTGTCAGATTTTGTCTGACCTATTTCGCCAAATTGGTTTTAAAAATCGCCAAAATCTGTTTTATGTAGTTTTTCTTAATATATATTTTGTAGGAAATTTGTTTTTATATAATAGTTTTTTTAATATAAGTTTTTGTAAAATAATTGCATACAAAATTTACAGAAAATCGCCAAAAAACTATTTTTGTCAATTTTTCTCATCAAAATTCAAAATCCATTAATGAGTTTAATTAATATAAGAAAAAGCATCAAAATCACTTTGTTTTAATTTATTTCAGAAAATTTTTGGTGAGAGTTATTTTGGAAAATACTCTTTCAGCAAAGTAATTTTCCTGAATTATAAACATTTTTCAGTTCAATGTTGTTGAAAAATGGCCATAAAAATCAATTTATCGCCAGAATAATCGCCATGTCCTCAAATCAAAAAATTTTAACGCCAAACAAGGTGAAAAATCACCACGTTTGGCTAGAAATCGCCATATCTAACAACCCTGTAAATAATCACTTTTTTTTAGCTAGTTCAAAGCAAAATGCTTAAAAAACGCCATGTGATTTAAAATCAAGAGGGCATTAGCTGAACGTATTCAAATCATGAGATTTCAAGCATTTTCTGCGCAGACTACCTGTGCAGTGATTTCAAATTATTTTAAAGTGATTTTCAAAACAGCCATAGCTGATGTTTCATTGATTTTTATTTTTGCCGTTTAAACAGATTGTTCGAAAGCAACTTCGAACGTTTTAAGTGTTGTGATTTACAGAACACCAAACTAAGAATTATTTGGAATTTTTTTTGAAGAGAAGTAACATTAATCAGGCAATTAATGCCTACCATATTAATTAATTAATGTGTTACCTTCTTTGGGAAAGGGATATTGTAGAGAGAACATGTGATGAAGTGGGAGAGAGATAGAAAGCTTAATTCATTTACAACCCTGCTATTGCGCGTTTTATGTAGAGCAGTGTTGCAAGCCCCTCTGATGTCAAGTAGAGACATTGAGTTGTTTAAGCTATGTAGCCATTTTACTATTTCTTTTACTTCGCCGACGGTTCTGCTACAATACCGACGAAGGAGGGTGCTGCGAATTAAGATATGTTAGTATTATGAGTGCTATGACTTCATCACTTTAACAGTCCAACAACAACCAACACAATAACACACCAATGCACATGAGAAAAATGCATGATATTGCTGGATTGCCTGAAAGTAGTCTTGAACTCAAGAACTCAGGGTTTGTAGTCAAACGCGCTACCTACTCAGCCAACAGTACCTTCGTTTCGAAATCGACTCGGTTTACAGAATATTGGGAAAAAAATATTATATATTTTTTAGCATGCTTTGAGCCTTGGAAGTACATGAAATAAATTATTGGCATGAATTAAATTATTGTCTCATTAATTCTTTCCAAGATTATATACGAGATCATCAGATCTTGTATAGGGGAAGTTATGGCATTAGAAAACCATCGAAATTTATATTTAAACTAGGCATGTGCGCTTAATCTCCTAAGCGACCTATCTAATGATTAATCAACTAGTCCGATTAATTACATTTTGTTAACTGCTGTTGAACTCTTAAATTTTTCCTAAACTTTTGTTTGAAAATATACCTTTTTAAAACATTATGTATTATTTACATTTGGCAGTACTGCTGCTAATAACCTTCCATTTCTCTGCATTGAGAGCATTTTGCCCACATTAAAGGAGCTTTTAGAGATTCCCAAATATTAAAAAAACGTGAATATGCATAGAACTAAGCCGGATTTATTGATGAAAAAGAGCAAGATTGTAACGTCGACCGAAAATCATTCAGAGAGAAGCATAGGCGATAATAACTACGACATCCAAACCGATACATTTCTCATTACTTTTATTAAAATTTTTACATTTTCCTTTTATTTTTCTTTCCTCACTTATTTTGATGATAGCTACTCTATATTACAATATGCATTTTTCTATTTTGAAAAATGTCAAGGCTCAATCGCAATTGAAATATACACGCTATTAAAGCAAGCTATTATGGAAAAGGCAGTCCTATTCAAAAACCTTGATGGTTTCGCAGGAGACAGACCAAATTTCATATTCGATAATTACAATTCTGTTTGTACTAATTTAAAAGACCAAACATCTTTTGTTTTAATTTGGAACGATTTTCCGTCATCCCTCGTCAAATTTGGTTGATGAATCAAAATCAATTTTATGTAGTTTTTCTTAATATATAGTTGATAATGTATTTGTTTTTATATAATACTTTTTTTAATATAAATTTGTACAAAATAACCGTATGAAAATTTAGCAGAAAATCGCCAAAAGTAGAATAAAATCGCCAAAAATTATTTCTTGTAAATTTTTCTTATCCAAATTCAAAAGCCATTAAAGACTATAATTAATAAAGGAAAAATCATCAAAATGACATTGTTTTAATTTCTTGCAGACGAGTTTTGGTGGGATTTATTTTTGAATATACTCCTTCAATAAACTAATTTTTCTGAATTACAAAAATTTTGAAGTTTAAATCGTCAAAAAAGTTATCGCCCAAAAAATCGCCATGTCGCCAAATCAAAAATGTAAACGCGAAACAAGTTGAAAAATCGCACCGTTTGGCGAGAAACCGCCATATTGAGCACTTGCGCATACAATTAAAAATATTTTTATTTTATTTTTATAAACATTGAATTGATTATGGAGGGCATTAGCTTTTTCCTTATATCGAAAAAAACTTTTTGTACTATTTCATTTGGTTTTCTACTATTTTTGTTTAACTTCTGTACTATTTTTAGTTTCTTTGGTGGCAGCACTGTTCCTCTTGCTATGCTTGTTGCTGTTGTTATTTGTGTGTATGTTGTCATCGGGGTGGTTTTTTACGGCACAGTTTTTATTGTTGTTTTTGGTGTTTGAGTTCTAAATAAAAGTCAAACAAACAGTTCATAGATTATGGACAGAACATTTACTGAAAATTAAATTTATTTTTAGACAAACTGTTGTTTTGAAAAATTTTCTTTGATAATTTTTTCTGTGTAGTTATACATCTGTATGAAATAAAATGATATGAATAAAAAAATGATAGCGAACGTTTCACGAACATCATTATATAGTTTCATGCATATGTCTAGTATGTAAATTATGAAAAATGAACGCGCTATATTAGTTTAAGAAACATTTTTTAAATTTTACCATTATTTTTCAGCATTTTTAATTTCGTTTTAGCATTTAGTTTTTTACATACAAGGTTTTAATGCAAAATTTGGTTTTAACGTTAAAACCAATCATTAAAACCTGCTTTTACCAAACGAAATAATTTTGTTAAAACCATCCATTTTTACAGGGCATTTACACTGTCTCATAATCTAGTACTTGCGAGATTTCGAGCTAAATCTAGTTGTTTTTTACTAGATTTCCCATACAAAACGAAATCTACTTTGTCAGTAGATTTGAACGAAATCTACTCAAAATCTAGTATTTTGTGAGTGAATTAGCTACGCTCTACAAAAATTGTCTAATAAAAGCGTGTGTATTAGCTAAGGCGGAACTTGTTGGATTACAGTATAAGATAAATTTCAGTCAAAGTATTTATTCTTGGATACGAAATCTAGAAATATTTCAAAAAAGCTTTGTGTAAACGATATAGATTTCGAAAAAGATTTCAAATCAAATCTACTAGATTTCGAGACAGTGTAAATGCCCTATTACTTTGGTTTTAAGTAGATTTTATGAAATACAACCTTGTTTTCTCTGTACTAAATTCAGTGCTACCAAGTCAACAAGATTGAAAGCAGCTGATAATGTTAAATGAGCCAATTCAGGCGGTCATAATTTTTAAGCCGCATAATTTTTGTTATTTGTTCCAATTTACACTATGCAAGTCTTATTGATAAGATTCTTATTAAGCTGTGAGAAAGACAGAGAAATGAATACATATATTGTTTTTCTCACAGCTGAATAAGAAGCTGATCAATATAACTTGCATAGTGTAAACTGGGACTTTCCAAAACACCAGACACTAATTCATCTGGCATAAAGTGTATACGTATACACAGCTTTGTGTGTATTAGTGTCTTTTGCATTTATTTGTTTTTGCAAAGTGTGCATGTATTAGTTTTGTGCTGCTAATGCGGGGTTGTACCTGGTTGAAAAATTATGCCAACCAAAAACCATTCTCTGTACCGAATTTGCCCACAAGCTACCATGTTATGCCAGCATAATTATTCCCGTGTAAATATGCTCAATGGCGCTCATGGTGTATCTAAGAGGTGAAATCACTAAAACAGCTAACGTTACTTTATTAAACTTCAAACTTGTTGAAGTGATAATATAATTATAACATTATCAAACTCCTTCAAACTCTAAAGCGGCCCATCCATTATACAATATTATTGCATATGTTATTGTACATATTATTGTCACAATATTTTCAAAGAAAATATTGCCCAATTCTCCTGACAGTGAAAAAGTAAATATAACACTGAACAATGTTGCCACCACAATTTTCCTTAATGTACAATAAAAATCAAAGGCATTTTGATTTTTGTCAATATATTGTGCCATCTTCGAATATGACATACACATTGGCGATATTATTGTACAATACGAAAAATTGCACAATTATATTGCAAGTGGGTGGGCCGCTTTACACTGCGACCAGACGTGCAATTTTTATTTCTGAACATAAGAAATAAGGTCGGCAGAATGACGTCACAAAAAATGTCTGTGTTCTGTTAAGGGCTGGGTAAACGTAGTGATTTTTGGACACAATTTGTATTTATTCGTGTAGGCATTTTATAAATTTTTCATATATTTCACTTAATTATTTTTGTATTTATAAAAATTTTATGGATATCAACATAAATAATGTGCAAATAATTAAAGAACAATTTAAATATTTTGTTTACTTGCTTTCTCTCTTCTTTTTTTCTATAAAAACAAGCAAATTATACAGAATCCACTACATACATACTAAATTTGACAGTTTGTGTCGTAACATAATTGCTCTGGCTTGTGTTTGAACATTAATTTCCAAACATGTGTCCGAACACTAACATTTAGTGTCCACACAGTCATTTTTTGTGTTAGCAACAGATTTTGACAATTGCCAACAAAAATTTTCCAAACTTATGTCTCGTCAAGACCCGGTGTTACGGCTATATGCAAAAAATACTTAAAGTAGCTTTGCCAAGCAATGTTGAGTAAAGTTGTATTCTGAAAAATTATTATATCAAAATTTTAAAGTAGGCACACACGTTTGTTAAGTTACTTTAAGTTGATATTTCCAAATTGTGTATTTTTTACCTCAAATATTTTTGTTAATATAGCACATATCGGTTCATGTTATACAGTCGAACTTCCATAACTCAAATCACCATTATCTAAAAAAAAAACTTCGACTTATGGAGACTTCGAGTTATAGAATTTTTTGTTCAGTGTTTAAATTGCACTGCTAGTCACTAGAAACGAGTTATTTGGCTTACGCCTAAAAAACTCGCACCTACCTACACTTTTGAATATGAAGTTGGATCTCTTAAATTCATATTCTGTTTTGTTCCAATATGAGTTTTGTTTAGTGCCCCACTGTGTGTCAAAATATCTCTCTATCGATTTCTTTTTTTTTAATCAATTGCAAACATGTGCGTTGTATATTAAATGATAAATTTGTTTTTTTTTATTTAAAACTGGCACTAACTGAAAGTGAAGTAAATATTCTGAAATTAGTTACTTAAAATTTACTTTTTTATTTGCTAACTTCAGTTAAAAATTACTCTAATTTGTTCAAAGACTTATAGTGTTCATCAGTTGTAGTGTCCTTCGTTCGCAAATATGTATACAAATACGATTTTATTTACATTTATCGTCAAGCGCTACTCACATGTATGGAAAGAGATGAACTTACACAAACAAAAAGAAGCATATGATGTAGAAAAAGGTATACAACTTCGAGTTATAGAATTCAAATATATATATGTATTTTCTTTCGAGTAAAGGAGAATTTCGAGTTATGAAAGTTCCAGTTACGGAAGGAGCTTAAGAGTTATGTACTCTCTTAGCGCTACTGCCAATCAAATTGGTTCGAGTTAGAGAAAATTCGAGTTATAGAAGATCGAGTTATGGAAGTTCGACTGTATCTGAAAATGAAGCTTGAAGTCTTAGCTCTTAGCTTATATTTATTATTTTGTTTCATGTTATGGAAAACATCACCAAATTATCTAGTTGATTCGAAATATATAGAAAAATTCATAATAAATAATAAACAAAAATACAGATATGAAAAAATGTGTTAGTGATGTGTAAAAAATCAAAACAAATCGAAAAGACCTCGATATTCAAATACTCATTTCATTCGAATAAAACAAATAGTGTTAATTTTTCTATGTTTATCATATTATTACGTTTATTTCATAGAAATGTATATATGCTATACTACCATGTCAGAAGATCATACTTTTTGAATAAAGTTTTTTTACTCCAAAATAATAAAAAGTTATTTGACTACTCGAATAAAATTGTATTCGTTTTTGTGCATCATAGCTCTACATCTCCACCTAACTTGAAATGCTGTTGTAACTTGAATTTATGACTGCGTTGTTAAAACAATTGCTCTAAAAACTATGTTATAACCTGAAAAAAGCATTAACTTGAGCGGTCTACACTCAACATTAACTTGAAGTTAATGTTAAGTTAAGTTAGGTGTAGACTGCAAATAAACTATGAAGTTGGTTGTTGAACACGGTGGTGTTACCAGTTTTTCTTCTTAAATCACAAAATAGTTAAAGTAGTCTTTTGCATATAGTTTCTTAACAAAGTTATGTTAACCTTAAAGTGCTTGGTGTATAATCTGTGCTTTAAAGCTAAAGTAAAATATTTTTTTATATACAGCCGTTAAACTGTATAGAGAGATTCCCCTTCCTACGGTATTTGACATTTCCTTACAAGAACCAATTGCACTGATAGCTCCGCCCGTCTTTTAACGTTTTTTGAAAACTACTACCGTAGTTTCTACAAAAAATTTCGTTGTTGAGACGGATGCTCGTTCCTGTGTATTGTGACATCATGGCACTCAATTACTTGATTTACCCTACGTCTATACTTGATATATTTTTATCATGTCAAAAGTCAAACTTTATATTGAAAAATAATTTGTTTTATTTTAGATGATTTTCCTATATGGAATTTGACATTTGTCATGATAAAATGATATCAAGTATATAGTACGTTTATACGCACGACTTATTTGCAAATAAAAACGTAGTGCTACCAAATATGTATTTTTATTATAACTTACTAACAGCCTAAAAGTACGTTTCCATTATGAGCAAAACAGGCCGTTTGAGCAAAATATGTCGAAACGTTTCCATTATGTAATAAGTTTGACATTTTTATTGCTTTGTTTACATTCTTCTTCGAAAATAAAATGCGCGCAATATTTCTTTCCTTATGTGGCCGCAGAACAGTGTCGCTTTTTTCGCATTTGTCAATCACAGTAAAGGCCACGATTCACTATCCTACACAGTCGCGCGATCCGCCAAAAATGACATGTGTGCTAAACAAGTATGGTAGTGAGGACTAAAAATGCAACTGTGTGACAGATTTTTTTGGCAAGTCGTGCGATTTGGAAAAGTTTATGAAAATTTTCATAAAATGATAGTTTCCATGCGATCATGTGTATACATAAAACAAACAGATGTTTTTGCATCATTTTTGTATAATGGTGTGGCACCTACAACGCCATCTTGAAGCGATTTCTTAAAGTCTGTCAAACTTGTGTAAAATTTTCCTGTGAATGAATCGTGCGATGGTGTAGGATAGTGAATCAGGGCCTTAAATGGATGACCCAAAGCTGCATTTGTAATCATAGTGGCAACGCAGTGTTGCATAGACAAATTTCGACATAATTTGGAGCAAAACACGCTGTTTGAGGTGTACCTAGATACCAGAATATACAGGAGAAGTAACAAATTAGTACTGAACTGGCATAAAAAAGATACAGCATCGGGCAGAATCAAAAATTTTAATTCAAATCAGCCCAAAAATCAGATAATTAATACCGCGAAAAATTTCATCTACAGAACTCTCCATCTCAGTGATACACAATTTCACATAAACAATATTAGATACATCACAAAAACTTTAATGGAAAATAGTTTCCCTTCAAAATTAATCCTCAAAATGATTGAAGAAACAAGTAAAAAACTAAATATCAATACCACAAATGAAACCACTATTAATAATGAAGAAAAGAAATATTATAGTGTACGTTACATCCCTGGCTTGACAGATAACACAAACATCAGAAACACAATAAAAAACAGAAACATTAATTTCGCATACAAGCCTAATACAACACTAAATAGAATATTTTCTAAAGTAAAAGCGCCAATAAATAAACAACAACAAAGTAATGTAGTTTACGAAATAAAATGTAAAGGTAATCAAAACAACAACTGTGATATGCTATATATTGGTACAACAAAACGCATTTTAGAAACGAGAATAAAAGAGCACAAGAGTGATATTGAGAAAAACAAACATTCAACAGCACTATCGCAACACATACTGGACACTGGCCATACAGCTGATTTTGAAGAAGTCAAGATCTTAGATAAAGAAAACATTGAAAAGAAAAGGTACACTATAGAAAGTTTGCGAATTCAACAAAAGAGGGAAAAGACGATGAATTTAAAAGAAGATACGGACAACATCAGCACAAGTTACAAAGTGGCAATAAAGTAAACCTGTGATATAGTTTTTTAAGTTGTGTTCTTTGTTTATTTACTTTTTTTGTAAAAAAATGTTTAGTTTGAAATATTTATTGAACAAAATCCACCTAAATTGGGGTTTTAACAATAATTAATGAAAATTAAAATAATAGTGTAAGTTTTATATTGAAAAAACGTGCAATGATAACAATATTAATAAAATGTTTTTAACAAATAAATAGATTTCCCATCCCTTGATAAAGTCAACAAATAATTGACGAAACGTCGGGAAAAATGAAATAAAATAATTTGTTTTATTTGCATTATGAATCTTTAGGCCTTATTAGCTCATTTCAAAATACACTAAACACTTTATTGTTTTACTTTTTTATTTGTCGACATCAACAACACAAGTGACTGATTTTGACATTTGTCGTCGCTTGACTTTTCTTAGTGGGTACCAAATTTGTAGGAAAACTCTTTCGTTGTCGATCGCTTGCATTATCGATCGACTTGTCGTGCTGAGAGTTTTTACTGGGCCGCAAATCAGCTGTTTGTCGTGTAAAGTTCAAGCGAGCGACAGCGGTCGATATCGTGGGTTAGGCTGTAACTCTCGAAAACAATTGCTGATTAACGCACTATTCGCAAATAAGAAGTTTGAGATGTCACCTTTAAACATGTTTGTTAATAAAAAATGATAAATAGATAAATATATTTTAATAAATAGATAAATATTCAGTGATTGAATAAATGACAATAAGAAAGTATTTGGCAGCATTTTACGTTCTCAAATGCAAATAAGCCCTGCGTATAAACGTAGTAATAGACGTAGGGTAATAAGTCCCAGTTTACACTATTCAAGTCTTATTGATCAGCTTCTTATTCAGCTGTGAGAAAAACAGAGAAATGTGTATACACATCTCTGTCTTTCTCACAGCTGAATAAGAAACTGATCAATAAGACTTGCATCGTCTAAACGTCGACTAATTGCTCTTTTACACACACAAAATTTACTTTGCAAAGTTTTAATTCAGCCGGTAGAAAGACAGAGAGATGAAGTATTCCCCTCTTTGTCTTTCTACCGGCTGAATTAAAACTTTGCAAAGAAAACTTTGTGTGTATAAAGGGCACTAAGCATTTTTTATTTGCAAATAAAAATGTAGTGCTGCCAAGTTTGTATTTTTTTTGTAACTGACTAAAGCAGTAGGCTTTAGCACAAGTGCACATTAAGCGGCCTTCAGACTATTAGATTTAGTATTAATACTTGTCAAAAACTCAAATCTTAAGTAAAAATCCAACAGTGTGAAAACAAATTGATATAATCAGTCAAATAATACGTAAAGAAATTTGACAGTATTATGGTATTCGTCATTTTTAGGAAATTTTTTAAACAATCACATTTTTCATTTTATCAGGGTTGACTTTTGCACAAACAAACATATAGTACGTTTATACGCACGAGTTATTTGCAAATAAAAACGTAGTGCTACCAAGTATGTATTTTTATTGTAAATTAATAACTCACGAAAACAATTACTGCTTAACGCGCTATTTGCAAATAAGAAGTTTGGGTTGCCTAATTTACATATGTTTGTTAATAAAAAATAATAAATAGATAAATATATTCACAAATAGATGAATAATCAGTAATTAAATAAGTTACAATAAAAAAGGATTTGGCAACATTTTACGCTTTTATTTGCAAATAAGCTCTGCGTATAAACTAGGTAATAGAATAACAAAAACAGTTGTGTATTTGTTTGCCGGCATAAATAAAGAAAAAGAAGAACGAAAAAATTTGCCTTACTGCAAATTATTTATGTTACGTTTTATTTCGAATGGTTTTAATGTTAAAACCAGTGCCTCGTTTCTGTAACTTGTGAGAAATTCTCACATCGATAAGCATTTAGTAATTATACGTGTTATCCGGCCTTTTATAGGACGATTCACAAAATAATAGTTTGCTTATTTATGAATCACCCTGTAAGCCTAACAAAAGTACAAAAATACAAGGTGAATTAATTTTGTCAGGTGGTGTTGATTCTAAAACAACTACAACATTACAATAACATTTTATATCTCAGCCCCTATGTCAACGTATACAAATTTTGACATACGAGCATCTAATTTGCGGAAAAAAAGTCAAACAGCTGTGCTTATAATATCACCTGTATAAATCCACCTTGCAAAAATATTTAATTGTTTTCTAACTCATCCTGTTTTTCACAGAATGATAATAATTTTTTCGATGCGAGAAAGTCTCACATTAGTTATAGAAGCGAGGCACAGGTTTTAACTTTAAGTGTGAAAACACTATTATACCCGATTTAGCTGCAACATATTTTTAGATCTGGTCACACTCTTGATGAAGAAATAAACAAAAATGATGGATTAATTTTTAAGACTTTAATTTCATTTAAAAAGTAGTTTTTTTGCACACAATTTCTGTTTAAGTTGCTTTATTTTTTTACATTTGGAAAACACATGGTTGTTCGTAAATCTACTACAATTTGCTAGAAAATTACGAGTCGATTCATATCATATGCGGTGATCTGCTCACTCGACACGTACTATAATATTATTCGTTTCGATAGTTTACTCGATATCGAATGCCATGATTATACCCCTAAGGTATAAAGTGCCCAATCTGAAACTTCAAAAACCTTAGTCTGCTGTCAAAAACATAAGTCTAAAGGCCGAGACACATAGAATCCGTCATACGTTATACGTCGCCTTTTTCAACTGACAGCTAAGTTAAAATACATGTTTTCTTATGAACTTGATCACATACAGTACTTCTCCGTCAACGCAAAGTACAAAGTTGGCCAACTTTTAACGTACGTTGAGTACTTTGACAACAATTGTTTGATTTGTTCTTTGTTGTGGGTTTGTTTTTCGCTCAAAAATAAAATAATTTAAATTAAAATTTATTCGATTGTATAAAGTTTTGGTGCTTTGTTATAAAAAAATAAAAAAATAAAGAAATTAAGAATTAAAATAAAGAATTAAAGAAATTAAAATTAATAAATAAATAACAGCTGATTTTCTCTCCGTTAACAAAGTACTCATTGTGCCAACATTATCCGTCATTCCGTTAACGTCAGTTGAAAAAGGCAACGGATGACGTATGACGGATTCTATGTGCCCCGGCCTTAAGAATGTGTTAGTAGAACATTTTCAATCCGTATCCGTATTGGTTTAAAATAAAAAATTCCCCTCAGCGATGAAAACGCACTTGGTTGTAATAAAAAGTATTCTAAAGCATTTACATATCTTATACATGAATTTTAAGAAGTTTATACAGTTATTGTTGTAATACTTAATGAAGATATGATATTAGAATGGTTTTTGATACATTCGAGCTAAAACATTTTGGTTTGCTAAACATTTTTTTGCAATTTTTGTATTTGGTACTAAAATAGGAACAGAAATACAATTCTGTTCAATGAAAAAATAATTCAACTCATCATCACAATTCAACAAACAAATGCTAAAAAAATTAAACAAATATTTTACAAATTCAATGAATAGAAGCTCAAAATTTGTATAAAATAGTGCAAAAAATTAATTAAAACTATAAGGTGATTGTGCGTGTAAAAAATTGTGAATGAATGGATATTCAAGTGGAAATTTTATGCTCACTCAAGTTCGTTAAAATAAATAAAACATTCCCGTTCATAAGTCCCAATTCACACTATGCAAGTCTTATTGATAAGATTCTTATTCAGCTGTGAGAAAGACAGAGAAATAAATACACATTTCTCTGTTTTTCTCACAGCTGAATAAGAAGCTGATCAATAAGACTTGCATAGTGTGAATTAGGACTAAAGTTGAATTCACAGTACTCGTATGTGTTAAGAGTGTTGTTATTGTGTTATTGACAGTACGAGACTTAGCTACCTATGTTAAGCCCTTATGACACTACATTTTTCTTAGTTGACGCTTAAGGCTTCATTAGTCTTGACTTTCTGTTGCTGTTCTGTGCTGTGACGTTCTGTTGACACTACATTTTTCTTAGTTGACGCTTAAGGCTTCATTAGTCTTGACTTTCTGTTGCTGTTCTGTGCTGTGACGTTCTGTAGAAAATATTTTGTAATTACTTGTTCTGTGAATGGAATCAGCTGTTTTTAAAAGCAAAAGTAATAAAAACAAATAAATTGAAATTGTGAAAATAAATAGTTTTGTGAAAAATTGTGAAATAAACACAAAACCACAAACCACAAACACCACAAAAACTAATACATACGCACTGTTGGCTGTCACTTAACGTTGAATTCTATTTTCTACAGTTTTGTCCGCAGCAGAACAGAACGAAAAAGGAACAACAAACTACTCATACAGATTTTCAATTGAACAGAAACGAAACAGCTGATTCAGAACAGAACAGCACGTACAAACTAATTCTGCCTTTAGGCGTTGCAAGTCTTATTGGTCAGCTTTTTATTCAGCTGTGAGAAAGACAGAGACATTTGTATTTATTTCTTTGTCTTTCTCACAGCTGCATAAGAAGCTAATCAATAAGATTTGCATCGTCTAAACGTCGACTTACATTGTTTTGCTATATGATTGAAAGAAAGAAACATCAAATGATAGAAGGAAACAACTATACAAAATGTAAACAAAACGTAATGTTGGGTACGTTCGTAAATTCAGTAATTGTGCAATAATCAAAGTTCTGCGCTCGAAATCAAACACTTCTTAATACTTTTTTTTTTGTCAAAACTTTCTTTATACATACATTTGACAGTGCTGGAGCAGATTGTTGCAACAACGGCAGCCTTTTTATTACTGTTGCAATAGTTCGCAGATCGGTTGCACAAATTTACTGCATTTACGAATTCACATGTTTTCTTTAAGTGCTGCCTGCTTTTTATTTATAATAAAATGCCAACAGCAAAAAAAGAAGCGCTAAATCGCCGAATTCGTGAATAAACCGCTAACTTGGCAACACTTTAATGTTCCAAGCTTGAAACGTCAATTTTAAATTGAGCAATTTAAAATTTTTTTATAGGCCTTTATTTTTTATCGATAACACTAGTAAAATCTTTAACAATTTGGTATTATCTTAATATAATTAGTTGAACTCTTTGCACCTGGTAAAATTTGCTATTATATTATATTTGCACTGTTCTCCAAAAGTTAAAAAATGTAGTGTCATAAGGGCTTTATCAATGATTATATCCCTGACCAAGATGTATTTAACTAGGCGGCATCACAAGCTCAGCTGACAATTTTTTTGCTTTGCGAACTTTTAGTTAAGTTTATGTCAAAATGTTGTTTTGTTTGTACAAAGCGAAGCAAATACAAAGAAAAACAAATAAAAATTTAAACCATTTAAAAGTGAAAAGTGCGATTAAGAAATTAAACTTTAGATAATTTAAAGTGGAAGTGAACTGTTAAAAATACGTTACTTCTTTCTATGTAAAAGAAAAATGGTCCTGGAAATGGAGTATTTTTTAGCGTCCCCAAAGACGAAAATAAAAGACAAAAGTGGATGACAATATGTCAAAAAGATTAATAATATTTCCATTGATTGAAATCACACGAAACAGTTAAAATTCATAATTAATAATGTTTATGCAAGTTAAAACAATTCTTCACAATTTTTTTTTCTTTTGTTTTGCACATACGTTTTTGACAGCAACTTGTCTATTACACAAACAAAATATGAATGTGGTTGTTGTATTGCTGTACAACAACTCCTTATGGTGCCACCTAGTTAAATACGCCTTGTTCCTGACTTTTTCATTTATAAACGTCAAATTCTCTGGTTACCATGTGCTTGTACCTTGTTTAATGCACTTTCATAAGAACCTTTTGTTCTGTTTCTTATCTGGTGATTTTGTCATCTGTTATTTTAGTTAAAATAAACAATTGCAATAATTTCATTTCTATAAAATTTTAAGATAATACATTAAAAATTATAAATTGATAACTAAATAATTAGGAGCTAGCAAATGCTTAGTTTAAAAAGTAAGTAATGAATAGTTAATGCTGATTATTGTCATCTGTTTTGTATTAACACAAAGTGGTGTTTATAACAAGACGTATTCCTACCAGGTGGCAGACTAACGGCAGCTGATTATTTTTTGCTCTACTCATATTTTAGCCAAGAAATGTCAAAAAACATTGTTGGTGTGTTCTTCTTACTTTGTGGGAGGGTTTTTTCTTACTTTGTGTGTGTGTTTTCTTGCTTTTCTTCCTTCTTTGCTTTTCTTTGTTTTTTGACATTTCTTGGCGATTTACACAAATAAAAATGCACGTTTTTATAGTATTGCTATAATTGTTGCCCTAGTGCTGCCACCTGGTACTGATTCGCCTTACAGCGTTACCGTTGGTGCTACTAAAGTAGCAATTTGCCCCTTTTTCGACTACTTGGATACTATTTTGCTACTTTTACAAAATGTGATACTTTTTGAAATTCTTGTCACTTTTTTGATACTTTTTTAATAAATTAAGAGAATGAACTAAGTGGTGTTAGTTCTTTTTGCAACATCAATCTTGAAATGCTTTACATTACACTGTCTCACAAGCAAAATGTGTAGAGTTTCTCGTGCATTTTTTAGTGTGATTAGGATATGCTTAACACAAGAAAAGTAGAGAAAAAAATTTAATTTCGATCATTTCCAGATAACGGTACATTTGTATTATTTCGATGCATACTTCCCAGAGGCAAAAGCTGGATAGATTAAAGTGATCTATATATTCAAGTTTGAATTCTCTAATTTTGACCTATACCGGAAATAAAATAATTTTTTTCTTTTTGAAATTTTGTTCTAAAAAAAGCGTTCCAGCAATATAAACTATATACCAAATTAAAGGTAATAAGGCCCGCTTCAATCTACATGTGGTCCTGGCTCCGAAGAATTCTCGAATTTTGACCTTTACCGAAATATATAGTAGGAGTGATATAGTGAAATATTTATGTTACTTAAATAAGACGGTTTTTTAATATATTTGGTATAAAATTACTATTATATTTTATTCTAAATAATGTTTTATTAAACAGATAATATTAATTTATTGTAATTTCTTATTAATTTCATAATTTTTTTGCAATTTTCTACATTAAGTTTGTTAAACTAGTTTTTAACTCTCATAGTAAAAAAGAAGAAGATCAGGTATTCACAATAATTTATGTGATTTTAGACGGATGCTGCTATATAAAATGAAAAATTCTGCTTTTTAAAACTTGGTAGAACTAAAATTTAGCTCTACAATCTGAAAAGAGAGAGCATATTTCCGCTCTCTTCAAAATGACAGAATCCGGTTTACTTTGCTACGATCCGCAAATAATTCATTTAAAAATATTTAAAAATATTTAAGGCTGCTTGCTTTGCATAACATTTTTTAGCAGCATGTTCTTATTCGTGTTAGTGAATCAGGGTGATAGTTTCTAATAATTTTAGTGCAATAATGAATATCTATAAACTATAGTTTTTTTCATAAGGCTTATAAATAATGGACTCAAAAACAAATTTTTGTGTTAAGATTTTTTTATAAAAACAGTTTCGTACCGTAAAAAAACTCATACTAAAACAAAAAGGATCACTTCATAAAAAAGGGGCAGAAAGTGACATAATGTTACAAAAGGTGGCAGATTTAGGTTATTTAAAAAAAGGGGCACTGAAAGTGGCAAGGCAGTTGAAAAAGTGGCAAATTGCCACTTTAGTCGCAAAACGGTCACACTGATTGTGTGTAATTTCTACTTGCATGTGTAGCTCATGATCCAATAATCAGGTCAATTCAAGTCGACAGCTGTTTATTGTTTACCATCGTAAAAATGTCAGACTTCATATGAGGGGCTTAGAGCACAAGGGATTCAAGTACTAAAAAGAAAATTCTGAGTAATTGAGCTTCAAACTTTTTTGTTTATATGCATTTTATACTTAACATTTTAGCTTTGTAATGCATGTATGTACATAGTTGACTAAGGTCATCATGCAAGTCTGAATTTTTGTAGAGTGATAGGTATTAGTGTTAAGTATTGATTCCTGCATCTAACTCAATTTGTTTAGTTTTGGTACTTGAGCACCTTGTGGTGCTCTAACCCCCTCATATATAAAAAACATAAACAAAATTTTTTATATATGGAGTTTGTTTGACATCTTAACGATTATGGCATTTTTGTTGTAGAGATGCATAGACCTAATTATTGGATTATGGTTTAGCTCATGTGTAACTAGTTTCCAGTGTAATCTGTGTGTAATTTCACTTTGTGTTCAATTTGTTTAATTTTTTACGGTTTAGTTTTTTCCTTCCGAACGCCAGTTTTTTAACCGACTTCAAAGAGGAGGACTTTATCAAATTTGTGTACCGATTTTAAAAATTATCTTTTGTTTGAAAGGACTTAGTTGCAGTTTGCCCAAAAATTTTTTTCGGAAATCGAACGGGCTATTGAGCCTTAATAGGACAAAAGCAACGGCATTAATGAAAAATCTTTTAGGTTCAAGTTTTGCTCAGGATTTGTGTCACAAACTAAAATATACTGTTTTACCTATTCTAATAGCAGAAATAAATTATATAAAAAGATTTTGTTACAATGAGAAAACGTTCAATACTCAGAATTCTTTTTTTAACCAACTTCAAAATAGGAGGAGGTATCAATTCATGTGTATTTTTTCTTTACTTTTTTATGTTTGTATGCGCATAATTATGTCACTTGAAAACTCTTTTTTGTTTTAAAGGGTTTGCTTGCAGTTTAATCCCATACTTTTTTCGAAAATCGGACGGGCAATTTGTCCACCGAAATATTGATTATAAGATAACCTCCATTTATGGGCCGATTTAAAAAAAATTGTTTGAAAGGGTTTGCTTGCATTTTGGGCCCGTTTTTAATCGAACGGGCAATTAGATTTCCCGAAATATTGATTATCGCATAACTTCGCAATATATGGACCTACGTTGAAAAAAACTTTATATATGAAAGTGAATGCTTGGGGCTTGGTCCCATAAAAATGTAAGTTAAAATCGGACAGTTGAATTGGCCACCCGAAATATTTTTTATTTGAAAGGCGTGAAAATGTCTGGATTTTCTCTTCGTAGTGAGATCGGTTTTTTACAGAATTATTGATTTTAAGGAAAGTACGTGATCTACTTCTGCTAATATTTTTAATCTTTTGAAAATTTTTATTGTAGAAAATCGTATATTAATAAATTTGGCCGGGTTTGCTTCCAATAACTCCAACGTAATATTTGAACAATAACACTCGACATATAGTTTGTGCAAAATGAACAGTCAGATATTGCTTTGATTAAATGCTCTCGTCACTTGATATACCTAGTAGCTTTTAAATCTTGCCTATAATTACCTACCTATTTTGAAGACATACATTCGTCATAAAAAGCTACAATAATTACAAGAGTGTTTCAAGACTGAGGTCAACTAAATAGTATCACAAATAGTATTACTAGATAGATTTCAATTCATTCATGTGTCATTTGAGTTCTAAAACAGAATGAGCCTTTAAGAATATTTTTAAGACCAGAAGTCTTTGATGATCTTTCAAAAGTCAGAGATTCAATGTTAGAAGCATAGATGACATAAAAACAAAAATCTTATTGAGATTTAGACCTTTAGATATTTTTGTTTGATTTAACGGACTTTTTCATTCTAAAAAACCTACTTTGTATAAACCGAAAGACGAAGTTAAAAATATATTACTGCTGATTAATTCCACTTATCCGGGTGTGACCACTTTACACATATTTTTTGCTATAAGTAAAGATTATAAAATTTTTTACTTGAAAAAAGCTTGCGACTGGCAAGGCCATTAACCTTACAGTCGTTGAATAACGGGTAGACACTGAAAGAACACGATTCCTGCTCAGAATGGTCGTAAGAAAGCTGCGACGGGTGTGACCTTACAAATTTTAGTTTTAAAGAATTATGACTTTCAGCATAAATTCTGTAAAATTTTTACTATAACGTACACATAAATTTTGGTATAGCTGTCTGTTCAGTGTTTTTAGCTGTATTACGTATTTACTGTTTGACAAAAAATCAGTTTTCTTAACTATTTTTAAAATGTGACGGGTGTGACCTAATACGAAAATTTAAAAAATTCGAAGAAATAAAACTTTTTACTGATTTCATTAATATAAATAGTATAAAAATAAATCATAAGAAAATAATAACACATTCAATTATTTGCTATCCGTTCTATTATAGACAGCAGAATACTCTAGCTGAGTATTTTTTAAATTCAATAAAAAGCGAAAAAAGTATATTCTTTTCAGAGAAAAGGGTTTTTATTAATAATGAGAAAGGAAAGAAAAAATCTGAAATAAATATTATACATACAAATGCGGAGAGCAAAATGTATTTGTTTTTCTATAATTGTCGTGCTCTAAAAACATAAATTTAGAGATTTTTATTAAAAATAAGAAAATTATTTCTTCCTTGCATAGGGCTGTTTTACGTGGAATCACTCTGCTTCTTATTCAAATTATGAAAAAAATATCATGTGTAATTTTTCTTATGTGTAATTTGGGATTTCCAAATTCTTCATTGGCAACACTGATACATACATTCATATAAACGAGTATATACCTAGCGGGAAATAGAAGGAGTACGGGTGCCTTCTAGAAGGCCTCTGTACTCCATCTTTTTGATAAACAAGGCCTGCCCGCTCCGTTCCCTACTCATATCTTTGCTAGTTCTAGGAGGCCTGACAAAAAGCCTTCTAAAAAGCTAACTTTGAAGGGTTTCTAAGGAAGGTCCATAGTTGCCAGATGAAATAGGGAAGAATTCGTCAAGTTTCAAGCGAAAAATCGTCAAAACAATTATACGAAATCGTCAAAAATTCGTCAAAAGTAAATTCGAGGTTAATAAAACAGATTTTGTATAGAAATCTGCTTTATAAACAGAATAATTTATTATGAATAACATAAGAAATAAATGCATAGTTTTTACACAAAATAAACGAAATTCTTATCAATAAAAAGATCAACTGTTGTTTTATCTGAATAAACAGTATTGAATAAGCAGTATAATCACATATGTAGTGTATTTTTTTAGAAAAGTAATATACATACATACATATATAGGAGATGCTTATTACAATAACTCAGCAAGCCACAAAAACTAAATACACGTTGAATAAATCGACCATTAAGTTTAAACAAAATTTAAAGTTTTATAGTTTTTTCTACTTTAAATACGCCGCATAATTATTTGCAAAATACCAGAATTTATCAAAAAATTCTTCTAAGATGCAAAGTTTCTTTTTAGTAAAAGTGTTTATTAATACCCTATTTATGCGTAAACAACTTTTCAGAAACAAATCTTAATCGAAACCAAAGTTATAACTGCTAAAAAGCTAATAAAGCCATAATTTCCATTTGCACTTTGCATTTTGCTAGACTATTTGCATCAAACAGTGAACTCCGTTAATTCCTTTGTAAATATTTGAGCATTGTTCTCTAGTGCTTAAAAGTTTTTATATTTGATATACATCCATATGTATGCAGCAGCTGACAAATTTTGGAGAAGATGTTTAAAAAATCTGTAATACTAAAATGTCAATATATAATTACTTTTGCTCGTTACTTTTATTACATATTGTAGCAAAAGCTGCGAAGTTCTTGATCATGACACAAGTAACAGGTACACCCAATTCTACAACAATAGAAATTTTATTTCAAAAACTACTTCACTAGTTGTCAAAAACATTGCAAGAAGGATGAAACTATCAACGCAGCTAGCTCTATAAGGAAATGCCAAATACCGTAAAGAAAGGAATCTCTATACCAGTTGAGGACATTCTCTCAATTTCCTATACTCGCGAGTATATGCTGTTTTTTTTTTTAACATCAACATACATACACTGTGTGTGAGACACACAGCCTATATATTTAGCCGCGAAGCACATATTCAAACAAAAAATAAGATAATGTATGTTTGGCCACCATTGCTCTATACAGAGTTTAACCGTTTAAAGGCGGTTTGCCGTTTAGGAGCGTGAGGTCAGCTGATCTTGTAAATTCACCTGTTAGAAACGCCTTGTTCTTGATCAAGTTCAAATTTGTTTTAAAAGTTCTAAGAAATGGTGTCAACTTATAATTCTTAAAAATCGTCAAATTTAAGGTCAAAGTGTCATTTTTGGCACCCAAAATCGTCAAAATGACGATAAATCGTCAAATCTGGCAACCGTGGAAAGGTCTGTCAAAAAGCAAATGAAGGTAATTTTTTTTTAGTCTCGGTATTTTTATAGCGGCTTTTTATTTTTGATTAATATGATTTTTTATTTCTAATTATTTCCTTTCATCTAAAGTAATTTTTATACTAATGTATTTATTAAAGGTGTCTTTACATGGTAATACATGGTATTACGATATGTCTAAACATGAAAAAAAATCTCATCATATAAACGCAAAATGTATTGAATAGGAGAGAAAAAGGATACAAAATTTGACAAGCGTTCGGTAAATGTTTATTTTCTAAACCATTTTAGAAACTTACATATGTATGTATGTATTATCATCATACCAGAGGTGTAAATATGAAAAATACTTACAACACTCTTTTGTTCTCTTTTTTTAAAAACGAAGAGAATTTCATCATATTTTGATTCTACAAAGTCGTTAATACTTTGTATTACCATGTAAAGGTAGCTTAAGAAGTATTTGGATGTGAATAGTTTCGCCGGTATAAGTACAAGCTAATCCGCTCCATCATAAACGGCATAATACCAGCATGTATGATGTCTCTAGTACGTAATTTGGGGTCTCCACCTAACATAAAATGACTAACTTTAGCATTAACGTCAAGTTAATATTAAGTCTAGACTGTTCAAGTTAATACTTTTTACAAGTTATAACATAATTGTTAGTGTATTTGTTTTAAACCTTAAGTGGTATCGTGGGGTCAAAATGGACACCACCACAGATATATTTAGTTGTAATATTGCTATTTTTTAGCTTATGTACACATGCATCTAGCTCCAATGCCAATAACGTTTTTTTTCGTATGTATATATGAACAAAATATGTTTATGAACAACAAAGTTTGTTCACAAACGGCAGATTGAAACACAGACTTTTCTGCTGATCTAAAAAAATAAAAAATCTTTTTAGAACAGACAAAAAATTTAAAAGTGGACCAACCACAAACTGAAAATTTAAGCGCCAGTATTGCTGCAACCTCTGGGCGTAGAAGGGGGCTTTGCTTTTTATATGACCGATAAAAACATCAAAAACAGTAACAGAAATGTGTAAAATATTATAATTATTTTTGTAAAATACATTCAATGAAGACTTTATGTGTTCGAAATATAAAGCATACATAAATAATTATAAAAATTTTGTGAAAAAACGCAAATTTTTTATAATTACGTTAGGTCATTGTTTCTTTAATATCAGAAAAAGATCCCATACATTTAAATTTTATACTTAATTTACTTTTGAAAAAGTGTGTTCACATCAATGTTTTCGTTATTTTTTAACCGACTTCCAAAAAGGAGAAGGTTATAAATTCGTGTGTATGTTCTCTTATTACTTTTTTTTGCTGGGTTTTGTAAAAGTTTCTAAGCCTACTACGCTTATCTTATTCTTTTGTGATTTTCGAAAATATTATCATTTGTAAATTCTCAAATGGTTTTTTGAACGTCTGTGCTTAAAATAAAGGGTTTGTGACTTTTCAAAATTTTGGTTGAAGTCTACTGACAATTTGGTAAAGCGCCAATGAAATGCTTAACTATCAGCAAATATACTTCATTTGGAATAAACTTCAAGCAAACGCTTTCAAACAAAAAAAATATTTTGCAATTCGGTTCAAATATGACAGAGTTAATCATGAGGAAGCAAACTTCCCCACCGATTTCGGAACAAAATTTTAAAATCGGTTCACAAATGACAAGAGCTAAGCCTGGGTGGAAGCAAATTTACCCATCGATTTTGAAAAAAATATTACAGAATAAAACTGCAGGCAAACCTTTTCAAACAAAAAAGAATTTTGAAAATCAGTAATATGTCAATAGATAACAATATAGTAAATAAAATAAATAGTTAGCCAATTCACAGTCTTCCAAAGTGAGAAGTAATAAAGTACTATTTAAGGCCAAATAGTACTACTGTGAACGGCCTGTTGTATTACCATATGAAAATTGTCATAAACGTTAAAAGTAAAATAAAATAATAGGTCCGTTTGTTTACTGTTACATTAAAATGCACTAAATAAGTAATTACTGAATAAAGTGAAAAATTTACTCTCAAAAATGCTGCTGCCCATAAAATTATGTGAACGGGAAAAAATTTTCAAATTAGTAACATTAGGGAAACTACAGACGGCAAATAAATGTAGGGTTGAAAAACATTGTCAATTTTGACTACTCAACTCGATATAATACTTTTTATAACATGAAAGTTTTAGCAAAATGTAATGTCATTTTCTTTTCTAGAAAAAGTGCAGAATTTTTTTACTTTTTATCAAAAAAATCGCAATTTAGCATTCCTTTAAAGCAAAAATCTATCTTCGTAAGGGATGATACAGTAATTGCTAATAAATTCGCCTCCTCGAAAACTGATTATATTGCAAATTTTCATTGGAAAGTGTAAGCAATGCAACATTTGTTTGTAGAAAAGAAAACGCCATAATGCTGACTTTAGACGACATGTATTTTACATATGGCGTGCCAGGTGTGTGAGACATGTGTAACTTCGCATGTTTGTCAAAATTGTTAATTTACAGACGGTTTCTAATATTTGCTTTCACACGTACATGTGCAATTAAGCCCGACATAACATCTGAGTATTCACAACAGCTGAGTTTTTGCATAATTTTCATAATTTTATAAAGCGCTCTATGATTTTTAATGTTTTTTCAGCCAAACCACACTTTTGTTAATTCAATACAGCTAATGCCATATGCCTTGTCAGATGAAAATAGAACACGCTCTAATTGAAAATTTTTCATATGACTTTGCTTCTGTAAATGTCATCTGACAATCGGGCATATTCTGACACTTGCATCTCGTATAACATTTGCGATTGTGACTTGAGCTCGCAAGAGAGGTGTTCGTAAATAGTATTCGCCAGACTTTTGGCGAGTTGAAATCGCAAGAGTATACTGATGTGAACTGATGAATTTAGATTAAACTCAACTTTAAAGAAACAATAAAATGATGAATAAATTAAATTAAATGTGTTTTATTTTTATTTGCATCCACACCAGTAACATATTCTTACAATTTGTATTAAAAATATGAAATTTACAAAATTTTGTTTGCTTTTGCTTGTCCATTGTTTTCTTCTGCAAAGGCGATTTCAATAAACAGCTGATCTATTTAATACGGCAAATCGCAAGCAAAACGCGAGAGTTTCAGAACATGAAAAATGTAGTTTGGCGATTAGCAACTCACATGCGATTTGACAATCGTGCAAGTGTCAGAACATACCTGAATGTTTCATATGTTTCACACGGCATGTATAGCTTTTGCAGTGGGAAATTTGACAAGTCAGATGTAAAATACATGTCGTCTAAAGTCAGCATGAGTAATTTATTTTGCGTTATCTTTCCCATTTGATTTTTAAATTTATTCAAAAGTATATAATCATTTGTTTTTTATATTGATTACCTTAAAGCCAAGTGCGGTTCCAAGTAGTCAAGTCCTTGATCTCTAAAAATGTTATTTCTTAGTTGAATGTATATAATTGTGTTAACAAGACAAAAAGTTTATAATAATTATTCATTCACGTTTTATTTATGTTATATTATATTTATGTTTTCTTTAAGTTTTTCGTTTTTCGATAATTTTTCGAACGGAGTTAATATTGAAAATAAAAACTTGCGTTGAATTTGTAAACAAAAAAACAGCTGACTAAATAGCACACTAAAAAAACATAGGTAGCAAAATAGTATTGTCATATTATATTTTAATATGAAAAATATCAACAACATCACAGTCATAAAATTTTACGCAATACTACAAACAGGACGCAATAGAAATCTTTGTGAATTGGCTAAGTATATTTTTTTATCGTTGCTTCTAATAACTGTAAAACCGCAAAAATTCCTAATAAGTGGGTTGCATTAGCAATTCAATTTCCTTTCAAGCCATTAATGCTGACTTTAGACGACATGTATTCTACATCTGACTTTTCAAATTTCCCATTGCAAAAGTTATACATGCCGTGTGAAACATATGATACATTTCATGTCAAATGACATTTACAGAAGCAAATTCATATGAAAAATTTTCAATTAAAGCGTGTTCTATTTTCATCTGACAAGGCATATGACGTCAGCTGTATTGAATTAACACAAGTGTGGTTTGGCTGCAAAAACATTAAAAAGCATAGAGCGCTTTATATATTTATGAAAATTAAGAAAAATGTCAGATTTAATTGCACATGTACGTGTGAAATAAGAATTATAAACCGTATGTAAATTGACAATTTTGACAGACAGTTAAAAGTTAAAGTTACATATGTGCCATACACCTGACAAGCTTTTAAATATGGCTGTCGTCTAAAGTCAGCATAAGCAAATCGTTTTATTTATATCTTTCAGATGCAGCACTTTAAAATATTGCCAAGACTGGGAAATAATATACTGTTGCAAGCATTTCGTGGATACAATAAATCTTCAAAAATACCGGAGTTAACACAGGTAGGCAAATGTTAAGTCAATATTGAAGTTTTCCTTTTATAAAAAAACAACTATTTGTTTTAATTGTCACCATTTCCTTTTATCAATGTTTTTTGTGCAGTATTTATCTATTTATTGTTTTTTATTAGCAAACATTTGTAACCCTACGTCTATACCTGATATATTTTTATCATGACAATTGTCAAATTCCATATAAGAAAAACAGCTAACATAAAACAAATAATTTTTCAATATAAAATTTGACTTTTGCCATGATTAAAATATATCAGGTATAGACGTAGGGTAAGAGTGGCAACCTCAAACATTTTATTCGCAAATAGTGCGATAAGCATGGTACTGTGTTCATCATTTCGTGCGAACTGCTGTCAAAAGTTCATATAAAAGAAAATTGTCACGAATTTGTCATGAATAATTGTTGCAGAAGTAGTACTCTGTTTATTTTGTGAAAAACATATGAAATGTTATAGATACATTTCATATGTTTCTTCATGCGAAATAATATAAGACCACTTTTTTCGTGTGGAATTTACAACAAACACACTGGGATTTTTTTTAAAACGTACACAATTGCAGCATACTTTCAAGGGCTATTATAATTGGTTACTTGTCATATTTTTCGTATGAAAAAACTAATGTTGATCAAAATTTTTCGCAAATTTGAACAAAGTACTTAGCTTAATTTTAAAATTAAAATATGTCATATGCACGCTGCAGGGCGCTGTACCAAGGTAAGGCCGTATTTTTTAAGTGCAGCACTGAAACAGCTGATAGGTATTTGTGCTGTCAAACAATTGATAGGAGAAAGAGAAAGAAGTAGAATCTGGAAATAAATTTAGAAAATCATATACATATCTATGTAGTTGAATTGCTGAAAAGAATTATAGGAAAAGAGATTATAAAACTTTTAGCTGGGTCCCGGTTCACACACTTCAACTTTTGTTGATCCAGCTGTTAGAAAGACAGAAAACTGTTTTTCTTTCTCTGTCCTTTTTCCAGCTAAATCAAAAGTTTATTAACAAAAGTTGAAATGTGTGAACAGGAGCTAGGATCGAGGACTGTTGGGAAGCCGAAAACAAAATGTCGTCCCTCTTGAATTTTGCCGATGGTGTGAAATGTTGTTTCGTGTTCAAAGCCGGTACAATAAAACATAAAAAATACGAAAATATTATTGCCAACGAATAAAGGCAATTGTTGAAAATAGTAGCAAATACTTTATTAATAAAAACGAATTGAGAAAGGTAAAATTTGAAAACTTATCTATATACATACATGGTTGGTTCTGAGATATCGGGCTAATTTCGACCTAATTTTTGCCATTGAAGTTTTTGGTGGATCCCCTCACTTCGAATGGAGACTGGGCAAGAACTTACGCTGAAAAAGGTACTCTGTTTGTAAACCACTTGCAGAAAGTATTTATTCCAAATACGTCTGATACTATAGTTGAGCTGCCACCAGTCCTCGCTATACCAGATACTATTTTGAGGTTCAATATTCGTGAGATTGAACACTGTATTGCGGGCTTAAATTCGAAAAAAGTTCCAGGCGCTGATAAAGTAAGCAATAAAATGCTCTTAGAGCTACCCTATACTTCAAAACGGATCCTGAAAATAAAACTTAACAAATTTATGAAATTTTCTTCAACCTCTGTTAAACTATTTTCATCCTATCTTGAAGAGCGCATGCAGTGTGTGGAAAGTAATAATATATTATCAACATTTCTACCAATACGAAGAGACATCCCGCAGAGATCGATACTAGGACCGTCACTATTTTCAAATTATGCGAACGACAACCAGATCAGTTGATACACTCTAAAATACATCTTTACGCTGATGATGCACAATTATAAATCAGCAGCAGGAACGACGAAACAACAGATGATTGCAGAGCAAACAAAACTAAATAGTGATCTAAACAAGGTTTTTATCTAAACCACACCAAATGGTCTCAGCTTAAATCCAAAGAAATCGAAGTACATTATCCTACGAAAAAGAACAAGTAAAATAATTACAAAGGCGAACATATACATAAATAGTCAACCGATTGATGTAGTTGAAAGCGCAAAAAACCTGGGCGTCATATTCAACAGTACTCTCACCTGGAGTGATCATATAATATATGTCTGTGGTAAGACATACTCCATGCTAAGAACCCTCTGGTTAACTTATCATTATACTCCGATGAAAATTAGATTACTACTGGCTAAAGCATACCTAGTGCCTTCATTATTGTACGGATGTGATATTTACTCCTCTTGTGATGCAGAATCAACACGCAAGCTAAATGTGCTGTTCAACAACATTGCGAGATATGTGTTTGCGCCTCGTAGATTTGATAGCATATCCAATTTTGCAAAGAAACTTTACGGTGTTAAATTTGATGACCTCTTAAAACTACGAATTTTGTTATTTCTATATCAAATTATTATCACGAAAATGCCTGCATATTTATTTGAAAAACTACGGTTTGGCAGTTTAAATCGCACCAATAATCTAATGCCTATAAGGTATCGAAGTCCAATGTCTGAATGGCAATTTTTTATTAACGCTATCCGCCTCTTGAACAACTTACCAACAGCAATAAAAAATACAAGCAACTCTACACGATTTAAAAAACTTATCTTTAAGCATTTCTCGTAACTCTGTTTTGTTCTAAACTCTTAATAATTTGAGCACAACCTGTTATGTTTTTTTAAATCTTGTTTTTTTTTTGTTTATCAAAATTATTATATTTAGTTTAAGCCCTTTTTGTTTATAACAAAATAATATAGTATTATACAATGAGAACTAGTTAATTTGTACTTTATGCAGGATAACAAATAAATAAATAGATATTGGATAGTATGAATAAAATAAGTATTTGCTTTTTACTAAAAATTTTGTTTAAAACACAAAATTCCGGAAATTATTCAATATAAAATTAAGAAATTTTCGGTTTTAAAACAAGTTTTTATGTAAAAAGCTATTACTTTTTTATTCATACTACCCATTGTGTGTTTTAAGGAATTTTAGGTTTCGATACTGTCAGCACCACCATGTTTTGTAGTTAGTGTTGCAATAAAAAGACTATGATTTCATCCGGATATTAAAATAAATGAAAGCTTTTTATTGTTTTCGTGTGAGGTAACTTTTTTGAACTCTCTTTATAATATATTTATCAGCTTATTTAATACAAGCTTTCCATGAAGTAAAATAAAAAAAGAGAAATGATTTCAAAAGAATTCACACGATTCTTTATGATATTATCATGTATAAAAGTGGTACTCGAAGAACGAGCATATTTTCATTTGTGTTGATTGCTTGCTTGTACATCACTAACATATCTATTTGCTTTTATGTGTTTTGTTAGTGGGCCGGATTGTGTAAGGAGCTGGCGTAAACGCCTATATCGTTTTTTGTAATAGATTAAAGCAATACACAACCCGTGTTCCTTAATCTTCCACAAAAAACGATTTAGACGTTTACGCCAACGCCTTACACAATCATGCCCAGTGTTTTTTTTTTTTTTTTGATAATTTTGTTTAACTGAAATAGCTTAGTGGTATTGTCAATCAAATTAAAAGAACATACTTAAACGCTTATATCCAAGACTTCTAGCTTTAATTTAAAGTATATCAAATTTGCAAAGACATTTGAAGTTAAAATTTACATTTTGATTATATGAATTTATTGAAGGTTTATAGTACATTTGTGCATACCATCTATCTATAAACCTATTTTAAAATGTTCATGTAATATAAATTTTTGAATGCAGTTTTATGAAATTTTGCTTGAAAATAATTTATTACCTTGTTTTAAAATTTTATGAACACGGCTGTAAATGTTTCTTAATTTACTGAAAAGGAAGCTTTTTTCATAAAAAAAGCGTGTTTACTTAGAGTAGAGCAAAAGTGAAGTAGAAACAGCGGCTTTAAAAATTACAAGACAAAAAACAACAAGATTTAGCTAGAAATCTCGCAAGTACTAGATTTCGAGACAGTGTAAATGCCCTATAAAGCAATTTACTTGAACATGAAATATTTGTGAAAAATTTAGATGGAAAAATTTAGATTTGAAGCGAATTTTCATCATTTTTCATACAAATATTAAACCATTGATAACATAGATAGCAAGGTTTCGTACTGTCAATAAAACAATGACAACTCTCTTAACACATACGAGTACTCTAAATTCAATTTTCGTGAGCGAGAATATTTTTCTCATTTCAACACATTTAAAAGAGCATAAATTTTGCACTTGAATATCCTTTAATTTGCACTTTTTTTACACGCACAATAACTTTTTAGTTTTAATTTGTTTTCACTATTTTACACAAATTTTGTGTAAAATAATTATTTAACTTTTTGACATTTGCTTGTTGAATTGTAGTGATGAGTTGAATTATTTTTTTCATTAAATAGTTGTATTTTTGTTCTTATTTGGAATAAACGTTTTTAGTACCAAATACAAAAATTGCAAAAAAATGTTTAGCAAATCCACATTTTTCAACTCGAAAGTAATAAAAAACATTCTCAAAACATATTTTCATTAATTATTGCAACAATAATTGTATAAACTTCTAAAAATTCATGTATAAAAATATTTATGCTTTAGAATACTTTTTATTGCAACTAAGTGCGTTTTAGTGTTGTGGGCAATTTTTTGTTTTAAACCAATATAAAAATGTTACTAATACATTCTTAGACTTAAATTTTTTGACAGCGCACTTAGGTTTTTGAAGTTTCTGTTTGGCCTTTTGTACCCTATGTATTAAACGTTTAGAAACGACATTTTTTGGAGGTACATATGTTAAGAAACATAGCCTATGTATGCAACTCTAATCTAGAGTTGTTATTGCATAATTTATAAAAAGAAGACAACAGACAGAAAAAACCCGGAAATCTGCTTAAAAAAGTAGGACTGAACAATAAAACGAAATTAATTTTTTTCCAATAATATTATTTGGGCAATTCAAAGTGAGCTTGCATATTGTGCTATACCGTATTTTGTATTTAAATGGTACTTTATACTTTGAACAGGTTATGTCTCAGAACGGTAATATTTTTTTATTTTTCCCGAAAAGCTCATTTTAAAATTCGCTCGTATTAAATTGCGATATATCTTACACTTTTATTTTTCACAAAAACTTCTCTTTATTTATTTTATACATTTTATTTTATTTTCTTTGAAACATCAAAATTTCAAAGAAAATCAAAGAATATGAAATAAAATTTTTTTAAACGCATGCCATTCGTGTGTAAAATTTATGAATTTTTTGTTTGAAAATTTTAAATAAAATTTTATGCATGCATAAAATAATATGAAAAATAGGACAGATATGGCACTACTGTGACCTTCCCACCTACCAAAATAAAATCTTGAATACATATCGATGGTGTTGCGTAAAAACGACCGATGTTTACATTTGGGGTATTCACAAGGTGTCTTATCATGTCATAATGTCATAAAGTGCTAATATTTTAAGATAGTTTAAAAACATTGTTGTTGTGCTTCAAACAAAAAAGTCCTAAAATAATAAGACTTTTTGTGCTGTGTTTATTATTTTGTCATAACTACACAGTAAAAATCTAAGCCGAACGGCTGAAACTCTTTCGTCGAGCCGTTGATAATATTTACAATCCGCCGCCGTTGATATAAATGAATGTATGTAATATGCAGTAAAGTATGTCCTGAAACTGTTCACAGTTTTACTACTTCACATTTAATTATATTTTTATAGCTGCGTAACAAGTAAAAATAAAAAATCGAGACATTTAAAAATATGCAAGTGAGAAAATTTTGTTTGTATACTTTAGCTGGCTGGCAGCCAACTAACGTTTTTCTACTAGCAGCCGCGTGGAAAATTAGTCGGCTCAGTCGCCGGCAACAGCTGGTTTCGTTTATGTTTATGTATTTGAACAATTTCACTTTCTGTGTGAGTTGAAATTTGTTTTTACTTTAATTAAAAATTAAGAGTTTAAAAGATATTCAGCTGGGTTTTATTTACTTTATTAACAAGTTGAATAATTTAAAAACAAACTGGCTATTATTTAAATTTTGTCACTTGTTCTTAGCATTCTGATTTCAAGTATTTATAATTGCTTTTTTTTATCAGCTGATACAAATTTGAAATAGCACACTAACTTATGAGGGGTTGCTCACACAGTCATATATTTTCGCGTTATTATTTTAAAACATATGACTTTATGACTACCTTGTGAATCCCCCAATTAAGTTTCACATACATAAGTATATACATATTTGAGAGCATTTGTGTACATAAATGCATAAATCGAGGTTTATGCTCTATATTTATCAGCACTTCAAATATCATTTAAAATATAGGACAAAAATTTATTACAAACGAGTTCTTCATCATCTGAGAACCCAAAAATTGTTAAAGTTCAACCGATTTCACATCAATTATATCTAATAAATAAAATATAAAGCTATGTATATTATTTTGGCCCTTTTTACACCATCGATACTTTAAAAACATATTCCCTTTTATTCCGTAACTATTTGTCGACTCACGTCAAGACAATACCGAAAAATTGGCACATTTCTACTCGTCATCGTCAACAATTTACTATTACCGACAGCCACTTACCATTCTCGAGGGAATAGAAAATGCGGAGGCTGTTAGTGGTAGTAAATTTTTGTCGACAGCGAGTAGACAAGTGCCAATTTTTGGTATTGTTTTGACGCGACGTTGACAGATAGTTACGGAATAAAGGGGATTATTAATTCAACGTCTTAGAATAGCATACCACATTCCTCATGGGCTATATTTACAACATAAGCTGGATATCCAATGCCAATTAGTTCCCTTTTTAGTTTGGTTTTTAATAAATACCATTTTTCAAGCAATATAGAAGCTAAAACGTATACGGATAATGTAAAACAGTACTTTACATGAATATAACCTCATTTTCTAAGGCGTTAAAAAGTAGGACATTGCCTGATGCTGATTTGTTCCGAGGACAGAGATCCCAAAAAGAGGACAGTATCCGAGAAAAAGAGAACAGATAACAACCCTACTCTAATCTAGTGTCGGCAAGACACCTCTCACATTTCTCCTTTTTTACTCAAACAAATCGTATTTTATTTGAGTCCCAGTTCAGGTGAGAGAGCGGTTCAAAAAAAGGTAACCCTGTGAAATATCTTCCGACCCAATTAAGTTATGAGTTTAGTTGAACTGTATAAGTTTATATCTAAAGAAATTTAATTATTTTGGCCTAAGTTCGGTTTTAATTTAATTTTTCAATTAAATTAAATATTTTTATTTAGAGATAAAAGTGAATCATATAGACAAGGAAAAAATTTTTTTTTCATAAAAAATGTCTGTTAAAACCGGAGCTCTTAGTATTCAGGGGTCGCTCATCGTAGATTTCTATTTCCTATACAAATTACGTAGGTAAATTTTATTGTTATCTGGAAAATGTTGCATCTCACGAAATAATGATCCAATCTATATGGTTTGTACATATTTTTATATAAAACTGAACGTCTGAGGTCAGTTTTTGCTAAACTATTTCATTCCAAAGTTATTTACACTCAAAGTTCAGTTTATAGCCAAAAAAAATTTCCTATCTAATTTGTATGGGAAATAGAAAACTGCGATGCGCGACGTCTAAATATTGAAATTAAGAGCTCCACTTTTAACAATCATCTTTTCTCACCACCTTGAAATATTTCGTATGAGATTTTTTTTAGCAGAATATGTAAAAAATAGTTGAATTGACTATAAATTAAATTTTTACTGTGAATAACTTTGGAATCAGAGAGTTTAGCAAAAAAAAATGGTACGCTTTCAACAGTCATCCTGTCTCAATCCCCTGAAGCTATTTCGCTGGGGGTTAGCAAAAATACAATAACTAGATTTTTTAACCACTCTAATACATACTTTATTGATATCAATCCAAATGAGTAAATTAAGAATATTCTATTCTTCGTCGAGTACCCGTCAAAATACCAAGCCAAAAATCATTCGATCGCAGTTGAAGATCGAACATCGCTCATGATATGCTTCATCTTTGAAATAGCGAGGACATAAGCATTTAAAGTTATTCAATACTTGATTTTCTTACAGGTACGGCACAATATCAAACGTGGTGATTATGCAGAATTAAATGGCAAAGATGTGACCTTTTTCGAGTCACTACTTGGCACCACAAATGTTTTGAAAGACGGAGAAGATGATTTACAAGGTTACAATGTAGATTTTTTACGTAGTGTATGTGGTAGCAGCAAATTGGTACTTAAACCCGGTTCAACAGGGGAAATATCTGAAATTTTAAAATATTGCAACGAAAGGCGTTTGGCCATTTGTCCTCAAGGCGGTAATACAGGTTTAGTGGGAGGATCTGTGCCAGTATGTGATGAAATTGTTCTATCATTGGCTCGTCTAAACAAAATTATTAGTATCGATGATATAACGGGGATAGCAGCTTGCGAATCGGGATGTATATTGGAAAATTTAGACGCTAAGACCAGAGAAGCTGGCCTAGTAGTGCCAATTGATTTGGGAGCAAAATCGAGTTGCCATATTGGTGGTAATATTTCAACAAATGCCGGTGGCTTGCGTGTCATTCGTTATGGCAATTTACACGGTTCTGTATTGGGTGTGGAAGCGGTAAGTAAAATGTAGCTAACTAAAATTTTTAGTCACCACAAAAAGTTGTCCTTTCTATTTCAAAGGTACTGGCTAACGGAAAAGTATTAGATCTTATGTCAGATTTTAAAAAGGACAACACTGGTTACCATTTAAAGCATTTGTTTATTGGATCAGAGGGAACACTGGGAGTGGTAACCAAATTGGCCTTGCTATGTCCACCAGTTCCGGAATCTGTAAATTTGTCATTCTTAGGTGTGTAACTGTTAGATTTGTATGTATGTACTTTTATTCGGACGTTTTTAATTATTCTTTAGCTTTAAATTCATTCGATGCTGTTCTTGAGACTTTCAAAAGCGCTAAATGCCATTTGGGTGAAATTTTGTCTTCTTGTGAAATGATTGATGCGAAATCTTTAGCTGCCAGTTGTGAAAACTTCAATTTAAAGTATCTACATGCATGTATACATCGTTTAATTCATATGAGTAGCTTATTTTTATTTTTAAGGTCCCCCATTGAAGGATTTCCATTCTACATGCTGATTGAAACATCTGGTAGCAATGCTGATCATGACATGGAAAAAAATAACAATTTTTTACAATACATCATGGAAAAAAATATTATTATCGACGGCACCTGCACTAATGAACCAAGCAAAATGCAAGAATTGTGGAAACTTCGGGAATATATATCAACGGCATTGACCAGAGATGGCTATTGTTTTAAATATGATGTATCTCTGCCATTGCGTTCCTTCTATGAAATTGTCAATGTTCTTGATAGTCGTGTGGGTCATATGGCGAAACGTGTTTGTGGCTATGGCCATCTGGGAGATTCAAATCTTCATCTCAATGTTTCCTGTGAGGAATATTCAACCGAACTATATAAAATGCTCGAACCTTATGTTTATGAATACACAGCCCAACTAAAGGGCAGTATAAGTGCCGAACATGGTATAGGTTTTCTAAAAAGGAATTATTTAAAATATTCCAAAAATCCCGAAGCCATAGAAATGATGCGAAAAATTAAGCAATTATTAGATCCAAATTGTATATTAAATCCGTACAAAGTATTAAATTGAAAATACTTTGACTAAGAATTTGTTTTCAATATTATTTTTGCTGAATGTCGAAAGTTGTTACGCAATAAAATTGTTTATCAATCTACAGTGATTATTATTTCGAACATAATTCTTGGAAAAACCGACTAAAAATAGACGTGGCGCTGACCATAATTTTTATCATAATGATGTACTTTCACGAGAACTAATTATGTGTGCAGTTTCATAAGAATCGGTTAAGCAGGGGTAGTTTAAATGAACATTTACTTTTCATGGGCTGGCTCTGCCCACTTTGCTAACCATACTGTTGTATTGTAACAATAACTAAATGTATATGCAAAGTTTCATACGAAACGGTTTATTAGAAGTTGTTGATAAAGAATATTTACTTTGCGTGGGCACTGCCCACTTTTTTAATCATAATTTAGTATTCAAACAGAAGCTTAATGTGTGTGCAAAGTTTCATAGAAATCGGTTGAGTAGAAGTACATGAAAAGGCACGTGTATTTACTTTTTATGGGCGTGACCCCGCCCACTTTTCAACGGTACCAATCTGGAAGTGCATCCTTTTAAGCAAAGAAAAAAATCCGAAATCGGTTTTGGCGGAGTTTTGGGAGAACATCCTTAAAAATATACATATTTACTTTGCATAGGCATTGGCACGCCTATGCAAAGTAAATATTCTTTTTCAAGTTTCTACTACACCGATTCCTATGAAAATTCGCATACACATCGAGTTATTGTTACAATACAACATTATGGATAGAAAAGTGGGCAACGCCACGCTCATGAATTGTAAATATTCATTTAAACTACTTTTACTTAACCGATTCTTATGAAACTTCGCTCACAATTAGTTCTCCTGAAAGTACATCATTATGATAAAAATTATAGACAGTGCCACGCCTATTTTTTATTTGGTTTTTTTGCAAGAATTATTTATAGTCGGTTAAAAATGGATTTTTATTCCGAATGGATTTTATTAGGTTAAGGTTTGTAACATTTTATTCCGAAAAAATATGACATTGGACAATGTTCCACGGAACAACAGAAAATTTAAAGTTCATTAATTCTAACATATATATGTACATTAGTGTATTACTTTTTTTATAAGACCAGCACTCAGGGGATGACCCCTACTCATGCAATGCATTGTGCCGGAATTAAGAAAATTGGTTGTGGGAAGGAGGATAGAGTGAGTAGTGTTTATGGACATTCGATTTGAACCTTCCAACATTAAAAGTGGCGGGAAAGACCTCTGCAGGAAGCTTATTCCACATACGAACTGTTCGGCCAAAGAACGAATTCTCTCTGTAATGCGTAGTGCGATTTATTTGTGTATCGACCACAGAGGGATGTGATCTTAATGAAGAACGCGTTGTTCTAAAAAAAGAGCGGGTTTCTGGAACAAGTTCCCTGATTTCATCAGAGCACATTCCATTGTAGTAGCGATAAAACAACGAAATACAACCCACATTGCGTCGATGCTCAAGCGAGTCAATAGAGTTGGCTACCCTACTGTCGCCGATGAGCTTAAAGAAATACAGGGCAAGACTGGTGGCAAAGGGTTTTTCCCAAAAGTACGGAGAAAATTATGATGAAGTCTTTGCACCAGTTGTAAAACAAGTCACGTTTAGAAGTTTATTGGCTATTGCAAGCTTCAATAAAATGAAAGTAAAACATGTTGATATTAGAACGGCATTCCTTTATGGCAAATTGGACACGGAAATTTTCATGCAACAACCAGACGGTCATATCATACCTGGAAAAGAGAATTTAGCCTGTAGGTTAAATAACAGTTTATATGGACTCAAACAATCAGCAAGGTGTTGGAATCTCCAAATAAACAAAACTTTAATTGATTGGTTTCAGAAGGGGAATAACAGAACCCTGTTTGTACATGAAAGGTGATGGTGATTCTATCATTTATATTTTAATTTACGTTGACGACATTATCATTGCATCAAAAAATGATATGGAAATTGATATTATTTCTGTTTTGAAGTCTCATTTTGAATTAACTGATTTGGGTGTTCTAAAGCTGTATCTGGGCATTGAAATTTCAGTTGAAAATGGCGTATTTTATTTGTCACAAACGAAATATATCGACAAAATGCTAAATGACTTTAACCTTCAAGATGCAAAGGCTTCGCCCATACCAATGGATCCAGGGTATATTAAATTACATTCTGAAGACTTCCTCGACAACAACAATTTATATCGAAAGGCTATAGGTGCGCTACTGTACGTCTCAAATAATACACGTCCTGATATTGCTGTAGCAGTTTCAATTTTATCTCGAAAAATCAGCAAACCAAATAACCATGATTGGAACGAGCTAAAACGGGTAATTAAATACCTTAAAGGTACAAGAAATTTAAAGCTGTGCGTGGGCTCCAAATCAAACCGGACTGGGCAGGAGAGGTGAATGGTCGGAAATCTACAAGTGGGTTTATTTTCATGCTTGGTGAAGCCGTTATAAGCTATGCCAGCCGAAAGCAAGTTAACGTGACGCTGTCTTCTACTGAGGCTGAATTTGTTTCTCTGGCGGAGGCATCTCAGGAATTCTTATGGATTTACCAACTATTGCAGGAATTCAAGATTGATATTAAAAATCCGGTAATTTTTGAAGACAACCAAAGCTGCTTAAAAATGCTCCAGGATGAAAAAATATCACCCCGGACTAAACACATAGACGTGAAGTATTTTTTTGTTCGTGACCTGCTGAGAAAACGAAAGGTTGTGTATGAATACTGTAACACTGAATTAATGTTGGCTGACATTTTAACTAAGCCGTTACAAAGAGTTCGAATATCAAAAATTCGGGAGCTTATTGGCTTACATGAATAAGTTTATTTAAATTTTTTATTTTACCTTGTATTAATGAATATGGTTAACATTATTAATAATATTGTTTAATGAATATCTTTTACATAAATTAAAAGAACAATATTTATGATATTGAGAAGGGGTGTTGGCATATATTTATGTTATAACTTTAATATGCAAGTGCATACTTTGTTTATTTAGTATAGAATTACTAAATAAATCAACTATGTACTTTTGCCGCCCTTTTCATTCTTACTGAATGTATTTTATATTCTCTTTACTTTACTTTACAATAAACTCTCATATTAACAATGTATATAATATTAAATACATAATTATTAAATAAATAGCTAAAATAACAAATAGATAATTTTCGCAATATTTATTTTATTTTCTCAACAAAAATGCTCTGTACCAAAGTGTATGTATGTATACTCAGGCAACTTAGTAACAAATTGCAATGATCTGGGAAAGAGATACTAAAGTTTTTAAAAAATTATGAAAACATATTAAGCCTTTTTGGGTGAATGAAAGCGTAAACCAATTTAAAAATTTTATTTCTACAAAATGCAGAAAAGCAGCGGCAATATTGTATAAAACGACTTATTAAACAGTTCTCAGCCGACTACTCTACTAAATGGATATACTCAAGAGATTTGGAGCTGAATCTAGTTGTTTTTAATGGATTTCCCATACAAAACGAAATCTACTTCGTCACCAGATTTTGACAAAGTCTACTATGTAATATCTAGTAGTACTTAGTTATACAACCGTGGTTTTGCTAAATTGTTGTAAACGGTATAGATTTCGACAAAGATTTCATTGAAATCTACTAGATTTCGCTCTGGTATACATGTGGCATAAGGGAATTTTAAGCAACTCGGTTCTGCTAGAGTTTCATATTTTTATCCAAAGTTATTTAATTAGTTTGGCTTAAGTTTGTTTTTAATTTAATCTTTCGATCAAATTATTTTTATTTAAGAAAGAAATTCTAAAGCATGTAAATATTGAATATTCATATTTTTTCTAACTTCACACATGTCGGTAAGCTTGTGTTAGTAGTGTAAGCTATGTTCAGTGTTGCCGCTGGAAAAATTTTGCTACAACATTTTCTTCGTTATTTTTTAATAGCTGCATGTAAAATCTCTTTGAATAAATATGCAAAATAACTTTTTCATACTTATTATTTTACCAAACAAAAAAAAATCGAACTAGACTTGGAATGAAAGGATCAACAATGGCAACGATGGTTGGTTTTGTAGTTTATTTGGTTTGACATCTGAAATGAAAACTCTAGCAACAAAATACATGTTGAATAGTTTATTTGTTGTAGAATCAATTTAACCTGTTAAATAAATATGCCTTGATTAAAACTTTTTTTGCACACTCAATTTGTCGCACACTTTGGCCTGTTGCATCGAAATGAATAGAATAGTATGATTAGCGTCTTTAATATGTGTGTGCTTTTAAAGATGAACGGCCATATTCATAAAAATTTTATTTTAGGTTATTGAGCACTTTCTGGCTAAAAACACTACAGCTATTGTGTTTTAAAGAATTTTAGATTTCGATACTGCCAACACCACCCTTATTAGGTTGTTCGATATTTTTCAAAGTGAAAATGTTGTTGGTCTCACCCTCCAAAAAGTTGAGGCTTGATGATAAAATTACTCTGCAAAATTACTGAACAAAAAAAACTATATACAAATATTTAATAATAAAAATAGACAAATACATATTCGCAAAAACAAATATTAACAATACCGTTTGTTAATATTATACTTTTTTCTTCTGCTTTTGTAAAGTAAACATAAACCTATAGATATGTATATACACAAATTAAAAACACTAACTGCGCACTCATATACATACATACATACACACACACATACATACATACATACATACATACATACACACACACATACATGCATACACACACACACACACATACATACATACATACATACATACATACATACATACATACATACATACATACATACATACATACATACATACATACATACATACATTCATCATACATACATACATACATACATACATACATACATACATACATACATTCATACATACATACATACATACATACATACATACATACATACATACATACATACATACATACATACATACATACATACATACATACATACATACATACATACATACATACATACATACATTCATACATACATACATACATACATACATACATACATACATACATACATACATACATACATACATACATACATACATACATACATACATTCATACATACATACATACATACATACATACATACATTCATACATACATACATACATACATACATACATACATACATACATACATACATACATACATACATACATACATACATACATACATACATACATTCATACATACATACATACATACATACATACATACATACATACATACATACATACATACATACATACATACATTCATACATACATACATACATACATACATACATACATACATACATACATACATACATACATACATACATACATACATACATACATACATACATACATACATACATACATACATACATACATACATACGTACATACATACATACATACATACATACATACATACATACATACATACATACATACATACATACATACATACATACATACATACATACATACATACATACATACATACATACATACATACATACATACATACATACATACATACATACATACATACATACATACATACATACATACATACATACATACATACATACATACATACATACATACATACATACATACATACATACATACATACATACATACATACATACATACATACATACATACATACATACATACATACATACATACATACATACATACATACATACGTACATACATACATACATACATACATACATACATACATACATACATACATACATACATACATACATACATACATACATACATACATACATACATACATACATACATACATACATACATACATACATACATACATACATACATACGTACATACATACATACATACATACATACATACATACATACATACATACATACATACATACATACATACATACATACATACATACATACATACATACATACATACATACATACATACATACATACATACATACGTACATACATACATACATACATACATACATACATACATACATACATACATACATACATACATACATACATACATACATACATACATACATACATACATACATACATACATACATACATACATACATACATACATACATACATACATACATACATAGATACATACATACATACATACATACATACATATGGATATGAGTAGAAACACCAAACAAAAATATAAAGAAAAAATAACAGCATCGGCTAATGGCAGGAATGTGTATTCAACTGGCGTGGCTATAGAAAGTGAATATGTCGTAAACAAAAATTTACACTTGGCGTCAAAAGGGCGAGTACGCTGAAATTTAATGTCAATGACAGACAGTGATATAAAAATAAATTTTCTGAAACCCGGCTCACAGCAACAAACAAGTGCGAGCAATATGAGCAACTGTCCGAAAAAGATAAAATAACCTAAAGTGGCCCCGCAGAAAACTCTACAGGAAACCCAGAAATGCAAATGGTTATTGACCGCTAATTTGAAGTCATAAATAAAAGAAAAGGAAGTCCTAGATCGAAAAATCTCGCTCCCGTGGCGAAAATGCTCAAAGACGGTAAATTTGACGCGGCTGCTTCTGAAAATCGCTTTTCAATTCTAGAAAACGACGAAGATGAAATCACCACTGTCAGGTCTAACAAGCCGTCCCCAATATACTTAAGGGAGAAAAACTCAAGTGCGCTAATTAAAAGGATAGTACAATTAATTAAGAGGGGTTTTGCGTAATCCCGATAAAACACAGCGCGATTGGTGAGACAAAAATTTAAGTAAATAAAGAAAATCATTACCGCACAGTAGTTTCGGAGTTTGAAACACAAAATAAATATTTTTGCACCTACCAACTGAAAAGTGCAAAAGGCCTCCAGGTAGTGATAAAAGGCATCGGTTCATACGTAGATCCAGAAGAGGTAAAAGTGGGTCTACTAAATATTAGTTTTAAAATGAAATATGTTACTAACATTAAAAATAGAGGGAGGCCCCCAACCACTATTTCATGTGGAACTGGAACCAGGTATCATGAAATTAAAAAAGAGTCAAGTACACCCCATTTAAAATTTAAGATATTTGCTGCATCGAAGAGTTACCGTAAATGGAGGAACCACATAAACGAGCTGGGCCTATCGAATGCCTGAATTGTCCAGAATATGGCCACACAAAAACGTATTGTAAGTTACGCACCGTTTGTGTCGTGTCATTGCAATGATGCGGTTTTATTACAACATAAAAATTAAACAACAAAAACATTTACTACACTTTGCAATTTCCGCGATATTGGCAATTTAATTTTTGCGATCTATGTATATGATTTTCTGAAATTTTGTTATTCTTCATTTTTGTTGTACTTCATTTTGACATACTTCATTGATTTCATCAATACATATATTTAGCAATTTTTCGCGAACTTGTGTTTTTCGCTTGTTTTTTGTTTTGTTTTATTTTTACATCTTTAGAGGTTTCTAATCAGTTTTAGGACTTGTTTCCGATTTTTGAGCTTTTGGCGAATTTTGCAATGTTCGCAATAAAAGCGTTTTTTTACAAGCTGTCAACATCTTTACAGTTTTTGCGATTTTTGAACAATATTAGACGTTGATATCATGTAGCTGTTGACAAGTTTTTGCGAATTTCTGAAATGTTCCCGATTTTTACCGAATTTTTGGTATTCCTTAAAGTTTTAGCAAATTTTGATCAAAATTATGCCTTGTTCAAAATTTTGCAACTTTTCGCAAATTTTCGCGAAGGCCGTAATTTTCCTAAAGTTGTTGGCTTTTTACATTTTAAGGGAATTTCGATCAATATTACGCTTTGTAATCTTTAAAATTTCAGCAAACTTTTGACGAATTTTCCCGAGTTCTTAACATTACAGTTACAGTTTTAGCAATTTAATTAATTTTAGGGCTTGTTTAAATTTTTGCTATTTTTGCGAATTTTCGCAATATTGGCACTCATTCTTTTTTAAAACTTTGCGAGTTTTCAATATTTTTACGGTAGAAGTGAGTTTGTCCTTTGTACGCATGTTTTGCGGTGTGTAACATTGTTAAAGTTTGCATGGTTGTGTATAGAAACGCGTATTGCACATTAGCCTACTTTAGTTTATATTTTTCATATTATTTTCATGCAAATCACAATTTTAAGAATAATAAAAAAACAGAAATTGAGGCCACATATAGAACTAGTACGGTAACATGATTTTAAAGAAAATGTCACAATCCTTATACTTGTCAGGTAGTGAATGTCAAGAAAAATTTAGAGAATGAAACTACCTTCTATTTATTATATCATGGTAAAACCGATGGAATATGGAAGAAACTACATATGTTTAAATTAATGTGGTTTATAGAAGTTTTAATTTGATTATTTTTTAATAAATTTTTACTTCTGCAATTGGGCATATAAAATAACATGTAAGAGCAATATTGTATGGCTTTTCATATTAAATCGTTCTAAAATTTTTTATAGCAATTTCGATTTAAAAACCGCTGAAATCTTCTTTAAAAACATTGATGGCCGCAAAGTTCGCACTTGTTGACCAATAAATTGTTTAAGTATTCCAAACATTAAATGACTCATACATATTTGTTTAGAGTCCGACTGAATATTCGGTTTCGATTTCGGCCAAAAGGCAGTTAATCGAAAAAGTATTTTCCAAATTTAAAATATGTCACCGCCATAAATTTGTTTTTTTCCCGTCCCATATCTTTTCAAATTGAATGAAAATTTTACTTATGGGTCGATAATCGATAGTAACAGAACTTAAGTTGCGTTGCCAGCCAGCAACTGAAAATTTGTGGTTGCAAGAAAAGCACTAAATAGCAACTGAAATTAAAAGCTCTCAGTTGCCATCGGTAATACCGTTTTTAGAAACTGGCCATCGATAATCGACCCATTAGTTTTATAAAGCGCAAGCAAAAGATATACATAGTGACATAAAGCACAGAATAGGGAACAGAATACTCACTTTTGACAGCTAAAAATTGTTGTTCTCATGTGTTATGCAGTTTTACATGCATGTTGTTGTTTTTACTAAGATTGTATGAATGAGATAGTCAATTAGAAACCACGTTAGAAAATAAGATTTGCTTTCTCTTTCATACCATCTTCGTAATGTTGTTGTATAGTGACGGGTCTAGTTAGTTGTCTATGACATAAAGTATTCAACTATTTCTTGGAATCATTCTTCAGCGAAGCCGCTATTCGACATACCTAGAGGAGAAAATCCTTGAGCCCGGCCCAAGGCCGGCTATGCAAGATATGTATCTTTCTTCAGCAAAGCCGCTATTCAATACCTAGAGAATAAAATTCTTGAGCCCGGCCGAAGGCCGTCTATGCAGGAAATCATTCTTCAGCGAAGCCGCTATTCGACATACCCAGAGGAGAAAATTGTTGAGCCCAGCCAAAGGCCGTCTATGCAGGAAATCATTCTTCAGCAAAGCCGCTATTCGACATACCTAGAGGAGAGTCTTTGAGCCCGGCCGAAGGCCGGCTATGTAGGATTTCTTAGCAAACTTTTTTAAAATTTTTAATTCATTTTATTAAAAATAATATATTTACATATATGTATAATTCAATTTTTAGTGGTGTTTAGTAGTTTTAATTGATGAAAATAAACTACAATATGCGACGGCTTTCAAATGACACCGATATTGACCTATTAAATTCATAAGTTCATTTTTTTATGTATGTTCCCTCAAAACTCCACCATTTATGAACCGATTTCGGATTTTTTTCTCTATGATAAGTGGGCGGGGTCACGCCTATACACAGTAAATACACATTCGTTTTCAACTACTTCTACTCAACCGATTCTTATGAAACTGTACACACACATTAAGCTTCTGTTTAAATACTACATCAGGATAAAAAAAGTGGGATGTGCCACCAACATGCAAGGTAAATATTCTTTTTCAACAACTTCTGCTAAACCGATTCTTATGAAACTTTGCATACACCCTTAGTTATCGTTACAATGCAACATTATGTTTAGAAAAGTGGGCAGTGCCACGCCCATGAAAAGTAAATATTCATTTTAACTACTTATCCGATTCTTATGAAACTTCGCATACACAATTAGTTCTCGTAAAAGTATATGATGATAAAATATGGCGCGGTGCCACACCTATTTTGAAGTCGGTTTTTTTTGCAAGAATTATTTATTTCATTTTTCTTCTTATTTTTCAGTTTTCTAACACAGGCTAATTTTTATTTTGTTACGGAACAACTTCGCTAAGGCTGATTCCACACGGGCGTTTTTAAAACGCGGAGTTTCTGCTTTTTATATTAAATTTGAAGTTTTAAAAAATTGAAAACTTTCAAATTTAATGGTGGCTATTCTAAAAAACGCGTCGAAGAAGTAAAAATTTGCATTGAAACAAAAACAAAGTTTCACCAGATGTTTTTTTTTTCATTACATTTCTAATATGAAATAAACGTGGGAATTCAAGCGCGTTGCTCTCTCTTTTAAAAACGGTAAGTTTTGTATGATAAACACAAAAAATTTTTTTAGATTTGTACCATTTTGTTTTTGATTTATATGTAACTTTTACTAACTCGACGCGTATTTCAGAATAGCTACCAATATAAAAAGCAGAATCGCCGCGTTATAAAAACTCCCGTGTGGCCTCAGCCTAAAGTACATTTGTTCCTTTTAATTTTTATTTTCTTCTTATTTTTAAATTTTCTATAATATAGGCTATTTTTAATTTCATTTAGACTTACTTGGCTAAACTAGATTTAAGCCGAATTTGCTTTCTGCAATAACTTTGTAAGCCACAGAAAAGTATTAGAAATGTTTTTGAAAGTAAAAAATTTTTCAAATAAATTTAGGCAGTAACAAAAGTTTTAGAAATGTTTTTGAAAGTAAACAATTTTTCAAATAAATTTAAGCAGTAAAATGTAAGCCACAATTTTTTATTTAAAATGGTACTTCCAATGGGTTTTAAGCATTCATCGAGGGACACGTCATAGTTATCATCCTAAGATGAATCTTAAGGTTGTTTAAATAAGAAAATATTAAAATACCGATTTTTTAGATTTATTTTAAACTTAAAAGCCGGTTTATTCAATATTTTGTTTTTGTGGCTTACAGAGTTGTAGCACTAAGGGTCTCAATTGATGTTTTTTATGATATGAATATATTGGATGGTTATATTAGGTATTCCCTGTTAGCATTTTAAGAAATTAATGATCATATTCGAGTCTTTTTCGACTGCTCTGCGCGATCAAAAATAAGAATACGCGCTGGTTTTCGAGTCGAATATAACTGTTCTTTCGGGAGAAAACGTTACCCTAGCCGCGAATCTTCTGAGAGAGTCTCTTATGACTAGCGTTTCCGATCAATTACGACTCATTTTTGGGCAAAAAAAATTCAGTCACATTTCGATCATCTACATCATAGACTTGCTGTGATCTGCATAAATTTATGATTGCGCACAAGTCGCTTTTTAAGCATTTTCGATTAATCACTTTTTCATCATCTAGGGAGTCATAACAATCTTCCAAATACTAAGTGGGATACCATCTATAAAACTCTATATCTTAAAATTTTCATATAAAATTCGTTATTGAATACTTTATGAAATTTTATTAAAAAGCTTTTATTACCGTTTTAGATTTTTATATATATGGCCGGAAATCTACATAAATATGAAGATGAAATCTATATTGTTAGGCTAATTTAATGCAGAAACTTACTGACCCCTTGTTGACATATACTTCCGTTGATAACTTGGGTATGCGGGGCAACTTGGTATTTTATCATTTTTGTATTGTATTTTATTATATTTTATTTATTTTAACCACAGGCTAAAATTTTAACTCCCCATCCAATGCGAATCTACCTTGCCGCCATCCAAGATATATCAACACCAGGTAGTCGCAAGAGAATTCGCCGTGGAGAATTTACATTTGGGCTGTCAAAAAAGCTGATGCATTAACACTGCTGACAGGCCAAATGTGTAAATATTTACGTAAACAGATGGGCTTTTGCGGCCACCTGGTATGCATTCGCCTTGATCCCACACATGGTAGAATAATATTCAAGGTAGCGCTGGAACGTCAGCTGATTATTTTTTATTTGATTTTTTCGTGGTACGAACTGTCAAATGTTGTGTATATGTAATATAACTACCTTGCACACACAATACCGCGCGTACGTTTGCAGCTTCTGTATACAAACACACATACCCTCTCTATTAATGTTTGACATTTTCTATCCCAAAATGTACATTTGTTTTAGTTATGCGGCTACCTATTATACTATTCTACATACCATGATGCCACCATCCAAGGCGCATTCATACTAGGTGGCCCTGCTGTTTACGTAATTGTTTACACATTTGGCCTGTCAGCAGTGTTAATGGATCAACTTTTTTGACAGCCCAAATGTAAATTCTCCACGGCGAATTCTCTTGCGACTACCTGGTGTTGATATATCTTGCCACCATCCATGATGAAATAATATAGGTGGCATTACTAGGGCAACAAATACAACATTACAACAAAAAAAGGAATTTTTGTTTGTGTAATGTCGTCGTATAAGTCAAAAATTATTGTAAACAAAAATCAAAAGAACGCGCTGCAAGTGATGAATTAAATAAATTATTGAATTAAAAAACACACACATACGCGTTTACTGTCACAATTGTTTCTTATAATATTTAAATTAAAATTATTAAAAACTTTAGTAAAATAAACTAATCAGAATTTGGACTTTTTATACACATAAACAAGACTTTGACAGAGATCTCGACAAACAATACTCGAACAAAAAATTATCATCTGGCGTAGTAATGCCACCTATATTATTTCGTCATGACTCCATCAATAGACTGTGTAGCTTACGAGCGAACTGGTTCAATCGAACTATTCGGTCTATTGAATAACTAGTGACAGGGATGGCAAAGTTGGTACAATTGTACCATTTTTGGCTCAAATCGGTTTTTAAAAGTACAAAGGTACACCAATGGCTTATTTAGTACAATTAGGTCCAAATTCAAAGTCATTAATTAACTAATGATAATAGTTTAGCCAATGATATTTTATTCGCACTTCTTTGTTTACCATGTAAAACTGTAAATTTAGAAGAAAAAACTGATTTTCATGTGAAAAAACTGCACATAAGAAATTTTATGTATATTTTATTTTTTTGGTTAACGTAAAGTTAACCAGAAAATTGACTCGGGTCATGCTATTGTGTTGGATCATTATAACGAGATACATCATATAGTCCCAAACGCTAAGGACCGCATGTAAAATAATGTCAAGTTGGTACGTTTTACCAACTCGGAAGAGTCATCGGCAACAGTCAAGAAAATATGGATCTCCAAATCTATAATTTTTTTAATTAACTGAAAAGGAAGTTCTTGAGTTGCATTATAGGATATTTCGCTATAAAATTACTAATATTATACAGAGAAATTGGTTTTTTCCGAATCAACCCAAACTAAAATTTTTGCTTCGGTTTTTTAGATTTTGTTTTATTTGAAGTGTACAATCATTTATTTATTTAATGCACTTTTTTCGCCAAAAGAAAGTGTTGTTTTTTCTGTGAATTATTAAGTTTCGCTAAGAGTTCTGAAAAAATTGCATGGCTTCAAATTCTATGGGGTCTACCGTTTGATTTGGTATATGTTTTGTCGAGCTTTATCTCATATTCATTCTATAAGAGACCGAACTATTTCAAGTATGCAACTTGTTTTTTTTTACTAAGACAAGGCGAATTAATATTAATACAGGACGTGTTAAGAGCACAGTATTTGTTTACATATGAAATCAACTTGCAAACAATAATAGTAAACTCCATATAGAAAAATACAACTTTCGTAGACCGAAATGTATGTGAATTCGTTCTTGCTGTTGGAAAACTGATTTATTACGGCCAACATGGGCTTTCGCACGCATACAGACCTATATAGTATGAAAGTATAGAACTCAAAAAATAAAATAAGGGTACCGTGCTAAAAATCGTACGAGCCGTTCCCGAGAAATCGAAGCTCCTCTTTGGTGGGCACAAAAAAGAGTTGCTGCTTCCACGCTATCTTGGCTCACGCTAAGAAATGCGCTCAAATAAGCACCATATGATTTTACCGTTAATATTGTACTCAAATATAATACAAAAAATAGCTAACAAAGCAAATTCAAATAAAGATAATCAACAAACACGTCTTCACTGGAAAAAGATATTCTGCCTAGCCGGCCTTCGGTCGAGCTTAATGGTTTTCTCCTCTTGATAGCGGCCTCGCTAAAGAATGATTTTTTGCATAGCCGGCCTTTGGCCGGACTTAATGATTCTCTCCTCTAGGTATGTCTAATAGCGGCTTCGCTGAAGGATGCTTTTCTGCCTTTCGCACTTGCAGCCAACTTGCAGCTCACTTGCAAGGGATTTTACAAGACAGTGATTTATTGACACTTGCAAGAAGTAAAATGACAAGTTAAATAACAGTGTTACGCTATCAACAGTTTGGTACACATTAACTGGATTGCAATATAATGTTATTGTATTTTTACTGATTTTAAATAAATTTAAAAGTTAATTTAATATTATTTTCCTTAAATATACATAAATCAAGCAGTTAATGAAGTTTTAGAACTTAAATATCGTAGAAAAATACGAATAAAATTCAATGTTATCTGGTTCCCTTAAAATTATATACTTTTGTATTATTGGCAACTCTGCATTAAAAAGTAAACAAAATCAAAAATGTGTTATTGTATTTTTACTGATTTTAAATAAATTTAAAAGTTTATTTAATATTATTTTCCTTAAATATACATAAATCAAGCAGTTAATGAAGTGTTAAAACTTAAATATCGTAGAAAAAATACGAATAAAATTCAATGTTATCTGGTTCTCTCAAAATGAAATATTTTTGTATTATTGGCAACTCTGCATTAAAAAGTAAACAAAATCAAAAATGGAGCCATAATTGGTCAAGAAAATATTATAAAGTTAATAAATTTATACCGTTCCTATCCCATTTTATGGAATACGTTCACAGAACTTGCATGCAAGTACTTGCACGTCTAAACACAGGGTTAATAAAAGCAGTTTAATAGCTCCGGCAACACTATTTTGTAAAGAACGTGTTTTTTGCAAAAAAAATCATTGCAGTAATCGCGCGATCGCGAAAATAAACGGACCATATCCCAGTTCAACTTTTGTAACCATATTTAAAGTGAAAAAGCAGCTAAATACTTGTTTTATTTCCGAGTTTTAAAAATTACTTTTTTTGTAGAGATTACCAGAATTAATTATACAACAAAATGTCACAGTAAGTTATAATAACAAACTAACACAAATTGCTGAAGGTCGTAAACTGCAACTGAAATTTATTTATTTTTTTAATTATGTTTCTTTTTATCTTAAAATAGAAAAGCCGATATTGCCTTAATTGGCTTAGCTGTAATGGGACAAAATTTGATATTGAATATGGACTCTAAGGGCTTTGTTGTTTGTGCCTACAATCGTACAGTGGATAAGGTATAAAAAATTTTATATTGTTAATACACATACATAGTAAGAAGATATATATGTATTTTTAAACTTGTATATATGTAGGTGGAACACTTTTTGAAAAATGAAGCTAAGGGTACCAATATCATTGGTGCTACATCTTTGGCTGATATGGTTAATAAATTAAAAACTCCACGCAAAGTCATGTTGCTAGTGAAGGGTGAGTGTTGGTGCAATGTCATTAAATATTTTAAAAAGATCAAATGATCATACGGTAAAAGATAGAAGGGAAAAATATTTTTTTTTTACTCAAGGTACACAACATTAACAAAATTTATTTCACTTTGCTTTACCTTTTACTAATTTTCCCCGTACTCCCTTTGCACAATGAGTTTTATTTTTTACACATGCACACACTTACTTAATTAATCATACTTAATATACAGTGACTAGAATAATTTCAAGTTTATCCGAAATTGTTACATTTTTACGAACAAATCTAGTTTTCCAACGCACCTCAAAAAAAAATTACATAGGATGATAGGAAATTTAAAGATAAAATGGAAAATGTCTCGTAAACGAATAGTTTTCGAGTTATATTACTCTGAAGT